>CM077343.1:10800499-12000499 GCA_039655645.1 Ammopiptanthus mongolicus | reverse complement strand
ATATAATGTCTCTAATCGTATCTCCCCCCAAACTCAATATCCTCAAAGAACTAGTCAGTTCCTGTCTCAAGGTTTCTTTAATTTGGGATTAAAAAATTGACATACCTCTTTTACCTTTCAGAGTAACCAATTACTATTTGGGACTCCAATTTACTTCACGAGGCTTATAAGGCCTTGCCTTAGTTGGATGTTCCCATGCTTGAAAGTGATTGAGCGGTCACTTTAGTTGGTACTCTGTCAAGCATTTAAGCTGCAATCTTTACTGTTACTCTCATAGTGACTCTGGTATGGTAGAATGACTAATCATACTCCTTACCATACTTTTAAGAGTCATTACTAGGACTTAACTGAATTCTTGATGGCCATGTTCTGATATATTTAACTTTTAATGCATTTAATACAAACAATAAAATGTATAAGGCCAATGGAATCTAGGATTCCCTCATACAAGTTGCTCAACTCTATTCTTAGATATGTGCTCCAAATGTTTGTGTCATAATGCTCCTTAATTTTACTATCAACTTTACACTTAGTGTCGTACGATTCTTCACTTAATGTTTTGTCACAAGAGATCTCAATACCAAGCAATTATAGTTTGTCCAGCCCATAGCTTAACTGGTTCCTACAATTTTTGAATTTAAAAGACAAATTGAATCCATCGTTTCTAAATGAACAAAATTATCCTGATTTGTTCAATAAGAACCCAAAACCAAATTTCATCTAAATGATGACTAAACCAAAATGTCTTTTAATTTCAAATATTAGCCAGTAACAATAATCTAAAATGTCAATAGCCTTATCCTTTACTGACTTGGTCAACTCCAATATAGATGCATTTTTTAGCAGCACTTGGCCTTTATCAGTTCAGACAATCCTTTATAGGCATACCAAACATGATATTTGGGACATTTCTTCTTTAGATACCCCATGTCCTTATAAAAGAAATAATTATGACCCTAGCTATTTCTTTTATGACGGATCCTTAGCAGCTTTATCCTCAGTTTTCTTTTGTTAGCCCTTATTCTTAGAGGTATTTGTCTAATGAGCACTATTTGTCGTCTCTTACTTCATTGTTTTCTTTCTTGCACACCTTATGAAACAAATCCATTCAGATATCATTTCTCTTTATAACAGCTATAAGCTGACTTAAACGGACTGAATTGTGCATGAACGAATACTAAATGCTAAATGTATGGGCAAGTCATTAGACAGCCCACGTTTTAGCGCCTTAAGTTTATGAGCAAGATTGGACATTCCCATAACGTGCTCTTTATATTTCCTTTTCTTTATATGTAATGAAAATCTAGCTCTCCAATGAGTGCTTGTTTTCGTCTTTATTGCTTTCAGAAAGCACTTTTTAACTTTAGTAAGGAAATCTCAGGCATTAATTATGTCATCCAAAATAATACCCCTAAAGGTCGCTGGAATATTGTCCTTTATGATCATAAGACTCGTGCAATTGGAGCGATCCCACTTCCTATACTTGATTCTCTCTTCAGAGAAATTGAATTTTTGTGAGAGAAGGTGGTTTTCTCCATCCTTATGCAAGGTCAAGATCCAAGAATAAACTTAATGTTCTCCTTTCAATCCCGAAAATTCAGGACTTTTGAGGACCGAAATTGAATTAAATCAGCAGGTACAAAAGCAATATTAGCTTAAAGAGAACATAAGTACCGTAAAGATACTTACCAAAATACCCTGTGCACCATTAATATTAAGTCTTGGACAATAACATTAATTGCTAGTGGTATTTTGTTGTAATGATCAAACACTAGCGATAATTTTCTGTCAAACAACAGCTAACTTTGGATACTCTGTTATTCACATGAAAAAAAAAAAAAAATCTTTATAATCACTATGTGTTTATCATCAGAGGTGTTAATGCAACCCTGCCAAATATTAACCTTCCTTTGGGCCGATTAATATCCGCACGGATGTAAACCCACATAACCTTTAATATTTCTTTTGAGTGATTTCCATAAGAGATGTCACCTTAGCGACTTCATGCTTCAATTGACTCACTCGAAATCCAAATTGGCAAATTGAAGACCCAAACAAGATACCAAGCGCACCATCAATTCCCAATCTTCGGATTGTAAGAATTAACTGCTAGTGGTACTCTCAACGCAATGATCAAATATTGGTGATAAGTCCTGTCAAATAATGGTCACCTTCGGGCATCTCATTATCCACATGGAAAATACTTTATAATCACCACATATTTACCATCACAAGTATGTAATTATCCGACCAAGTTGTGCCTTCCTTCGGGCCGACAACAACTCACATGAATAATTTCATACTACATCTTTTGTAAATCCAATTGAATCAAATTTACGCAACAGAGGTTACTTCGGCAACGTGTTGTTTCAACCAACTCAACCAAAAATACTAGACAATTTTAATAAAATGGGGGTTCCCGAATTTGCCTTTTTCACACTAAAAACATGGAAACCTGAATGCTTAGTGTGAAAACAACCTTAAAACAAAAAGATTCTTCTCTTGGCTGAACTTTCCGAATAGGTGGTTCTATAGTTCTAACTTTGGTTCTTAGAGTCTGGACCCATTTCGAAAAATTGCCCACAACCATAGGTAAACTATTAGAAGTGGCAATACCCTCGAAAGAAATCACTCTAAGTTAGGCCTTCGTGATAACCAAACAGGATATACATCCAGAAGGCTACCACTACTCAACCTTTTCCCTATCTCAAGTTGCACTCAGACCCGGGTATAGGGTCTCACTCATAAGTGTGTGAGAAAACTAAATAAATCAATGAATCAACCAACCAAATATATATATCAAATATATATATTATAAGTTACGCACAGGGGATATAATAATCAAAAACTTTGCATCAAAACTTATCCATCATTTTTTTTCAATTCTTATTGATTAAGATTTAGGTGCAATAACCACGTACATAAACATATATTCACGGATTTTCTGATGCCTTTGTTGAGTGAATATAAAACAAAGAAGGCACAGATTAGTTCAAAATGAATTCAAACCTGAAGCTTGGTTTACGTGATGAGCGTGAAGCAAAAAACAAAATTTCTTTTTATAATTCCTAATTTTAAAAAAAAAAATAGGATTCATAAAATAATCCCAATAAATCAAACATGAAGACCCTCTCTGATACCACTTGTTAGATTTAAACTCAATAATCATATACAAGGCATGCTATCATAATTCTTTATTGCGGAAACATAATAACCATATATATAGCATGCATCTCTATTATCAAGAATAACTAAAACTTGATATCCTTAGGATCTACAACATGTTGATTTATCAAAGATATTAGGAATACCTGGATCCAGCATATGATCCTGAACTCAACGTTCTTCTAAGGATGAAGTTAATCATCAACCTTCACGAACGGAGAGCGGTAATCCTGAAACGCAGAGAGGGGGAAGAGAAAAGAGAGACGGGTAATGAACACCCGTTGACTTGTGGTTCTTCCTCAACCGGGACTCCTTATGCCTTAGTCGCTCTTCAGATGGAGAGAAGAGGCGGTATGCGATATTGTTCGGTGTATTGGGGACCATAGCCTATATATAGGGTGATGGCCAATTAGGGTTCCCATTATTCCGAAATGGGCCATCAATGACATCCACTCATATTTAGTCCATATCAATTAACTAATTTATTATCAAATCAGAAATTTAATTAGCATTATCACTTAATTTGATCACATATCAATTAAGGCTCCTAATTGACAAATAACTAATATAATTAATAAACGATATCTGCTCACATTATGACATTGGAATATAATTAAATACAAAATATTCCAACAAATGAAGGATACAAGCCCATGTAACAGGAAATAGAAAATATTTCTTCGGTTGATACACCAAAAAAAAGAAAATATTTCTTCGGTTGTATCATCAGCTATGAGTTCAAATTTAAATGAAATTTTAGAGTGTTTGCTACCCTGTGAAATCTTCAGCTTTTTCTTGGGAGGTATCATAAAGCAATTGGAATGAAATAATATCGATTCACATGGATACAAATAAAAAAAGGCCCTAACTACATGGAGACCTCTGATTTCGCCTCAAATGGATGGTTTGTATGAGAGTCCTTCTTGTGCAGTTGCTCCAGCAGGAGAATCAGTTCACACTTTGGATTTTTTGGTATGCTTAGAACTAGCGGATTAGGCCTGCATGTTGGGTTCTGTGCTAAGTTTTTTCCTCAATTTTTATTTTAATATTAAATTCTCAAAATTTTGTTTTCTCTATTAATTGTTTTCTCCTCCAATTTTTTTTTGAATTTCTATATTGCTCTTATTTTAATTTCATCAAAATTTCAACATCATAAAAGAGGGGATTACATTCCCTTTCAATCATATTTGGTTTAATTTTACTCACACTTTTCTGGTTTCAAAAATTACATTCAACACTTTTGAGATTCAATTGTCATTACACTTGTCTTTGATGTGATTGTAATTACAATGATATTGAGGTAAATGTAGCTTTTGAAACGAGTAAATCCTCAATTTAATTCCTGGATTTGTAAGGTCTTATCAAATTGATTTCTGGCATTTTCAAACTTTCAAAAACATCCTTGAAGTTATCAAAAGTTAATCAATCTAATTCCTTTGGCAGGGACCAAGTTGATACGAACTTTATAATTTCAAGAACCAAATTGACATAAAGACCAAATTGATACAACCTTATAATTTTAAGGGCCAAATTGACGATTTACTCCTTTTGAAAGAGTAATGTTATTTGTACACCGGGATTCTGGACACCTGGATGGCACCTGCTTTACATGGTTAACGCAATTCAAATACGTGGTTAATTACGTTCAGTGGATGGTTAATGGATATAACAAAGGGTCATAACTCATTAACTATTCACTGAACGTAATTAACCACGTATTTGAATTGCATTAACCACGATTTTCAAGTGTTGAACTGCGTTCAGTGACCGTAATTAACCACGTATTTGAACCTGAAAATCGTGATTAATACAGTTCAAATACGTGGTTAATTACGTTCCGTGGATGGTTAATGAGTTGTGACCCCTTGTTACATCCATTAACCATCTACCGAACGTAATTAACCACGTATTTGAACTGCGTTAATCATGTAATTAACCGACCATGCTTCCTACATGGGTGCATGTTATTTTTTTGTACACCATCAAACTTGGTTTATAGTGTTTACAATCATGGTTAATGGTGTCCTAAGCTTGGTTAATAATACAAGAGATCACAATTCGTCGTTGACCATCTACTGAATGTAATTAACCACATATTTGAACCGCATTAATCAAGTGTAGCAGGTGTCATCCAGATGTCCAAAATCCAGGTGTACAAATAACATTACTCTTTTGAAACATAAAATCTTCTGAGATTTCACTTTCGAGTAAATACTCAATTTGGTCTCTAATATTATAAGGTCGTATCAACTTAGTCCCGACATTATCAATATTCTAAAATGATCCCTGAAATTGCAGAAAGTTAATCAGATTCGTCCCTCCGTTGGTATTTGTATGGACTATAATGACATTAAGTTGGTAATGTCAGGGATGCATTTGAAACTAAGTGAATCATGTCAGGGATGCATTTGCTACATTTTGCAATTTCAAGGATCATATTGGAATATTGATAATATGAGGGACTAAGTTGATACGACCTTATAATTTCAGGGACCAAATTGGGGATTTACCCTTTCGCTCTCATGATAAAAACCCGTGCCTGTAGGATGTAATATCCATCATGGTCCGACAACCATTTTCTCCGCTGGCCGTTTCCACAATTTTGGATCAGCATGTATGTTTATTTCTGCATTGCAGTGTTGTCCTTTGTTTTTGGCCATACACATTAAGATTGCAATAATAGGCAAAACTTAGTGGAAAAGAAAATGAAAAAGGCACCTTTCAGGTTTCCCAAGTGGAAAATGGTACAGATCCTTACCACTCAAACTCCCTTAAAGCACGGCACACACACCAAGTACATCTTCGCACTTGAGTGAGCTAGTCACTGACTCAATCCTGTTTTTTGAGCTAGAAATCTGTGACATAAGAGAAAACTACACCTTTGGCTGGTGACTCACTGACTTGTATGTGAAGAAAGAGCTTATTTCTACTGTCATGAAGAGAACAAGTGAATGGTATGCTTCTGATCTTCTGAAACTCATTCTTTGGTGGCTGGCTCTTATGCCAAATGCACCCAACTTGCTTTCCAAAAGTACATCTTTTATTTATTGTTTTGAGTCTTGCTATATCCTCCAACAAGATCCTCCTAATACTAAATAAAGAAAATATTAAATAAAAAAAGTAAATACATCCAATGCTTAAGAAATATTAAAGCAATCAATATTTTTTTGGCAAAATAGGTTGATTGTTCTTATACGTTTATTTAATTTTTCATATCTGTCCCATAAGTTTTTTTCTTTTCAAATTGGTCCCACACGTTATGTTTCGTTTTTATTTTAGTCCTTTCCGTCAATTTCGACTTAATG
The DNA here is from genome assembly GCA_039655645.1 of Ammopiptanthus mongolicus. NCBI lineage: Eukaryota > Viridiplantae > Streptophyta > Magnoliopsida > Fabales > Fabaceae > Ammopiptanthus > Ammopiptanthus mongolicus. The sequence goes on along the minus strand of CM077343.1, from coordinate 11,994,029 downwards.
CCATCAAATAAAGAGCCACGTCTCGCACTAATATCATGTTACGTCAGCTTAAAACTAACGACGTTAGGTGTAAATTGACGGAAAGGACTAACGTGAAAATAGAATGTAATGTATAGGATCAATTTGAAAAAAAAACTTATGGGACCGATGTGAAAAATTAAATAAACGTATAGGACCAATCAACCTATTTTGCCTATATTTTTTATGTAGTAATTAGAAGGATTGGTAGGAGGATCATATTGGAGGATTTAGAATTATTCTATTGTTTTTGCTAATGCTTGGATAGAAGAAAAATTACTGAAACTCCTGACTTGAACTACTTGATTGCAGGATTTTCTCTCAGGAGATTCCAAGTGATGTCACTGTTCAAGTTGGAGAAGCTTCTCTTTCTTTGCATAAGGTAGTGAATCAATTCAAACAGGGGAGTATTATTTTTTCGCTTTAGGAGTAACTTTTATTTATACACGCTATAAGTATTCAAAATGTTATTTAATATATATAAAGTTTTTGGGACCATAATAGAATTGTACCAATTTTTAAAAATTATTTTTTTACATAAATATAATGATTTGAGTGTGTAAAAAATAACATAAGTAGTGCTTAACTAATAATTTCTCTAAAACAGATACTCTTAATTGCATATATCAAACTTGGGTAACATCATTGAAATGCCTGATACCAATATGTCCATACCTGATAACTAAAAATTGCATATATCAAACTAGGGTAACATTACGGTACCCTTGGTACCAATACCTGATATAAAATATGATTTAAATCACGTGGGGTATGGCTACCCTCAACGGTATCATACAATCATTCATCAAACTTATTAGCACGAGGATCGTTAAATGCAGGGTAATGATTTCTAGTTCTTGGTGTTTGTCAATCAACTATTGACTGGCACATCATTTATTCTTTTTTCAGCTAATTCTTTGCTTTTTATCTACAGATAGAACTTTGATGGAAAATACTTGATAGCCAGAAGAATTCATTTGAGAGGATTTTTGTGAAATTGAGTTGACATTGTTATTGACTTTCAGATATATGAGTGGTTTGACGTGTTCAACTAACAAAATATATATTCAAGGACGAAATTCTTTTAGATTTTTCCTATGTAACATACTTAGATTAAGAAGCAACATATATAGGTATGGAAGTATTACTATATAATTGTTATTTTGAGCTTCAATAATAATTGAATTCTTCTACACATCTAATGTAATTTGCAGTTTCCATTAGTCTCCAAGTGTGGATACATTAGGAAACTCTTATCAGAATCTAGTGATGCTGATGTTTCATTCATTGAACTCTGTGATGTTCCTGGTGGAGCAAAAGCATTTGAACTGGCAGCAAAGTTCTGCTACAGAATAAATTTCGAAATAAGCATCGAAAACATTGCTATCCTTCGCTGCGTGGCAGAATATCTTGAGATGTCAGAGGATTATTCAGTTGGGAACTTGGTTGGAAGGACTGATTCTTACTTGAATGAAGTAGCACTTAAGACTATTGCAGGGGCAGTGACTATCTTACATATGTCAGAATCAGAAAACCTCCTTCCAATTGCAGAGAAAGCAAAATTAGTGAGCCGATGCATAGATGCCATTGCATACATAGCCTGCACTGATGGAGTGATGTCTTCCATGGCATCTCACCGAAGGCCAGTAGTTGACTGGTGGGCTGAACATCTTACAGTTCTCAGAATTGACATTTTCCAAAGAGTTTTAGTTGCAATGATGGCAAGAGGGTTTAAACAGTATGCTATTGGTCCCATTCTAATGCTCTATGCACAGAAATCTCTTAAAGGTTTGGTAAGACTCCTTACTAAAGATTGTTGCTATATTGTCCTAAATGTCATCCTAATAACTCTTCTAATACTTAATGAAAAAGTAGACATATTTAGTATCTTACATATGTAAAATGTATTTAATACTTTCTTTATTTAGTAATTAGGAGGATTGATGAAGAGGATTTATAATTACTATTTACTAAAAGATGGAAAGCTTCCACATAAATATGGTTGTGTATTGAATTTTGAAACTTGTTTTTTTGGAGCAGGAGATATTTGTAAAGGGAAGGAAGAAGATTGAACCACAAGAACATGAGAAGAGAGTTGTTTTGGAGACATTAGTGAGCCTTCTGCCAAAGGAGAAGAAAGCAATGTCAGTCAGCTTTCTATCTGTGCTGCTTCGGGCGGCAATATATCTTGAGACAACTGTTGTTTGCAGGCTTGATTTGGAGAAGAGGATGGCCATGCAGTTAGAAGAGGCTGTTTTAGATGATCTTCTTATTCCTTCTTATGCATTTACTGGGGACACATTGTTTGATGTAGATACAGTGCAGCGGATCATGATGAATTACCTAGAATTTGAAATGGGAAATCATTCAGTCTACAGTGAAGATGATGAATATTTTTCTCCACCACAAAGAAATGTTGATCGAGTTGGAAAGCTAATTGAGAACTACCTTGCTGAAATAGCCACCGACCGAAATTTATCAGTTTCAAAGTTCATCAGTCTTGCTGAACTAATTCCTGAACAATCAAGAACAACAGGAGATGGGATGTACAGAGCCATAGACATATATCTCAAGGTATGATCCTATACTAATTTGACAACATATATCAAATTAGTCATTAATAATATGGTTGTTCTATATATCATATTATGGTCATTACTAATAGATAACTTTTTTTGTCGTCCTATTGATATAACTTTTTGTTTGAACAAGCACTCACATTTTACTCAACAAGATTAAATTTCTGTCTCCCATACATCATGTTCTTTCAGGCTTCCGCACCTTTGAATTGGCTTATATTTTGAGGTTATCATAGTTTATTTGGCACATAACAAAATTGAATATACAACAGTATTGTCATTGAACTCGAAGATTTAATTCCAATATTATTCTGATATAAAATTCTAACACATGAGTTTATTATGAATTATTGCTGATAAAGTTGGAATTGACAATTCTCAAGGCTCATCCTGTTCTAAGTGACTTGGAGAGGAAGAAAGTTTGCAGCATGATGGATTGCCAGAAGTTATCAGAAGAGGCATGTGCACATGCTGCTCAAAATGATCGGCTTCCTGTCCAAACTGTGATTCAAGTTCTTTATTATGAACAGCAACGTCTTCGCGATACCATGGATGGAAGTGTAGGTTGGGATTCTCCTTGCATTCCTGCCAAGCTGAATGTATACTCCACTGAGCTTAATCCATTTTCAAACGAGGTCTCCAGCTTACGAAGAGAAAATGAAGAACTAAAATTAGAGCTAGTTAAATTGAAAATGAAAGTAAAAGAGATTGAGACATCTATACTTAGATCAGCAGGTAGCAGTCCTGTAGTATATGGTTCACCTTCTTCTGATAAGCCTCCTTTGCCTCGAAAATCATTCATAAACTCAGTGTCGAAAAAACTAAGGCGTCTTTCTCCTTTCCGGCGTGAAGTTGCTGTCATAAGCCCTGCCAAAGGTGGCATAAGACCAGATAAGAATCGATGATACTCCATTTCCTAAGAGAGTACAAGTTCTTTGTTCTCAGAGGCTTGAAAACAGGACTAGTCTTTTCTAGTTTTACTTCATCTGTGTTATGCTTGCGTGGATTTATGATGATCCTTAGGTTGAGAACTATATTGTAATTTGCTAAGGGTGGTGAAAAATAATAGAGTTTCTAAAAAGATTGCTTGCATTGCAGTCTAGACTCTAGATGGTGAGTGGAGACATATTATCTATTACAAGAATAGTAAAATCAATTTAACATTGGTTGTCATTGGAAGAATCCCTGTTCTTCCTATCAGCCATGTCACATGTGCATAAGTCAGTAAAATCCCATATACCAACATCTTCTTTCTTTGCAACAAACGAAAGCATAAATTGGACAAGGTAGGGGATTTTCATTTTACTCTCATATTTGAAAGAGTGACAGCTTCTTATTGAAAATAATTCTGTATAGTTATAAGAAAGGCCACATAAAATTCAATATTTATAATTCTGTTTCTGTGAACAAGGAGAAATAGAGCAACGGAAATAATCTATTTTTTGCTTACACTTTCGACAACAAAGACAACTGAAATTAGCAAAACAATAAAAATAAAAAAAGAACAAATTGAATCAAGGATTATCGGTGTTAACATGAATAGAACACAACTTTATCATATTTACTTATTTCATAAATATTAGGCACGTCAACTTGAAACAGTAGAGTGACACTATGTCTTCCTAAGGACCACTGGAAGAATGCAAATGTCTGATAATAGCGGTTAGTGGGGACTATCTTTAAATTATTGAGTCCTTTGGGATAAAAAGCTTTTAGAAAGGTAATAATAGTTCAAGTGACAGCCTAGCAGTGTCCATGCTGATGTCTGAGTCTAATCATCAAATAAAGAAAGAGATCATGGTTTGGTTTCAATTCATGAATATTCTGAAGGCATTAAATTTAGTAAGTTATACATAAACATATTTTGGGACAGACCTAAACTAAACATGTTAAGAGGTGTTTAAGTATTTTGAAAGAGAATCTGCTGTCCATCTGATGGCAGACAGGCAATAGATCTCCAACTTCTTGTTGGTCAGTAAGAATGTGAATGATGTGTTTGAGGAATTAAAAACAATAGTATTATCAGATGCCTCCTATTCGCATTGATTCCTCACCCCACAACTTTAATTTTTGGTTGTTGGGTTTTTTTGGGGGGGGGGGGGGGGGGTACTAGGTGCAGCAACAACATAAACAATACTAATTAAATCAGCCCGGGTTCAATTGCTTTAGAGAGCTGCTTTGTGAGAAGGGCCTCACTGTCTGTTAAGACTAAGGATAGACTATTTTTTCTTCTTTCATAGTATGGAAAAACCACTTTTTAAAGAGATAAATCACAAAGATGGTGAGCCTTGATGCACCGATAAGGTTGCTAACTTGTGACCTGAAGGTCACGGGTTCAAATCCTGAAAACAACTCCGCTTGCATGGTAAGGCTGCGTACATCTATCCTCTCGAGACCGCATCAGGTGAGAGTCTTGTGCACTGGGTCTCCTTATCATGGAAAAATCACCATGCATGTGTTTGGAACGGCATCCAAAAATCATGTTCAACATCAAAATCACATCCAAAATGGCATAATTGTAATTTTTTCAGCATCAAACATGAAAATTGGTGAGAACAGCTTTGACATGATTCCAAACGCACGCTATTTAAAGGTCTGTTTGATTTGCATTCTCATTTCCTATTTCTATTTTTTTAAAGTTGTTCTCATTTTCAAATTTTGAAAAATTGAAAAACATGATTGTTTTGACCTTTTGCTTTCTATTTTCAAAAATTTGGGAAGGAAACATTGAAAACAACTTTTTTTTGTTTCTAGATTTGGGCCCAATTCAAGAAATGTTTTCAGTGGAAACATTTTCATTAAACTCAACCAAACACATTTTCAAGCCTATTTTCTATTTTCACTGTAAATGAAAACATGAAATGACAGGAAATAGCTAAACCAAACTGGCCCTAAATTTGCTTTCTTGAAATGCTGAATTGCAAGGTGGGAACCATATAAATCATTTGAAAAACAAAGGAAGATGGGATATCTCATTGCCTTGCAGAGAAGGTGCTAAACTATTAGGAGAAATTTAATAAGCTTTACATGTGGTTGTCCACCATAATCCTTGAAGGGATGGTTTTCATGGCTTTAGTGGCAAGGAATGTGAGTGACTTCTGGACCAAAGAAATATCAGTGGCCTTTAATTTGTGATACTGAATAGTAATGGGTTTGGAAAGTAGCAACAAAAAAAGTTATCTTTATACAAGACATCATCAAACCCCACCACACTAGATAACTTGGCAGAACATTCCACACAAACATCATTCACAAAGTTAGTCTTAAACAGTAATTTAAACATATCACATTGACCTCAGATTCTTTCAAGTCATGTTCAGATTCAATACTTGAAAAAGCCAAGGTGACTGTTTTAATCTCTCTTGTTTTAATTGTTCTTCCATATCAAAACTGTTTCTAATTCCACTTTGGCACCCTGAGGTTGAATCCAGCACCTGGACAAGGGGTATTATGCTTCCACTTGATTCTTCTCTTGTTGTATGACCCCTCTGATGAGTCCTGCATCTTGTCTTGTTTATATGACTGGATCCAGTAGAAGAAGAAGACAAGCTATGTCCTGAATCTGAAGCTAGTGGTGTCTCAACTTTCTTCCTACGATTGTAACATGAGGGGCCTAGTGTCAGCTCAATCTCAGTCTCATCTATGTTCTCTAGCTCCCCATCATCTGATTCTGCAATGTGCTCCTCTGCAGGCCTTTCAAGATCAAATTTCATTTGAGGCTTTTCTTGTGCACCTTTATGATGATGAGCATTTTGAGTTAAACTAATGACATTCTTGAAGTACCATTCTTGTTCACTTACTTCAATACCTCTTCTTGCTTCCATATTTTTCATCAGTATCTTTTGGATGCGATACAAACGGTGAAGTTCATATACCTGTAAAAAAAATAAAAAATCTCAGCACACTCAGACTCCATTCATGCTGATTGATGAAAAATATCCTGAAGGAACAGAAAGAGAAGTACCTGCTCTTTGAAAGTTTCTTCATGTTTTAGCATGGCCATCCTCATGTATTCTTTGTCACATGACCTAACAAGCTTCTCCATCTGTGATCCTTGTTTAGATTCTGCAACCTTGAACTAATTTTGAACCAATGATAGATAGTTAACTCTTCTTTGTTGGAAAGTTGTGCTCAGACATGCATCTTCATGGTATCACTCAACCTTCATATAAGTTATCATGGTTAAGCTTAAATGAGGAAAATTCTAACAGATTGTAGTTGATCAATGAAAATTTGTTTATGTAAAAAATAGGGTGGTGCGAGGAAAGCATTGTTATAATGGCATTGAAACACTTCTGCAAAATGAATATGACATCAACTTCCTTTTAGTGCAATCTGTTGTTCCCTTGCTTGCTCTCCTTCCAAAACTTTGGACCACAATTGAATGAACCCCACCCAAAAAAATATCTCCCAACACCTTTTTCTGTTGAATTTGCCTACCATGATAATTATTTCTCATATATATACCTATATATATATATATACATACGAGTTGTCACTATTCGAGCTATCCTTTCAATTATTGCAATATTTAATTACTTATCGAGGCACTATTTCCTCTTCTTTTCATATAACCAGATTAAAAGGAAAGCTTGAAGCAATATCATTAGAGTTAGGGCCATAAGGAAATCCATTAATTTGACTTTTTTAACCCTTGCACTTTCCTTTCTCTCTCATTCATTCCATGAATTTTTCTTTTGTTCAACTATATCTAGACAACTGTCTCTATTACTCCAGAGATTTAAGGGAATGAAGTGATTTAACCAATGCGTCTATGTAATGGTTTAGAATGAATTAAGGTTCTCAGCATATGCCCGGCACGATGCCAAACCATATTCCTCATGTATGAGATAGCAGACTTTACAATCTAATATATTTTTTTGCCATCCCTAGATACCATATTTGTTTCATATCCACTCTACAGTCTAATATTGTAACCAGGCATTAAAGTAGCACACCAACATGACATGACATAAATTACAAACATCAACATATCATCTTCAACACTCAATAGAGAAACTATGGTTCTTCAAAGATCAGCTGGTAAAATAAAAGAAGAATATGAAACAGAATTCCTATCACGAACATTAGGTGAAATAAGTTTTTGAGAGCCTTCCTAGAACCAAAGGTAAGTCAACATACACAAATCCACTGAATTCCAAAGCAAAAAGTTGTAAGAAGTAGAATCTAGCTTCTAACCTGCCAGAATTCAATTAGCCGAGGATACCACAAATTTCTGCTATGAGAAAGTAGACAACAGAACAAAAGGAGTTCTCTCAAGAAAAAGGCAAAGAAACTCCTCTTGCTTTCAACCCAACTTCAGGGACAACCTTGTTTAATTTGATAAAGACTCTGCTAATCTGCACTCACATTCCCCATCAGGCTTGTCAGTTTATACTGTTGGAGGTTAACTAGAATACAGCAGAACTGTTATAGAATTTAAGATTCTCTCTTAAAGACACACAAACCAAAGTGCTATTCTGTGAGGTTAGAGGCATGCCAAACAAATCCCAGTGCCTTGACCAATGTGATTCAAGTTTTGTGGATGAGATGCCTGAAACAGGTCCAGCAATGTAGATATATTAAATTAACAGTTAAAGAAAGGAAAAAAATAAATAATTAAATAAATAAATAAATGCATTATTAGCACTATTAAAAGTTTATACAATTGTTGAGGATCACAAGGCATTGGTTTGCTCAAGACAAATCATCAAGAGAACAGCATAGCCTGCTGAGGTGAATCACATGCACCTAAAATTTCTATATCATAAAAAAGTTGTCTCGGTTGTAGAGTAATATAGTAATATAATATAATAATATAATAAACAAATTGTACATTATATTTTGTTGTATAATTGAAGCGTGCCTATATGAAGGAGCTTAAGGTGGCATCTTCCTCTGCCGCCGACAGATAGATCCTAACCGTACCATAAGTGGGTACCTCGTGTAACTGGCCTCTGGATCTCAAATCCAACACTTAAGTCTTCAGTTATCACACATAAATAAAGGGACAAAATATCATGGGTTATCTCATCCTTAATTCTAGGTGTAAAGATAGAATCATCAATTTTGGATGTTTTGTACCTATACTGTACAAAGATAGGTGCGATATGCTGTTTGATGGGTTTTTTTTTTTTTTTTTTCAACATCACTATGCAGGAAGACCCAGCGCAATGATTCTAGATGATAACTGGCCATGTGTGTGCCATGTTAATGTAACGCGTATGTGCTCCCTTATTAGATATATAATTTACAAACAGATGTGCATGCCATGCGAGTATATATATCAATATGAATGTGGGTACGTTAATCAATACACAATAAATAACATAGGAAGTATAATACATATTAGAGTAGAGTACATTAGATCCGTGTACGCTCTCGCCCTTATCAAAAGGGTCATGCTTATGAGTTATGAGGTTACGCTTCTCTCTCTTTTCATAATATGCATTAAACATTACAGTATTATACAATATAAGAAGGTTATATATATAATAATAATTTTTAATTTATAATTATAAAGAAAGGAGCAGGGGGAGTGTGAGAGATGGACGTGGAGTGGAAGCACGCGTTGCCGGGGCTGGAAGGTGCATTCTTATGGGGCGGTGGGTCCTTCGGGTTTGCTGAAAAGGCTGACCTATATAAGGCCTTGTGTTTTTGTTAGGTCCCACTTGAATTGGATATTCGATAACAACAAGGAAACCACACAAACATATTTTTTTCTCTTCGAAAAAAGTGTGTTATTTTACATCAAGTTTTGGGTAAAGATCCATTGTCCCTTCACAAAAAATCACGAGAATATTTTGGTCCTGAAAAATAAAAAATATCAATTTGATCATCAAGAATATAAAATACGGATCAAAATAGTTTTTGATAGGGATTAAAATGTGTCTAAAAATTATCCTAAAAAAGATCAATTTGACCTATATTTTATATTCTTGAGGACTAAATCGATATTTTTCATTTCTCAGGGACCAAAATTACACCGTGTTTTTTTGTCAAGGAACAATTTGGACCTTTACTCAAAAATTTAGGATAAATTACAGTTTACCCAGCTTTGGTTTCATGAGTTCTAAAACTTGTTTGAACAAAACTTACGTCAAGTTTTTTATATCATTGCTATTCAGTTCTCCTACAGTACACGTGTTTTGTGTAATTTCATGAACTAAAAATCAAATTTTCATGTCCCAATATTATACACATTTGTGTATTTTGTTTGAATAAAAAATCAATTTTCCATATGTCGCAATATTTGTACCGTTACGGCTGGGCTGAATATTAACTCGGGTCCAACCTTGCTCAAATAAGCCTGATCACAGATTGCTTCTAATTTGTTATTGTGACACTCACTACCCCGCATATAATAAAACATAAATAAAATCATATATGCCTTTAAAAATAATATAACAATTAAAATAAAAACATATCCTCAAGGATAATGTGCATCACATCATCTATAACATAAATGTAGGAATCTAAAATAATAAAAATCCTTTAAAAACAAACTGCGAAAAACATAAATAATAAACATAACCCAAATCTCGATGTCACATATCAGAGTTGGTATACATATACCGATAATACATCGAAATAAAACTAAACAACTGAACGTAAATCCTAACTACTATTACTAAGAGAGATCTCCACGAGATCACTCCTCGTCGGCATGCTCACCCTCCTCTGCACATGCATCATCACATGCACAAGAACAACAAAAGATAGGGGTGAGAAATACGATCATAAATATATATAAACGGAATGGAATAGTAAGTAAGATGACATACAACATACATCAATCCACACATGTATAATCAATATATATATATATATATATATATATATATGTATCAAATATGCATGTCAATGCGAATGCAACATCACTACTCCGTATGCATGTGGCCAACAACTCTAACTCTGGAAAGACGATTAGGAGTACATGTCCGGTTATCAACGTGAATGATATGCCAGACCATGGGCCATCCCCGAACACTCTCATTAATCCTGATAATGTATAGTGGCTAGTTATGGTACTCAAGCTTATTCATTAGATCACTCCGACAATAGGTAGCTAGCCCATGTCACCTGGAACTTCCATACCCAATGTACCCTCAAGGCCGGGATAACACCCATCGTGGCCTCCACTATCGCGATTCGTCGTTTGCTTTCCACCCAACATATCAACTTCAACGTATGATGCGTGCAATGTTCATCAATATGCAAACACATGCCAACCATTCACCACCATAATCAATTTAATAATCAATCACATTGATTATTAACTATGACCATCCACGATGGCCATCAACAACATCACTAATGATAACTCATCGTTATCATTATTAACAGCATCTTCGTTATTATCTTTATTATTTCATGACGTTTTTCTCTAACTCGTTCTATTTTAAACTACAGGATTACATCCTAGTGTTAAGTAAGAGCAAAGATCAAGTACTATTAAGCTCTTAAGGGTAACCTGAAGTCCTTAGATCATAACAAGCCTACATAACACTATCCATCAAGCATAAGGGGTCAAAACTGCTCCTGGGCACGTGAGAATCGATTTCCAATCTCTGGAATCGATTTCTCAAGTCTTCAAATCGATTTCCATTACATGGAAATCGATTTCAACATGTTCAAATCGATTTTCCTAATCGATTTTGAACAAGGAAAATCTTTCTACAAGGCCAAATCAATTTCCACACCTTGGAAATCGATTCTTGGAGTATTCAAATCGATTTCCATGTGCTGGAAATCGATTTCTGGGTGTCAGATCATGCAGCAACGGTTTTCTCCGCTATCGGGCCAGTCTACATTCTCTAATTGACATATCATTCGATCCTAAGCTATTTATCACCAATTTGATTAGTCCAACACTCATAAATCATAACTTAAGTGTTCTTAAACTAATCCTTGGTTATCAACCTCACATCCCCTATTTATTTTCCCCTTATAACTATGTTCTTATAGCATAAGGTTAAAAAACACCATATCATGGCATAAATAACATGTTCATCATCATCAATTCATCAACAATCATATAAATCATGAGCTCATCGTTATAAACATGTTATAACATCAAATTCTTCATCAATCAATGCTCATATAGCCAGAAAATAACAAAACAACATTCATAGGCATACGCAGGCATATATAGGGGTCATGGGTTAACCCCTTCATCTTAACCTATCCCAAAACCCACATATTCATGACCAATTTCCCCCCATACCTGGTATGACGATTCACAGCCTAAGGGAAAGAGAACAGAACCAAGTTCTGTTACGGTTCCTTCTTACGGGTTCTGCACTTGATCACGATCGCAACACTGGAAAGCAGAGTCGATCTTTAAGTTAAGGATTGAAAGGGAAAACAAATCTAGGATTAGAAACTCACCTTGGTCTCCAACTTAGGAGATTAACTCTAGCATTAGGGATATACTATCCAAAAAACGGCGTATTCTTGACGAAGAACACCAAAACAGGATTCGTCCTTTTGGGTTTTCTAGAGTAAGGGATCAGTGAGAGCTCTTAGGGATGAGAAGAGGCAACTTGTAAGTGTAATCAGGTGTAGAAACTAGGTTTAGGCCATACGCTATGCATATATAACTGTTAGGGACGTTTTAGGACGAATGGGCCGTACACAGCATAGCCCGATAACCCAAACGCGTACACAAGCTCTGACATGCATGGGAATCGATTCTACAACCATGGAAATCGATTTTCCATTGGCCAAATCGATTTTCTTATCAAAGAAATCGATTTTCCCCCTTAAGCAATCGATTTCCACTTTCTGGAAATCGATTTCCCAAATCGATTTCTTCAACTGGGAAATCGATTTCCCCTTCAGAAAACGTGTTTTTGGCCCTGACACCTGAATAAGACTTGTAGGTAATTATCTAAGCTTTCTAACGCATCCTAGGTCACCTCAATCGGATGTCTAGAACTCAAGATATGGCCAAAACCGTGAAACAGTTTATTTAGACTCGGATGGATCGATTATTCTAAAGGCTGAACTATTACAACTATGAACTTATGCATCAAAAACAGGCATAAACAACATACGCAAACATCTATAATTAAGTTTAACACATATAGACATAGAAGTGAAAAGCAGGGTGTTACAGTTATGGTTGGGCAGAGTATGCATTTTGGCCCAACCTTTGGAATGTTTCGTCTAACCTTTGGAAAATGTAATATATGCGATTAAGAGACTTCAATGGATGTTCAACCAAGTAATGATTACTCAATAGGCAAACAATCACTCATAAAGGGGGGACGTTTGATTGCTGTAACAGACGAAAGGCCTAAGATAAATAGAATCCATGGGGCGGAAGGAAAGACAATTTTGATAGATCAATTGGTTGCTTGGTCGACCGACTACCTAACTTTTCTGCTAGAACAATTTGGCGCCCACCATGGGACGGGGTAAAACTCTCCCCGGCCACATATTATAACACTATCTTCTAGGGTTAGCCACCGTACTACCCCGAGGATGCTATCCTCTCTCTCCAGCCCAATGAAAAAACGGTGCTAATGACGTCCAAGGTGTACCTTTAGGTCATACCATGCTAAGACGCGGATATGTTACTGTTGCTAGTTGGAAAATCATATCATTATATCCTATCAGGAGTGGGAGGAACGTTAAGGAGCATTCGAACAAGTGGATTACCTCAAAGACATTCTCAAAGATCATTTAAACAAAGGATATGCCAACACTACATTAACCGAGGGGCAACACACAGTTTGAGCAGTGACATCGACTTGCCAACAATTTGAGTGCGATCATAAGATAATAGGGTTGGAGATCCTAAGTGATATTGTTCTTTTCTCTTTTAATCTCTTTTGCTTCAGACTCAAATTGTTCTTTGTTCATACTTATTCTCTTCGCTTCCATGGTAAATAAACAAATGACAAACTATCAAACATATTGCTCTCATAATTTATATTTGGGCCTTAGTCGACCAAATGAACTCCCTCCTTCCACAAATTTGAATAGCGTAGATGATCTATACTAAATGATAGCAGTAAGCGAAAACACTCTATTCTCGCATAATTATTTCGTGTTGATGAGCTTATAATTGTCACTTGGTTGATTGATTTTGGAGATGATCATTGCAACGGATGCTTGTCCATTACCGATAATCAATTGGCATTTTGATTACAGCGTGTTCGGTTTCATCTGGAAATGGCCATTTAATTGGCTTTGAATTACTTTAATTCTATATAGAACTGGAATTGACTTGCAAAGACCGAATCAGACGATGCTAAAATGCACCAGTGGTAACCTTTACTCAAAAAATGGTTCAGATTCTAGATCTAGTTATTATTTTTTCCTTTTGATATGGATTGGTTTGATCGTATAATATGATGGTTATAGGTACAGGCTTATTACAGTTTTCAAATCACTCACGACTTATATTTCCGTTAATTACATGGATCGGTTCTTGAACTCTCGGCCTACCAGTGAGTGTTGTGAAGTTTCAATTTCAGAAAATTAAAAATAAAAATCAAGAAAAGGAAAATTAATAAAACATTATAACAGAGCTTGAGATTTGAAGAGTGGGAACGAGATTTGTTGCAGTAGTAAAAGCCCGAAGTTGACGCAGTTGGAAGAATTGGATTGTCCGATCGTGATCCGACGATCCACGTTTTAAGGTTATCTTTTAAATCTGATTTTCTCATCTTAAAATGTGGACCGTCCAATCTCGATCGGACAGTCCGGATCGTCCAACTATGTTAACTTCGGGCTTTTACTACTGCAGCAAATCCGGATCCTTGAGAGTGTGGGTAATTGTTGTCATTAAACTGCTCTTGGCCCTCGTTGGTGATAATGGCGTAGGAAATAATGCAATGCCTTTATTCTAATCACATCAACGTTGAAAAGACATTATTATATGGGTTTTTCTAACCTGTGCATGGTTGCACAGGTTAAGATTAATTATTACCCACTTTACATAATAATTCTTCTCTCCTAATAATTGTGATTTGTTGAAAAAATAAAAAAAATCTCTCTCATATTTATTTATTCTTAAGTCTTTTTCTTCCCACCAACAAACATTAATAAGCTAGCTAATTTGAGTAAATATCCAATTTGGTCCCTGAAATTGTAGGGTCGTATCAACTTAGTCCCCCATATTATCAATATTCCAAAATGATCCTTGGAATTGCAAAATGTAGCAAATGCATCCCTGACATTATTCACTTAGTTTCAAATGCATCCCTAATATTACCAATTTAATGTCATCATAGTCCATGCAAATACCAACGAAGGGACGAATCTGATTAACTTTCTGCAATTCCAGGGATCATTTTGGAATATTGATAATGTGGGGGACTAAGTTGATATGATCCTAAAATTTCAGGGACCAAATTGAGTATTTACTCTAGCTAATTTTGTTGGTGGCTTCACCAGGTTTTGGTAGTACTCCTGAACCCTCTTCAATATGCGAGCATATTGTAACTTGAGCCACTCACTTCACACGCGTCCTCTTAAAGATTCTCACCATCCTCATAAGCGTTCCTCGTCGTGGCTTCTTCCCACCTAGCCGCATTGCCTGGATCTTTTGCCGCCTCTGGAGCGAGGCCTTGCGGCGAGGCTGCCACGACGACATGGTGGCCAGGTGAGGTTGGAGAATGGTGGTTGGTTGGTTTCATTGCTTGTGAGGCTCTTGGTGATGTAGAGCCATGGCAACTAACAAGAACATAGATAGCAATTCCTATTGTTTTTCTATTGATTAGAGGGAAAGAAAGAGACTCATTAATGCTTGTTGGTGGGAAGAGAGAGACTTAAGAATAAATAAATATGAGAGAAATTTTTTATTTTTTAAACAAATTACAATTAATAGGAGAGAGGAATTACTGTGTAAA
The DNA here is from genome assembly GCA_039655645.1 of Ammopiptanthus mongolicus. Lineage (NCBI taxonomy): Eukaryota > Viridiplantae > Streptophyta > Magnoliopsida > Fabales > Fabaceae > Ammopiptanthus > Ammopiptanthus mongolicus. The sequence goes on along the minus strand of CM077343.1, from coordinate 11,978,569 downwards.
GTGAGTAATAATTAATCTTAACCTGTGCAACCTTGCACAGGTTAGAAAAACCTTGTTATATTATGTATTATAATATCAATTGCATATTGCCAAATGAGATCGTCAGATGACAATGGCCTATGGAAATTGAAATAGGTAGGGCCCACATGATCAAAGGTTGAGGCACCCAATTAGCTGAGCGCTAGTCTCTTATTGGCGTAACGTGGATCAATTTATTCAGCATTGTCTATTTTTAATGTCTATTATATTGGACATTAATACTGCATCAGTATCGATTATTACCCTCATTAGAGTTATTATAATCGCTTTTCATGACATTAAAATAAATACCAAGCTAAGAAAAAAGGACGCATTTACTAATATTTTTGTTATACGACAAATATATATTATTGTTGAACTTTAAGTATTTATATCCATATGCACATAAGTATCATATTTAAAATCCTACAGAAAAAAAAAGACTTATTAATTTACAGGTGGATGCTAGCATCAAGGTTAACGACCCTCTCGAAGCCTCTCTAGATGAGCAATCCTTGAACTCACACATTTATCAAGACTAATAAGCTTGAACTTTATTTCGGCACAATTAAGCCTGATCTATATCTCGACAATCAAGACATAAATAAGCCCGATTTCGGCACAATTAAGCTTGATCTATATCTCAGCAATCAAGACGATAATAAGTTTGATCTTTATTTTGGCACAATTAAAGCCTGGTCTTTATCTCGGTAAATCAAGATAACAATAAGTCCGATCTTTATTTCGGCACATTCAAGCCTCGTCTTTATATCGGCAATCAAGACAACAATAAGCCCAATCTTTATTTTGGCACAATTAAGCTCAATCTTAATCTCAGCAATCAAGACAACAATAAATCCCGATCTTTATTTTGACAAAAAATAAGCGTAACCTTTATCTCGACACCCCATACAATAATAAGCTATATCTTTATCTCAGCATTCAATTACCGAATTTAAACTTGATCATTATCTCAGATACTCAATTTATTAAAGCACAACGTATGGCTTGGAATCATAAATATTTAGTCCATAAAATAAGATTTCATTAGAAGCAACACAAGTTCAATCAAACATGAAAATGGCAAAAAGAAGCAAAAGTTAACACAAAATGCAACCCAATAAAAAAAACATTGAGTTTTGAACAAATTAAACACCCTCACTTGGGTGAAGTAACCTCCTCGACAACATCAATAATTTTTGCAACAACTGTGTTTACAGCATCCATAATTTATTGGGCACTCGGACCCCACCTTGTTATTCATATATCATGCAAGAGAGCTTTGAAGCCCCTTCGTCGATTCTCGGCTTGAGGCTTGGGGACTTCTGTTATGGTTGGGCCGAGTATTAACTCAGGCCCAACCTTGTTCATATGAGCCAGACCACAAATAGCTCTTATTCTGTTATGGTTGGGTCAAGTATGCATTCAGGCCCAGCCTTTGGAATGTTCCGGCTAACCTTTGGAAAACATAACCGATGCGACTAAGAGGTTTCAATGTTCGTCGACTGAGTAATGATTACTGAATAGGCAAATAGTCACTCATAAAAGGGGACGCTTGATTGCTGTAACAGACGAAAGACCTAAGATAAATAGAACCCATGGGGCGGAAGGAAGGATAACTTTGATAGATCGCTTGGTTGTTTGGCCGATCGAGTACCTAGCTTTTCTGCTAGAACATGTACTATATGTAAGTAATGAATAACAAAGATATAAGAGATCGTTCTTAAGTTTTGTCCAATTTTTCTATGTTATTAAACTCTTCTAAACTTAGCTTAAAATTAAATCTGTTAACTATCGATTAACTTTAGATGGCGTGGTGGCATGTAGAGGTTGGCTCTTGGTTGATGATGCTTGGATTGGAGAGGAGTTAGGATGTGGCAATTTATAACCTTGAAATCGAAAAGACATATTTACCAAGGATTTAGTTGATGGTAACATTACTTATGATTAAGACCTCGATAACACATTATGTTTAAAATGTTGAATTTTACTATTGGCTAAGTTGTCTCTAAATTTCAAACCCAAAGACAAATTTCCCAAGAGATTGGTAAAGTTACCAACGACTTAATCGTCAGTGACAAATATCTACAACGTTTAATGTTACCGTCAACTAGGTCGTCAGGAAATTTATAATCCAAAGGACATATTTATCGAGGACTTAGCTAACGGTAACATTACTGACAATTAAGCTGTCAATAACGGTTCCCCAAAACCTAAAGCTTATTCAATTATTTTATAAATGATTCAGAAACATTAACTTCTTCTCCCCACAACTGAAATTAACCTGCAATGTCGAGACGATGCTTGTAAATCTAAAACCATATATCCCTCTTCTTTCTCCTCAATCAGCCAATGCCTTCCACCTTCACCTTCCTCTCACCATAACTAGCCACAAGCACTTCTCCCTCACCTTCCTCATATCCTCGCCAGCGTACAAGTAAGAAGAGAAATAAAAATTGAAGCCTATCATCTTTTTCCTTTGGTTTATTTCTTCTCCTCACTCACACCCATATCTTCAAATCGTTCCCCCTTTACATCATCTTTCTTCCTTAACAGATGCGCCTAAACGCGTGAGCCTGAATGTCGTCATGTTGTCATCATCGCCAGAGTGCCACCACCAGAATTCGCCACCTAAGGTAGGTGGAAACAAAACCCTCCTATTTACACTTTAATTTTGTTAAGATTCTAATTGATGAACTCAAAATTTTGTTCTTTTGCGTAAAAAATCATTTAATTCAATTCAAACCAAATCAATTTGGATTTAAAGATGTAACTAGTTCAATCCAATCAAAATCCACGTAAATAATATTATTTGAATCAATTGACTTTGTTTATTCAAAACCTATTCAAACCAAACTATGAACACTCTTAGAATCTGGGATGTTCATCTAGGATATGCACGTGATCCTACACAACATTAGAAAGTGGAACACTAGTGACGAAGGGTGATCCCAAACTGATACCATATCTCTAATAGCCAATCTAAACTTGGAGTCTGGTTTGAAGTGCTTGGTTGTGTGTAAGATTCCACGTCATTTACTCGAGGCTCAAACTTTGTAAGGAAATACACCACTATTTTGGAGATATTTACTCTTCAAAATATCATTCTATAGGCTATTACACCATCCACAAATCTGTCAACCTATTTAACGAAGATGGCAATATTATTTAGTCACATAGTTCTTATTCCCAAACCACCAACATGCTCAGGTAGAATAACCTTGTTCCAATCTATGAAGCACAAACACTTAAAGATAGTTGTCATGTTCGTGTCGGACGTATGCATACTGGAAACGTTATGGATACTTTCAAACACTCCTATCCATATTCTATAACTTTTTACCATTATAGATGGAAATGCTACAATAATTAGATAAATGTTAGTATTTTATTATGTTTACAATGTCTTAGGGTAATTTCTAAAACATTATTTTTATCTTTTAGTTTAAGATTTATGCTTTTCTTTTAACCTTTTATTGATTTTATATATATTATATCATAGTCGTGTCATGTACTACAATTTTTTAAATTTTTCATATCCCCATGTTTGTATCATATCATATCATATCCATATCTTGTGTTGTATCCATGCTTCCTAGCGTCCGATTAATTTTATGAATGTCATGCTTACTAGCTAAAGATTGCGAAATAAATTCTCTTTCGTGCTTATCAATTGAGTCACAAAAACCCTTAGATAGCTATGTCATTTGTATAGCATAAGTTCGTATAGAACTCAATATCGACTAGGCCTAGGTAACTCTCCCACCATATATAGGAAAGTAACCGAGACTACCAAAAAGAGACTTAATCTTATCCAAGATTCCAGTATATGTAGCTGTTGTAACCCTCTCATGAACTAATGGAACACCAAGGTATTTCTCTAAATTATCAGAGAAAAGGAGACCAATAATGCACTTAAGATTATCTTGCCTTCTTCTTGAGGCACATCGAGCACAAGTAGCCTTTGATTTAGTCCAGCTAACCTTTAGGCTACTTGCTCAACAAAATTTAGATAAAGTACATCTAATAACTCGCGCTTGAGCAACAATGGCTTGGGAGAATAACAAGGTATCATTTGTAAAGAAAAAAAAAATGAGAAACCAAAGATGCATATATTGTACATCGAGAGTGGGTTGGATCAGTTTAGTCTAAATTAAGACGGGGGGATTCCTTATCACCGTATCTATTTGTTTTAATTTATGTAATGAGAAACTAGCCTTATTAATCTTTGAGAAGGTTAACTCAGGGTATTGACTTCCATTCATGATATCTAAAAGTTGTCTGATAATATCCCATATTTTCTACAAATGACTGCTTATTTGTTAAGACGAAAGCCTCTCGGGTTCATCTTATGGCCAGTGTTCTAGACGATCTCTGCATGGCTTTTGGACTTAAGTAAATCTTGAAAATTCCAAAGCTATGCATTCTAGGAATGTTTCTAGATCGAAGTGCGAGAAATTGACAGGCATCTCCTCTACTCGGTTTAAGCAACCTGGGCAAGTACTTTAGGTTTCCTTTGCTCTCAAGTAGAGTTACCAAGCAACCTCTTCCTTAGCAAACTTAGTCTTGGCGGCGACTCCCCCTATTCAAAACTTGTGGCTCACTACAAGTGTTTGTGGCTTTGTTGACGCTACATTGAGATCCTTTCTATGGAGTAAAAAAGGGGAACACAATAGAGGATTCCATTTAATGACTTGGGAGAAAGTGGTTTGCCCAAAATGCTTGAGGGCATAGGGGTTGCTTGGGCTCATTTGAGTAATGTATCTAAGTTTGAAAAGTTAGTTAGGAATGTTCTCTCTTTCATTATTGCCTTTATTTTGTTAGAGAAATGAAAAAGGAAATATACCATATTCATGGGAGGAAATTCGATGACCATGGCATCGTCTGCACCAGGATCCCCATTTTTACGTTAGCTATGGTTTGAAATACATATTATAATAGCGAAAACACATCGAGCAGAGTGCTTCGTTGTTGACAGCGTGAAGCAGGGGACAAGGCGATGGATGGGATGACGAAATTACACCGGTAAGCGTACCGTTGAAAAAACATGGGCAAGCCCAGAATGCGTAATTCATCGCAAAGACACTTTTATACTTCCCCTTTCGGTATGCATTTGTCCGAGTCAGTACCATCGGCATTGTAGAGGAATCTCACCATTTCTGTGATTCAGACCAAAGCTAATTCCTTTTTCTTAAAATGTCTTTGAAAGCACTGTGATCAAAGATTTAATTTTTAAAATTGCCCATGTGTTTTTTCAAGCGTGCTTCGTTGTTAGGGATTGGGGCATTTGCTAGAAGGGATGATAGGGAGATGAGATGGAGAAAGGAGGGGATGTTAGGGATTTGGGTAATTCCAAACAAGAAATTTCGTGGACCTGAGAGGAAGTTAAATTTGCAATGTATATTTCTTTCAATAAAATTATATTATACCATATATACAAATACAACATTTACAACACCAATTGTGGAAATATACAAACCTTGGACTTGCTTTGAGTGACTTTGACTTGATCAAATTTTAAATTAACAACAAAAGATGATGTCATGTGGCTGTTTGGTTGGTCCAAGATGGTTCACTTTATGGTGCAACCATGCACCACTTTGTGTGCTGTGCACCATAGAAATCACCTACAAGTAACAAGTAACTAAGAGAATGTATGAGTCCAGGGACGGAGCCATATTGTGGCTTAGGAGGGCCCTGGCCCTCCCTCGCATTTTATATATATATATATATATATATATAATCTAATGGTCCATTGTGGATCACTAGTATACATTAAAAAGAAAATTGTTAAAAAGTTTAGTGTAGATTCAATTATAGACGATTTTTGTGACATGTAGGAGAGACATTCTGTGTTTTGATAGATTATTAATTGGATTTAATTGTTTTACACTGTCAGTGTAAAAGTTTTTTTACACTGATAACTAATCAGAAATAACTACATAAGCTAAAATGTTTGACCTTTATCCTAATTACCTTAAACCTGATCCATACTATGATTTCTAAATGGTTGACAGTGTAAAAAACTTTACGCCGATAATGCATAACGATTAAACTATTATTAATTTAATTAACGTTTTGAAATATAAATATTTTGCATAAAATTTGATGCGTATATATTTCTTGAATGAATATTAATTTTATTAGTTGGCCCCCTTATCATCTAAGTCTAGCTGCGTCCCTATATGAGTCCCTAGAGTTATTTTAATTGGTTTAAGCTGTGAGACTTGATCGAATTTTGAGTACGCGGATTCAAACTCTTATAATACGTCTCATCACTTTCCTTTTTGTTTCCCTATAGGAGCTTCTATGGATCTTCCCATTCGAAAAAAGAAAAAAAATTTCAAAAACTATGAGTGTATGATGTAACGGAAAACCTCATTTTGGTGCAAGCTTAACTTCAACTACAATAGTCCACGGAACATCGATCGGAGTGGCGTCATGGAAAAATAAATATGGTACAGGCATTTTTTTTTTTTTAATGAGTAAATATCGTACATGTATTTGGACACTAGTTTTCGAGGTCAATTTGTTCTCAACTGTTGAAGCCCTGATTATAGGTATTCCATATGAAGATGATACTTATTTTCTATGTTTCACCTCTATTGGTTCGTTTGCATTGTTGCACTAAAGCACCTTAGCCACAAATTTTGGTAATATCGTCTTTGTTGCATTAGGATGGAGTGTTGTATGATGATAAAGACAGACATAAACAAAGAGATTCCAAGTTGGCTGATAATAGCAGGAATGTGCTCCCACCATATTATTGAAGTTAAATCTAAGGGAGATTTGATTGACGTTACCAAGCTAGAGAACAGAGACGAAGAGGTCACTTAAGTCTAGCTTGACATACTATATGGAAATTGGAAAGTGAAAGCATCTGTGTGGACTTTAAACGTATTAATTTGACGGAGCATGAGAAGATTCCCGGGCCCTCCACTCTTACATTATTGCCTCTTCTTTTTTTTCTTTTTTTTTTGGTTACAATTATTGCCTCTTCTTAAGCTTACTCTTTCAACATTTTTTTCTTCAGAAAATAAGGTTTCTTTGTTTATATTTTTTATTTTTTACATGTTCTTCAGAAAATAAGGTTAATGGATTGACGGACCATCACTTGTCTCCAATTATTAATTTATCATAAAGGTGCCGGCCGGATTTTAGGGTTTATAGTAATAGTAATAATAATATAATAACAAGATGAACATCAAAAAATAATATAATATCAAGACTGCAAGAAAAACACGTAACGGGAGAATCGGTACTTTAGTTGGGTTAAATTCCTTATACATCGTACTATATTTTTTAAAATTTAAACTATTGGATAAGATTTCTATAAATGAGTTTATTTGTAAATAGAATTCATAAGGATATATTTACTCTTAAATTATTTAATAGGTTGCATTATATTTAGAGTAAATAAATAGTCAATTATTTGTCCACTTTATAAACAAGCACATTCTAGAAGAACTTTTTTCTAAGGCATTGTAATAAGCTACGTATTTGTTGGTATTATTAATCTTTTTAGCTTTAACTCTTTCCTAAGCTAACCCTTTAATAATTGGAGAAAACATAGGTTCAATTTTATAGGTATTTTTTTTTTTTGTATAATTTCATAGGACTTTAGGTGTTGTTTTCCAGTGAAAATATGAAAAGTATAATAGTTGTTACACATGTTATATTTTCATTGATGAGTTGATACACAAATTCGAAAAACAATATCTAAAATACCTATGAAATTGTACCTAAATTTTCTCTTTAATAATTTCAATTGCAAAAAGTAATTTGTTTAAATTTTAATAAGTGGTAAATAGCATTTTTAAAAACATAAAATGTAAAAGCCCCAAATTCAAAAGCCATGCCCATGATAAGGCAATTCCTTGTTACCCCAAATTTCAAAATTATAGCTAGGACTAAACTTATGAAAAACGACTTCTACCTTGTAGCCCAAAATAAAAAAGTGAAAAAAAAAATTATACAAAGTTATTTCCATTTTGGCCTTATACACTCGAGATTTCAGATTTCAGAATTCAGACTACGTTGTTTTCCTCTCGGTAACCATCTTTTAGTTGAAAGCTCATTAACAAATTAGCAACCAGGGGAAAAGCAAATATAGGGAGCTTTAGATGGAAAATACCAGCTTTGGAGTACTAATTTCACAAGTAAAGATTAGGAAGAAAAAAAAAAACAGGCATTGCAGTGTTCTACACGAATAGTAATAGACTACTAGCAATGAATAATATTTCTATAGGTTCAAACATAGTAATTTCGTGTCCTGATTTGCTCCTCAAAACTTCAAATAAGGGGTACAACTTTCATTCTCCATTCCCATGAAACAATTAATATGTAGCTCCCAAGAGAAAGTAAAAAAGGTGGGAAGAGTCTGACACTATGATGTTAAAGTACTATGATGCTCAAATTAGACATATATTAATGGAATCTCTAATTATGGAAAGAAAAAAAAGAGAGAAAGTTAAAATAGGTCATGATTCAAACGTTTTCATCAATATTCCCGATATCTATTATGGAAAAATGGGAGCAGCCAGTGAGCAAATCCGCAAGAAACTGTGAGCAGCCGGAAAAAAAATAGAACGAGAAATGGTTCTAAGAAAGCCCATTACGTTGCATCCTTTTTAATCAACCAGATTTAGGGTTGAGAAGCATGAATACAAATAGAAATTGGGCCATGGGTTACAGTACGGACGAGAAGGAAAGGCAAGTGGTCCAGATCGGACATAGTGGATTTAAGCCATCTCAGTACTATGTTTGATTTTCAGTTGACAAGTTAGATAAACAAAAATTAAAAGTGATTACTTCTTTTTCAATATAATATAAAATCAAAACTCAAGTTAAAAAATAATTAAATGAATTTAATTGTTATGCACTATCCGTATAAAGTTTTTTACACTGTCAACCAATCAGAAATCGTGATATGAGTGACTTTTAAGGTAGTCAGGATAAGAGTCAAATATTTTAGCTTATGTTTTAATTTCTGATTGGTTGACTGTGTAAAAAATATTTATACTGACAGTATATACTAATTAAATCCTAATTAAATTTTATCAAACATGTACAAGATAAGGTAAAACTCAATTTATATACCCATCAAATCACCATGTTTGTTAGATGTTTGTTTCATTTTTGAGATATTTCTTATCTGCCAAAAAATTTCGAGAAGTTACTCTTCAAAATTTGATTGTGAAACTTGTTTCAATGTTAGGTGTTCAAACCTACAACGAAACACATGTGGTTGGTCCGAGTGGTAAGAGACTCAAGCACCTTAAGTAAGTGGTCAGAAGTTCGAATTCTGGCTCTTGTGTATGAAGAAAACTTGGTTGAAAGGAGAGAACCCACATTTTGTGTTCAACAAGTTCCCTGATGGAAATTAGTCACTGTTGTGGTGGATACTCCGTACTTATAACATGATTATAAAAAAATTATGTTATGTTAAAATTTAAGTTAAGCATGACTTATATGATTTGAGAAACGAGATTCCCTTAAAACCAAGAGATATTATTTTTAAAACAGCAAGGAAGTTCTTATATATGTTTCTTTCAATTTGAAAGTAGGTATATAGTCATTCAGTTTATAATAGTTGATAATGTTTAATAATTTTGGAGATGGTTTTTTCAACACCGATACGACAAATAAAGAGTATAGCTGGCAAAATGGTGCGCTTCGTACGTTTCTCTTTCGTTTTCGTTATTAATATTATTACAATTTTTGTCCAATACCACATTGTCAAAAGAACATTTAATTGGCAAAACTAATCAAGCTACTAAAACTGAGTAGACTGCTTTTCATATTATCCTTCTGAGAGTCAATAAAATAAATGGTTTTCGTCTGCAGTTTCTTTTCTTTTAATAATAGTACAAACTCATAATTAATAGTATTGAGTCCAAACTAATAAACCTTTATCTATTAGGGATGTAAGTGGATGAGGATGAGGTTTCGGTTAGAGGTTGATCAAGAGCCTCCATACTTAACATTTTTTTTTAAAAAAAAATCCTTCTTACTTATTCGTCTCCTGTTACACCTGTATGATGTATCTTGGTCAAATATCAATTTTATATAAAAAAAAAAATGAATGAATTGGTTTTAGTTTTTTATATTTTTTTGGGTACAAGGATCAACAGAAAGCAAAAACATCAACAAAGGAAAAGACTAGGACTCGGGAAAAGAAACACCCATAGCATCTGCTAGCAAAACTCTTGATCAAGTGTCTCAAAATCTGATGCAAGCTAATCAATTAGCTGTTATTCAGTTATTCAGTTATAACTAATTCTGGTAATTCGGTTACTGGCCATAGCTGTTTGGAGTTAGTTACTTTCTATTCTTAATAGTTAGGATCGGTTAAATCTTGTTTTGAGTTGCTATATATGATAGGTTATTCCTATGGGTATTATATATAGGTGAGGCAAGGATCAATGTAAACTCTCTACAGAAAAAGAAGATTAGAGAGATTGAGTGATTGGGTTTGTGAAAATAGAGTGATTGCGAGACTTGGGAATGTTAGAAGCTGTGACTTAACAGTGGTAGATCATAGAGACCAATGAGAATTCTCTATTGTATCTTAATCTCTCTTAATTGATTGTAGTAGTTAGTTTCTTGTATTTCTCTGTTTCGGTTCTCTTTCTTTTGGCTGCTGTGTTGTGTTGTTCTTTGGTTGCAAGATTGTTTGCATAACAGTTGGCGCCATATGGCGCCATATGTGGGGAAGGCAACCATGGGAACTACCAAATTTGATATTGAGAAATTCAATGGCTCAAATGATTTTGGTCTTTGGAGGATAAAGATGCGTGCGGTCTTGGTCCAACAAGGATTAAGTGAAGCTCTGAAAGGAGAAGCATCTCTTCCAGCAACAATAGCAGATAAAGAAAAGAAAGATCTCATTGAGAAAGCCAAAAGCGCCATTATTCTATGTGTTGAAGACAAAGTCCTTAAAGAAGTGGCACGGGAACCAACTGCAGCAGCATTGTGGTTGAAGCTGGAATCTTTGTATATGATTAAATCTGTCACCAACAGGCTCTTTCTAAAACAACAATTCTTCTCTTTCAAGATGGTTGAAGAAAGGTCTGTCATGGATGTAATTGCAGATTTCAATAAGATCTTAGATGACCTTGAGAATCTTGAAGTGAAAATGGATGATGGGACAAAGCTCTAATCCTGTTAAGTGCTCTGCCCAGTTCCTATGAGCACTTTAAAGATGCATTTTTTTTGGAAGGGAACAAACAATCGCCCTGGAAGAGGTACAGATTTCCATTCGAACAAAGGAATTCCAGAAAAAACATTAAACCAAAGGTGATAACAATGCTGAAAGTCTGAATGTTATCAGAGGCAGACCTGAACAAAGGGGCAACAAGGGAAGTAAGCACAGATCCAAATCCAAGAATAAATCTCAAGGTAAGTATAAGTGCTTCCATTGTCACAAAACTGGGCACTTCAAGAAGAACTGTCTCGAGAGAAAGAATAACAATTCCAAGAATTCCCAAGATTCTGGTGATGCTGCCTTAGCAGATGCTAGGTATGAATTAGCAGATGCTCTAGTTGTATCAAACTCAGAAATAGAAAAGGATTGGGTAATGGACTCGGGCTGCAGCTTTCATATGTGTCCAAGGAAGGATTATTTTGAATCCACAGATATCAAAGAAGGTGGAGTTGTTCTTCTGGGTAACAACAAACAATGTAAGGTTCAAGGTAAAGGCACAATCCGATTGAAAATGTTCAATGGCAAGGAGACTCTTCTCTTAGGTGTGAGGTATGTTCCTGAACTAAAAAGAAATCTAATTTCTATTAGTATGTTTGATAGTTTAGGATACTCCACTCACATTGAACATGGTGTCCTTCAAATTGCTGATAACAATATGATATATGCTAAAGGGATTAAAAGGAATGACCTATACATTTTAGAAGGCTCCACAGTTATTGCACAGACTGCAGTAGCTAGCCTTAACTTGCACAACATTACTAGACTTTGGCACATGAGATTAGGACATGTTAGTGAAAGGGGTCTAACTGAATTGGCTAAGTAGAATTTATTAAATGGTGATAAAATTGACAAACTTGAATTCTGTGATCACTGCATTCAAGATAAAGCCAAGAGAGTCAGTTTTGGAGTAGGTCAACATACTACTTCTAGGCCCTTTGAATATGTTCATTCTGACTTATGAGGGCCTGCTAGGACTATGACATATGGAGGTTGCTATTATTTTTTATCCATTATAGATGATTACTCTAGAAGAGTTTGGCTTTATGTTCTTAAAAATAAAAGCAATACTTTTGAGAAGTTCAAGGAATGGCATACTGAAACAGCTACTCAAAAGGAACTAAAATTGAAAATTTTGAGAACAGACAATGGCTTGGAATATCTTTCGGAGCCATTTTCTAAGTTTTGCAGAGAACTAGGTATATAAAGACACAAACACAGTCCCGGGAACTCCCCAGCAGAATGGATTGGCAGAGAGGATGAATTGTACAATTCTTGAAAGAGTAAGGTGCACGTTATTAAGTGCTATATTGCCAAAATCATTTTGGGGGGAATTTGCCACCACTGCAGCATTCCCGATCAATAGATGCCCTGTTTCTGCTATAGATTTTAAAACACCTATGGAATTATGGGATGGTAAACCAGCTGATAACTCATTCTTGAGGGTGTTCGGATCATTGGTTTTTTCTCATGTCAAGCAAGATAAATTGGGAACTCGTGCTATAAGGCGTGCATAGGTTATCCTATTGGAGTGAAAGGATACAAGCTGTGGAGAATTGAACCAAGAGAGCCCAAATGCATAATAAGTAGGGATTAGGCATGGCAATGAAACCCGAACCCGTGGGTACCCGTCCAAACCCGCCCCGTTTGGAACGGGGAAAATCCGATCTTTTCGGGTTCGGGTTCGGGTTCGGGTTAGGGTTTTTCCCGCTTTTTATGGACGAGGGCGGGGACGGGGATGCTGATACCCACCCCGAACCCGCACCTGAACCCGTCCCGCTATCATGAAATTACTAAAATACCCTTAATTATAACTTAGGGTTTGAACTTTGAAGTTTACTTACACCATTTCATTCACTCCATCAGACCATCACTCATTCACTCACCACAGCAGCTGCTCCCACCGTCTCCACTCTCCTTCCAGCAGCTACACCCATCCATCTCCACTCTCCTTCCAGCAGTCGCACGACCACCGCGACGCGACTGACCACTGCGACGCGACCCACCCAGCACCGCGCCCGAGCCACCCATCGCGACCTACCCAGCACCTCGACCGAGCCACCCATCGCGACCCACTCAGCGTCGCACAACCCACCACCACAACCTTGACCCACCACCGCGACCCTTACCCAGCGAACGCGAGCCACCCAGCACCGCACGACCCACCACCGCGACCCTGACCAAACCCCGCACGACCCATCACCGCAACCGCACGACCTACAGATCTGCTTCTTCCATCGTGTTTTCCAGCCACCGCGTGACACTGCGCCTTCCATCTGCGGCCACCATTGAATTTCCTGAAGATAAGCATGTTTTATTAGTGCGTACAACCTGCTTGATGAAAAACCTCAGTAACCAAGGGTCATTACTTGGTTCTACTTCTTGAGTCTTCAATTAATTTTTTTAACCTTGAATCTGTTTTACTTGACATCATGGCATACTGAACTGGTGTTATAATGTGATTCGAGTAAGGTTGTTTTCCTATTGGGATTGATGTATAAATCCTAGATGTTTCTTGGAGTCTTGTCTTAGGTAGTACACTGTTGTTATTTTACTTGCTTATTTTAGTTGTCTCTTATGCTGATGTGGGTCTGCTGAGATATGTTGATTTTACATTTTTACTTGCTGCTGAATCTGATTTTGCACTGATGTGGTGTGCTTGCCTCTGTTGTGTGGGACTGTTGTTTTGGTACGATTTGCATTGGAAATCGTTGGTTTTGGTACGGTTTGCATTGGGAACTTTAAATTTAGCATGATGGTGCTAATTGTTTTAAATTTGGCTGGAAAAAGCTTCAAAATTGAGTAATGAGAGAGAAAATGTTAGTAAATTATCATGATCATTTTTAGTAAAGGATAAAAATATACAGCAGAGTGTTTGATTTTCCAATCGGGGCGGGGTTGGGGCGGAGATTCGATTTTTTTGGAAATTGCGGATTTGCTGCTCTTGGGGCGTGGGCGGGGACGGGGAGGGGAAACCCGAACCCTAACGGGGACGGGGATGGGGTGTTTTTTCACCCCCAACGGGGATTTTGGGCGGGTGCGGGTTTCGGGTATTTATGCAGGGGCGGAGATGGGAAAGGCAAAACCCGCCCCCGCCCCGCCCCGTTGCCATGCCTAGTAGGGATGTGGTCTTTGATGAACTTAGAATGGCTATGATAGACAAAGAACAACTGCAACTAGCTGATCAAACAGAACTGAGTGAGAGTACTCAAGTTGAAATTGAGCTGCCTACAAAGGAAGTTGATAATTCTACACATCACACTGAAACCCAGCAGAATGAGGATAATCAAGAGGAAACAGACTTGAGGAACTATAATCTTGCAAGAGATAGGGAAAAAAGGACTATAGTTCAACCACGGAGGTATGGTTAAGCTAACCTTATCTACTATGCACTGAATATTGGAGAAGAACTACAGGCAGAAGAACCAAGCAGTTTTCAGCAAGCTCTTGACAGTAAGGACAGTGAAGAATGGATGGCTGCCATGATAGAAGAAATGCAGTCTCTTGATAAAAATGGCACCTGGGTTCTAGTTGATCTTCCAAAGAATCAAAGGATCATAGGATCTAAGTGGATATTCAAAAGAAAAGAGGGTATTCAAGCTAGAGAGAAAACCAGATTCAAGGCAAGGCTTGTTGCCAAGGGATTCTCTCAACATGAAGGTATTGATTTCAATGAAATATTTTCACCTGTTGTCACCATCAGAATACTTCTATCTATTGTCACTCAATTTGATCTAGAATTGGAACAATTAGATGTCAAAACAGCATTCCTTCATAGAGACTTGGAAGAAACCATTTATATGTCTCAACCCGAAGGCTTTGCTAAAGGCTTATAAGGTTTGCTTACTTAAAAAATCCTTATATGGTCTAAAGCAAAATCCTAGGCAATGGTATAAAAGGTTTGATGAGTTCATGATAAGGTTGGGTTTTCAAAGTTGCCATCATGATAGCTGTGTCTACATTCTAAAGGAAAATGGAGAAGCTCTAGTCTATCTTCTAATATAAGTAGATGACATTCTTTTAGCAAGCTGAAGAAAGGAGGAAATCAGAAGGCTCAAGGCAGAATTAAGCACTGAATTTGAGATGAAAGAACTTGGAGAAGCTAAAAGAATTCTAGGCATGGATATAAACAGAAACAAGATGAAAAGAGAACTCTTCTTATCTCAGCAAGGATATTTTAAGAAAGTGGTTACTAGATTGAGAATGCATGAGTCAAAGGCTGTTACTAAACATTTGGAACAACACTAAAAGCTGTCTTTGAAGGATGCTCCTCAAATAAATGAAGAGAGCAAAAATATGACTTCTATTCCTTATGCTACTGGTGTTGGAAGTATAATGTATGGAATGATTTGCAGCAGGTCTGACTTGGCCTATGCGGTAAATGTTGTAAGCAGGTTCATGGCTGATCCTGGTCCTCTTCATTGGTCAGCATTAAAATGGATTTTAAGATACCTTAATGGTTCTCTATCCTCTGGTCAAGGTTCAAAAGGAAGACTCAGAATGTAGAAGCTGTAAAAGTGTTGTAGATTTAGATTATGCTGGAAATATTGACACAAGAAAATCATTATCTGGTTATGTGTTTAGTGTATATGGTACAACAATAAGTTGGAGATCTGTTCTTCAATCGGTTGTGGCCCTCTCAACAACACAAGCAGAATTTATAGCTCTCACAAAAGGAGTCAAGGAAGCTATGTGGATCAAAGGTTTGATTGGTGAACTTGGAATTAGACAAGACTGTATTTCAGTGTTTTGTAATAGCCAAGTGCTATTCACCTTTCTAAACACCAAGTGTATCATGACAAATCAAAGCATATTGATGTAAAGCTTCATTTCATCCGAGATGTTGTTGACTCCAAAGAAGTATCAGTTGAAAAGATTGCTACAGAACACAATCCTGCTGATGTTTTTACCAAGTCCTTATCAAAGTACAAGTTTAAACATTGCTTGGACTTGATAGGATTCTGTGAAGACTAATTATTGGCAAGGGAGCACATTCACTGAAGGATAAGTCTGATTTGGAGACAAGGTGGAGATTGTTGATCAAGTGTCTCAAAATTTGATACAAGCTAATCAACTAGCTGTTATTCAGTTCTTCAGTTATAACTAATTATGGTAATTCGGTTACTGGCCATAGCTGTTTGGAATTAGTTACTTTTTTTTACTAATAGTTAGGATCAGTTAAGTCTTGTTTTGAGTTGCTATATACAATAGGTTATTCCTATGGGTAGTATATATAGGTGAGGCAAGGATCAATGTAAACTCTCTACAGAAAAAGAATATTAGAGAGATTGAGTGATTGGGTTTGTGAAAATAGAGTGATTGCGAGGCTTGGGAATGTTAGAGGCTGTGACTCAACAGTGTAGATCATAGAGACCAAGGAGAATTCTCTATTGTACTAATTCAATCTTGTATTCCTCTCAATAGTGAATGGTTGCTTCCTTCCTGTGGATGTAGGTCTTCATCAAAGAAGGCTGAACCACGTTATATTTGGTGTTACTTCTTCGTCTCTTAATCTCTCTTGATTGATTGTTGTAGTTAGTTTCTTGTATTTCTCTATTTCGGTTCTCTTTCTTTTGGCTGTTGTGTTGTGTTGTTCATTTGAAGGCAAATTCAATTCTGCATGATAGTAACAAAACACCTCTATTTTTTTTTTTTTACTAAAATCATGTTTGAGAGGAGGCAAACACAATTCACTACAAGAATTTGCACAATTACCGACGGCTTATTTCCGATGGATTATTTGCGATGACCATAATGTCGTCCGTAATTCTGTGGTTACCGACGGCTTCACCCGTTGGTAATGAGGCAGTAGATTATGTTACTCATTACCGACGATATAGGCGTCGATAATGGATTACATCATTACCAATGGCTAACCCGTCGATAATCCCGTCACTAACATTGACGTGCATTTGTGCGAAGTAAAACCCACAAAATTTACGACCGTATAATCGTTGGTAATTATGTAATCCAGTTTCCGACGGTTTGGCCATCGATAATTAGACTTTTGGCATTGCAAGGCTGCCAACGTCACTTTTGTCATATTGACAACTATGTTCATCGGTAACCAAATTATAATGTACCGGTAGTCATAACCATCGGTAAGTGATTGTTGGGCGCACCAGACGGTTAGTCATACCGACCTCTTTAGCCATCGATACATTATAATTTAGTTACCAACGAATGTAGCCATCAGTAAGTTATAAGCTAAGCTAAAAAGCGTGCTGCTCTCCCTCACTTTTACTTTCACCATTTTCTCTCCCTCATTGCACCTATGCGTCCCTCTCCTCTCCAACCTCACTGCGCAACGTTTCCATCTCATCTCAGGTACATTTTCTCCTTTCTCATCTCTTGTCTCTCTCTCTCTCTCTCTCTCTCTCTCTCTCTCTCTCTATACCTTTCCTTTAACCATCTTTGTTCGTGTCCACTGCGAACGGCCCACCATCCCCACCACGAACGACCCAACATCTTTGTTCATCTTCTCTAGCATCCATACCCAGCACAGTCGAGCGTCCACCAGCGAGAGTCGCCACTCTTAGGAGTTCGCCGAGATTACCGAGTTGGGGCAGAGTGTGGCTGCATCCGAGGAGCGAGAGCTTCGTATGCTAAAGGTTGTGGCAGCCAATGAGGAGCGCGAGCGTCGGATGCTATAGACCATAGAGACCATGATGGCACAATAGAGGGAGTTCATGCATTGGTCGCACTCGATATGCAGCATCAGATACCACCTCAGCCTCAGTCAAGTCAGTCTACTGACGATGATGATCAGTAGTTCAATGACCTATCGCAAGGTTATCGTGAGGACTATTAGATTGTATTAGTTTTTTTAGGCTTTTGTACTAGAGATATTTTTAAACATATATTTTGTTATGTTCGATGATCTTTTGTCTTTATTTTATCATGTTTTTTAAATATTATATTGGTAAATATTTAATTTTAATTTTAATGTATATAATTATATAAATATTTATTATTAATATTAATTCTAAAATATATAACTATATAAATATATAATTATAAAAACTTTTTAAAAAAATTTAAAAAACAAGTTACCAACAGCATAAGAGAGCTTTCTTCCATATACTTCAATTATTTGCTAAAAATTTGTTGTAAAAGAGAGTGAAATATCCCTCTTCTGAATTTTTAGTAAGGGTGAGGTATCTCTTGATGAATTTGGAGACTCTTACATAAGGGTGATGTATCCCAAGTGAAGAGGGTTCAAGAGTTGTAAAAAAATTTCAAGCACCCTGTTTTGGAAACTTGATAAAATAGTGAACATATCCATAAAGGTAATATGGGAACTGGATGTAGATCACACTGGGTGTGATTGAACGAGGATAAATAGCTCAATATTTCTTATCCTTATTCTCTCTACATTTTGATTATCTACTTACTCTGTTTGGGGAAAAGTTCGCAAAAAGTTTTATATCTCAATTCACCCCCTCTTGAGATTGAAACCACTTGGTAACAATCCATACATCTTTAGATAATTGCTTTAAGACGATTCTTGTATTTTAGATCAATGAGTTTAGAAGACTCATTGATATCAGACGATTGAGTTCAGATGACTCATTCTTTTCAGACGGTCTTCCTTTATTTCAGACGACATATTAGATGATTCCCTCATTTTAGATAATTGAGTTCAGACAATTCGTTCTATTTTGATATTTTTTTCATTACTCAATTGTATTGTAATTCTTTTTACCTGGATGCATTCATCCCAAGCTGGAAATGCTAAGTACACACTTCCACCTTATGACGGGCTGTTAAAGATACAATTAGTTAGTTGGTTAGGTACAAATCAGTTAGGATTTAGTGGTTTAGTCACTTTGTAGAGTATATAAGTTTGAGTGTACTCTGACTGTATCCAACTTTTCTTATTCTATTAACTAGATCATGTATCCGTGCGATGCACGGATGTATCATGTTTTTCTATTTTTTTGTTTGATTGTTTTTTTAAATGTAGGGAGTAACGGATTAAAAGATGAACGGATATATATTTGTGTTATATTTAAATGGTTCGAGAGAGATATTTGTATGTTTGAATCATTAAAGTTAAATCGTTTGGAAAATTTACTTTTGTGAACAAACTCTTAAGACGACGTTATGGTTTGCAAATTGTCATTCTCTTAGATGCTCATTAAGTTATCCCACTAATGCTGAATGGTTGTTCTATCATTGTTGACATGTTTGATTCTTTATACAGAGAAAATTAACATAAAAAATGATAAGATATAACCTTAGTTTCCTATTTCTAATCATTGAACTATCCATTCAGGACAAATAAAAGTACAAAACTTTAAAGGATATTCTAAAATGGAGCAATTTGAATAGTTCCTTCTATTACTTGCATCTTCATTGGTGCTAAATCAGTGGTCGTCGTTGTAACACCCTAAGCTTAACAAGTATCAACCCCAATAGCAGTCTACAACAATAGGAACTTCGACCAATGAAGCCAAACGCAAAAAAAATCACAATTTATTTTGCATAGAAAAATAAAATATTAACATGTCATTATTCATAATCTCTATAACCTTTTGTTCTTTTGAAGATAATTTAAAATATGAATCAAACCACAAAAAAAGAATGTCGCATAGTATATTGTTCCTTTCCATTCGTGCGATGCACGGATGTATCATGTTTTTCTAAATTTTTTTGAATGTTTTTTTTAAAAAAAAATGCAGAAAAGATGAACGAATACATATTTGTGTTGTATTTGAATGGTTCGGGAGATGAGTTTGTATGTTTGAGTCATTACAGTTAAATCATTGGGGAAATGTACTTTTGTGAACAACTGTTAAAATGACGTTATGGTTTGCAAATTGTCATTCTTTTAGATGCTCATGAAGTTATCCCATTAATGTTGAATGATTGTTCTATTGTTGTTCATATGTTTGCTTCTTTATACAAAGAAAATTAACATAAAAAATTATAAGATATAACCTTATTTCCTATTGTAACGGCCCGAACTATTTTTAGGATTGTCGACTGTCCCCACAAACCAACATGGGTCTTTTCAGCGTGCTTTATCCTCACTCACACGCTTTTTAGGAAACTTCCTAGAAGATCACTCATCCCACATGTGCTCTAAGTCAAGCACGCTTAACTATGAAGTTCATATGTTCCAGGCTCCCGAAAGAAGATGCATCTTGTTGATATAGGTAGTACAAACCAATTCTTTTAAGTCTTCCTCAATTCCCATACCTGTACAGTCTCAGGATCCCTCTTATTCCGGTGTGAATCGGTCCATTCATGTGTCCCTCTGTCTAGAAGCCTGCCAGGAGCCGCTCCTTGTCCATGCCTCATGCACCAGCGATCACTCCCCGCCCTCGTCGGGCCCTGGTGTTACACCTATTTCTAATCATTGAACTATCCATTCAGTGCAGATAAAAGTACAAAACTTCAAAGGATATTCCAAAAAGGCGTAGTTTGAACAGTCCCTTAGAATACTTGCATCTCCATTGGTGCAAAATCAGCGGTCATCCTTGTAACGCCCTAAGCTTCACTGGGATCAACCCCAATAGCAGTCTACAACAACAACAGCTTTGACCAATGAAGCCAAACCCAAAAAAATCACAATTTTTTTGCTTATAAAAAAAAAAATATTAACATATCATTATTCATAATCTCTACAGTCTTTGCTCTTTTGAAGATAATTTAAGACATGAATAAAAAAAAAAAAAAAGAATGTCACCTAGTATATTGTTCTTTTCCATAGGATATTAAAACTGATTTTACCATCAATTTGCTAGGTTGTAATAAATTGTAAAATTTCTTTTGGGGCCATATCTAATTTTCAGTTATAATTCCTCTATCTATGGTTTGATCTAATTTCTTAGTGTCTAATCCGTTCTTTTGTCAATTTAGTCAACTGAGTGTGCAATGTTCTATATCTAAAGGTTGATTTTGTTCGAATTGTAGAGAATTTATTATACGAACATTCATACTATCAATATCCTAATTGTACCCTGTGTAAATCAGAACACATAAATCAAATATTTTGAAAATACTTGGTTCAAGTGCATAGTGGAAATTATTTTGCTATCTTATGAACATAAATACTTGGTTCAAGTGCAAAATGAAAATTCTTTTGTTGTCTTATCAATATCCTAGTTGAACATAAATCACCTGATTTAATGAAAATATATGTCTTATGCCGTCTCTTAGCTTTTCTCAAACTATTTGTATGAACATTTATATGCCATAATGAATATATATGTAGATTATGAATGATTGTATGATATTCAAGCAACCTTTTGTTCGAGAGTTTTTTACTCTCTCTCCCCCTTCTATTTTCCTTTTAAGACTTGAATTATGGTTGGTTATCTTTAATTTGTCAGTCAGAATATGGTCGTATAGTATTATAGTTAAATGTTTTTTTGGGTGTTCTCTGATATATTTACTAATCCATTTTATTTTGCAGCCAAGGGAAAGTGGAAAAAGATGTTATACTAATTACTTTAGGAGAAGAATTTTCTGGATTTCTTTTTGTTCTTACGCAAAATGATAATACTTGGTTCAAGTGCATGGGAAATGACTTTTACATCTCCCTCTCAAGTTCTAGTATCATACTTATTGGCAACAAAGAGGATCAATCAGAAGATGTGCACAAGGAAGTGGCTGAAGAGAGAAGTTAAGAGGTTTATTTCTTTGTTTTTAATGATGGAATAATGAATGTAATAAGTAACTTGGTGACAAATATTTTCTCTGAGAAGAGTCAAAAGAGAAAATCTAAAGAAGTAAAAGAAATCATCCTTCAACAAATTGAAAGCATCCTTTAGCATATTTGTGATCTATTTGGATCAGTACAAATAAACACAAATATTAATTACTCCGCAGTTTTAATCATATAATTATTTTTGACTTACAAAAGCTTATTGTCTTTCCAAATGTTACATAATTATACTTCCCACACATTATTGTAGGTATAGTTAAAAAAGACTAATAATTAGATATTTTTATTATAATTAAAGTATAAAATATAGAGAAATTAGACCTTTCCATATAATCAAATGTAAATTATTTGATAATGGTTACCATATATAGATACACTAAAATAAACATTCCCTAAATCATAAACTCTACATAACAATATACCTATGCACGGTATATAATAAAGATCTGCAATTGAATGAAAAAAAAATACTCAAGCGTTCCTTACTTTTATATATATTAAGATACAATAAAAAAATAAAAAATATATATTTGAGAATATATTTAACAAAATGTAGAAAATTAATTATGAAGAATATATATATATATATATATATATATATATATATATATATATATATATATATATATATATATAAACATGTGAAATCCAATTTTAAAATATAACAAATAAAAAATTGAATCTATATAACATCAATTGTTGTTTCATGATATAAATTTTACAATGTATATTAATATGTTTACCAAAAGTTTTGGCAATTGTGATGTATCGGAAAAAATATTAAGTAATTTAAAAAGTTCTAATCATAAAAAAAATATTTTTTTTAAAAGTTTTTTTTTTGCCATATTATTTTAAAAGTCTTTTGTTTTATTAACTAAATATTTTTTTTTCATGCGGTATACTTTTACCTTGTTATAATATATATGTTAATATTTTTTTGTGTAGATTAGGTTATTACGCTTTTATTTATATTTACTTTTATTCCTTCAAAATTAATGTGTTTTATGTAAATTTTCATTCCTATATGATGTAAGTATTTATCTCTAAATCTTAATACGTTTTCATATAAATATTTTATATCTTCTAAATATTTTTCATATAAATTAAAATTAATAAAAAATCTAATGAAAGTTTTGAGAAACAAATATTAGATTTTACAATGAAACTGAGAAAATCATTCTGATTAATGTTGAGAAATTGAAATGCAGCAATAGAAGTTAAAAAAATAAGGCACAATAAAATAAGATCGTAAGATGGAAATATGAACTTTGAAAAAGAAAATAATTTAGTTAATAATATTGTTTATTTATTTATCTGTTTGATAAAGCACAATCAAATTGATCAGCTTGATTGTTTTTTCTTGAGTGTCAGTATTTTTTTATAAGAAAAATTTCATTAAAATAAATAAAAGAGAAAGCTGGAAAAAAGCAAAAGATGTGCCCGACATCAACAACAAAGAAACGATACGCGGTAAACAGAACAAAAAACAAAACATAAAATCTAAATGTCTCACTACTTGCAATGCACCAACTTCAAAGCAACAAAACTAAAGCAGAAAAAGAAATGTCAAAACACTACAATTAAGATATCGCCCCAACCAAGTGAAACGAATAAAAGGCCAGTGAAGTGAAAAATTGTGGATGTACACCAGTTGATACATTTGGAACTCCGTGCCAATGATATGCTAAAAAAAATTTATGATATTTCTTGAGTGTGAGATACATTAAGCTCGTGGTATAATCCATTCTTGAGGCAAACTACGCTTCGTACTCATATGTTCCCTCGGTTACTCTTTTATATGTCCCACATCGAAGAATCACAATAATCGTTCAGCTTTACAGCTAGGGATATTGAACTTTCACCACTTTGGCCGCAAAAGTTATAAGAAAAATGGTCACAACAACAATAATAGACATTAGCATGCATAGAGATGTAGAGATTATGTGATGAGTTTGAGATAAGTTTGTTAGCCTTATACAGAGCTAGGGGACAATAGTGAAACGAAAACAAATCATATGTTGGCGCAAGAAAAGAAAATGACATGCAAGTGGAGAGACTGCAAAGTGAAACTACTCACAAGTAGTGGCTATTTCATAATGTTTATTTATTAAATCATTTTGTTTTTGCATATTTTTGCATCTTTATATATTTGTGTTGAAATAGAAAGAGAAATAACTCAACCTACTAACCCACCCCATCATGGAATAGCAAATAAAAAAATATATTAATAAGGAAGATGAAGCATTCAAGCCTTTTTTTATTTTTTGAATAAATAAAATGAAATTAAAATGAAACGAAAAATGATATAAAATAAAATATAATAATGAAAAGTAAAATTTATGGTTACAAAACAGAATTAAATTTAAAATATGAAAATGATAATGAAAATAAAATTTAAATTGAAAATAAATTTAAAAATGAACGTTAGAATGAAATGAAAATTTGTAATTTAAATTGAAATTAAAATTAAAAAAATAAATTTAAAAATAAATTAAAATTACATATTAAAAAATAAATAAGATCAAAAAATGAGTGCTCACAATAATAAAGACTCATTAAGTAGTGACTTAAGGAGAGTCATTTTTTAGAGAATTAAAAAAATATAATACATAAACATATATACTTAAATACCCTCTATTAAGCAAAAAAATATCAAATATATCTCAGCCATTATAAAGTGATTTTATAATTTTATCCCAATCACCACTTTACTTTTATATATAAAAATACACAACTTTCAAATTTTCTCTTAACTCTCTCTGTTTTTCTCCATTCTGTGTCATG
The DNA here is from genome assembly GCA_039655645.1 of Ammopiptanthus mongolicus. Taxonomy (NCBI): domain Eukaryota; kingdom Viridiplantae; phylum Streptophyta; class Magnoliopsida; order Fabales; family Fabaceae; genus Ammopiptanthus; species Ammopiptanthus mongolicus. Next base: position 11,953,889 of record CM077343.1, on the reverse strand, counting down.
TTTCTTAACAACAGTAATAGAAAATAGTATTAATAAAATAATTCAAAAGTATAACCTTGCACAATTAGAGAACTACTAGCTCAAACAATTCTTGGACACAAGTGTTTATTTTTTTTATAAGCAAACAAATTATTAATAAGAATATAAGGAATAATGAAACCCAATACATTTAGTCATCTTACAAACCATCAATCTAAACTAAGTCAACATCCTCACATAGTAATTCACCAAAGTAATCTGAAGTCACAGCCACCAAATGAAAGACAAAGGAAATACCGAAATAATACAAGAATCCCTCCACTGTCACCAACATATAACAGAACCATATAAGCTGCTACATACTTTCTAAAACAAGATTCTAAACAACAAGTTGGGTTGATACATCAATCCGATCGAAAAAGGGAAAAAGGCCCCTTTAACTGAATATATAATTACACCACGTCCATGCTTTAATACTAGTATATCCTAATCAAATCAAATACTCTATCACACTCAAGTTTACCTCCTTGGACACATGTATTTCATTTGACCGTTACGAAAATTTGCGAATAAAATAAGAAAATCATACATTTTATATTTTTTAACGAAAATGTAAAGACAGTGTATTAATATTGATGTGCTAATAATACCATCTATTTTTAATATATTCTTACAAAATTATTTAAATGAATATAATCAGATTGTCAAATTGCAAGTGATTGTGATGCTGATCACATACGACCAAATAGATGACATTTTTTATTTGAAAAACATATTTTAATTTTAAGCCACTTATTAACTTTAGATTGCAACAATCTTGAATAAAATAACATTTTATCAGCATAAAATACACGATACAAATTGTCAATCGATCCAATGATGAATTTTGTTAAAATAAGGGAAAAAACAATATATGACATGGTGCACCAGCAAAAAATTGGTGCAACCATGACCAGTTTGATCAGTGATGCTTGGCCAATGGAGTTGCCAACGTGGCTTTTAATTTAGTTGGTTTTATATTCCTGGTTAAAGGCTCATATAAAAGGGATTTGGCAAATACAATTCCTGACCGTATTACACGAAAACCGATGTATGCACATTAAACGTGCTTTACCGGACGGATATGAAAATAAATTTATTTTACGTTTGGTTTAGATTTTTTTAATGTAAATATAAAAATAGTGTTTTTTAAAATAATTATTTTAAAAATTATGTGGGAGAAGTTTTTTCCTAATATGATTTTTAAACATGATTTTATTTTTATAAAATATAAAACAAACAGAATCTTATTAACCGTATAAATTGAGAAATTCAGATATCACCCTTGCTATAATAAGTGCTTATTTGGGAAAACTTGATTTTTCTCACTTCAGCTGTTTTTTGGCTAAAAAGCTGTTTCATACATAATCTATCATGTTTGGCAATTAGCTTAAATTTATAAAAAAGCTTTTTTTTGGGGGAAAAAAGCTGTTTTATGTCATCTAATTTGTTTTAGCTTAAAATTGTTATGATTTGATTATTTCTCATTCTCAAAACTCTCTTCCCTATTTATCCCTACAAAACTAACTTCCAAATAAATATTATTAAATTATACAAATAACTTCATACCCTTTTTCGTAATTTACTACGTAAAAAGTGATTTTTTTAGACCATCCAAACAAAAAAGATTATCTTGAAATCGCTTTTCAGCAAACAGACCCAAACAAAAATAGATTCTGATTATAATCGATTATCATAATAATCGATTATTCATAAATCGATTATCAGCATAATCTTTTTTTTTCAGCTTTCCCAAACACACCCTAAATGTCAAAAATAAGAACTCCTAGTGTGAAGTTTATCCCTACCCCCATCCCACACGAAATAGTAGTAGATCAGCGATTTTTAGGTAGCCAGTAGAAACGTCCATCTTCTACCAGCAACATAAAAAAAGATTAAAATATTTTAATATAGGCGATTTCTAGATGAATTAAAACTATTGACGAAAGTGTTATTAGTAATGAAAAATTGTTATGCATTTTTGTAGGATTATAAATCAAATACTCACTATAACGAACTGGAAATAATTTTTTAGTAAAGCAAAATCGATATAAATTATTTACTTCACACTTTAAAGTAATACAAACAAGAAAATTTTCCCCATAAAGAAACAAATGCTTCTTATGTTTAAATTACTCATTATAATTAAAAAAAAGCCGGTGGACGAATAACATTATACGGTTTACGAGAAAGAAACACTCATATCAGGAACGATATGCATATGAGTTTTATTGTTATGTACTAATAGTATAAAATTTTTTATACTGTCAACCAATCACTAATCATGATATGAATGATTTTTAAGGTAGTTAGTATAAAAATCAAATATTTTGAGTGATGTGACAATTTATGATTGGATGTATGTATAAAAAAGTTTTATACTGTCAATATATAATAATTAAATTCTATGCTTATTAATAAAATATGAATGATAAAATAAATACAAAATATAAAATTAAAACCAATGAACATTCATAGAAAGCAACCGATGAACATCCAGATATAGGAACAAGATCTTGATAAAAAAAGATGAGGAACAAGATAGTCTATATAAGATAACATTGGTCACAAATATTAAAATTTTAAATTCAACTTAATCTTTTTTTTTACGTTACTGGTAGAACATGGACATTTCTATTGGCTACAACAACCATTATACGATTTTCATTCAAATACAAATGAACAAATACGGTGAAATTAATACAACAGCCATAAGGATGTATACTGACAATAAGGTAACAAATGCGGTGGAGTTTATTATTTTCACCATATTTTGACTGGTCAAAAAGTAAAAAACATATATGTCAAAAGGACGTATTCTGATTTGTACACCTAGCTGGTGCAAGCATGCTCCACTTTTACTACTGGAGCAACTTAGACGGTACGATATGACATATATATTACCTAGAGCACTGCTATCGATCTAGTGCAAAAAAAAATTGACCAACCCGCATGAACTCAAAAAATGTTAGTAATAGAATGAGATATTAAAGGGAATTATGATACAAAAGTGGAAGAGAGAATATTTCATCCAATCAATTGACGAACTACAGTTCCTCTTAATACAAACCATCATTAATTCTCAAATTACCTAATACTCGAATCAATATATAACTTCTTCAAAGTTGATAGAATTTGATTAATTAACTATAATATATATATGTATTAGAGTTTAATTGTTTTGCATTAATAGTATAAACTATTTTTACACAGAAAATCAATCATCAATTATGATATAGATGATTTTTAAGATAGTTAGGATGAGAGTCAATTTTTTTTTTTTTACTAATATAACAACTTATAATTGGATGTCTATGTAAAATTATTTTATACTGTCAGTATATAATAATTAAATTCTATGTATTATATATAAAAAGACATTGAGCAATTATTCATCAGAGAACATCTCTAATAAAGACAAATAATATTGATTTAAAAATTAAAATGTACCATAATGGATGCAAGTGGCCTAAATAAATATTAATTTTTTTGGCTTAAGACTTTATTTATGACATTATTAGCAAAGCATCTTTTTGTAAGGGTTCGTTCACTTTTGTAGTTTCTTGAATGTAACCCAGATTAATAAATTTTGTTGTTTTTAACCAACGATTACCAAAGAAAGATAAAGATGAGCGTTAGCAACACATTTTTTAATATTTTCTTTTTAACACATTATTTCTTATTGATTGAAATTCATGTGGATTCCATTAATTCATGTGGATCCTATTTTAATTTTGTATTAGTATGATTCACATAAATTTCAACTAATGTGTTAAAATGTGTTGAAAAGAGAATAACAAAAAATATATTGCTATCATTTCTCAAAAAAGATAAAAGCACTAGCGAAAAGTTTGAAGAAACCGGAGAAGTTATATCTTCATTTTTGGAACTACAAGCTGCCCCACGTTTAACTTACACCAAACGACGGAATCGACACAAGCTGTCCAGAGGGAAAACAAGGGAACATAAGAGCTGGAAAAGTCAAGATAAAGTTAAGAATAGGATTACGTGCATGAGCTGCCAATTATTAAGTTGGTGCACATGATCGGGGAGCCCATGATCTTTGAATTGAACTTTCCTTGATCTAAATCATTACCCTGATCAACAATTCATTTTAGGAAAATGCTAATATTAGTCACTGATTAAAGAATAAATATGATACTCCATCTATTCCATTATATATGTCATACTTAACTTAATCAAACGGTTTAACAAAAAATAATAAATGAAAAAAAATAAACAACAATTTTACCTTTTTAATATTGTTTATATTTTTTTTATTTTTACAAATTCTATTATAATTAATGATAAGCTATATTTAACGAGAAAAAACAAGTATTCAAAGATATTGATAATAGAACAAAATACAACTATTGATCACATAAATGTTTCACTTTGAAAATAAAAAAGTGATGGCTTAGGTTAATGCATCACATAACAGAATTCTAAAAACATAATTAGGGGTAAAATTGAAAGAAAACATCTAATATTATATTGAAAATAGAAAATGACATATATTTTGGGATAATTTTTTTTGTAAATGTGACATATATAATGGGATGGAGAGAGTAAAAAAAAGCAAATGTTAACCAGTGCCCTAACGGCATTGGTTAAGAATTTAAAGATAGAAACTTTATATTGAAAGTAGTTACTTTGAACATTCAAAAATTTGTATTTTCTAATAAAATTTTTGTAACATCGGATTCCTTAAACAATGTCCTTAGGACACTTGTTAGCAAGACAAAAAAAAAGATAAATTTTGATGGAAAATAGAGTAATTAATACTCTCTCTATCTAATTTTACTTGTCTCATTTGGTTATGCACATCCTTTAAGAAAATGATTAAGTTTACTAATTTTTATAATAAAATAGCACTCTTTGACTAAAATACCTTATTTAAATTGTACTGTCAAATAGTTGTAATTACTCACCAACCAATACACTCCTTGATAAAAAAAACTCATTAATATAGACTGGTTGAGATACAAGAGATATTTTTGGGAAAATAATAATTAATACTTCTTGATTTTCTAAAGGGACAAGTAATTTGAGATAATACCATATTCCAAATAGGACAAGTAAAATGAGATGGAGGGAGTATTTTCGGGTCTGAATCGAATCAAACCAACCCGTTCTTGAATGGATTGGTTTGGTTTGGATTTCCTGAAAAAAATCTGTAAATCCGAACCGAGTCGAACCAATCCGAACCTACTACTACCGCATAATTACAAGGATAAAACTTAGATGAAGTTCCATATGTATTTTAGGTGTTTTTATTCAATAAGAATAGGACATATATAATAATTATTACACATGTTATATTTTTATTGATAAGCCATTACACATATCATATTTTTATTAAATAACAACACCGACCTTACCTATGAAATTTTACCTAGTTTTCTCCAAATCTCAATCCTGGACAGTGATCAAGGGATATTCCACCGGTAATCACCTATCCAGTGTGTTATATCCGCAATTAAGGATGAATGTCTTTTATCTTGTCACATGTCCTGAAGAATCTTAAAGACAGGGGACTGCCTAATATTATACCGAATAATATTTATAAACTAATCTAGTGTCCAACTGTATAGAATGGAATGGACGAGTGTCTCAAAAGTCAACAGTCAAACTAAACTTGTGTGGGTAACTTCAAATAAGGTTCCTCATAGAGTCACAGTGTAAAGACTCCCGTTTGATTACTCTTCCTGATTATGCACATCTCACCTACTCAAAACTCATAGTGATCTGCTGCAAGTTCTACTGATATTGTTTTTTATTTACTAAAAGTAAAATGATGGTTGAAGACCATTTCTTTGACACCATTTGGACAACGTTTATTACGTGTCTGTTTGGTATCACGGTGGGAAGCATCGAAATTACTTCTATCCCTATCAAACGTGATTCTAGTAGAAAAATAGGTGTTTGGTTATATATTTGGAGAAATAATTTTACATCCAGAATTGATTCTACCAGAAATAATTTCAAATAACTTCTACATTTGGATTAAAAAACTATATTAAATTTTAGATCAAACTTATTTTTAAAATAAAATATTCAAATATAAATCACTTTATTTCAAATTCAATTATATTGAAATCAATTTTACAATCCCTATATGTTAACGAGGAATTGAAGGTAGATTATCATGAAAAAAAACTGTACTGAAATGACCTTTCTTGGTAAAGCTTCAAAACTGTGTGTGCACATATATTTCAACCCCAATTAATTTATCAGAACAATTCTATAATATTGTAGGACCCCAAACAACCAAACTGCCAAGCGAGTACACTTTATTTCTGCTAGTGCCTCGGGGAGCCCAAGGAAAGTAACCTTAAACGTGCATGCCAGTCTAGGTTCTTCTGGTGTTAAATTTTAGCAGCCTCTCTCTCTCTCTCTTTTTTCTCGGTCTAATAGGTTTTCACAACTTGTCAATTTGGTCCACAACTTTTTGGAAATTGGGAATTTAGGATTCAAATAATAAGGCCCTCCCCTAGTTCCAACTGGAAGCATATAAGAGAAGTTATTTGAATGAGACAAAGGCGGCCATGGACATTACACAGAGCCAACCTCAACAGTGTCCCTCCCATATACAAAGCCTACCATTGTTTCTATTATTGTTCAAAGAAGGCAAAAATGATATATTGAATATATATTAAATATGATTTATAATTTTTTAACAAAAGTTTAACCAAAAAAAAGTCAAAAGATTCTAAGACAACTGGCTGGTACGTGACCCTTCTTCATGTATATATCCCCTCCTACTTTTCCACTTAAGCATCATTCACTCCTTTTGCAACCCAAAATCCCTGCATTTTCTAGTCCTTCTTTATCTCCCACTGCAACAGCAGCAAATGGGTCGGGTTAATCTTGTACTTGTGTGGTCACTCTCATTAATAAGCCTATGCCTTTATCCATATCCTACTTCTGCCCAGCTTAGTCTTAATCATTATGCCAACATCTGCCCCAATGTTCAAAACATAGTTAAACAAGTAGTTCAACAGAAATTCCAACAAACATTTGTCACAGTTCCTGCCACCCTTCGTCTCTTCTTCCATGATTGCTTTGTCCAGGTAATCAATTGAACAACTTTCATTAGCCATATAAATATGCTTTAGAAGAACCCTTTACACTTTATATATAGTTCACAATATGGTCAATTCTATGCTTTTTTTTTTTTTTAGTGCTACCCATCAAACATTCTACTTCAATAGCCACCATAGGTTATATTTAATAAAATTTTAAACATATATTATTATGAAATTAAATTCCAACAATATTTAACAACTTCCCTCATAGTATATATATATATATATATATATATCTTGTAGAACTCATCAAAATTCTAATTTGGGTGTTTATGCAACATTAATAATATTACAGGGTTGTGATGCATCAGTATTGGTAGCATCCACTGGAAACAACAAAGCAGAGAAGGATAACCCTGACAATCTGTCATTGGCGGGTGATGGGTTTGACACAGTGATCAAAGCAAAAGCAGCATTAGATGCTGTCCCACAGTGTAGGAACAAAGTCTCATGTGCTGATATTCTGGCCTTGGCAACCCGGGATGTTATTGCACTGGTTGGTTAATTTATTCATCAATAACAATAACACTATATAACTCGAATTATTGTGACATGAACATCATAATTAGATAAATGCAATTTTAATTACAGGCTGGTGGACCTTCGTATTCGGTTGAATTGGGAAGATTTGATGGACTAGTTTCAAGAGCTTCAGATGTGAATGGGAGGCTCCCTCAGCCAAGCTTCAATTTGAATCAGCTGAATTCTCTGTTTGCAGCAAATGGGCTCACCCAGACAGACATGATTGCCCTCTCAGGTAATGCCCCTGCATCAATTCAAATGGGTCCCATTACCAGAACTTGAATTTAGAGTATCTTATCACTTCAAGAAATCTAGGTATTTCTCACTCCCTTATACCTCCGCCGTGAAAGCCCGGTGTAATTTATGGTTTCACTATATCACATAATCACATTTAATTTATATTACTTTAACCAATTCTACATTTTAACATTACAACTCTAAAAAGTTAGAGTGTTTCTATGAGAATCAGTTACTTCTATAAGCAACCTTGTTTAAAATTGAATGTCATGTCATTAATATTTCAATGATATTATCCTATAAGAATCGATTCTTATTTTTGAAGCAACTCTTGTTACAGATATTCTTATATAATTTCAGGAAAATATTACCTTTTGATAAATATATTGATTGATGGGTCAATCTTTTACGTCACAATAATAGTATTTATGCATTTTCACATGCACATTTATCTTAAATATATATAGTTTTTATCACTTTATAATAGTTCATCCCACTAAAACTTTACCAAATTTACATGATGCTGACACCTCATTTTAATGCGAAGAGATATATATTATTAAATTTACATTATCATCATTAATAAATTATTAAAAATGTTTGATTTTGCTAACAAACTCTTAACATTTTATACCTCAATAGTGAATCCAACGTATTCTATTATGTTCTCTTGTGAATGTAATTAAAATAAGAAAATTGATTCTCATACACTATCTTTTTGCATTTTGATTACATCTTATTTATTAGATATGAAAAATGAAATAGAGATAATGTGTTTTGAGGAGTGTGATTATTTATTGTTTTGATTGATTTTATTATCTATAAATAAAATAGTGTGATACTGTGATTGATGTAAAAAATTAGTGTGCAAATATCATCGATCCTATAACGCTAACCAGTATCCTAAGATCTAAGAGTATCGGTTAAGGATTCAAAGATAAAAACTTTGTATGGAAGTGATATATTCAATACATTAAACATTCAAAAATTATATTTTTCAATAAAAAAATTTTAACTTTGAATTCTTTAAACAATATCTTTAAGACATTTGTTAGCAAAATCCTAATAATACTAGCTTTGATTTTTATTTTTTTTAAAAATTTATTGGATAGACATCATCTGTCAAATAATTTGTGTATTAAATATATAAATACACTTATTTATCAATTTTAAATTAATCGCAAATAAATTTATATGTTTATTAGTTTGGTTTACATACGTCAACTTACAAATAATATATACTTTGAAATTCTCGAAAACTATGAGGGCCTAAGCCTCCAATTGAAATCACTCAAATAACTTGGAAAAACGAGCTTGAATCCTACCGTTAAACAACTTTTTTTTATAAAAATCTTTTTTATATTTTTATCAGATTTGTTAAGCATGCCAAATTAAATTTGAAATAATTTGTTTTAAAAAAAAACTAATTTCTTCAGAAAAAATCTTTCCCCGCATGCTTTAAGAGCACCTATTCACATATATTTATATAAATTCCATTTTGAGTTTAATTGTTATGTAATTTCAGTATAAGTTTTTTACACCGTCAATCATTAAAAAATTATGGTATGAGTGACTTTCAAGATAGTTAGGATAAGAGTCAAACATTTTAGCTTAAATGATAATTTCTGATTGGTTGACAGTATAAAAAATCTTTATACTAACATTGTATATCACATAAATCATATTTATCATTTGATTATGATTTGTACTATACTTTTTTGGTTTTTACATACATTTACACTCTGGTTCTACCAGTACTAGATATCATGTCCCTATATATATATCTGAGGTAATTTGTTTCCTACTAACGTGCAAGAAGTACATTTCTATGAGCTGCGTGCATGCCATGCCAGCTGGAAAATGAAGCCTCATTCCTAAATTCTGGAGAAATAATACTTTGTAGTTTGAAGTCTTGCGCATTTCGTTCCTCTATGAACGTAAAAATTGTCAATTTGCAGGTGCACACACCCTTGGATTCTCCCACTGCAACAGGTTCGCCAATAGAATATACAGCTTCAGCAGACAAAGTCCAGTGGACCCTACATTGAACAAGCAATACGCAGCCCAATTACAACAAATGTGCCCAAGGAACGTTGATCCAAGGATAGCCATCAACATGGACCCAACCACTCCTCGTACATTTGACAATGTTTATTACAAGAACCTTCAACAGGGTAAAGGCCTTTTTACCTCTGACCAAATCCTCTTCACAGACCGAAGGTCTAAGGCCACAGTAAATTCCTTTGCTACTAATAGCAACGTGTTCAACTCAAATTTCATTGCTGCCATTACCAAACTTGGTCGCGTTGGAGTCAAGACTGCAAGGAATGGGAAAATTCGTACCGATTGTTCCGTGCTTTAAGTGTGACAACAAAGAGTTCATATATGTTTTATGATGATGGAATGCAAAGTCGAGTTAAAATTATAATAGGGGGAAGTTTGCAAGGGGTAGATGATTTGTTGTTAATAAATTGGTTTCCCAATAATTAAGAGGTGATTGGATATTTAGGAAAGGAATGAAGAGGAGGTTTAAGAGTTGTTTGGATGTCTAGGAAAGAATATAAGGGAAGAGGAGAGGTTGGGTTTTTCTATTTTGTTTGAATGTTTCAAATAAGTCCTCTAAATTTGAGAGAACTTTCAATTGTTCATAAACATGAATAAGAGGATTTTAGATTACATGAGTCTCTCTCATTTTCTTCCCAACCATTATATAAAACTTTCATACATGATATGAGGCAAGTTTACTTAAACATTCTCTTTTCTCCTTGTCCTTGTCCGAGTGGTAAGGGACTCGGACACATTAAGCAAGTGATCAGAGGTTCGAATCTTGGCTCTTGTGTATGGAGAAAAACTGGTCGGGAGGGGAGAACCCCCTTTGTGTGCCCAATAGGTTCCACGATAGAGATTAGTCACTGCTAACGGTAGTGGATACTTTGTACCTATGTCATGGTTACAAAAAAAACAGATCAACTTTATTCACTTAGGTTAACTCACTTTAGTGATGGGAGTTAAATTTTGGCCGATCAGACTCAATTTGGGTGAGTTAGTGAGTTAAACAAGTTGACCCATTAAATTTATGAGAATAACTTAAGAAAATAAATTTATATAAGTAACTTATGAAAATAGTTTTTGATATTTCTATAAGCTCATTTTAACTTATTTGATTAAGTTGTCAGAGAAGCTTATGAAAATAAGTTGTTTTTAGCTTATTGAAAAATAACTGATTGAATAAACGCTTAATTAAGCTGTTTATCTAAACGCGCCCTAAGTCAGCTCACGAGTTACAACTCACTTTAAAGCTCTATATCTTTATCTCTTCTCATTTATTCAAACATACCATAAATTATGCAAATACTTTTAATTCCATGTTTGACTTTGATTTTCTTGATAAGCAATGGATGTAATTGATTCCTCCTCTTGCAATTTTCCAATTATTTTCTTGGATTAAGGTCATCTCCTTTTTTCCTCTCATATTATAAGAGATAAAGATACAAAATCAAATTTCAATGAACTCCACAAACAAAAACAATTTTGATTGTATCTTTTTCCATCATAACATGAGAGAAAACATAAAAAGAGAATGAGAGGTTTCAAATCCATTTTTTTAACACCATTTTTTTATTCATCTGTCTGTGATAAATTTGTTCACCCACGAATACAACGGCATAACAAACAGCAAGAGCAAACATATTAAATTTGCTGACATATTTTATTTATTTATTATGGTTTCAATCAATTTCAAAATCATGTGGATGATCTCATCGTTACTTTCTCCTCTTTTTTCTATAATAAAAAAGGTTCCACGACCTAGGAAAAACAACAACTCATACAATAAAGAAAATGACAACTTGAAATGTGTATTATCATAATGAAGACCATCAAACATATTATTAATGAAGAAGCATAGCCTCGTGCTCTTGTGATAGAGTGAGAATTAGTCTCGTGGACGGTTCAATAAACTAAACTTGTATAAATAACTTGTGGTCTCACAAAAAATAAAAAATAAATGAAATTCAGAAGAGGGGGTGGGGGCACAAGGGCCACATCAATAGAAATGAAATTTTCGTACATTGAAAATTAAAATGAACAACCGTGTTCATTCTTACCAAAGGGGCACAAAGGAAAGTAGAGATTGTAGTCTTTCTTGCTTTTGGGTAAGAGACAACTGTAGAAAAAAAAAATATGCTCCTTGTATGCTACTCGTCAGGGTGCAGAAATTCAACCAGACTACCTACATTTTGAATTCATGCACTTAAGGAGTGTAGAACCTTGTCAGGATCCTTTCCGCAAGATAAGCCAACCAGCATTGGCGAAGAGAGGGTGGTCTAAACAGGCAATATGCATACCTACCCAGTTTGTTCACCTTATATCGGTATATGCCTTGGCAATTTTTTACAGTCCCATGCTCCCTTTCTTTTAGGATTCTTTTACAATTAGCGGTGAGGCTGTTCAACAAAATCATTTAAGAAGCCAGAATTTGGCTGACAGCGCCAAGAGACATATAAACAAAAATGCTTAAATAGGCAGAAGTTGAAAGGCCATGCCCATAACAAAAAATAAATACCCTCAGTGAGGCTTTTAACATAAACAATGTACAAGCAAATGCTCCAGGAAAAATTGGTAAAAGACATGCTATGCAACTTGATAAGAGCATCAATTAGGTGCTAAGTAATCCTTATCTTATCATCAAGAAAAACTGATTAGTTTCCAAATATCTCCTCCACAAAGAAGGTAGAAAAATTCTTTGGGCAAGGCTAGGATACACATCCATATCCATTCTGCCAACTCGAATGCCAAATTCTCCATCGCATGACTCATTTTGCAGCATGATGTGGAGGACAGTTACAAAGACTCTGGAATCACAAAAACCTAGCGGACACATTGGCAAATATATACTCTTAAAACATCACAAATAAGAAACAAGACAAACCATCTAAATTATACAAAACAACCATAAATTCCACTTCTAGTCAATACACACTAGAATCCAATAAATAATAAATAATTTATATTAAAGTAGAAGAATGATTGCAGTTTGAAAAAGGAGGATAAAAATATTTAAAACGTATGTGCATTTCGAGTTACCCATCTGCATAGTTGAGCATGACTCTTGCCACTCACCATACAAGGAAAAGTGCCAACATTTATTAACCTTGCCGATTCTTAATTAACAAAGATTGCAGTTACATAGGTGTCTCACCATGAGCATCATGCCCCCACCACCAAAAGAAAATAATAAATCCAATGAAATGAAGCTTTAGGTTGGAACCTATAAAGGCTATAATGTTAAATTTAGTTTCAACTGAGGCAAACTACATAAATGCTTGAACATTCACTTCTATAGATGATAGAAACTTCTAAGAAGAAGTTAAAACAACATGTTGATAGGTTAAGGGCTCTGAACCATATCAAACAACAACCAAAGCATGCAAAAGACCAGAAACTAACAGCTTGAATCAAAATCAAAGCATGTAATAGTATATTCATAAATTTTATACTAAAAAAGAAGAAGCATATTCGTGCATTTCAGGTTTGTTGCATGAAATTCAATCCCTGGCAGAAAGAATTTCAACATACCTACCTACTGTAACATAACTCATATCTGTCAACATAAAACTTAAGAAATAAAAGACTATTACATAGACAGCATTCACATAACCACACCTATAAATCCCTAAGCAACACAGGTAAAATCACTAAAACTAGTTACTATTTTAAATATGCACTATTAAAAAACAGTTGTTTATGGGGGATCTTTCATTTTTCTTTCACTCTCTGCCATATGGACCTCTATAGAATGCAGAAACTAAACAAAGATGAGTTTGCATGCAATTGAAACAATTAAAAAACTAAAAGGATGAAGTATCATTCTGGATGTAAAATCAGGTGTGGCCTTTGTACAAGCTGATAAAGGAAAAGCTACAATTTCCCACACAACCACGCCATCACCAACGATGTTCAGACCACAGAAGACTGAGGAAAACAATTTTAGGTCTGGAAAGGCTGAATACAAGCTTTATTAAAAGTAATTAATAAAATGATGTAATACCTGCAGATATCAATTAAGAGATCCCCATCTATTATCTCTGGTTTGCCGCTCGTGAATCCATTGGTTATAGGGGATTCTAAGATTCTGGCAGTTCTTAATATTTTTAAAATTTAACAAGTCAGAACACGTCCCAAACCAAAATGCTCAGGACTAAAACCTATACAGAATATGGTCACCAAATTCAAAAGTCCCTATCCACTTATATCAGTTATATGTACGTCAGTACTGTTTACGAGTGAAAAATCAATATCAGATTGAGAGTGGACTTGATCCATTCAATATCATTATTTTGAGGAAAACTCAAATTTATAGCTTGGATCAGTACAATGTTAAACTTGTTTTAGCTAATTCTTCTGATGCACGTCCACAAACCTTCTCAAAATGTAGAGGCCAGTCTTCCCCTAATATAATAGGATTCAACTCTATTGCTGTTTGAAAGTCAGAAATAGATGCAGGAACAGATCCAATTGGCTTTTGCACACACCAATTTATTGGTAGCCCATTCAAACCAGGTTGGATTGGACCACTAAAATTATTTACAGACTTTGATGTGGCTAAATCCAAACAGGGTTTTATCAATCTTTTGAGGTAAACATCAAGCGCATTATTTAACAAGCTGGCTGCATCCACTGAGATCTTAAATCCTTCCATTTCCAATTTCTGCTCCAACCTTTTTGTCAAAGAACATGTACCAGGTAGCTGACCCAAGCTTTGACAGGTATCAGTGGCAGTACCAGATGCTAATCCTTGACATAAAATGGTTCGTGCTCTTTTATTGTAGGTGGGAATTCCAAGAGGTGCTCGAATAGGACTCCTATAAATGCTCAGGTCCTGAGAATCCTGATCAACCTCCTCCCCATCTTCCCCAGAGAGAGGGGGCCTACTACCTACAGATTGTAGATCGATCGAACTTTGCTGCTCATGAATCTTAGGGGCTGAATCCTCAAACACAATGCTATTGTTCATCCCACGAGGACCAAGAGGGCTGCGACGGTCCCTGAATCTGCGGTCACGCAAATTAGGAGTCCTACCTTTTCGAGGTGATGGAAGAAAATCCTTGCATAGAAACTGAAGATTGTGACACCCATTTGGTGTTCTGACATTCAAAGAACCTTCTACGTTGCTTTTTCTTGGCAGGGCTGTCTTGGAGAGGCATGCTTTTTTCAAGATTGACCTGATGAAATGATTATGAAGCTGTATATTGCCTCTCCCAATAATTGCTATGCAGCACCTATCAAATTCACATTTGCTAATTTTGAGACTGAGAAATCTCGTGACAAGACTAAAGTACTTGCATGCCTTCACACTACCAAGTCTCCTTTCAATCTGTAACTTGTGCTCTAATGGATCTACAGGAGAAAAGTACCGTGCCGCTGGCATCCTGCTTCCCCAAGTTGTCACTATAATCAGATTGAAAACATCATCTGGTTAAGGAGAGACACCTATCAACCCTTATATAACCACCAAAAGAGAAAATAATAAAAATGACATATAGAAAAACAAAATTCATAACTAGGAAGTAAGAACCTAGGTTTTAAATTATGGTCGGCAATATTGCCGTTTTGCTACCGCATCACCTCCAACCACATTTTCCCGCAATTGTCAACGTAACTGCAACCGCAATTTAAAACCATGTTAGAAACACAATACCTGATTGTAATATCTGTTCCGAAGACATTAATTTCAGCAACAAAAATAAATCATGAAAGCTGATATAAGTTGAAACAGTACTAAATCGTGAAGAGCCAATTAACCAAAACCCCATTAAATCCTATAACTAATTTGTCAAGTCTGTACTAATTAACAGCAAAATTGGTACTTTCGATAAGAAAGTAAATTAATTACAGGAAGACCTATTATACCATAGAAAGTGCACCGATTTTCACGGTTTTAACTAATTTAACAGAAAGAATAAAGATGATCAATAAATTACATATCAAAATAGCGGTTTTTGCTTCTTCAAATAGAGATGATTGATTCAATAGAGGACGAAACTAAGCGCGCGAAATTGATCAAGAAACAGAAACCCACAACACGCAATGAAGTGAAGAAAGAAAACGAAGTAAAAGAAGAGAATGCGAAACCTGATAATTAGGAATTGAGAGTTAAGTTGTTGGTTCCAATTGCAATTATTGGATCGCTGAAGTGCAAGCTTTGCTTGGAAAGTTCGAGCAGAAAAAAAAAAGGATTAGGGCTTGTTGCCAACGACAGCGGAGAGAGGGGCCACCTTGACCTTTCCGAAGCTTCGAAGTCGTAATGGTCAAAGGCACGTGCGCTCAACTTGTAATTGTAACTACACAGTGAATCCGTGATACAACAACATAAAGGGAGGGAGTATGATTTGTGTGTGCGCGCCAATCATATCAATTTACCAAAGAGCCCCAACAGGGAACAAGGTTATTGGTATTTTAAATTGAGTCGTATTATTTGAATATCATAACTCACCTCATGGCTTCGTTTGATAAGTCTTATCCGTTAGCTTATAGTAGATTGATTAATAATCTTATTTAGTAAGTGTATTTATCATTAGTGATTAGCATTTTTTTATGAGTTTATAACGTTTTTTTTCAGACGTTATTTTAAGTAACATTTGAGCTTATAACTTATAGTGTCTATTTTTTTTTCCCTTTTTACTCTTATTATTTTATTTTAACTTTACATTAACCCTTTTCAAATTTTAATAAAATATTATATGATAATATAATGTATTATAAATATATTTTTTCGCAAATGTATTATAAATATTTTAATTCCATCTTTATCTTCTTTAATTTATAAATATTTTATTACAAAGTATTATAATAAAATATAAGATATTATTTTAGTACAACATTTATTTGATAATATAACATATATTTAATAATATATTTTTATATGATGATATAACATGTTATAAATTGGGAAGATTATCATTTATATAATTTTTTTATATATAATAATGTATCAACATTTTTTTATATAATAGTGACTTTCAACATTTATAATACTAACGTATATATAACTTTTTATATATAAACAACATTTATATAAAAAAGGTATCAACACATGTTCTTTTATGTCATTTTATATTTAGCAGTTAGTTTAACCCCTAATTTTATCAAACACTTCTATATCAATAAACTAGCTTATCCGCTATCAGCTACCTCATCCGTTATCCACTAGCTTATCTGTTATCCCCTAGTTTTACCAAACAGGCTATATCCTCTAGTTTTACCAAACAGGCGTTATCAGTTAGCTTATCCGCCATCAACTAGCTTATCCGCTATCCGCTATTAGTTAGCTTCTCTCTTTATCTTTATCTTTCAGTTAATTTTTATCTTCTTTATATACATGATTTCAAAAATACATAAAAAAAAAAACAACGGGACATCGTATTATTGTCCCCATTTTGATATTCAAGAATCATTTATGTTCTAAATATCTGTTTTGTTAAGCACAAGTAACTAAAAAAATATTTACTCCATAATGAGGTGGGATATTTAATAAAGTAGGGAATATATTTAGTACTCCAATAAACAAAATTCTGTTTAGTTCCTTAAGCATTACCCTAAGGTGTTTGGTAGATAAAATGACAGTCAACCAATCATAAACTGACACATTAGATAAAATATTTGACTCTTATCTTAACTATCTCA
Organism: Ammopiptanthus mongolicus; assembly: GCA_039655645.1. Lineage (NCBI taxonomy): Eukaryota > Viridiplantae > Streptophyta > Magnoliopsida > Fabales > Fabaceae > Ammopiptanthus > Ammopiptanthus mongolicus. The sequence goes on along the minus strand of CM077343.1, from coordinate 11,936,340 downwards.
AAAGTCAATCATTTCATTATTTCTTATTGGTTGACAGTATAAAAAACTATATACTGACAATGCATAACAAGTAATTAAAATCTTTTTGTAATTTCCCAAGAATCCTAACTTCAGAATCCTAAGTTCTCATATTTGGTATATTTTTTGAAAACAACACATTCCTTGAAGGAGAATTCTAGAGTGCACAACCAAAATAAAGTGTATCGGTGCACAAGTGCCTTACAACCGTTTAGATTTAATCTCCAATAAAATAGACGAATGGGATTAATTGGTTGTCATCTGGTCACTACTCCAAACAGCAAAGTTATGTTTATTGCAGTCTGACCCTCACAGCAAAGTTATGTTTATTACAATGTCACCCTCACAAATTTTGTTCTTTCCTTTCTTGCTTTCGCGTCGCTTAATTAAGTGAAATGATTCCCCCAACTGTATATTCTTTTGTAGTTCATTTGAAGCTTCATTCAGTGATTTTAAAACCAATGTGTTTGTCATTTGTTTAATTTTATGCACCTATCGATTTCAATGGCCGGTTTATTTTGTTTAATTGCATTAAGGCTTCACCAGAAAGCGTTAATGGTGAGGGAATAAAGGAAACAAAGTACAAATATGTTACAAATGGGGAACCGAATCGCGATACAACGAAGTTTTTTATGTTGTCGTTGTTGTATCCATTGATGTTTGGTTCGCATGTTCGATATTGACCGGTTTATTTTGTTTATTTACGTGAGGGCTAGACAAGAAAGTGTTAATGGCGGGGGAATAAAAGGAACGAAGTTCGAATATGTTACAAAAGGGGAACCGAATCGTGATAGAACGAAGTTTTTGATGTTGTCGCCGTTGTATCCATTGATGTTTGGTTCCCGTGATCGATAACGACCGGACTGTCTCCATTGGCCAGGTGGATGTCGTCCGGACCGTCACCGTTGTCACGGACATTAGAAGAAGAAGGTCATGGACCCACAAGGCCTGTACACATTATTGGGCCTTTGTGAATCCAGCCACATGTTGTAATTCTGTAGCCATATTTGCTTGGTTTGTAGCCATATTTTCTAGTTTGCCCGGCTATGAATAACTTTATAGCAGATTACTAAAGGAGATTAAAATGGTCCTATTGTGTATGAATTACTAGTCAATTGTAAAATCAATCACACAGTGGATTGTTGCAAGTAGGTTATAACGTGATATAGTTTGGGCTAGTCATTCAGCCTTAGATCCAATTCCAAGCCTCACAAGCCATAGATTGAGTTCAGAAAGAGATATACAACCACAATGCAAGATATACAACCATAATGCAGTCCCAAATCTAGATACAACTTGCAGACCAACTTCACTTACTTCACAGACATTGTCAAAACAAAAAGTTCTAGTAGGATTAAGATTATAGATAAGAGGGTTCATACATAATCTTCAAAGCACACAAAAAGTTTAATTCCTAGTTCATAATCTTCAAAGCACACTGAAAGTTAAATTCCTAATACATAATCTTCAAAGCACACACCTAAGAGACATGACACATAATCTAGCAATGTTTCAAAGTTTAAACTTGCAACCAGAAATGTATGAACTAGTCCAATTCCTAATACTTAAGCTACGTTGAATCATTACATATTCATAAGTGGCAAAGGATTATATGTCGCATGCCTCAGCCAATTCAACCTTCTATCTTCTGGACCTCGCAAGGCAACAAACATCTCCCTTGCTGGCTAAAACGTCATCAATTGACAACATCTTATATGCCAATCAAGATCATTTGTAACTTCATCCAAGTTCTAAATCTCAGCCATCACTTCACCCAGAGATGCACTGGTTATAACTTCACTGCGTGACTTACATGTCTCCACACTCACATTAACAACCTCAGCTATCCTTGAGGAGGCAGTTGCCTTTTTCTTACTTTTCTTTTTAGCACCACCAACTCTCCTTCTCTTTTCTTCACTCCTTTGGCCCAATGTGCCTTGTGAAGTATTCAAATTAATATTTGCAGAAATCATTAGTTGCTCCAACACGCGCTAGGCTAATACTCTCTAGGTATGGACGGTATCCATCATTATCATCATCATCGAACCCATTAGGCAACATTCCATATGATGGTGCCTAAGCAAATTCTTCGATAGTCACTACGTCCTTAAAAGGTGTGGTTAGGTTGTGAGTAAATGGAAGTCCCTTGTTCCTAAATTTGTCATATAAAGAGTTTTCCTGTGTGTTTATAACTCATCATCATAATATAAACACACTAAATATAAATCTAAGACTTACAAAACAACACATTTATTTATCACATATCAGTGACTTGTTCTCCCACCACTCATTCGGGCATCAATGATATTCTTGACATTATCCCATGCACCCTAACCCATTTCTTTCACAAATAATTTATACCATGCTCGCCAATCTTTTCTTAGGCTATCATACCTGTTCTTCAATTTGCCCTTGTCATACTTCCTTCCACTTAAGTCTTTAAATTGTGAAACAATAACTTTCCACCCTTTCTTGGTAAAGATAGTACCAACGCGTTCACCCTTGGAAATTTGATCCAAGCAAGCTTGGATGAAGTATTCAGACGCTTTAGGATCTCAAACAACTTTTGATCTATGCACTTCATCGTTAGAATTAGGAGGATCCGATATACACAAACTATGGTAGAAAATAGAAGCACTATACATAAAACAATGTCTATTGAAAGGGTGCTATACGTTTATGAGAATGTCTATACGTGTATGTCAATGTCTATACCTAACCATAGCATGATGTACAACATCAAATTACAACCAAAAGCATGAAAATTGGCATGTTGCATCTTTACTCTTCACCACCAGTAAAAGGTGTGGGAAAAACTATACTCCTATAAGAATTTCAAAGCAATACATTAATGTGCTTTCTACGTTTATACTCCTATAAGAATTTCAAAACTACACTCTTACGTTTATGTGCTTTCTGTTTAGTAACATTCCATTTAGAATGCTTGATTTGAGACCAACACAACTTAATTTGGAACTACCATTTGCTACATTATACAATTTTTGATCCGCTGAAACAACGAGCATTGGACTTGGAAATAGGACAACAAGAAACTTGGAAACTTTCCCTAAAAAATAGCAAGATATACGGCCACATCAAGTTCCAATCTCTGTTAATATTTTAGAAATAATCACAGTTTATTGTAAATATGCCTCAGATGACAGATAAGTAACGAACTCACACAGAAACACAATTGTTACTTAATAACCTCAACATCCAAAAAAATCTGTGTTTACCTTAAAGAGACATTTTATCAAACATTGCCAACACACTCTTTAAAGCTATAATTAAAGATACAAAACATATAAACTATACTACTGGGAAGAGGTTAACAGTGCAGTCTTCATGACTTTGAGAAACTGTGATAAAGAATAGAGCTACAACTTACCTTGGGACCTTTGAGGAACAATAAGTTCTGATCTCATATAAGATATGTTTCACAAGAAGCACAAGATGACAAGATGTGTGTGACTTGTCAGCTTCACAAGCAGCAACGTGGTAGGTGACGAGATGTGTGAATTTTGACAACAACGGGTTCACAAGCAGCTTCACAATAAGAAAAAAATGAGCAATAAATGAGAGAAACTAATTCTAGCTAACAACCACAAAAAATCTAACGAAGATCATGAGTAGCAACAAGTGAAGGCAATTAGGAGCAGCAAATGATAGTTTCCACAGGTAGGTGAAGGCAATTATTGAAAGGTGAAGAAGAAAAATTAACATTGGAGAGAAATAAACTCAAAATCAATTTTTCAGTTACCATGAAAACTACTCCAAGCTGCTTCAGGTTAAAATCAATTTTGAATGTAAAATTGATTTCCGAACACAAAGCTCAAACATCTTCAGATATAGTCAAATCCACGTTTGTTGTATGAGTTTTATTTTGAATTTTTTATTGTAATTTATAAGACTCTTCTAAGAGGTCCTTGTTGTATTCTGTTTATATGAGTTAGAGTATCTCAAAGAGGCTCAAGGTTCTAAACCGATACCTTGTTTAAGGAGTATTAAACTTCTTGCCACTCGAACCAATCAAATGTTGGTATCATTTATTTTTAAATTAAAGAAATAAGGAACTTTATTAACTTATCAGGAATGCACTATTTGATGCGAAAAACGAAATTCAACGAAAGAGTAAATGTATGCGGGTTCAGTGAAAATGTAATAAAGCCCAAATAAACTAATTATCAAAACACAGAAAAATGATTACTGATTTATGCATTCATAGGTCATTTTATGAAATGACTTTCATACTGTTTAGTATTCTCCTTAACTAACTTACCAGTAATCAGATGAAGGATTTCATTCGGTGTAGAGGAAACATCCGTTTCATTCTTGTGGAATTTGCAATGATTAATGTCTTCAATTCCAAAAGAAGAGTTCTAATTGATTAATGTAAATACTATAGCAAACCATTAAAATGACAGAAAAAGAGCTTCTCTCATCTACTTATTTACTCTTAACATTACAATGTAAACTATCCAAGAAATTGAAGGCCAAAGACTAACAGTAATAAAACATAATATGTTTATTGTTCATAGAGTACACAATTAAGATGGCAAAAATTAATGTTCAAGCAGGCAACCAAGCAGAAGCAAAAACAACATTGTGCCCTTTCCATGTGAGCACAATATGTTCATCTTCCTTCTTTAATCCCCATCCTGCAGCATGTTCATCAAGCATGGTTTTCACTTCCCCAACCGAGTCTTCACTGAAGGCAATCCCATTGAAGTTTGCATTCCTCATTCTTTGTTCCCACTTGCTTTTAGGCTCAACCCTCTCAACTCTCTGAACCCCTTCATGTGCTATCACATTCTCAATCTTCCACCAAATATCTGCTTCATACCACTGCCTTTGTTTACTCCCTCGTGGGAGGAACGTGTCCACCGTGTCGTATGGTATCCATAGATAATTAAACGCAGACCTTAGTCTACAAACCAAGTTATTGGATGTTAAATCTGCATCTTCATCAACCAAAACAACAATAGTTGGGTCTAAACTCCTCACTGCTTTAAGGAACAAAGATCTCAAGGACGAAGTAGAAGGATCATAATCATAAACATAAGAGTTTGAGTCGGTATCAGGATTAATCACAGATAGGGTTTCTTCAGGTATATAATGAAGCATCATGTGACAGTTTATAACCAAAGCTTCAGTTGCACGTGCTTCACCACTAGTAGTGTAAACTAAGTGTTGTTGCACCCTTAAATGTTCGATCAAAGAAGCAAACCCATCATTGTAACTCGAATGAACCACCCTGAATTCCATGATCACGTTCCTTGACCTAGCGAAATTAACCAACCTAGCTCCTAACTCATCATAAGAAAGATCAAGAACAGGTGGTATGTCCCTACAGGTGTCACCAGCTACGGTGAGTTTGATTAAAGGTGGCACTTCGTGGCGGCTAGAGATAGCATCTATAAGCGTTGGAATTTGCATGCAATGTGTTAAGCTTAAATCCACGATGTGAATCACCGAAAACCCTTCAATAGCTTCTAGAATGGTTGCATTAGCAGCTGTGAAACCAAAACGGTGCCAAGGTGTTAAGTCAACAAAGTTGGCTAATTCGATGACTGAGAATTTGTGAGTGTCCATAATTGCAAGGTGGCTACGAGCATCGTCTGCCATTGCTTCTAGCATCTTGCTGCAGCTTCCGGTTTTGGCTGCACGTGCTGTGAGGGCACGAAGGAAGCTAGAGGATAAGCGTTGATTTGAGTCACCATCTGGGATTGCTATGTTGTTCAGAACCCAAAGGATTTGTTGGGCTAAAGTTACATCATTAGTTTCTATAGCGTTGGCACAGTGAACAAGTAACTGTTCCATGCAGTTTGCATCACCGAAGCTACTTAGGGCCTTTGATGTAGGGAACCCTGTAGGCCAAGGACTAGTCCTAGGAATAGGAAGTTGATTTTTGTTCATGGTAGGGTTTGAAAAGGGTGTGATTTGGTGGAGAGGTGGTAGCGGGGGTTTGAATTGCATCATTGACAATTGTGTGAAAGGGAGGAGAGAGAGGGAAATAAGAGAACAAAAGGTGGAGAAGAAAGGAGAATTAATTGATCAGGGATCAGGAAAAGGAGCAGAAAAAGAGAAAGTGACCTGACTTGTTATTGGTAGTGGGTATCTTTGCCATTGGGAAACGATATCCAAATTGTGGTGTGAAATTAGGAGTGGAGTTTGAGAGAAAGAAGAATTCTGCTAGGTAGCTAGCTAGCTAAGCTGCACATGAATCAAAGGTGGAAAAAATAGACAGTACTTCAGCTTTATTGTGGGTATGAAATATTATAGTTCTTACCAAAAGAGACTTGACTGATCAGTAAAGTGGGGAAACTCTCATCCCGAAAAACATATTTGAAGTCAAGTTCATCAAAAGAGACCGTTCTTAACTATGGCAAGGGGTTCAGGCTTTTTCAGATGTGCAAAACAGCCAAAGGCAGAAGAAAGCAGCAGTACTGATGTGAACGTCTAGCTATTAATTTCATGGCTACAAAAGGTTCTGATTCCAGTACTATTGAGATATTTCTGATGAGGAAAGAGAAGGGATGAGAGAGAGAGAGAGAGAGAGGGAGTAGTACCTGTGCTGTAGGCTTAGGAGCACACTGCTTGTTGTGTTGGATTTTGGTGGCATGTGAAACAGCCGGCCAGCAAATTGTTTGTATGTGGGAGTTGGGATTTTGTCATGTAATGATGGTGGGCAGTGTGTTGGAGATTTGATTTTGAGGCAGTTAAGCTTTTGGGTCACTCACTCACTCACGGGCCATCACATAATGAACATTAAATCATTTTTAGGCGGTCTTCTCTTCACTCGGAACTTCTTCTCCGTGACGGCTTATTTAATATTTATTGAGATCTAAAATAAATTTTATGATGAAATATTTTTTAAAAATTAAATTATTAATTATTTTATATATAATGAGAAATTAATCTCTAGATCTTATAGTTAATGATAAATTTTTATACCAAATAGATTAACTTATGCTTATTAATATAAAAACATATCAAAAAGATAATATAAAAAAAAAAATACAAAATAAACCTTTTATTTAAGGAAAAAAAAAATTGTTTTAGGCCTTACTATGGCAAGGGTAGAACTTGCATTCTCTACCTCATGCGTATATGGTATATATTTAATTTGTTCAACTTTATCAGTCTGGTGCTGTAAAAATCTTCCTCAAGATACCTAGCTACCTCCTTGGATATAACAATTAATTGTGATGGTTAACTTGATATAGTAATATCGGTCATGGATTCAGATCCTCTTCAGCCACTGATTCGTTCGGTCAATATTTTTGTGAAATCAATATATTTTTCGGGATCAAAATACATGTATATTTACATACAAAAGTATTGGTTAAACAGTCCGGCAATGGCCTAAGAGAATCCAATTTGATCATTCATATAATTATAAAGTTAATCAAAAGAGAGATGTTATTCAGTTGGAAAATTTTATAGACAAATTTTTACGAAAATATAACCAACCAAACAAATCCAAGAAGATGAGGAATTGGTGGTGGTTTAAAGATAAAAGTGACAAAAAATAATGTAAAAAAGGTTTCAATAGTACTATGAGTTTATTTAATTGCTGGAATATTTTATCGTATCCCTTGGGTACCATATCTTTGTCTATGTCGTCTAATCAGATGGTGAGAACTTAGCCTCATGTGATATTCACATGACTCAATTAATTGAGGTGGCGCATTCTGATTGGACATAGGGTACCCAAACCCTTTAATTTTTAAGGGTACCATAGCAACGCCCTTAATTGTTATGTACTGTCATTGTAATATTTTTCACATTATCAATCAATGATAAATTTTGGTTTGTATGATTTTTAAAGTAGTTAAGATAAGAGTCAAATATTTATAATGATATGACATTTTACGATTGGTTGATAGTGTAAAGAAATTTTATACTAATAATATATATCAATTAAATAATATTAGTGTTAGTATTAAGAGCCCGTTTGGTGGTCAGGATAAGGGAGACAGGATAGGATAAACTATTCTGTCATGCTTTAATCTGTAGTTTTGTGAATTAGCAGGATAGGATAAACTTATCATGTTAGCTTATCATATCCTGTTACTTAGTTATAATTTTATCCTGAGGGTGGAGCTGGGTTAGAACCAACAGGATAGGATAAGAAAATGTTTTCTTTTTTATCTATTACCCTTAATATTATTATTATTTATTTATGGTTTGAAACTTAATTAGTCAATCTTATTACTAATTAACATATGTGGTTTAATTAGCAATTTTTATAAAAAGTGAAAAAAAAGTTAATTTTTTATAATTTAAAAAATGGACTAATGTATAATTAAAAAACAGAAAATATATATTATCAAATATTTTTTAATTTAAATGTATAAAAAAATCAAATATATTAAATTATATTTTTGAAAAAATATATATAATTTTGATATAAGGGTAATTTTATCATTTATGGATATTTTATATCATATCCTATCATTATCTGATGCACATCAAACATCAGACAGAATAAGAGCTTATCATGCTCATATCCTATCCTATCTTTATCCAGCTCTCATATCCTATCTATCATTATCTTATCCTGACCACCAAACGAGCCCTAAGTATACTATTTAACTTCGTACCAAATAGGCCCAAAAATACAATCATTCCCGCATTCAAATAGTGGGAGAATACTTCAGTTGGTAGTGAAAACTACACAAGTCCATGACTCCATGGGATAAGGATGGAAGACTTGGGGAATGTCATTAATCACCAAACGCAATGGAGAGAGGAGAAAAGATTAGAACATATTGTTGATTGTTTATTTGTAGGTGAAAGGAATGAACCCGTAATCTGGTTGATATTTACACATTTTAATTCATTTGCCTGCCATATCCTCAATTTGTGTAATAGTTTTTAATCAAATTTTGAGTCTACTTTTCAACAAACTCTGGAGTCTAGCTGATATTATATAAAATGTATGTTGGTTCTGTATATCGAATGATGCGACTACAAGAATGTATCAAAACAAGAATGATAGAATGCTATATAGCATGATTAATTTCTATACATTCAATAAAATATAAATCCCCGCAGCCCTTTCGACGTAATCGAATATATAATACAATCCCCCAATAAGTCTCGGAAACTTTGTATATAAATTGTCTGTTTGGGTAAACGATTTAATTAAACGTTTGTGGGATAGTATTTGTTATATAAGTGTTTATGTATAAGCTATTTCTATAATCAAAGAGAAAATATAGTCAAACTGTTTCCATATAAGTTATAAACTGTTTTCATAAGCTATCTTGAAGAGTTTATCAAAATAAGTTAAAAACAGCTTATGGACATATCATAAGCTCTCTCAAACATTCTGACAAGTATTAATTATGCCAGTCAATAAACTCAAATAAGCTATTTATAAGTCGATCCAAACAGGTCGAAAGTACAAACTACAAATTGGACCTTAATTAATTTACTTAATCTCCTATATTCTATATATTACTTCAAAGTTCAAATTAACGATTAGACAAAATACGAGAGTCCCAGGTCAAAAAACTACTGTTTTTTTGTCTGCTATATATATTTCATATAATTTTCAACATCTTCTTGGTCCCCACCATTCTCATTTTTTATTTTGTTTTTGAATATATCCATTCTCTTTGTTAAAATCAAAATTCAGACCAGAAAATAAGCGTATATTTTATTTAACCTGTTAACCAACGCACGACTACTACTCTCCAACATTTCTTTAAACATTCTCCGATCATTCTCTAGCTCACTCATCACTCACAGACCTTCTTCTCATTGAAATACCAAACTGTGTTATTTCTGTCATCACTCATCAACTGTATATTATTTGTATAACTAATTAAAATTGTCATTCAAATGATATTCTCATATATGTACAAAATACTTCTACTTTATTTTAAATTATGAAATATTTCAATATCCATCCACACTTATGTTATAATCTACGATATCTACACAGATATTTTAATTCAAGTGTTTAAAAACACTTTTCCTTGACTCCTTCTATGATTGTGTAGCTTTATTGAAGAGGACCAGCTGAGCAAGGACAGAAAAAATAGTGTCCCGCGCGTATATATGGGATTATGGATCATTATAATTCAAAGTAACGGCTTAAATTTGAGGAAAAAAAAAAAAAGATATTTCGGATTTAATATGATATTTTGTCAAACTTAATTAAATTATAAGGTGTCTTTTCTACTATTTCAATAATTTTAGGGTAAAAGTTATTCTGACCAACCAGAATGTGTTACCTCAATTAAATGAGCCAACAAATTAAATCTCACCTAAGACTAAGTTCTCATCGCATGATTTGATCACCTAGGCGGAGTAAAAGTTACTCTAGGGGTATCAGAGAATTCACCAATTTATAAAATACATGTTTATAAAATAAAAAAATTATTTATAAATTAACTAGAAGTTAAAAGTTTATTTAAAAAGATGTTAGATTATTTTGAAACCTATAACATTTTTTTTCAATTTCACCCCTGTAAAAATAATTATCAAATAAATATTATTAAATTATTCATATAAATTCATACTCATTTTTGTAATTTCTCATATAAAAATGATTCTTTTCTACAATCCAAACGAAATTGTTTATCTTAAAATCCCTTAATTTTTAGCAAATATATCCAAACATAAAATTAATTCTACAATAAACGATTATAAAAATAATCATTTATAAACATAATCGATTATTGAAATAATCTATTTTTCGTAACTAATCCAAACACATACTTAGATTAAAGGATAAATAACAAATGATAAGTGTCATAAGAAAATTAGAGGACTATATTTTAATAAATTTAAACTTCGTTATTTATTTACCTGTTTGTTGGTAAAAAGAATGCCAAAACCCGAGCACCACAAAAAAGAAAAAAGAATGCCAAAACCCCAAACCGAAGAATGCGTATTTTTATTTTATCCAATTATATCGTTGAAGTTCTTTTTTTTTGGACAAGAAAAGATATCCATTCATTCAAATTGATAAAGTACAACGATTATAATACAGATCTAAAATTGCTAAAAATCGAAAAGGATGAAATTGCGAATAAACTCACAACACTCGGGTTAAAAGCATAATATAGCAAAAGCAAATTACCTACAAAAGTGACACCATCAAAGTCACTGGAATACCCATGCTTCCGGATCTGTAGCATTGAGACCCAAGTCTTAATCAAATCTATGATGGATCGAAGCAGATCTGTCAATCTGGAACAACCGAACACCGCACCAAGACGGGAATCAAATAGCACCACACCAAGACGGGAAACCAAATAAAGCCACACCAAGAACAAGGAAAAAAATACAAAAAGATCCAGATCTATGTGAAAAACTCACAAAAAGAACCAGATCTATGTGAAAAACCCACTTATAGAAAGAAAAGAAGAGAAAAAAATGAAGTAAATGGGTGGTTTTGAGCCATTTCAAAATGGCCTTAAAATGGCCCAAAACCACCCCTGCCGCTGTATGTGAAAGTATAAGGGAGACGAGAGAAAGACGGATTCTATTATCAGTAATTGAAGAGAGATATTGGTGAGGTTAATAAGCATATCATTGATGTTCTTTGATGAATATAATTATTAAATATCACTGTTTTAAGCATAACTTATATTTTAAGGAATTTTTGATCCCCAAATTAGACGATCTCTATTAGAGCATCTTTAAATGGTGCAACTCATTAGAGTTGCTTAACCCCACTTTTTATGGATTATGTTGTATTATCTCATTATTTTTTATTTTATACTACTTTAAGTAACTCTATACTTCAATGATGCAACTATTAAAAATTCATCAAATGGGTTTCACAAGTTAACTAGATCTTTATTTACATTTATTTTTCCTTTTTAATTTGGGAAGAAGGTCTCTGTTATTTTTATCTCTTTTTTCATAGATGTTTTTATATAAGAACCAATTGCTTACAGAAACAATTCTCTACGGATGTGTTTGATTCACATGAGAGGAGGGGAAGGGAGGGGAGGGATTTTAATTAGTTATTGTGTTTGGTTGAGAGGAGGGGAGGGGAAGGATTTTAATGGAGAGAAGGGAAACTAACATTATTTGTGTTTGGTTCACAAGGGGAGGGATTTAGAACTAACTTACTTTTATACTCTTATAATTTTAGATTTTAAAATACATAAGTAGGGTTATTTTAGTCATTCCATTCAAAATGTTTTAAAACCTCTTTCCTCCCCTGCAAATCCCGCCACTTTTAGGGTGTGTTTGGTTTGAATGATGGGAGCGAAGGGGAGGGGAGGGGAGGGAAGCGATTTTAATTAGTTATTGTGTTTGGTTGAAATGAAGGGAGGGGATGAATTTTAATGGGAGGGAGGGAAAATAACACTATTTGTGTTAGGTTCATAAGGGAAGGGGAGGGGTTTTAAAACTAACTTATTTTTATACCCTTATAATTTTAGATTTTAAAATACATAGGTAAGGTTGTTTTGGTCATTCCATTCAAAATATTTTAAAACCCCTCCCCTCCCCTCCCCTCCCCTCCAAATCCCCCTACTTTTGGAGGGGAGCCAAAAGTCAATAGCTTTGACTTTTTCTATTTTCAATTTAGGGCCCGAGTTGGAGATGGATTCCTTTGTAATCACTTAAATCGGTCCCTAATTCAAACTCTGAATAGATAGCAATGACCAAATTATTAAAACCATTGATTCGGTCCCTAAAACGATCCCCATTAAAGACCGATTAGAATCGGTCCCTAAACGAATCTTTTTTTGCACTGTTCCCTCACTTGTAACTCCAATTCAATTGGCAATGTCTAGCATCTTTATCAAATACGAGGGAGGAAGGATACACAATGATACATTAATCATTGATTAAGGATTTAAAAAAAACAGATGATTGTGATGAGTTGCCAAAAACTTGATAATGAAGGTTATAAAGATTTCTAAATTACAAAATAAGTCCCTATATTTTGCTTTCAAGTATTTTGCAAAAAAAAACCAGCGTAGTCTGTACAACCTCTGTCCTCCTACCATCAGCATACAGTGCCATTGTTGGAGTTCGCCTACGCCTCGTACACTGATTGGCCATCTTTGTGCTATGCTTCTGCTAAGCTAGCTAGACGGCTTTGTCTTCAATCCTTCGTGTTAAAGTTGGAGGACAGATCCTCTTTTATGAAATAACCGTAGATTTATTATTTTTTATAATGAATGGACGAGATCTAATATGAAGCAACATGGGCAACCGATCACAACTACGGTTATGGTTTTTTGCGCATCTGACCCACGTCTCCATGGTTGTCTTCTCTCTCCCTCCCTCCATTTTAGGGCTTCTTCTTCTTACATTTTGACCGGTTGCAAAATAACCACTATGTTCCAACTCCTTCCTCAATCTTCTAACAATGAATAGATAACAATGAACAATAGAAACACAATAATGAACAGAGAACAATGAACAATAGATGAACAAATGAACAGAAAAAAGGAATAAATGAACAAATTAAAGAACTCTTTCATCACCAAATCTGAACAAAACAAGGAACAAATGAGAATTCTTGTATCATCAAACCAGTACAAATCAACACCAAAACAACAATAAAAAAGAATGTCTGATCTTCATGGAGCTTCACAAAGTTTGTAGCTTTTCAAATATGCATAGCCATAACCTTCAAATCTGGTGATGGAGATTAAATCAGTCAGATCTGGTTATGCAAAGACATAACCTTCAATAGGTTTTAGACGAGTGTGCAACGCAGTGGTGGTGGCGTTTGGCTTCGGATGGTGGTGGCTGAAGCATCGAGGACGACAGATCTGGCATGCGATGATTTGAGGTGGGTTTGACAAGATGGTGACATGGTGGATGAGAGAACATGGAACAACGATGAATTGAGCAGAGGACCATAAAGCGTAGTGTTGGTGGCGAAGAAGAGAGGTGCTTGGAGGGGAACATGAGTTGTGTGGCACGAAGGAGAAAGGAACTTGAAGGAGGTTGAGGTTGCGGTGGTCGAGTGTGGCGTCGATGAAGTGGAGCCATGGTGGGGGTGTTGGGGAGAGTTGGAGAGAAAGACCAAAAGTTGAACTCTCTTTTTCTTAAAAGAAGAAGAAAATAAAATAAAAATGAGTGGAATAACTTGCTATAACCGATTAATATGTTAGAGGATGGGTACTCATCTTCTAAGTTGGAGGATTAAAGAATTGCCCAAGCTAAAACTATCGACACCACCAAGGCCTTCCTCACACAAAATACATGCCAAGTCTATGGTCCTCTATTGGGAAATAAATAAGTCCAACATGGGTTGAAAACATGAGCAAAGAATCATTTGTAATAATTTGGACAATCCTCTTTCTATGGTCCTTTGTTGGGTTGGGAAATAAATAAGTTCCACATATATAGATTGAAAATATGAACAAAGAACCATTTATAATAACTTGGACAATCCTCTCTCTATGAGCTAACTTTTACCGTAAAGTTAAACACAATTATTCTAACATCCTCCAAAAACTTTGTGGACGATCAAACCTCCAAATGTTTTTAGCCATTGAATTATTCTTTTTTTTATGTTTTAATTTTTTATTTAATGGTCCAGATAGTTGGAGCACCTTATCTTCACCACACACATCCACCACCACGACCAACAACCAACCACCATTATGGCCGAACCCGATTGCCGATCCCCATTGCCTTCCAAATTGTAATCACTACGATATATACCTTGTCCTCAACCAAATCCCACAATCAACTCTAAGAAAATACACATGATTTTGGCACATTTCCTAAATTAGGGATAAGTGACCGAAGTGTATATAAATAATCATATGAGTCTAATTATAATTAAATGATAAAAATTATATAAATATGAAATAATACGTGTATATGTATATAACCTTACTGTTAATACTTTTGGGTGAATTCTCTAGTACCCCAAAAGTAACTTTATCATGTTTAGATGGTCCAATCAAATGGTGAGACTCATTTGACTTGATCCATTAACATGACCCATTTTATTGAGGTGGCGCATTCTGTTTGGACAGGATAACTTTTACTCAAAAATTATTGGGGGTACCGAAAAAAACACCATAATTTTGTACTTTATAAAGCTCATCAAAAGACCAATTGACAGTTCATATATATGAGATCAGGATTCTGTGCAGTTTCACTCGGCCATCAATTTTTTTTATCTACCTTGAAAGACCAAGACAAATATGTTTAAAAGTTCTCAGCCATTGTTAAGAACTGCACTGCAGTTGGGATCCAGTTCCTTCATAGCATCAGTGCTCATGTGATTTCAAAATTATTAATGGGCCCCACATATCATATTTATGTACTGTGGGGATCAGTTTGGTCTACAAGTATACAATAATGAATGAAGTAAACGTTATTTTTGCCAAATCACGATCTCCTAGATATCCCATAAAAGCTCCAGCATGTTTGTTTCTTTTACCATCTAGCTCTTCATTTGCTAACTAATTTTCTCTGTTCCAGGTGAAGAATGGAATCTTAAAAGCAAAAAGCTGAACAACTTTTTCCCATCTTGCTTATTTAACTAACTTTATTTTCATATAGTATAATTAAAGTCTTAACATGTGTGCAATCGCTCAGCTGATGAAGAAAGGAATGAGAAGAATATTAGGGAAGCACAAAAGGAGAATCACAAAAGTTAAGGAACCGTGATTATAATAATTGTGCATGAAAGTTTTGAGAAGGATTCCTAAACTTAAGGTACAAGAACTACAGGACATATGGGATAAAGCAAAAGCTTTTAAGCAGTGTTTTGGAATTTCTTGCAAGGGAATTCTCTGGGCATATCTGTAGTAAATATTAATTTCTTCCTTGATTAAAAACAAGACTAAAAACAACAAAAATGCAAGCATGAAAGCTAGGTATGTAACCATGTGCGTTTAGATGCCCATGTTGATAGCAACTGTTCTTTGCAGTTTAAATTTTAAATTGCTCATAATGTGCACGCTGTGTCAGGATAGTGCTAATTTTTAGGAAGGGAACTTACCCAAAACATAAGCAAGCCAAAGGTATAAAGACAGCGGCTTCGAATGTTGAGCTACATTAATGAAAAAGGACAATATTTCTTCTTGTTTATATATACACAGACACACTTCTAGATAAGTAGCAAGGGATGGATTAAAAAGGTTTTAATCCAAAAATGTCTAACCAATCATTAAATATGGACTCTCCTTATGTAATGATTGTAGACTCCCCTTATGTAATCCAAAAATGATACTCCCTTCGGACCTATATATAACTTAAAAAAACTAACTTCACACGTATTAAGAAAGTTAGTTATAGTAGTTTAATTATCTTGATTTGTGTAAAAAATAATTATAGTTACTAAACTACCCTTTCTTAGGAATGTATAATGCTCTTAGAAGTTATGTCTTGAGAGCAGAGACGGATCCAGAAATTTTGGTTAGTGGGGTCAAAAAATAATCTATAAATATTTTTACTAAGGAAAAATATTATAAATATGTATAAGCGATAAAAAAAATTGATATTAAATAGACAAGATATGATGTGGTCCGGTTTCAAAGTGAAACATACATCAATATGTGGGAAATAAGAAGCAATTTATCAAATAAAATATAATAGATTACAAAAATAATTTTTACTCCTACCAAAAGTTAGGTAATAAGTTAACATGTGGGGGCAATCTCATTTTTTTTGTGGGGGCAAAATCAAAATTATTAAATACTCTAATTTAAAAAACAATTGCCTAGTGGGGGCATTTGCCCCCATTTTATTAGCTGTAGATCCGTCCCTGCTTGAGAGTGTATAATGCTCTTGAAAAAAATAAAAAAACAATTAACCAAAGGGTATTTTTGAAACACTAGCATTAAATAGGGTTGATTTGATTGACTTTTGCTTATATTTGAGTTCAAAAAATTTAGGTACTTTTTTGCTTATATATAGGTGCAGAGGGAGTATTCGCTGAAAATAGATAGAGATCAATAAAAGAAAAGAAAATTGTACTCCCCTTATATATATGTAACGATTGTAGACTCATATTTCCAGATATAAACTTACAGAAATCATCATCATATGCAAATTGGTTGGGAAATAAAAAACACATTTTGATGATTACAATTTAAGATCTAAACTCTGGGATTTTATATAAGCTATAATAAAAGGGTGGTATATAAATGTAGAATAAATTAGAGTTTGATTTTGATGTAACATATGTGTAAACTTTTTTACATTATTAACGGGGAGGAAGTCAGACTTGGATGATGAGAGGGGTCAAGTATAAAAATTAAAATTCTTCTAACAAATATATTTGTATCAAATTTCATACAAAATATTTATAATTATATATATGTTCCAAATGTTAATTACATTAGTAATATATCAAAACACTAAACGTCTCTCCTTGCATGTCACGAAAATAATCATCTATAATTAAATCTACACTAAACTTTTCAGCAATTTTTTTTTTTCAATATATACTAGCAGACAATCAATCATATACATATATATATATATATATGTGCGTGTGTGCGCGCGCGCGTGCGCGTGTGTGTATGTGCGCGCGCGTGCGTGTGTGTGTGTATGCGTACGTTTAACTGTATGTTTAACTGTTATGCACTGTTAGTGGCCATTAAACCATTCATGTAAGATCTAATGGCCAAAATTTACTCCTCTCACATCTCATAATAAATCACTCCTCTCACTTGATAAGCTCCATGTGTATAAAAAGATGGTAAGGCCCAAACCCTCCCTATTCAACAAGTACGTCCGCCCCCTGATTATTATTAACTAATCATATATCACCATATGTGTGACTATAAAACGTAGTTATTAAAAATGTAAAATATTTTTAATGATGTGAGGGTTGTATTGGTCATCGATAGCCAATGTAAAAACTATATTGAATCTCAATGATATAGATCAACAATGTGATTATGTTAATGTTAGGTGGTTGCGCTCAGAAGCAACACTTTGTATGGTTCGAGTACAATGTCAAATGAGCAAGAGCCGCTACAGTGCCGCCTAGATGTAATGAAAAATATGTAAGGAATCATACATTTTCGTGAACAGACCTAGGTAAACAACCTAGTTCACAAGAGTAGAGTTCACTTTGTAACAAAGAAATGTAAACACACTCATAGGAAAATCAATGAAATAGTAGACACCATGACTAGAAGAAGGATCAAATTTGTGTGCCTACAAGAAACTAAGTGGGTAGGAGAAAAGGAAAAGAAATTAGACACTTCGGATTTTAAGCTTTGGTATAATGGCAGGTAAGATCGAGAAATGGGGTGGGCATAATTGTGGATAAGTATTGGAAGGATGATGTTGTGGATATAAAAAGGTTATGAGATATGTAAGACCATTGCTCTAAAGTTTGTAGTAGACAAAGATACTTTTAATTTGATATCAGCGCTTTCCACCTTAGGTATGGTGAGCACGACAAGGTAAAACTTTAGGGGGACTTAGTAGGTTTACTTCAAGGAATACCATTAAGAGAAAATATTTTCCCAGAAGGGCGTCTAAATTGTCATGTGGGAAGCGCATCTAGAGAATACATTGGTTTGGATATGGGATAAGGCCAAGGAGAAGCAAATGCAAAGTGTCAACATTGTATTAGGAAGCGGGAGGATTGATTTTCGTGTAGGTAAATGGAAAGTTTCCAAAGGCTCGATGGTTGTTGCTAGATAGATGGTGTATAACACTTTGTACAAAACTCAAGTCAAACATATTGAAGATGGGTTGAATGCATTCATGAGTGATCACCAAATTTGGGACGCAAAAGGCTGGCTCATTTAAGCGAAAAAGGATTGCATATTTTGACATGGAAATCCCTCATTCTTTATGCCAAAGGTACAAAGTTAATTCCTTGTGATCATTGTTTATTTGGCAAGTATCATAGAGTTTCTTTCATCAAAACATCAAAGCTGAAACAAAACATTCTAGATATGGTGTATTTTGATGTTTGTGCTCCCATGGAGGTGGAGACTCTGGGTGGTAGCAGATATTCTTTAACATTCATTGATTATGTTTCACGAAAGGTGTGGGTGTACTTTCTAAAAATAAAAGACTGGGTATTTCAATATTTCAAAAGGTTTCATGCTATAACGAAGAGCGAAATAAGAAAGCCTTTGAAATGTCTTCGCAATGATAGTATGGTGAGTACACTTCCCATGAATTCAAGAATTATTGTTCTGGATATGACATCATACATGAGAAGACGATTCCTAGCACCCCACAACATAATGTTGTGGGTGAAAAGATCAACATAACCATAATGGAAAAAGTCATATATATGTTCAAAATGGCTAAACTGTTGTCATTCTGGGGTGAACCTGTTCAAATCGTGTGCTACCTAATTAACACATATCCTTCTGTTCCGTTAGGCTTTCACATCCTTGAGAGAGTATCGTCCGGAAAATATTAGCTACTCTCATTTGAAGGTGTTTGGATGCAAAGCCTCACATAAGTAAGGAGCACAGGCAAAAACTTGATGATAGAGTCGTCATCCCTTGCATATTTCCAGGCCATGGAAATGATGGATTTGGCTACAGGTTATGGGATCCGGAAAATAAAGAGCATTATTAGAAACAAATATGTGATGTTTCATGGGCAAGAAATTATGTTGAATTCTAAGACTTCAGAAAAAATCTGTGGTAATGTTGATTTTACATCAGTATCTCCTCCTCAAGAAAATGCCATAGAAGGGGGAGAGTTTAACGAATATGAGGTTGATGATGAGCCAACAACAAATAATATTTGAGACGGATAAAGTGTTAAGCAGAGGGGCAAACCCCTACACCACAACTGAGGAGATCTAATAGAGATCGTCATCCATCCAACAAGTAACCCAATTCAGAGTACACCCTTCTTATTAATGAAGGGAAGTCGAACAGTTTTGAAGAAATTCAAACTCATAAGGATAAGTTCCACTTGATGAAAGCCATGCAAGAAGAGTTGGATTCCTTGCAGAAAATTAATACTTATGAGCTTGTAGAACTTTTTGAAGGCAGGAAAGTCTTGACGAATAAATGGGTGTTCAAGCTCAAGAAAGATGGCAAAAATCCAGTCGAGTATAAAATGATCAACCAATTTAAAGATACTTATTATAGATTTATACTTAGCCTTATTGGTTTTGGTTAGGCCTAATATTATCTTTTCATATGGGTTTTGTGTTATTGGGTCTCATTGGGCTTTAATGCAAATCTTGATAAAATTACGAATCTTATTGCATCCTGACCATTACTCCGTCTGCAGGCCATAACTTGGGCTATACTTATCCTATTTAGGTTATCTTGATGGAGTTAGAAATCTAAGAGACAAAGCTACAACAATCGTGAAGACATAGTAACCCAGTTCAGACTTTAAAGGGGTCTAAATTGCATAACACACTGAATGTTCAGACCAGATGCGAGAATTGGATTACATCTCATCAAGTCCTTACGTAATTAGTTGTTATTGGGATAATTAGCATCTAATGGACTTTTGTAATGAGCATAACCTTTAGTTAACCTAGGGATACTATAATGAGGGTTTTTGCTTAAGAGTTAGGTACTCCTAATTTTTGCTTTGACTTTGGTAAATTTCAGAGGTTGAGAGCTTTTTGGTTTTTAGGATTTCGACTCTATTAAATTTCTTTCTTTTGATTTTCGTGTGAAGCCTCTATGGAATCTAAACCATTTTGATCAATTCATAGGTGTAAGAATATCTTTTTGGATCTTGAGGTTTGGTTTTAAAATTTGAACTTCGTTCTTGATTTTCTTTCTTTTCCTCTTAATCTCTCTTCTCTTGGATTTTGATCGAAACTTCTTGTTGGTTTGATGCTTTATCATTCAAATTTTGCATGGATGAACATGTCGGATGCTTAATTTTGCATGTTTCAATTTGATATGAATAGGACCTGTGATGCTTAATCATAGGTTTGATTAGATTTCGATTGATTCGGTGCTTTTGATGATGCTGAATTGTGTAACCCAATTCGATTATATTTTAAATGTTTAATTCAGTAGGAAATCAGTGAAATTAATTGATGCTTAATTAGTTAATTTTGAGGTCAAGTAAGAATTAATTCAAGAATTCGAATCAAATCCTAAGAAATCACTGATAGGTCCAATTAGGAAATCTGACTAGTGGATTGGTCTTTTTTTAACTAATTGATTTTCCTTTTTACTGCAATCCTTTTTCAACCTTAGATATCCAAACGCCCTTTTCTAACATTCTAAATTGGCTAATAACTCAAAGATTTTTGTGAGACGACCAAGGTTGTATTACCTTACATTGCAGGTTTTTCTTGTTATTTTTTGGTCGTGTATGACCATGACCATAAAGCTCGCTTGGTCGTGAAAGGTTTTGGACAAGAGCGAGGAATAGATTTTGATAAAATATCTTCAGTTGTTAAAATGAGTTCTATTCGAGTCATACTTGGATTGACAACTAGCTTAGATCTGGAACTTGCGTAGTTATATGTGAAGATTGCATTTCTTTTTTAATATTTAGAGGAAACGATCTATGTGGAACAACTAGAAGGAGTTGAAGAAACTCGAAAGGAACATATAGTCTGCAAATTAAAGAAGAGTTTGTATGGACTGAAGGAGGTTCCTAGATAGTAGTATAAGAAATTTGACTTATTCAAGTCATGGATATACCAAGAAAGAATGCTGTAGATCATGGTGTATATGTCAAAATATTTCTAGGTGGCAATGTTATCATCCTTTTTCCATATGTAGACGATATGTTGATAGTGAGACAAAATGTAAAGATGATTGGTAATTTGAAAAAGGAGTTATCAAAATACTTTGATGTGAAAGACCTAGGTCTTGTAAAGAAAATTCTGGGTATGCAGATTTTGCGAGACCGGAAATCTAAAAAGTTATGGTTATCACAAGAAAGATATGTGCAACCGGTTCTAGAGAGATTCAATATGAAAAATGCTAAGCCAGTTAGCACACCATTGGTCAATCACTTTAAACTTAATAGAAAGAGTTGCTACACTTGTGAGGAAGAAAAGAAAGATATGACTATTATACCTTACTCCTCTGCAGTCGGGAGTCTGATGTATGTCATGGTTTGTACTCGATCGGATATCGCTCATGCGGTTGGAATTGCTAGCAGGTTGTTTTCCAATCCTTGTAGTGATCATTGGGAAACAGTAAAGTGAATGTTGTGATATTTGAAATGTATCTCTAGAATGTGCTTATGCTTTGGAGGGTGAGAAACAATTCTAGAAGGGTATGCAAACGCAGATATGAAACGTGATTTAGATGGTAGAAAATCTACCTGGAGATTCTTGTTCACTTTTATAGGGGGAGTTGTGTCATGACAATCTAAATTGAAAAAGTGTGTTGCCTTATCTACTACCGAAGCAAAATACGTTGTTGTGACCGAATTGCAGGTAAATAAATGCTTTGGTTGAAGAGATTTCTTGAACAAATGAGAATGAAACAAGAAATGTTTGTTATCCATTGATCAAAATGCTTTGGATTTAAGCACTCACGTACTAAGCACATTGATGTTTCATACCGTTGACTACGTGAAACGGTAGAAGAACATCAGTTACAGCTAGAGGCAACAAAACGGACTAATCGGCCCGATCCGGGCCATGAACTATACTAGGCCGGGTCAAGAAAGCATGGGATCGATTCGGTCCATAAAAAGGTGCACAAACCCAACCTTATAAGGGTTGCAGGCTTGTCGGGCTAGCCCGTCATATTTTTCTAAAACAAAAAAGAATTCACATTTTGAAACAAAAAAATTTAAAAAGAGAAAAAGATTGGATTCATTGGAAATATGTAAAAGAAAAAACTTCAAATTAAAAAACTAAAAAGCTAAAAACTAATAAACAAAAACCAAAAGAATTTAACGAAAGAACTTACCCACATAGGCTTCAAAGGACGTTTCAATCTGGAAGGAATTGAGAATTAGGCTATAAAATACCAATTCAAAAGACGTGATTGAAAACGGGAAGAGGGAAAATCTAAGGGTCATTATTTTTACTCTTGGAAATAAATTTTGATAAAAAAAGATAAGCTAACTACCTAAACCCGGCCGAGTTAGCCTAGCTCAAACCTATTTAGATATGGGCTTCATTGAATTGGACTAAAATGGCCCAGAATTAATTTGGGCTCAGGATTTACAGCCCAAACTTTATATTTTATCGGGTATAAAATTATTTTAAATGATAAGGTATATAAAATTTGCTTGAAACTAAATTATTTTACTAATAAATTATTGGGAATGGTGTTTGTATAACTAATGTATATATAGTAATGTTGAAATGGACAACATAAGAGGAAAGTATTAGGTCAAAAACATGGCTGATCAATGGTCTAACTACTTAATCCAGTAAATCTAGTTTAATTTTTAAAATATTGGTAAATAGTAAATAGTAAATTTTTTTTTTTTTTGACAGAAACAAACTTATGGCAGTTCATTAAAAATCAAGGGAGTAATACAATTTGGAACTTAATGAAAAACATGGGAGCAAGCATAAGGTAAGGACGCCTTAGATAAGCTATCAGCAACCTTATTGGCTTGTCTCCTTACAAACTCAACTTTGAATTGAGATTTATATACATTTGGAAACCAAATAATGATCATGTAAGATTTTGTTAATTTATTTATCATATTTTCCATACTAAATGAATTTATATATTTTATTTTTTTGAATAAATAAAGAAAATATTCGGCACACATAATTCTTCTATGATTCTGTTTTTTTTTTTTTTTGGGCTCAATTCTTCTATGATTCTAAGGGGAACAACACTGACATCATCCCTTAAAGTTTAACTTAATTAAATTTGAATTTTTTTTTATGAACTCTTAATTATATTTGATATCTCTCTTATTTTAGAAATTATATCAACCTCCTTTGAGATTTATATTATCATTACACTTTACCTCCCTTAAATGGGTGATGATTAAAATTATATTTGCCTCTCCTGAGAGGGGACGAGTGCAGTTTTTGAAATAAAACATGTGTCAGATATAATGAAATTACAGGGCATGACGCTATTATCGGGTGTGCTACGTGATAAGCATTTGTTGGATTGATCCAAATAGTTGGCCCATTTAAATCCAAAGAACAGCCCACACCAAGTTACTTTATCCGAGAAGACTTCCGTAGCCCAGGCTTCCATACTTAATGACTTTGGACAAACCAGTACACAAAAAAAAAAAAAAAAAATTTGACCACATTAATGTTTCAATTTAAAATTGAAATCATACTATAGCCCATTCAAATTGAACACCGACTGGGGGAGCCTACCCATACCAAAAAGAAGTGGCAAAGAGTCCTAAAATCAAACCCAAGTTGAATTGTACCATTAAGGGCATTTGTTTCAGGATTTATGAAATTATTCCTGAGGCCCATGCATAGCATTCCATAGGAATGGTATTTTCAATAATTTGTGAAATTCACATTTGCTTAACTTTGAGCATTCGTAGAAATGCTAGGTAATATTTCTAAGAATTTTGTATTCTCGTGTTTTCATCGAAGACAATATTCTCAAGAAAGATTAATAAATTTTCAACAATATCCTGCCGAAAACAAATATAAAATAATAGAAGAAATATCTTTGTAATATTGTTTATAAAGTATATAATCAATAGTTCCATCGAATATGTCATATTTAAAAATAATTTGTTCAATGTTGCACATATCAATAATATTATCTCATATTTAATAAAAATATAAATTGTTAAATAAACAACTTGCAATAAATTATTGTAAATATAATCTCATTATATATATTCACTAATAAAAAGAGCCATTTAGAGATCGATTTTAAGCAGATCGATCCCTAAAACCACCAACGACTTATCTGGAGACCGATCTGGCCAAAATCGGTCTCTGAACGACTCTTTCTTTTTTAGTGATTGAATTTATATAAGCAGGGAGAGTAATCAAACAATAGTTGATCACAATAGAAGTGGATTGTGATCATAAACAACTTTCGTTTGTAATATCAGGGATTCGAATTCTGGAGTCATCACTTAAGAAAGAGCTTTACCTTCATCACTCTAACTTGATGATTAGTTTCACAACTTGCCTATGGGATACCCAGAATCACCAATTCAACTATCACATTAAACAAAAAATATATCGAGAAAGTCATCACCATGAGGATGTAAAAGTGTTGGTTAAAGTTATAATTTAGTCCCTATTATTCAATTATAATTTATTACATTATTAAATATTGGTTAAAGTTATAATGTGGTCCCTATATGTGACATAGATTCTTCATTTAGCCCCTATACGTAAAAAGTTTTGAAATGAGTCCCTACATGTATAATCATTAGCAAATTCGGTCCCTATATGTGCAAACGTTAGCAAATTCGTCTCTGCCGTTAGCAAATTAGTCCTTATACATGACACAAATTTTCGATTTGGTCCATAAACCTGAAGAAAAAACCAATTAAATTGGTCCCTATGTGTGCAATCGATAATAATTTTATTCTTATCATCTGTCAAGGAGTTCAGACCCAACTAAAGATTCTTTTCGTATTGATTATTTTTTATATATTATATCATCGATTTCTTTTATTGAGAGTCAACTTTGATAATTTAATAATATAAAATCATTTACGGACCAAATGATACAATTTTTACTCTCAATAGAATAAATAGATTGATATAATGTATAGAAAATATTCAATATGAAAAGAATCTTTAGTTGGGTCCGAGCTCCTTGGTAGATGGTAGAGACAAAATTATTATCAATTGCACATATAAGGACCGATTTTTTTTCCAGTTTTAGGGACCAAATCAAAAAATTGTGTCATGTATACGGACCAATTTGTTGACTGTAGGGACGAATTTACTTATGTTTGCACGTATAGAGACCAAATTTGTTGACATTTAAACGTGTAGGGACTCATTTCCAAATTTTTTACGTAGAGAGACTAAATGAAGAATCTATGTCACGTACATATAGAGATCGAATTATTACTTTAACCTTAAATATTTTTTATTCACAATAATTATATAAAAAATACCATAAATAATAATAATAATAGTAATAATAATATGTAGTTAATTAATAATGTAAAAATTTCACAGACACTAAATTAAAATTAAACTCTTAAAAACTTAGTAAAGGTTGAAATCGAATCATATTAACGTGCCATTAAGAACATATATGTTTAGGAATGTCAATTTGTATCTCTACATGGGGATCCCTGCGAAAACTGCCCCGAATAGGGTCCCGTGTGCGGGGATTTTTTCCCCACGGGGACGGGGGAGAAAATCTCCCCGAAGCAACTTTGAAGACGGAGACAGGGAACATGCACCCCGTTCCGTGGGGTCCCCGACTCCGAAAATATTACTAAAATATCCTTATAAATATACGTTGATATATATATATATATATATATTATAAATATATTTTATTAATTGTAAATATATATTATTTTATTAAATAAATAAAAAATTAAAAACATTTCAATCCTTAATTCCAAATGGAGTAAATCATCATTTTGGTCCCTGAAAGTATGAGCCGCTATCAGTTCAATATCTGGAAGCAGTTAAATTATGAAAAAGTCCCTCAATGTTAATTTTGTCGGTCAAGTCAGTACCTGAATGTTAATTTTGCTAGATAATTAGTCTCTGTCAGTGACTAACTTTACTAATGAAATTAACATTCCGAGACTTATTCGTAATTTAACTGTTTTCAGAGACTGAATTAATAGAGCCTCACACTTTCAGGGATCAAAATGATGGTTTACTCTTCCAAATGTTTCATCAATTCCTCCTTTACGTGACATTATGACTAATTATATGTACGATATTATTTTAATAATATCATTATTTTCTTCTTTTTAATAAGATTACAAGAATAACAAATTTAAACTCTTTAACCGTACATTCACAAGAAGATTTGAACTTGATATTGTAATCCTTGACCTTGTCATAATTTTATCAAATCTTTGTTTGTACTATTTAATGTTGAATTTGTTACGGTGTCTTGAAGAGTGCTTTAATTTTAAATATTTAAGATTTTTAGTAGCTTTTATTTTATTGCATTTTCGTTAATTATCTGATTTTTTTTATTTGCAGGTTCTCAAACTCCTCTTGGGGAATGGAGACGGAAAGAAAAACTCCCCATAATTGAGAATGAGATGGGACGGGGAGTAAAATTGGGGGTCGGGATAGAAAGTGGGGGAGTACTCCCCGCCTCCACCTTACCCGGTTGCCATCCCTATTTATGTTAGCCTATTAACCCTTTTTTTTTTAATGGAAAGCCTATTAACATTTTCCCAACAAATAAAATTCCTCACTTAATAATATTATCCTGATCATCATTCATTCATCACATATAATAACCAAGTATTGGTTTGCTTCATTTCTGCATATGCACCGACGAAAGCACGCGGAAGAGATATATAATGCCATTAGTCAGCATGGAAGTTTAGGCACAGAGGATTGGAGCCCCCAGGGTGTTGGGTGCAGCAAAATAATACTGCAGGAACTGAGTCAACATTAACGGCGCCGTTGATCATATATCTTCTCTTTTGTTCATGCATGCTCTGTCGTTTTTTGGGCATACCACGTGAAATACCACGTCCTCCACCACCCTATTGTCTAGGCTCAGTAGCATTCAATCTCGTACCAAGTAGTTTCCAAGCTTATTCTCTTCTCAATGCTTCGGTGATCTTGTTGCCCTCCACTCAGCACAAAAAACATACTACTATGACTAGAATCCGTGAAGCGAGTCTCACCTAAAATGATTACCTTATCGGATAAGAAAGCTTCATGGCTTTTAATTATTGTTTTGAGCTTGTTTTTATATCATATATAGATATATATATATATATATATATATATATATGAGACGTAATATTACATCTCTCTTCAGAAGTGTCCATTTTAGCTGCCCATTTAGGATGACTTTTTACGCTGATCTTCTTGACGTATGTAGCTTTACCCTCTTAAAAAGCGGTGGAGCATAAAGAAAAAAAAATACCTAAAGATCAAAATATAACAAGCAGAGTAAGGTTATATAATAGTTTCAATCGATTTTTTATAATTAAAAATTAAAAAAATTCACTTACATTATAAGAGAAAAGATTTTGAGTTTAAACAAAGATGGAGTTAAATTTGGAAACAAATCAACAACTCAATATTAAACGAGTTGGGAAAAGGCGATAATTAAAATGTCACTACAAGAAAATGTGTATTTAGCGACCGAAATTAGCGACCGAAATATTTGCGTCGCCAATGGCGACCGTATTAGCTACCACATTTTAGTTTTATAAAAACTAATAAATATTGACGTTTAGCTACGGGATTAGCTACCGAAATTCGGGGTCGCAAAAATTCGGTAGCTAATACGGTCGCCAAAGCAATAATTTTTAAGGTCAAACTTGTTGACTTTTTAGCTACCGAATCTGAGATCGAATCCAAGTTCAACGGTCATATTTGTACATTAGCGACTGAACATGCTTCGGTATCTAATCATTTATTGGTTTAGCGACGGTTTTAGCGACCGAATAATTCGGTCGCTAAACTAAATCCCTAAATCTTCAGCTTCCCCCCATTTTCTTCTCACTCTCTGCGAAGACAAACTCTCCCTCTCACTCTCTCTCTCTCTCCCCCATCGTCGTTGGCCCCTCTCTGTCTCTCCGTTTCACTCTCAGGCTCCGGGTGTCTCTCTCCCCGTTCGTTCTGTCTGCCTCGCTTTCCCGCGTCCACGCATCTCTGCCTTAGTGGCTTCAGGTACTCTCTCATCTCTTCTCGTCGCGTGTCCATTTGTATTACCAATCCACCATTGTATTTGTGCTTTCTCTTACAACTTATTACTGAATGGCTGCTCTGCTTGGGGTTAATTTAATTTAATTCTGTCAAAACTAGGAAACCCATTTACTTTGAGATTCATTTGAAACTTTGATGCATAAAGCAATAGGACTTTAATATATCAAACTGATGAGTGAAGAGCAACTTGGTCCCCAACAAATAGCGAGTTTGAGTCTTGAGCTGGGCAGAAATCATTAGGTCCATAAATGGTTGTACATTGATTCCTTGTGTCGTGAATGTTTTCATCATCGATCTGAGTTTACCTATAAGGAAGTATAATAAATAATACAGATGATAGAAGTTTAACAAACAGGATAAGATAACTCTACAAAAGCCATGATACCAAACATTAATAAAAGTTAAATAACCCCAAATTTACATGTAGATAGATAGATGCAAAATGCAAAAGAAAGTAAGCACTTGTGATGCTCAGAGCTATTTTGATCCAAACCAGAATACACGTTGAAGCAGTACACCATTATAACAAAGAAAATATGGATTCAAATAAAAGGAATTATAAGATTGACCTACCTTAATTTCCTCAAACAGTTTCTTTTCCCATGCATATAACCTTCCTAAGGTTAATAAATGACTTCCTGAATCCATTCCTCCATAGTCATCAAATAAATCATTCTTGTATTCCACCCAAGTTGGAGAATTTTTCACATTTGTATTCCCCTTCTCTCTGCCTCAAGATAGTGTGACCAATAGAGGGAGGGAGCATCATTCACGCTCATTGCATCAGTACTTAGCTAAGCTTTGGGTTCAGTAAAAATGTGTATTCAGTATATTGTGATGATTTCGTTTAGGGTTAGTGAGATATTGTGATGATTGGATTTTGGGTTCGGTATATTATAACTAATTTCTTTGTAACTTACTAATTATAAGGAGACTTATATAACGTAACTCCATGATTGAACAAAATATGAGTTGAACTGATTCATATTAGGGATTGGGGTCAAAACAGGTTAATTTTCTAACACTTAAAGAACTGTATGCAGATTTTGAATTAGGAAAGTTCAAGGTTGCTCATAAAGGTTTCCTCTATTGTGGAATCAATATATTTATATGTCTCTGTGTTTGTGTGCATCTTTGATCCTTATTTGTATTTTTGTTTATGTTGATTGGTTGTTTCCTGTTAACTTGATGAAACTTGTTATGTTGATTATGTTTATTCTTTTTTGGAGTTGAAACTAATATGAATTCTTATGGTTGTTATGTATTTTGTTGTGTTATGTATTAACTTAATCATTAATCCTTATGAGTTTGATTTTAATGACTTGTATCCAATATTTATTTTATTTTTTTATAGGTTTTTTATGAACTTTGGCTTTGGAATGGTTTTTTTAAATTGTTTACAAGCATTAAGTTATTTTCTTTATAGAAGAAACAGAGAACCCATTGCCTATGGTTTCAATCCTCAAATTTCGTAGCTTCTTCTTTACACACCCATATGGTGCCATCAGATATTGCCATTTTGGGTCAGAATAGGATAAAAGTCTGAAATTGCCACCAAATGGGAGGGTGGGACTCTTCAATTCCACCTTATGAAGTAGCCAACAAACTGAGAGTAGTTGCGTCTTCCTTTGGGGTTGTTAGGCATATGGTTGCTTATGCAAATAGCCACACTTTTAGCCATGTCCCACTAGTTGTCCAAGAGAGGAGGAAAGAGAGGGAACTCTTGAATCGTTTGGAGAATAAGGGTGTCATCAAAATGAATTTTCAAATTAACCCCTGAAAAGCAAACCCGGACCCAATCCTTAAACATCAAAATGAATTTCTAGGGAGAGAAAAGGGAAGTGAAGCTCTAATTTTGAAGGGAAGGGAGAAGAATTTGAGAGGGGAGAGTAGAGAGATCTTGTTAGTGTTGGGGTGGGGTGGACTTAGATTTTCTCTTTTACTTTCTTCTCTGCTCTGCTGCTGTTGCTGCTGTTTCTGCTTCTGCTACTGCTGCTGCTGCTGTTGCTGCTGTTTTTGCTGTTGCTGCTGCTATTTCTGCTTCTACTGTTGCTGCAATTGTGGCTACTACTACTACTGTCACTTTAGCTTTTTCTACTTAAGAAAAAAGTTTGGTTTTATAAAGAGAAGATGGGAACTGAGTTTTCTGGAGGATCCATAATTGTGTAGGATCTCTCAAATCCCATTTCTGAGAGCCCAACCTCCGCGCTTGGTTAGACTGCTTCTGCTTCTGCTGCTGTTGTTGCTGTTTCTGCTTCCCCCCATTGCTGTTGTTGTTGCTGCTGTTTTTGCTTCTGCTTCTGCTGCTGTTTCTGCTGTTGCTGCTGTTTTTGCTTCTGCTTCTGCTGCTGTTTCTGCTGCTGCTGTTTCTGCTTCTGCTGCTGCTGCTATTTCTGCTTCTACTGTTGCTGCAATTGTGGCTACTACTACTATTGTCACTTTAGCTTTTTCTACTTAAGAAAAAAGTTTGGTTTTATAAAGAGAAGATGGGAACTGAGTTTTCTGGAGGATCCATAATTGTGTAGGATCTCTCAAATCCCATTTCTGAGAGCCCAACCTCCGCGCTTGGTTAGATTGCTTCTGCTTCTGCTGCTGTTGTTGCTGTTTCTGCTTCTGTTGCTGCTGCTGTTGCTGCTGTTTTGCTTCTGCTTCTGCTGTTGCTGCTGTTTATGTTCACATTGACACTTTAATATTGCAATTTCTCTTGAGCTCCCCATGAAAGCATAAATAAGAGGAGGAACAACACTGGTGTCTGAATGCAACAACAAGCCATTAGTGAAATTTGAAAGAGTGGAGATATATTAGTATTATAGTGTAATAAAATAAGTGAAGTCAGATACTTACAAAGGCCATATTCAGGATCAAGTTTTGCTAAATTAGCATAACCTATGCTCTGCAACATTCAAATGAAAAATAGAAAGAATTAATGAAAGGTAGCTAAGGAATGTTTCTTGTTTGAAGTGTAGTAATATACTTTGAGAAGATCTTCAAAACAGTAGAGTAATATCCAGGCATCTCTCTATCCTAAATATCATTACCCTCCACCTCCCTACCGCAACTATCCGGCGGCAGTGCTGCCCGGCCACCACTAGCAGCAGCAAAGGTTAATAATGATGTGGACCTGTCTTGTAATGCGTCCAAATGCAGAATGATGTGATCGACTGTTATTGTTTTAATAATTGTTCAAGCTGGCCTTTTATATATGTTTTCATTGTTCGTGTAGTTTTTACTTTTTAATATGATTGGTAGTATGAATCTCCATATATTCTGTTCAAGTTGGAATCTTGAGTTTTTATTTTCCCTCACATAATGAAACTGAATATATAGAGTAGTAGATAATTGGGAAATTAAGTCACAAGTAAAGTATTCAATTTGCGGTAATAAATCAAAAAAATATAAATAGAAGCAGAAGCTAGCTAAACAAAAATAGAGCAACAATCCTTTTGGATGTAACAGAGCAGAACTCATTCATTTCAATTCACTCCTATTTGATGTAATAAGACTTAGAGCTTGAAAATGGTGTACATCTTCTGAAAAGGGTGGGTGCTTTTCTTTTGTGAACTGGCCATGGTGCAACAATCCTTTAATTTGTTTACAATCTTGTCATAAGAAGTAGGAAGGAGACACTGTTTTTTTTCTGTTACAGGTGTTACTGTTAATGCTTTACTAAGAGGTACTAGTTCTGTTTTTCTAGGATGTTTTGTTTCTATGTGTTGTTCTTTGTATTGTGAATCGCTGCATTATTTTTCTGCCTATGTCTTGAGTAGTTGCTGCATCACCTGCATTCGGACTGTTGTTTTAGTTTGAATCAGGCCATGGTGTACCGCCGGCTTGTGACACCACTTTCATTGGCTGGTGTCAAAAGTTGGGACTGAATGATATAGCATAAAGCCTCCTTTTAAAAGCCTCAATTGGAGAGCATCTTACTCCTAAATAGGGGTAAATTAGCTTTTAGTATCTCACCAATCCCGTTTCTAACATAATTTTGCTGTCATGGAATGGAAGGAGAATATAATCAACCATGTCTGTGGTTCCTCTTGCTTGGTTAATAAAGCTAGTTACTATCAACGGGACTGCGACATTTTAAATTTGAATTTCACGAGGATTTCAAATAATCACATTAATCTGGCCAGTATTAGTAGTTAGTAATAGTAGCAGTGAAATATTATGTGAAGAATAAGAATCAACAATGTATTTGTAAAAATAATTGATTCCGGGTCAACAGGGTATTCATATCATATATTCATTCATTCATATGCATGCATCGTTTTTTGAAGACAATAAAGACGTAAGAAATCATCCAACTATATAGGAGCTGCTCTTATAGTGAAATAGAGGATATATCTGTTTTATTATTTTTAATATTTAAAAATCCTAATGTGATTTATTATGCAGGAAAAGTTTCATGAAAGACGGGGTGATGCCACTATTCAGAGACAAGAGCACTCTGCTGCATCTGACAACGCCATTTTCTTGGAGGTGGTGGGCGGTAAAAACAAGAAGGGTGTTGTGTATGGGTTGGGTCGGATGGGGGATGAGTACGTGACCTCATCGACGTCACGTACTCAATCCGATCCTGGCCCTACCCCCGACGTACGAGAGGTTATCGCCAATCTCAATGCTGAGCTGGCAGCGAAGGACAACAGGATAAACCACTTGGAGAGGACGATGGATCAGACACAGAGAGAGATGTACGCGTTGTTCCAGCACTTAGGATACAGGCCCGGCTCCTCTAGTGCCGTTCCACAAGATGATTCGCATGCTAATCCAGGTGTCGATGATGAGGACGATGGCGAGGACGATGATGGCTGGATCCCCCCACCCCCAACACATTGATATTATATTTGTTACATTTAGTTATTACCACCATTGTACTACATTTGTTATTTCTATTTGGATATTGGATATCGTATTAGATGTTTATATATATGATGGATTTATATTGTTGTTTGAGTTGAGTATAATTTTATGTAATTTATCTCTGTTTTGTATGATTAAGCAGGATGACAATTTTGGTAAAAGTTTGGTATTATTGCAAACAAAAAAAAAATGATATTTAGCTACCGAATCCGATTCGGTAGCTAAATATAATTTGCAAATTTAAAATTTAGCTACCGAATCCTATTCGGTAGCTAAATAAAATTTGCAAATTTAAAAGTTAGCTACCGAATAGGATTCGGTAGCTAAACCAAAATATATATTTAGCTACCGAATAGGATTCGGTAGCTAAACCAAAAATATATAGTTAGCGACCGAATTGTATTCGTCGCCCATTCGGTCGCTAAACTGGTAACAGATATGGTATACGTGACCATTTCAGCGACCATAATGTTTATATTTAGCTACCGAAATATTCCGTAGCTATTGGCGACCGGAGTGAAATTCGGTAGCTAAATCGATTAGCTACCAGCACTTTAGTTACCAACTCCAGTCGGTCGCTAAACAATTTAGCTACCGAATTTTGGATATTAGCTACCGAAAAATTCGATAGCTAAACATCATTTTTCTTGTAGTGTGTGGAAGCAAACACTTATCCCTCTCTGTTTGATTAAGATAAGTAAGAAATATAGAGATGAGGACACAAACTTTTACATCGAAAATAGCTAAAAAAACAAATGGAAAAATCAAGAATCGAAGGTCCAAATGATAGTAGGATTAAAAATTTTAAACAATAATTTCTTCTCTAGTATAAGAAAGGATTTTTCTCGACACCTCACCCAAATGGTACGGATTAAATTGCAGCTATCTCTCTCCTAAAGGTGGATCATCTTCGCAATTTGGTGGAACTATCAAACCAGGGAAAGATTATGAGAGAAAACACTTCTATTTTATGATTCTTATTGAAAGAGTAAAAAAATGTAATTGAATTACAAGCTAGCTCAGCTAAACACATAACTAACTGTTACATAACCAACTCTAATGGAAAGTTCAACTAATTACAAGTTGACATAACTAACTTGACCATCCCCCAAAACTTCCCCTCAAGTTGGGAGGTATATGTTGAGGATTCTCAACTTGCGAATCAACTCAAGGAACTGAGCCTTTGGTAGAGCTTTAGTAAGTGGATCTGCTAGTTGCAAGTGAGTCTTGACATGAATCAGATTTGGGAAACCAGTTTGCACATGTTCCCTAATGAAATGGTAGTAAATATCAACGTGTTCAGATCTCTCATGTGAAGTGGGGTTGCCTCGTCCACAAACCCTAGCTTGTTCTTGGAGCTCAACGCCAAAGTGAACGCACGATGCCAAGAATTGAAATTGTCCCCTGTGAGAGGGTGCGAAACAAGCACAAGACCAGGATTATCCGACGGATGCATGAAATATGGATTCAATTGATCTTCCATAGTTGAAGAGCACTGAAGAACCAGAAAGCAAAGAGAAGGGGAACAGAGTAGTTGAAAGCTTGAAAAAGGACGTTCTTCAAGAAAAGATGCGGAAGATGAAGATAGAAAATTCTTCTGATACCATATCAAACCAGAGAAAGAGTATGAGAGAAAACACTTCTATTCTGTGATTCTCATTGATAGAGTGAAAAAATATAATTGAATTACAAGCTACGGATCTATCATCCAAATATATACTAGTTCAACTAAATACATAACTAACTATTACATAACCAACTGTAACTGATTGAAATAAACAACCAACTCTAGCAGAAAGTTCAACTAATTACAAGTTGACATAACTGACTTAACCATCCATCTATAGGAACACTCACAAGTTTGAGAGATTGATAGTACTCTCTAGGGATGGCAAAGTGGGTAAACTCATCCCGCCTCGTCATTAACTCACCAAAAACAGGGCGGGGCAGGTCAACCCGTTTTAGTCATATGGGTTGAACCCCCTAATCCACCCCGTCTAATGGTGGGTTGGCGGGTTGACCCGCTATAAAAATAAAAAAAATAAAAATAAATTATATAACATTTCTTTTTTGGGCAATCTTCATAACTTTTCTTAAATTATTATTAAAAAATTAGAATAATCTTATCTTATAGCATATAATTTGTGTTACAAAAGTAATGACGTTATTTTTGTAGTATGAAATAATTTCAAGTAACAATTAAATTAAATTAAATAATATTAAATAATTAATAAATTAATAACAAAAAATATTTTTTAATCTAGCGGGTTGGCCCACCAACCCGCCACCAACCTGTTTTCGAGTGGGTTAAGCGGGGCGGGTCAAAGTGGGTTGGTGGGTTGAGGATTCCAACCAACCCCGCCAAATTTCGGCGGGTTGCCGAGTTGAAACGCGGGTCATAACCCACTTTACCACCCCTAATACTCTCAAACTTCTTCACATAATGGTGGTTTTCTCTCTTTCTTTCTCTATTTTCTCTCATTTGGAGGATTTCACTTATTTGCTTGATTGGTCCATTACTTCACACACCTCCCTGTATATAGTGGTGGGAGGTGGATTCTTCTAAGAATGAGAAGATACTTTAAATTCTCTTCACCTTTCCAAGACCTTTGTAAATTGTTATCACACTATTCCAAAGGTGAATGTCAATCTTATCAAGAGTCAAAGATGAATTTCAATAGTAGCAATTGACTATGTATTGGAACCACCAAATATGGAGGGACTCCCAACAAAACATAAGTGTCAGATCTATTTAAATTTCCTTTTCTAACTCATTCACTCATTTACTTTAAAGGAAAAAAATTCATTCATTGCAAACCTATCTTTCTCTATAAAGCAATTGGCTTGAGACAATTCTCTAGGCTATGGATGTTGACCATTGAATTTTATTTGAGTGGTCAAGATCAAAAGATAAATGCATTTGACTTTTGTAAATGTTCATATGACTGTTAAGTATTTTTTTTACCATTCATATATAGTTATATGTTCAAGATTTGAAATTAAGTTGACTATCAATTTGTTTGAGTAATTTATATTGCATTAAGTTCTTAATCATATATCAAATTTGTTTCATGTAGTTTACTTCTATTAGTCTATATGTTTGTTAATTTTTTTATTGTTATTCTATGCTATGTATATTTGGTCTTGGTCCTCTTATACGAAATTTCTAACTCCGTCGCTGGATGGAGGCACGCAAATAATTAAATGAGCACGAAGCTTGTCTTTATTGGCTTTTAAGTACCAATATAAATTAACATTGATACAAAGTTTTACCAAGTGTATAATTCTAAAAAAATCAGAGGTCTGACTAGGGTGGATTCTAGGGTGAGGTACCAAAATAGGTGTCAGCAGACGGTTGAACCGGTCAGGAATATATATTTTTGTTGTTGTAAAAATCGATACCCCACGCAAAATAAACAAAGACAGAACTTCTTCATCTTCTTCTATTCCCTTCATCTTCATCCTTGTAAAGATCTCCTCTATGGTACTCCCTCCCCGGTGACGCTTTCCGATGACAAACTTAAAGCTCTCCTTCTCACTCAATGGCCTCCGCGAAATTCATATCCACCACCAAGAGTACCCTCATCGAAGCATCTTCCTCCAATTTCTCCGCCGAAGATTCCACCACGCACCTCTTCCTCCCACCACCACCACCGTCGTTCCCGAAGTGTCATCCAATTCTCCTATCCCTTCAACGCTCCCGACAACAACGGCAAATCGACATGTAAAACCATACCCATGCCACTAGAAAATAGCTTCCTTTGGGCATGGACCATAGCCATCACAACATGCTCATCGTCAACCTTGCGCCACCATACTCTTCTCACTCCATCGAAATTGCTACACCTCCACTGTGAATCAGCATCTACCTCAACCATTACGCATGTCAGCCATTGATAGACCTCACCACCACGAATCATGTTGCGCGGGTTCCTCTGTGTGTCGTCATCCACGTCGTCACCATACGGGTTTTGGTTGCAGTACTTCTGATGGGTCGTGTTCGAGGTGAAGGTGGTTCTGCAGTGGGCTGATATCACGTTGGTGAACGGCCGTGCAAGAGGCGGCGGAGATCGCTGGCGACGCTGGGCTTAGTGGAGATCATGGCGGCCATGAGGCAACTACAGTTAAGGATGGTGGGGTCGATGTTCCCAATGTAGGTGCATGTGACCACTACTGATAATGACTAATAATCCACTAATGTTGTCTAATAACACTAGTGATAATGATTCGTGTTAACATCCATCCAAGACTAACAAGTAACCGATAAAGAAATTCAACAAAATCCATCCATTCATTAAAAAATGAATTTATCTAATGGTGAAAAGAGGTGCTTCATGGGTGAGGCACCTATTTAGGTACCTCACCCTAGAATCCACCTCTTACTATTGTGCAAACATAGTCAAGATTTTTGAGCAACTTGGTTTACTCAAATTCAAACGAATAATTTTGACTTATAGTATTTTAAATGGTGAATACTTGGGTGAAGCACCTCATGAATGCGATGTTGGTGCAACACTAGTTTCCAAATCACTTCCCTAATTTTTTATTATTTTTTAATGTTTTTTATTTTTCAAATGTCATTTCTACCCCCACCCTCAATCCACCCTTTTGTCCCTCTTCCACCACCAATATTAACACCCCCACTTACGATAACAACCAACCATTTCAGAGATGAGGAAACAGAGTCTGAGGGTCGCAAAGTTCACACCGACTTATGGAAAAAACGACAGAACCTCCACAACTCTGATGGCGGTTCGTCGTTAAACAACATCACATTGTCCTTTGACCCTCAAAACTCCATCTCCTCTGAAGACCAATCCTATCTCCCAAAGGAAATGACACCAGAACCCGCCGTTTTGGACTTCCCTAACTCCTCCTCCGAACCCACTCCCCTGACTCCGCCTCAACGAATCGTAAGGTGCACGACACGACCAATTCTTCGAACTTCGTTTAATTTTGAACCGTTTTCAATAACTGATGCTATCTACTTCAAATCTGTCATATCCAATTCAAACACAATAAATTAAATTAAATAATAATAATAATAATAATAATAATAATAATAATAATAAAAAATTAAAATGAGTAGTTGAGATGGGAGATGTGAAGTAGTTTGAGTTTGAGGAAGAAAAAAGTTACAGTGCAATGTAGATGGAAAAGCTGAAGAGACAGATTGCGAAGGCGTAGGGTGATCTTTCATCTCAACGTCTTGAACACTCATCTTCAACAAAGGCTAATAGAACCGCACAATACTCTAAATGGTTGGATGCGAAGATAGAACTGAAGAAGATGCTCTCACTATAACAAATTTGCCATATATATGCGGACACTTTTAGTGACAGACGTTAAAACTGTAGGTATAGGTATTAGTGTTAGTCCAACCGTAGGTAAAGGTAAATGGACCGTAGGTAAAACTTAATACAACTGTAAGTAAATGTATGTGGATCGTAGGTAAAGCCTATAGTGACAGTCATTTCCCGTTGTTATTCGTCACTCATAATGGACAGTTGGACCGACCGTAGGTGAATGTAAGTTTTACATATACCTACGTATTTTAAACATATAGTTGCAGATTTTGTCTGTCACTGAAAGGCAAGTTTTACATATACCTTCTTCTTCCAAGGTTTATCAACAGATTTCTTTGGTCAAAGGATGCTCGCCTTCTCCTTCGTCGTCAACTTAGCCACATTCATCACCATCTCATGACGTGTCGCCTGGGAACTGATCTTGACGTTAATGACAATGACAACCCACGCCGGAATCACGAGCTTGATGTCGAGCTCACTCATGTATACAAACCCACGGTCATTGCGCATGAGTACATACTCATGATAGAGGGCGCAGGTGAAGCCAACGACGGAGGTGTGGCCTTCGACGATGACGATGGTGGGCATGGGGAGGGTGAGGAGATCGAAGACGGAAGAGCACAAAAGAAAGTCCTTGAGATGGGGTGAAGGACAAAATTGTAATTTTAATTTTTTTGGGTTATCTATTCATTTATTATCAAGTTTTAATCTAAATCATTCAATTATTTTAATAATATATATAAAAGCTAAAATTAATACTGCACCAATACAGCATCCAAGGGATGTTTCACCCTAATCTTCACCGTTTTAAATAGCCTCAAAAATTATATTTCTCCCTCAGAATCATTTATCCAAACACGCTCAGATAATAAAAAATATTTTTCTCATATT
The DNA here is from genome assembly GCA_039655645.1 of Ammopiptanthus mongolicus. NCBI lineage: Eukaryota > Viridiplantae > Streptophyta > Magnoliopsida > Fabales > Fabaceae > Ammopiptanthus > Ammopiptanthus mongolicus. The sequence goes on along the minus strand of CM077343.1, from coordinate 11,896,590 downwards.
TAAGACTTCTCTCACCTAACAAATAGAAGATTTGACTTTAAAATCATTTGTAGAGCCTGATGCCTATTCTTACTTCCAATCCGTGGAAACGTTGATACGGATGCATAGCCACTCAAGTTAAATGAGATGAGATGTAAATGCAGTCAATGAGAAATGAAAGGATCATCTTAGGTAGTATCTTTTGTTATTTGTTTGTATTTATTCCTATTTTTATTTTTATTAAATTATTATTTATTTTGTTTTGATTTAATAATTTAAAATAATTCATATAATAAAAAATATTAGATTAAGTACGATGCGTTGTCGGAATAAAGTTTTTTAAGATTGTCAATCAATCACAAATTAATATTATGGTAAGAAAAACTTTTAAGATACTTAGGATAAGAGTCAAATATTTTCATTGATATGATAATTTATAATTGGTTGATAATATAAATTTCTTTTACACTGACAATATATATCAATTAAATCCTAAATATAATAAATGACAAAATAATGACTCCTATAATATCATGTAAGAATTTTATATAATACTATTAGATTAAAAAAGAAGAGTTTAATTGTTCTATACTGACAGTGTAAAATGATTTTACACAGACATCCAATTATAAATTATCACATCAGTAAAAAAAATTATTTTTATCCTAATTACCTTAAAATTTATCTATATCTTGATTGGTGATTGGTTGTCTGTGTAAAAATGTTTTATACTGTCAGTGCATAACAATTAAACTCAAAAAAGAATTTGACGTAATGACTTTAATTCGAACTTTTTTTATGGTTTAAGGAGAGGCTCATAGTAAGTCTTATAAGGGGGAGGACGAGAGGGAAATAGAGAATGAGAAATGGGCGAAACGTATTGCGGGGATTTAAATCCGCGTACTTACAATCATAATGTTTGGTATAGCTGGTATATAACTTTATTCCTTAAACATGTTGTTAAAGGTTCAATTACTATCATGTATGAAAAAGATTTTGTGAGACAAAACTAAGTTCAATGATTTCTAGTCTCGAAATTATTTCTCTCTTTGCTTAATATTATTATAAGATTCATTCCCAATAACAGTGTCAAAAAAACAAGAACACTGATTAACTTAATTTAATAATTGGTAACTGCCAAGCTCAGCATTTTATTACGCATGAAAGGGAATCTTAAAAAGGTCAACATGAGGAGCAAATTAGAGTGTGGCAACGTCATCGGCTATTCCTTTCAAGTGGAAAAATATGGTGGCAACTTGCATGACAACTTGCAATAACTTAAAAAAATCCAGACGTTCAAAAAAGGACCATCGTATTCGTGTATTCTGGCTGATCATAGACAATCTTATGAGTGAAGAATTGGAGATGAGACATTGATAAGATGCCTACGATGGAATCCCTATGGTACGCCATTCTTCAATTCCATTGTCCACTTCATATTTTTAAATATTTAAAATTGATATAAAATGATAATTTACTTATATTTATATTTATATATAATATATTTATATCCACCAAAAAAAAAAGTATAATATATTTATTTTTATTTTATAATTTATATATATTTTTTGGTTTTTTAATATATCTCTACACGTAAATGTAGAAACTAATCCCTTGAGCTGGATAGTACTATAAGGGCGGTAAAGCTCTACCTTAAAAGTTTTAACGTTGTTGAAATTCTCAAAGCTCGAATTCAAACTCAAGACCACTGACCCATATCATTTCAACCAAACGTTCTTGATATATATATATATATATATATATATATATATATGTGTGTGTGTGTGTGTGTGTGTGTGTAATCTATATAATTCTTAATAACATTCTATAATTCCAAAAAATAAATAAATAACTAAACGAGATGTAGTAAAAACTCTCATTTATTTTCCAATTTTTATTTTATAATTATATTTTATAATAAAAAGGCACATTTTATATGGTTGAGATTTTGTGCACATTTGTTCTTCAGCTACAGGTAAAACCATGGTTGAGAAAACGAATTGGACCGGTCGATTCAACTGGTGAACCGGTGAACTGTTTCTAGTATCGGTCTAGGTGGTCCTTAAAACAGTTTGGAATAAAATTTTGTAGTGAACCAGTCAAATCAGTTTAAAACCAATAACATCGGGAAAAAAAACTCGATGGTTCAATCACTTTAAACGATTTGCCAAAACATATTGTTTTTTATATTTTTATTTAAAAAAAAAAAATACTTGAAACAACATTGTTTCCCTTTTAGTTTAGGGCATTTTACACTTTCACGATTTCACTAAGTCTGTTTCATTCGATGTTTCTTGATCTTGGAAGGGATAGTGCGGTGGTCCCAATGAAGATGCTCACATATTGGCATTTGATATGAACACCTTAATGTTATGAACTTATAAAAGTATAAACCTAAAAAGCACTCGTGTGGAAGATAGGCGTATTTGGCATCTTACGAGGAATGGCCTCTATACTGTCAGCTCAACCTATCAAATCTTTGTGGAAAAATTTGCTCATAATCATCAGTGTCACGTGGCAGGTAATTGGCAGAGCTTGTGGAAGATGAATTTTCCAAACAAAATGAAGAACTTCCTTTAGAGATCCTGTCGTGATTTCCTGCCAACTCGCATGAGGCTAATGGAGCGTGGCATTCCTTGCTCGTCTTGCTGTGCAGTCTGCACATCCAGTATCGAGAATGCTTGGCATCTGTTTCTTGCTTGCCCCAGTGCAGTGACTTGTTGGAATGAAGCAAATCTGTGGACATACAATATTGAACATATGTTGGAGTCATGTGATTACTTCAGCAACCTCTTCTTTAAGGTTCTCAATGACCTATCAGAGAATAAAGGGAAACTATTTGCATTAGTTATGTGGAGCCTCTGAAAGAATCGCAATGAAACCATCTAGGATAACAGTAACAAGGATCCCAAGCAAACACTTTGAAGAGCTAGAGAGGTTTTAAATGAGTGGATTTGGTACCGAAGCAAACAAACTCCCACTTCTACTACATAAGTTTGGCCTCTAAAGGCCAAGTGGGTGAGACCTCCTTTCGGCTAACTAAAGTGCAACATTGATGCTGCTTTCTTTAGCATCCCTGATTGTGTTGGTTATGGTCTCTACTTTCGTGATAATGTGGTGTCCTTTGTCTTATAGCTCGGTCTTTGTGGGCTACCCTTTTACTTGGAACTCAGGAAGGTGAAGCAGAGGGCTTGCTTATAGCCATGCAGCGAGCAATTGAGTTAGGCGAGCAATGTGTCATCTTTGAAACCGATTGTTAGCAGGTTGTCCAAGCTATTCAGGCCATAGGGTGGATCATTCCGAACTCGGCTCCACCATAGCTCGCTACAAAATCTAATTTTTTAAATGTTAATGAACCTCTGCACAAAAAACGCGATATTCAATTTTACCTTAACTGTCCGTAATCAGTTCTACCTTAACTCTATTGAATCAAACCCTCCTATAAATATCCCTCCTCTATGTTCTTATCCTTCACACTACAAATTATTTAAACTCAATGTCTTCTCTGTATTCATTTCTTGAAACTTTCCCTAATATTTCAATGCAAGGGAAAGTCTTTAGCCCTTTTATTCTTAACATCCTCATTTTCCACCTTCCATGTTGGGAATGCTCGGAAGAGGGTTTTCCCTAAATTGTCATGATAGATGAAAAAAGATACAAGATTTTGACGTCTTAGTTATTCTCCGTCTAGAAAAGAGTATAGGGCTAAAATATTGAGATGAATAAGCCTTTCTAGCAGGGTCTCTACTGAAGGGGAAGACTCCCAGAGTTTCGACTACATGAGCATTAACCCTTTCTAGCAGCAAACCCTTCTGCTGATCATCAAGGGAGGACAGAACAATGATTTCCACCCAAAGTCACAAATTCTCATGGAGTCAACAACCTGTAATACATTTGATAATACTTCAAATGTTGATTAGTGTAAAAAGGATCAGAAAGAACCTTTGTTGTAGCAAATTGCAACTCTTGTTGTCAATGATAAAAGAACCTTTGGTTCATATTTATTTGTTTTTTGAGTTTGTGTCTAGTATTGTTTAATTAATGATCAATTGAAAACTAATCCTCGTAACAAAAAGGTAATGGTTTTATCTTTAATAGTGTTTCCTCTAGAAAAATGCTATTGAAGGTGAAAATGGTAATCTTTAATAGCATATACTATAGGAAACACATACTTTGGACAACGCTATCTTAACACTATTTTGCTTTAGAAATGTCATCTAAGTTAGTCATATTATTGTTATTGCTTATATTTGGTTCTTGTCATTTTCTTGTAGCTTAATGAGAAATAGTTGATAAATGTTTTAAATTCTAACTTAAAATTTCCAAGTTAGTCATACACATTTCATAACTTCTAAGTTTGTCAATGTATTCAATGTTCCATTAGTTGTAGTTATACGTTGTACAAATAGCACTAGGCTAGTGGAACAAAGCAGTATAGATAGAAGACAAAATAAGCATAGAAATAGCATTTCATTGATAGAAATAAGGAAATACATTAATGATGTAAAGGAAATAATTCATATCGATTTATAAGATAAACAATTAGTTCATAAAACTTTTCTATAACGACTATCTTTAATCCTTCCAACACATTAATGATATCTTCACAATCATAATCAAAAGATGGTGATGAAGATGACTCCTCTTGAGTCACTTTTCTCTTCCTGGGATCTTCCAAATGGTGATGTTGTTTTGGTGCGCTTCCAAATGCCTCGCTATAGGCATGCCTTCTTATTGACTGGATCACCCCCAAAGCAGATTCAGTTGGAGACATTGTTGATGGAGAATCTATCATGAAGGATTAGGATTTTCCATCCCTCCTCATGGTTCAATTTCTGCTTTTTTAAAGAGGTAGTCAGTGGTGAGGGTTTTGCATGCATGTATGATTTTAGGCACGTTGTAACGGCCTGGGTTGCTTTCAGGATTGCCGACTGTCCCCACAAACCAACACGAGTCTTTTCAGCGTATTTTGTTCTTACTCACACGCTTTCAAGGAAACTTCCCAGAAGGTCACTCATCCCACAAGTACTCCAAGTCAATCACGCTTAACTATGGAGTTCTTATGTTTTAAGCTTCCTAAAAGAAGATGCATCTTGTTAGTATACGTAGTAATAATCAATTCCTTTAATCTTTCCTTAAATATGTAGTCTCATACCTGCACAGTCTTAGGATCCCTCTCATTCCAATGTGAATTCGGTTCATTCATGTGTCTCGTTGCCTAGAAGCTTGCCAGGAGCCGCTCCTTGTCCGTTCCTCATGCACCGACGATTACTCCCCACCCTCGTCAACCTCAGGCATCACATGCCCACCGATGATTAGTCCCCACCCTCGTCAACCTCAGGCATCACATGCCCACCAGCTTCCGCCTGGTTCTTCCCTGAACCACATCGTATTGGGAGAGGTCCACTCTGATACCATTTGTAACGGCCCAAACTGCTTTCAGGATTGCAGACTGTCCCCACAAACCAACATGGTTCTTTTCAACGTGCTTTGTTCTCACTAACACGCTTTCTGGGAAACTTCCCAGAATGTCACCCATCCCACAAGTGCTCCAAGCCAAGCATGCTTAACTATGAAGTTTTTATGTTTTGGGCTCCTGAAAAGAAGATGCATCTTGTTAGTATAGGTAGTAACAATTAATTCCTTTAAGTTTTCCTTAACTATGCAGTCTCATACTTGCACAGTCTCAGGACCCTTCTCATTCTGATGTGAATTCGGTTCATTCATGTGTCCCTTTGCCTGACCAGGAGCCGCTCCTTGTCCATGCCTCATTCACCGGCGATCCCTCCTCGCCCTTGTGAACCTCATGCGTCACACACATCATGCATGTGGACATAGTGATGTATGAAGATAGTTTGAAAGAAATTTTCATAGGGTATATCAGTATTTCTTCTGATACAGTATTTCAGATGTTCTATTGCAATGAATGGAATGTTGATTTGAGAGCAAGTGAGGAGGTGATAGAAGATAGTCAATTCTCTCTTTGAAACATCCTGGGGACAGAGAGCGGCAGGAACTTTGAAAGAGCGACAACACTGTAGGAAGAATCTAGCCTTGGTAGTCATTAATTATTTTTCATCCTTCTTTTTTTCAGCATTGTTCCCAAATATGGCCTGATACACCTTTTTCAGAGAAAGGCTCGGGTATTCTTTTATCCACTCCAGGCTTCTGTAACTGACCAAACCTCTGTTTGGAGCTCTTGTTATGCCAACAATAAGATCCTCATTGATTGTCACTACTTTGTAAGTAACTTACACACCGGTGGATTCGTCAGCTTTGATCTTAGCGTTGGACCAGAACTCCTGAAGTTCTACCATAGAGATGAGATGATCAATGTTGAAGAAATATTTCCATCGTCGAGCCTCGACCTCTGTAGTAACGTCAAATCCATCGCTTTTGAGCTTTTTAAGACCAATTTGCTTGATCCAACTGATGGGTGAGAAGGAGTTTTGGCTTTGGGCGTCATTGTGGGAAGATTTTCTGAGAATGAAGTAAAAGAATGGTTTACCAATGCTAAGGAGTAAGATTTCAAAGAGTGAAGTAAAGAGTTTACAGAAAGAGCTCTTATTATAGAGAAGACGTATGATGAGGAGAAGTCGAGCGTTGTCCGATAGAAACCACAAATAGAAGTTATAACGTTAGTGGAGAAGTGGAGGATGTGTAGTCGTGCATTTTTCTTGTACTCAAAAGTTGCCTTTTCTCTTTCCTTCTTGAGTGGATTCAACTTTGTTGATTCAGACTTTTGTCAGGAACAGATTGATGTTTATGCTTTCGATGGTATTATGTTCAGAGACTTTTGTACAAACAATATTTGAATATTGCATTTACACTTTTTTGCGCTTTTACATGTGTTAGTCCAACAAAAAATATGAACAATTATATAGCTTGGATGTTACAACTTAATGCTTTAAGTTACGAGGTTTGAGTCTTTGGACTCACGCTCCCTTATTTAAAGAGGATCACAGTTCAAAAGGATTGAGTCCATTAATCGTATATTTCACATAACGATAGATTTTTTGATCTGAAGCCTCTTAAGTCTTTGAATTTAGAACATCTGCATACTTAAACAAACATATTAGTTCATAAGGAATCTTTATTCATTTAATTTAATCATTTTATTAACATCAAAGTTTTAAGAGTCAGAGATCATAACTACTTTGGTTCCAACAAAATCAATCATAAATTGTCACATCAATAGAAATGATTGACTCTTATCTTAACTATTTTAAAAGTCACACATATGATAATTTATAATTAATTGATAAAGTAAAAAACTTTACTAACCATATATCAAAATTAAATTCTTTTATTTATACACTCCATATTTTTTATTGGATTATTCAAACCAGCCCTTCAAACTCAGTCCATTTTAACAGCTGTAGTGAAGTGTCTATCCTTATTAAAGCATCGATGATAATGTCTAAAACATGAAAGCTTGCTATCATTTTTTCCAACAATGTTTAAAAATCTGCTTATGAAGAGAATAAAAAGCTAGTCTTGATAAGTAAAACAGTACGGTCAAATAAACAAGTTTGATATTTACTCAATACGAATAACAACACGAGACAAGTTGCATATTTTATGTTTTATTGTTTAAAATAAAAAAAGAATTCCAACGGAAAATATCATGGGTTCACATTCTCCGAAAACATCATCCTAATACTCCTTTTAATATTTAAACTTAATTATACTTTTGATACACTTATTATTGATCATGTACAATTTTGTTCCTATAGTTTTTTTGAATATATTTGGTCATCCTATTTTTTCAATATGGCAAATTCGGTCATCTTGTCCAATGTCTATCAAATTTTCAATGATTAATAGATAGGAACCAGTGTTTTAAGCGTATAGAATCTCAGCTTGGGCTTCTATGGTAAAGGATCTTGTGGTAGAACAGAAAAATGGTTTGGTAAAGGAGGAACAGAATTGATCAATGACAGAGATGAATCATTGAATCATGTTGAAGCAGAGAGGCAAAGGAGGGGAAACTCTACTAGGGGTTTCATGCGCTTAGAATAGTGGTTCCTCTTTGTTGACCATTGAAAAAATTGACGAACAATAAAGGAGAGGACCGAATTTGCAACAATGAAAAAATAGCAATACCAAATATACTAAAAAAATTATAAACACCAAAATCGCACAATGTCAATAATAAGGGAAACAAAAGTTCAATTAAGCCTAATATTTAATAAAATATTAAGTAAAAAGTAAATACAACTAATATTTTGAGAAAATAAAAATCATACTTTCCTTATTTAGTAACTAGCAAAATTTCATTTTAAAAAGATTTTTAACTGGAATTTTAAAAAAATAAAAATAGTTATATAATCAAATTATGAAATTTAACAATTTTTATTAAATAAACTCATAAAATTTCTTGTTTCAATAATCAATTTCTTAATAATTATTCACTGTATTAAGGGTCCGTTTGATACAGATTATGAAAAAATGATTCTCATTTAAAATAATTTAGAGATTATATGAAAATTATTTTTTCATAATCTATAACAAACATATATTTTCTCTCCTCTGTAGACTCAGATTTTAGTAAGAAGTTGATAAGAATAGCTTCTCATTTTAGCCATAAAAATGATTTTTTTTTAAAATGATTTCTTAAAAAAATCTTAAAAAACACAATTGAAACCACTAAAAATGATTTTTGACTTAAGAAAATGATTTTAATCATCAAATAATCTTAAACAAACACACTCTAAAACTTGGGTCACGTTAACGAGTGTCCTAAGGATACTAATTAAAGAAATAAAAAAAACAATTTTTCATTAAAAAACTAAGATTCATTTCTTCAAATACAAAATACTTCAATTTTCAATGAAAACTTTTTTCTTGCTTTCTTAATTAATTTCTTTAGAACATTCGTTCCATTCTCCTAAAATTTGGAAAAAGATCCTCTCAATTTTTTTATCTTTCCATTTCTATTCATTTTCAAAATATTTCTAAATAAATATGTATTATACACATATACTAATATATAGTCCTTTCATATATTTATTATCTCAAAATTTTAATAATAAATATCTCTATTTCTCATAAAAAGTGGAGAGTATCCCGACGACTAAAATTTATCCACCTCTACATACGTGAAATATATTCCAAGAAAATTTATATGTACTCCCAAAATTTATCTTATTACAGCACAGACGTACAATACAATCATTTAAGTATTTGTTAAATAGACATTGCATCCGCACCAAGAAGCTTGGAATTTGTCATGGTCGCCTAGATTCATTGATAGGGAGCGGTGGTGAAATCCGCGTCACACTTTCGCTCTCTTTGTCCTCCTTGGAATAATTGTGCTGGCCATCTCCACTTTTTATATTCCAATTTTGGTCCAAGTGCCACCCTTATATTTCCCTTTTTGCCCCTTCTAACATTACAGCTTTATTTGGGTCCGCCTAACCCGTGCTCGGATGATGTTTTCCCTCCGCCCTCAATATAAAAGATAAATTTTTTTTTTAATATATAAGAAGTATGGATCAATTTTTAAGTTAAATTTTATTTTTATATAAGTTTAATTATTATATATTGATAGTGTAATATATTTTTACGTAGATAATCAATTATCAATCATGATATAAATGACTTTTAAGATAGTTAGGATGAGAGTTAAATTTTCTTAATGATGTGGTAACCTATGATTAGATGTCTGTATAAAAATGTTTTACACTGTCAGTATATAGCAATTAAACTCTTTTTATATATCATTATTTATTATAAAATTCATATTAAAGAGACTCAACAATTTCTCATACAAGTGCTTTAGTTTAGCTGGCCAGAAAAACTAAATATTTACTCATTGATCAGATAGCATAATGCTTTGATTTAGGAATAAATAAGTTAGTTGAATTAGAAGTAATTAAATAGGGATATTTGCGGAATAAAATATAAAATGAATTGATTTAAATAATTTTCCTTAGTCTTGATGCATTAGGATTTTGTCTCTTATATTCAGGACCGAGAGGAGTACTATTTAAGGAATCCATAAAAGAAAAGTTTAATCGGGAAACTAAGTGAATCATTTTTCAATATATTAAATACATTATTTTTTCACACAAATTTTTCATTCTTGATTCCTTAAACAGTATCATATAAGGACACTCGTTAACATTCTCCTTTTTATTTTTATTGAGTCTTGCTAACCAATAGCTTTATGAATAAAAAAAAAGGTTATGCTAATGAGTGCCCTAAGAGCATTGATTAAGGAATCCACTAAAAACAAGTTTTCATTAGAAAACTAAGTATTTCACTTTTTCAAATATTAAATACATCAAGTCCTAATGAATATTTCTTTTCTTGATTCCTTAATTAGTGCCCTCAGAGCATTCATTAACAATTTGCATAAAAAAATAAGAAGGTTTCATTCAAAAAGTAAAACTACACTTTTTCATGCACTCACTACATCATTTTTCCATAAAATTTGGCCTTCTTGATCTCTTAGAGCATATTTGATAAAATTAGTTGTTTGCGAATAAGGTAGCCGATAGCAGATAGCTTATAGCGAATAGCGGATGAAGTAGCTGATAGCGGATAGTGGATAAGTTAGCTTATTTTCTATAAAAGTATTTGGTAAAACTAACGGTTGAACTAGCTGAAAAATATAAAATAACATAAAAGGACATCTTCATTAATGATTTTACATAAAAGAGAAAGAAGAGAATAACGATAGAATTAAATGAAGATAATAAGGATAAAAGTGGAAAGAAAAATGAAACGCTATAACTTCAAACGCTACATCAAGTAACGTCTGGAAAAAAAGGTATAAGCTCGTGAAAAAACATTATAAACTCGTAACAGATGCGCTTATCAAACGAGGCTACTTTTTCATCCGCTATAAACTCGTTGAAGTGTCTTGTCAAACAGGTTCTTAATCAATGACCTTATGATATTGATTAACATTTTCCATTTTTATTTTTAAAGTTTTACTATCCCCTGCCCGAAAGTACTGGTTAAGATTTCACCTCTTAATATATTAACAACACTACTTTTTCATAAAATCTTGTTTTCTATAATTCCTTAACCAATAAAAAATTGGTTAACATTTTCCTTATTTTTATTAAGACGGAATATTTCTCATTTATGTATACAGACAGCAACTACGTTTTTATCACTTTGATAAAAAAAAAAAATCTTATTAAGTACTCTTATAAGGGCTTGCTAATAAGTGTTTTAAGAATATTGTTTAAAGAATTTGATAAAATAGTTTTATTGAAAAATATAACTTTTGAAAGTTCAATATATTAAATATATCACTTTCAATGAAAAATTTTTATATTTATTTTCTTAATCAATATTTTTAGGATACTCGTTAACATTTATCTTAAGTATATAATAAACTGTGATTTCATAATTAATAAAATATAATATTATGAGAACCAAGGAGATATCAATTTTATTATTTTGTCTTATTTATTCGTTCTTGTTTTCTTCATTCTGCCAAATGTATTTTTTAATAATTAGAATTTTATTTCTCTACTAATATGCCGCAATATAAAGGCTTTGACTGTGATCTTTTATGATTTCATATGGTGTATATTTACATTTTTAGGTATCAGATTAATTTCTACTCATACATACATATGATGACCTATTTTTTTGTAAAACTTAAATTCTTATAGAACAGGTAAACTTTTGAGTGTAAAGAAAGAATGATAAACTGAAAATGCTGCACACGTTTGATTCTTATCGAAGTACATTATACGACAAATATCATATGATAAATATTTAAATCACAACATAAATTTTTGTCCCATATATTATTTGGTGGATAATGAATAACACAACTCCTTATCTCTCATCCCCTATTTTGTCCTATTTCATGATCATTTACAAATCAAACATGAAATAATTATTTTTGTGTTATCCAATTCTTTACTTTTATCCAAATGAGAGGCACCCTAAAGAATTAGGTCTAATAATAATGAATACTCATTTGAATGCGTTTAATGAACTCTACATACCCAAAAGCAAAAACTCATCTTAAGGTGGTTTGATATTTGTTCTTCGTGCTCCAAGGAAAAACTTGCATATATTATGTTTAAGAAATAATGTTTAGGGTTACGGAGTAAGAAAAACAAGTGAGACAAAATAATAGGTTTAATCAAATAAAAAATAAATCAAATAGTATAATAAAATCAATAAAAATAAGTAAATAACTATTAAAATTGTTTTCTCAATTAAATGATTAATTAATTTTAAAATATATTTTAAAATTTAATTAAAATATTTTTAAAATTTTTAAAATATATTATAACTAAAAAATAATCGTTTCAAATTTGTGGTAAAGACCAAGACGTGATAAATAATTTTTTTGGCGGTGGACTAGATTACAGAGCAAATGAAACAATTCATTTCAATATAGACGAGGCGCAGAGAGAGTGGATAGAACCTAAAGGTGAGAGTATCAGAGCGGTGGAGCAGGTAGTGGAAGCTGACGTGTATGTGGGAACCACAATGCAGAGTGGGGAACGTACGATGGGGTCCATGACAAATGCGGCGAGACGCAGCATCCTACAAAGAAAAGGAAAAAAAAAACCAAACCTAGAGTAACGAGTCCGCTTATAATGATAGACAAAATTATATTTTTAATCCCTTAATTTAATTGTTTTATTTAATTTAATCCTTTAATTTTTTTTGGGTAACAAATTAATTCTTAATATTTATCAATTTTAACAATATTAACCTAAATATTACTTTTCATTCCACTCTGTTAAATATGTCTGTTAAGTCCACAACTGAACGTATTAAGTGGTTAGTGACCTGATTGTTATTATTGGGAGTGTATGAGTTATTTTTCTCCCCCTTAAATGGTGACCTAGAGTTCATGCTTCCCAATCTTCTTCCCTATAACTATGGCTATAAAAGCTTGGTTTACATCTACCTTACTCGGACACCGATCTGAAATCGTCAAAACGACATCGTTTTGATCAACCACTAAGCCAACAGAAAGTCAGCATCACATTGAATACTTAAAGGACATGTAAGACCGTTTAAAGTGATGTTTACATTAGTTTAGAACAACATTATTAATGTTTGTAAACATAGGAGAATTATTTGTCACAAAAAAAGTTAAGGGATCAGAATGAAAAGAACAATTAAGATAAATGACAAAAAGAATAATTTTGCCTATAATGATATGTGTCTTATATTGATTAAGGAATTAAGAAATTTATAAAAAACATGTTTGTATGAAAAAGTTAAACATATTACTACATAAATAATAAATATTTATTTTTTTATTAAAATTTATTTTTCTTGATTCCTTAATCGAAGGGTATCAATTAACATTCTCCTAGTTATATATAATATAATTCTCCTAATTATATATAATATAATATAATAAATAAAATTAAAGTAAAATTAAATATATTCAAATTATAAACATTTTTTTTTGACTGAATTTAAATTATAAAAAAAAGTAAGTAAATTAAAGTATACATGATTATAATTACTTAAAAAAAACATCTTATGTGCTGCGTTGCATTCTTCTTGGGGCGAGCCCAACCGCTAAGCAAGTAAAGTCCTTATTTCTGGCCTCTCAAGTAAAAACATTACTTCTATTTACTTATGCAATTTTTTTTTTTATTTTCACTTGTCTCTCTCACTGGCTCGGGGATATACTTCATTATATAAGAAGACTTAATTTTTTTCTCAAATGTATATATTGCTTATAAAATAATATTAATGATTCTCATAATTGATTGTTTCAATAGAAAGAAATTTTTCCAAACTAAAATTATTAAAATCTTATCTAAAATCAATAATATCCCAACAAAAATTAAATGAATTAGCTTTATTATTGATTAAAAAATAAATATTAAATAAAATTAATTGTAATAATTTAATAAAAGATTTTGCATTAAAATCAGGCTGAAAGAAAAATTTTAAATAAAACATAATAATTTAATAAAATATTATTATCAACTTTAAAAAAAGTTTTATTTAAAGTTCGTTTTATACCTGAATAGATTTGGGTCGGTAGTGATTCCTCTTTCCATTCAACTCAACCTGAAATGGGTTTTTGTTTACTTTCTTTTCTCCTTAATTTTATTGGATTATTATCCATGATTCCCAATATATTGTAAATGTCGAGGTTTGGTGTTGATGGGAGCTGAAGTGGGTCTCCCTTGCTTCCCCATATTTTAGGACCGGAAGGAGAAACCAAAGCAATGCAGGAGTAGAAGATATCGATTCGAAGTCTACAGTAGAGAAGAAAGGTTAAAAACAGAAGCTTAAAATGAGTATTTTGAAAATAAAATAGGATTATTTAATTTTTTACAATATTATTAATATAAAATATAATTTCCATTTAAGTAATTTCTTATAGTATAATATATATTTTACACAACGTTAATTAATTTTTAGATCTGTCAAAAAAAAAGTAATTTTTAGATTGCTAACTTTGACGCTTGAAACATCACTACGCCACATTAGGGAATAATTGACACTACCTTCACCAGCATTTTCCCGTGAAACGCTAGCAAATATGAGGCGGAAGAGTATTCTCAGCGCTTTTTTAAGGAAGCGCTTTCTTAAGGAAGCACTAGCAAATTACGAGACTTTAATAAAGGTGTAAAACATTTACAAGCGCTTTCTTTAGAAAGCGCTGGCAATGTCCCTTTTCTAATATTTCAATTTCCCACCTACAGGTTACTTTTCAATTTCAATCTAGTCTCGCGCGCCTAGAGCTCTGTATTCCTTCTCGCGACCCTCACCGCCCCACCGTCGTTCTGCTCGTGCACTACCGCGACCTTAAGCCCCTCACCGCCCCACCATCGTCTTGCTCGCTGCACCAAAAGGACCACCGCAACCCTCAAACCTTCCCTAATTTCCTGTCATTCTTCCTTCGCGCAACCTCCTGCTCGCTGCTCTCTCTTCTCGCTGCCATTGTTGCTTCCACTGCGAGGGTTCACTCCTCTCTACTTGGGTTCTCAACTCCTGCCGTTTGTTCTTTTGAGTTTCTCTTTGTGAGTTTCTCCCTTTTCTAATTTTGAGTTTTGAGTTTCTCAACTACTGTCATTGTTCTTTTGATTTTGATTATTAGAAATCCTTTTTTTGTTTTTTTTTATGCTTGAAATTTTGGTTGTTTCTCAACTACCACCCAATGCTTTTGATTCTGATTATTAGCAAATTAGAGTTTCTCAACTACTGCCATAGTTTTCTCACCTATTATACATTCATTATGCTTGTGTCAGTTTATTTCACCTGTTTGGTTTTAAATCATCTATATCTTAATTGTTTGTTTTGCTTGTGTTGATTTTGCAAATTGTTTGGGTTTGCAGGGCAAATGGATAAAACAAATGTAAATATATAAAAAAAAAAAAATAATAAGGGAATTACCAGCGCTTCCTTGAAAAAGCGCTGGTAAAGGTACACAATTGCCAGCGCTTACAATTGCCAGCGCTTTCTTGAAAAAGCGCTGGCAATTGTGAACCTTTGCCAGCGCTTTTCCAAGGGAGCGCTGACAATTTTGCAACTTTATCAGCGTTTTTTCAAGTGCTAGCGAACTTTTCCCCCTTTTGCTAGCGGATAGATAGCTAGCGCCCGAAAGCGCTAGCGAAGGCATAAAAAAAACACTGGTAATGCCCTTTTCTGTTGTAGTGCATGTTCAAAAATTTTGTTCATATAAGAAGGAAATTATTTCAAACAACAGTATAATTAAAGTCAGGTATATAATTTGAGATATGGATATAGGATCTGTTTGGATAAACGGTTTAATTAAGCGCTTATAAGATAAACGCTTATATGATGATAAACGCTTATGTATAAGCTATTTTTATAATCAAAGAGAAAATATTGTCAAACTGATTTTATATAAGTTATAAACTATTTTCATAAGCTATCATGGAGAGCTTATCAAAATAAGCTGAAAACAGCTTATAGACATATCATAAGCTATTTCCATAAGCTCTCCCAAACATTCTGACAAGCGCTTATGCAAGTAAATAAATCCAAATAAGCTGTTTATAAACCAATCCAAACAGGCTCATACTCTTAAATGTGTAGATCAGTTAAAAAAAACTTCTATAAATATAAGAGTAGGAGTGGAGGAATACCGGTACAAGATTTATAAGAACAAAAAGATATATATATAAAAATATATATATATATATATGACTTGATTGAATCTTTTCTATATAAACATTCTAAGGCCTATGAAAAACCCTACAATACCTATTGTTGGAATCGTGACACCTATCCTTAATCGAGGGCAAATTTGCCACTTCAACAGATTTCAAGTCCAAAATCATTATGTTGGACTTTTCTTCTACGAAGACATTTCAAACAGCTTCTTCTTCTTCTTACTTGAGCTTTTTGCTCATTTTTTTGTGACTTCTTTCTTCTCCGATGGAAAGCTATCATCTTTAGCTCTTCTTCTTCCCCTCTTCCCTCTCCATTTTTTTCATCTTGACCGATTGTTATGTTGATTTCAGAAACTTCTTTCATCTCCCGTGTCGGCATCTCCGTCTTCGGTAACATCGATGCCGTCCTCAGCCACGCTGCCACCGTAAGCTTCTAATTTTTCTGAGTTATTCCTCTTTATTTACTTTTGGAGTTATTTTGTTTCTAGAGCATAAATCCTTAAAAATCCCTAAATCTCGCATCTCATAACCTTCATCTCGGAAGGTTATTTCCTTACTTCCCTCTCCATTTGTAAACATATATTATTGTTTATGTTATTTGATACTTTGTTGAATGATCTGTTACTTTAAGTTGTCCATTGCTAACATGTATACATTGTTGCTATTTTGAGTACAAGGTGGTGTAACGTAGCAAGTATCATTTTGTTTAATTTCTTTTTCTGTTTCAAAAAAAAAAAGAAGCTAAGGTTTTTGAAGGTCGGGCTTTTTCACAAGTTGTGTCGATGCTTATTCTCTATCTCTACTTTGATGTTGGGGGTTTTTGAAGGCTTTTTGCAATATTGGTTTTTTTAATTTGATATATAGCTATGATCATTTTTTCACTATTACTTTTTAAATCGAGCAACAATTTTATTTAGTTACTAGATGTCCAATAATACAAGAACTTTTATATTATAGAGGCTGCTCAAAGAGGATTTAGGAAACCGGTCCACCTACAACAGAGATAGGAAGGTATGTAGCTGACACGCATAGTATGAGGAAAAGGTCAGTAGAGGGTGGAGAACATGAGCAGCTTGAATGAAAAAGACCTGCTCATGGCAATTAAATACTGTTTTTTCCTCAATTCTGTGGTTTTGAAAATGGGGTTTGATATTGAGTTGTTTGTGTGAAATAGTTAGATATATTTCAATACTAATTGTGGTTTATTAAAAAATGCAGATGAGATGTTTGGTGAAAGTTCATGTAAGGACTACCATAGTTAGTGTGGGAGTGGCTATCAAGCTATTTAATGAATTAGCATTTATGAATAACCTGTTGTTCCAATGTTGTAGCAAATTGAGACCCATATTACTTATTTATCAGCTATACCGCTCTTTTACACCAACAATAATAATAACTAATGAATGTAACATAACTTTGAAGGTGACAATGCTCAAACTCAAAGAAGCTAACCTTTTAATTAAATAAGTCTTTTATGCATCATTCACTGAAAATACAATAGAAATTTATTTCTTTAGATGCTGATATTATGTTATTTGCATATTTATTTCATAGATAGTGTTTGTGTTGTTGACTAAAATAAAATAAAGGGTCTAGAATAGGATGAACATTTTACAAGGTTTGATTCTTTTGTAGATAGAGTATTGAGCTAAATTTGTATTGCTGAAATGTCACTCATTCATCAAATAGTTTTTACTATTTGTCAATAATACATTTGTCTTCTATCCAGGAAAGACCACCAACACCAAAAAAAATAACATCTAGGTCTGTCCCTAAATTTTGATCACCTTTTTTTACATCTGAATTTTGATGTATTTCATTTTCGTATAACAAGGAGCTACGGTGACCAAGTTCATTGTTGGTTTGATGGAAATCAGCACACACAAAAGAACTCATTTGGTTACAGGTAATGATTTTTCCAGTGCAGCCATTCTCTTTCTTCTACTGCGCAATTTTTTTTTGCCTTTAGCGCTATTAGACAACTTATGATCTTAATTTATGCTTAAGTTATGCTTTGCTATCAGTAAACTTAGAAGTGGCTTATTTGGATAGATACCTTAGTAGTCTCAATAAGTTATATGCAACTAAATGGAATTACTCCAATCCAAGTGCAAGCACGAATTTGATTGATTGTGGGGTTTTATCACTTCTTGGAAGAAAAGTAGCACAACAAGTTAAAGGGTGTTTTGTTTTTACTTACATTCTTTGGTCAGATCTGGAAAAAAGAAGAAAAATGGCTTGGAGCCAAGTGAGTATATCCCCTGCTCTGAACTTTGTTCTTCTTCCAATTAAATTTTGAATTTTTATCGATTTTGCCATCACTATTGAAAAGTTACCATTGCAAGAAATGACTACCTCTTATTAGGAACACCCTGAATAGACTTTCTGGAGCAAGTGTTGGATGTCACAGTCCTTCACTAATCCCTGATCTATATATACAACGGATTTTGATCTTCTCCAACTCATGTACAATATTAAATATCTGATGTTATATTTTTGAGTAAAATAAGATGGTCTAAATCATACATCCTGTTTTTAAATTAAAATGAGTCTGTCTAAATTTCCATCAAAATTCCCTCATTAATTGTTTTTTAATGATCTTTGTTATACAAATTTTTGAGAGAATGCGGCAATTTTAGTTTCAATAGGACTGTTGTATATTTCTAATAAAATAACGAGTTTTAGTTGGCAATTGATACCATGTACAACTGTGAGATTTGCACTTGATATTGCTTGGTATTTGACACCCTCATGTCTTGATTTTATCTCTGATTTTTTATTGGTGCTTCTAAGTTGTTATTATTAGTTAAGACTTAAGAAACATAAGGATGCAATGTTCGTGTGTCATTTATTTTAACATTTACTACATCTTTGAGTCTATGATACCTTTTATTTTTCCTAAGAATGTAAAACTTGAGTAGTTAATTGCATCATAGTGGCCACCCCAATAAATGCTATAGCGGCACAGGGAAAAAAAAATAGTAACATGACTGATATAAGAGGAATAAATTCCATCACTTAAATTATTTTCCTTCATTTTGAATTATTTTCATTAGTTAGAACTTTCCTCTTAAATTGAACACGTAGAATATCTTTCTGTTATTTCACCCCTGGATGATAAGGAAATTGATGTACATTTCTTTGTAGATAAGAAAGATATAATAACCTTCACCCGTCTGCCATGATTTTACCTTTGTAGATAAGAAAGATATCACCCGTCTATGATAACCCGTGAAGGAACCTGTCTATGATAACCCGTCTGATCAGATGGGTGATCATAGACGGGTGATTAGACGGGTTATCATATACGGGTTGTCATAAATGGCTGATCTCATAGACGGGTGAGCATAGACGTGTGATCATAGGCAGGTTTCTTCAGTTTTCCCATATACAAGTTGCGTCTATGATCACACGTCTATGCTCACCCATCTATGAGCTCACCCGTCTATGACAACCTGTATGATCACACGTGCTCACCCGTCTATGAGATGATAACCCATGAAGCAACCTGTCTATGATAACACGTCTTTGATCGCCCGTCTATGATAACCCATCTGATGATCTCATAGACGGGTGATCAGACGGGTTACCATAGACGAGTTATCGTAGACAGGTGATCTCATACAAGTTGCATCTTGTCTATGATCACACGTCTATGAGATCACCCGTCTATAGCAACCCGTCTATGGTAACCCACCTAATCATCGTCTATGAGATCATCAGACGGGTTATCATGGACGGGTGAGCATAGACGTGTTATCATAGACAGGTTCCTTCACGGGTGATCATCTCATAGACGAGTGAGCATAGATGTGTGATCATCTCATAGACGGGTGAGCATAGACATGTGATCATAGACAGGTTCCTTCAGTTTCCCCATATACACATTGCATCCTGTCTATAATCACACGTCTATTCTCACTCGTCGATCACCCGTCTATGACAACCCAACTGAAGTAACCTGTCTATGATCACCCGTCTATGAGATCACCCGTCTATGATAACCCGTGAAAGAACTGTCTATGATAACACGTCTATGCTCACTCGTCTATGATAACCCTTCTGATCAGACGAGTTATCAGAAACGGATGAACTCATATACGGGTGATCACACGGGTTATCATAGACTGGTTGTCTTATTATGTCAGATACTTTAGTAGTTATATTATCTAACTTTTTGTTGTCATTTGAATCTGATATGCATGTTTATATGCAACAATTTATGTTTAAAATTATTAACATAAATTATTGATTAAGTAGTTAAACAATTACTGCACTAAGATTTTGTTGACAAGATTTAAACTCCAATTGCATGAAATTTTATTTTTCCGTTTATGCATACACAATTGTCACCTGAACTTCATGCTTTGGAAGAACTACTTACTGATGCAAATGGTGTTATTAAGCTTAGTCCTTATCTTTTTTCTTTGTATTTCCTTCTGATGAATAAAATGAGTTTACATTTATATGTACTTTATGAAATATACAATTCAAAATGATTTATGAATTTTCTATCAATATTATATAAATCAATTTCTATACTTTATAACAGCATGAATATTAGTATATGATTTAATATATTCAATTTTTTTTATAGGTATAAAAAAATATAAAATATACAAATTAACTTTTAGCAAAAATGTAGTAAGTAACACGGCGTGACTCGTGCGAATGCACGGGTATACAACTAGTTTGATATATAAAATGAGTTGATTGAATTTGACACAGCAAATTTGACTTTATCATTTAGAGTTTTATTTTGTCATTTGTCTATATGGTCATTTATAGCTTATTAATGATTTGTTGCTTTACATACCATCTTTTAATTTTTGGACAAAATTTAGATGCAGTTCTATAAGTATTTATGGTATTATTTTCTATTAAGTAAAAAACATGTGTAACAACTCATCATTAAAAATATAACATGTGTAACACCTATAGCACATGTCTTCATCTCTTTACAAAATAACATCACGAACATTTATAAAATTTCACCTAAATTTTGTCTTTAAATTTTTTAATTTTTTTCACCCAATAATAATTTGTAAATTGTTTTACTTCAGATATTTTTAAATATAAAATTTCTAATTAGGTACAAAATTATGGTTATATTTTTAAAAACATAGCCAAAATTTATTATTTATTATGTGGTAATGTAAGATATTTTTGTATAACTAGTTGCTATCAGACTGTTTTAAATTTTACAATGATAAAATCATGTTTACAAATCATGTTAAAAAAAATTTCTCTCACATATTTTTCAAAATAATTATCTCGAATATGTTATATTCACATTTGTATTCAAAATAATCTAATAAAGAGACACCATAGCATTAGCTAGCACCCGTCTACAAATAACAATTCGACAACACAGGGAAGACAGCTAAAACTCGACGCTGATGCAAGCGTATTCTTTGGCTTTACCATTGGTGGAGAGAGACGCAAGAGGCAAACAACAGCTTTATTTTATTTTATAGCCCCTTAATTAATTAATTATACAAACGTAATCCCTTCCTTGATTCCTTCTCCTTCTTTATACGTCTCTTTGCATCCTCCAAAAGTCGCATGTTACTGCTAGCAACTTCCTTCTCTCTCCTTGTCCCTATCTACATCTTCATGCTATTACTTGTTGGCAATTTAGTGAATGAAAAAACACAATTGTATCGGAGAAAACTTACTTACACTTTTATAAGTGCTTGTGATACTGTTTCAATGAGAAGATGACATGTGTAACAACTTATACTTTTATAGATGCTTGTGATATGAATCTTTTTATCTCTTTGAAGGAAAATTTCAAACTAGTCAACAAGCTTATCAAATAGTTAGTCAACAAGCTTATCAAATAGTTCATCAAATGGAAGAGGGTTGTCACGTGTGCGAATTGAAGCACTAAATTCACGAAATGATGAATCCAAGCCATTGAGAGCTGCAATAGCAAGATCAATATCATCAGTAGGGTGACCTATGAGAGCAAGGTCATCTGCTATAGTTCTGATAGACCGAAGATAATCATTAACACTAGATGTGTCCTTAGTGATTGAAGCAAGTCTCTCTTTCAATGACATAACTTGATCCCGAGATTTGTTAGAGAAAGTCTTCTGGAGTTTGATCCAGGCATCTGCAGAGGAGGTAGCTTAAGACATCATAACTTGTGCTTTAGGGATGGAGGAACCAAGGAGAGCAAGGGAAACATGGTTATCTTGGCGACACCAATGAAGATAAGTTGGATTAGTGACAGCAGAGTCTCCAGTTCCAAGCTTAGCAGGAGGACGAATTATGGAGCCAGTTACATAGCCTTCTAGGTTGTTGGTGTTGGAACCAAAGTGGTTATGGTCCATTAATCCTATAAGATTTTGATGTTAACAAAAGACTAATTTAAGTGAACAAAGATTAGTTATGGATTAATATGTTTATCTTAAGTGTGCAGAAAAATCTAAGTCCAAAGACTTACAGTACGTCCAAAGCCTTAGTTCTCGCGCATTCCGGACTTTAAGCTAAAATGTTTCTTTATTTGAGTCCAAAGACTCTTTCCAATAAAAGTTTCCTTATCTGAGTCCAATGTATTATGCTTTAATATGTATGCGCCAACGTATTTGTAATATGTTTGAATTTATTATTCTTCATGTAATAGCTTGTTATCTTTTGGACAAATATTCTTTGTAATCTTCGTACCATCAAACGCTGAAGCCAGTCTGTTCCCGACATAACGATTTGACTATCTTCAAAAGGAAAGACAAAAGGTAACTTTCGGATACAAGGAAAAGGGTGCCAGCACTACTTTGAGCTATCAGCCTAATAGTTTACCCTGCTTTTCAGAAGCTTCAACAAGTTATCAGACTCAACGGGTCAAAGCATTTAATGCTCGAACAGAACGGATCTTTTTCCGTTCGTTAAAGACTGAAGAACACTCAAGTCATGCTGGGTACAAATACCCCCATCTTTGAAGATGCAAATTGAGTGAACTTGAATTGAATACAAACATACAAGTGAACAAACTATCACAAGATATCAAAGGCTTTCAAGCTACTCTGCACTTAAACTTTCATATCAATCTCTGCAAAGAGTATTATTTAGAGTTCTAAGCTTAGTTTCAAACCCTCACATTTAATAAGTTTGTAGAACAAAACCCTTTTCAAAACCTTAGTTGGTAGAGCCTGAAGAGGCTTGTCTAGAAAGAATACTTGAGCCTGAAGAGGCTTATGTGTAAAAGAATACTTAGTGTTCCTTGAAGAGGTGTTGAATATTTGCCTGAAGATCTTAAATACATTATTTTTTATTTAATATTTTTATTTTTCATCTAATAATAGTAGGATTAATAAAAAAAAAATATAGAAAAATATAACAAAACTCGTGATTTTTTTATAGAAGTTTGCCCTTTTTGAATTGAATCAGGATTTCCTATATTCACGCATTTACCTTAATTTACGATCAGAATCTTATGTAATTATTTTTGTATTAATACATGGTGAATTCTCACATACCCAAGAAACTGATGGGTAAAAGTTTACCCTGCGTTTGGGTGACCCAATCATATGGTGAGAATCATTTGACATGATCCAATAACTTGATTTATTTAATTGAGCTGGCACATTCTGATTTGACAGAGTAATTAACTTTTATCCTTCTATTTTATTGGTTCTAGAAAATTAATCGTAATATATTTACCTACACAAAAATTAATCTATAATCAAGTCGAGAATCCATTTCATTTTAAATTACTGAGTATTGGATAGCAAGACCTATCGAGACAAACAATCCAACTAGTTATTAGGCTGTCTCAACTCTACTCCCCACATACAATGCACAAGATCTACGACTGCCATATGCATTAACGCCCAAGTAAATGTGATTTTTATTTCAGTAATTTCACAGTTTAGAAGTTTGGCATTTACGAACTTGACAACTTACCACAAAGGTTGCTTCAACGAGCTGCCCCTTCTCTAACGTGAAAATTAACTTAATCATCCCAACTAACCCTACTCTGTATTGATATATAATAGGTCATACATTGTTCAGTACGGCGGAATCCTTGTGGCTGTTTCAAAAATAACGTCTACAATGAGAGTCAAATAAGTTATATTAATTAAGTACTTAAAATATAATATTTAGATAACATTCAACTTAAATATATATTTTAAATTTTATATATAATAATTGTTGTGGGTCATATAAACGGTTTGGGAGGTCTAACTCGAAAGAACTCGGACAAGGTCACAAGGGGATCTTAGCTGAATCACCAAAAATGTCCCACATTATTCGGCTGAGATCTTCGCCCCCAATCTCAGCATCCCTACTACTGCACACGTTGATTTGGTTGCACAAGCAAAAAAATAGAGCTACCTAAAGAGTTATCTACGACAAGCTTTATCTCATTATGCAAGTTGAAGTCTGCACAAAAATGCAATATCCCACGCGATGTGAAATCCAAATGTCAAAAACAAAAAATTTATATTGTAATAAAGTATTAATCATTCATAATCTGATTTGGTATTACTATTGGTTCATTTATTGCCTTGTTAAAATTAGACCTGATCAAAAACTAAATAAAAGGAACACCACTGTCACCGCATCTTCACTTCAGTTTGAACGCTAAATGGTTGTTGTTTATTTTCAAGGAATTGACTCGTGAAACTCTAAAATGAAAAGATAGAAGATTATTTATCATTAATTTAATTAATTATAAAAAGATCTTAATCCGTTAAATGATTTAAGGATAGATAATCTCTTATTATCTCATTTTAAAACTTCACTCACTTTACTGGAGTCGATTTCTATTTTTCGCGCAAAATTCCCACAAACAAACTGAAAGCAAAAATTAAAAGAATTGCAGTTGTACAAAAAAAAAAAAAAAAAGAGTGCAGTTAAATTATATACATTTACATCATAGAATCCCCCACGTCCCAGTAAATGGAACCTGTGACGGGTGTAGCTCATAATCTGAGCCAATGTGATTTTTAAATGTCAATTTAGAGTGTTATTATCATTGAATTTGTGCTGAGGTTGAACCTCACGTCAATACGTCAATCCAAACACAATATTCATCCACAAATCCATTAATTCCATGAATTCATCCAACTCATATGTAATTATCAATTTATCAATGTTTTAGATTAACTGAAAACATGAGTAATAAAAAACATAAGAAATATCTAGCTATTATTTTTTATTTAATATTCATGTCCCACGGTCCCAAGACGGATTACATGTTTCATGTTTGGTAGTAGCAAAAGAAAAAAAATTAAAAAAAGAGACTAAAACAAAAACAAAGGAGAAAGGATCACCGACGAACCCTCATCTTTCTCTCTCAGCATAGAAAGAGAAATCCTGTGCCGGTATATCACAAAAACTCGCCGGATTTCAAGTCCGGGAAAACCCTCTTCCCCAAAATTAACAAAAGGAAAATCAAAATGAGTAACCAAACAGAGGAATATTACAGTTACACCATATAAGACACTACGCGTGAGAAACACGATAATTTGATCCACAAAAACATGAATCTAATTGAGAGAGAGAGAGTGTGAGAAAGTTCTCAATTGAAAAGGTTGAGAACTTTCATATCTCCGCCGTGAGCGCTTCCCAAGCACGCTACCGTCGTGACGGATTCCTCCGACGTCATCGACGGCGAACCCTGCCGGCGATTTTCCGGCCGAGACCTGTAGTCCGAAACCTTCTGCAGGAAAATCGGTGTCAGTCGGAGATCGAGATCGGTCGCCGCCTCCGGCCGCTTGCGTTTGCCGCCGGCGGAAGAGACCTTGTTGGATCGGTAGGTTGTGAACCGATAATTCGGGTTCGGATCTCGGATCCTCCAAATGTCCGAGCAGGTAACCTCCGCTTCCGATGCCTCGTCGGTTGCCGGAGCAGGCGCGTCAAGGCCGAGAAGCTCCGGCATAGGCGTCAGCGTGCCGCCGCGGAGAACCGTCTCCACCGCCGCCTGACACACGTGCCAGTTCCCGGTCCATAAAAGCCCCACGGCGCCGTTAACCGGGTTCACTGTTCTACCGCACGCTTCGAACAGCAGAGACTGAAACAGAGCTGCACAAAGAAGGTATAGTGTTAATTAACTGTTTTATTTTCTGTTAAAATTTGAAGGAAAAAAAAGAATTTTTCAAAATAATTAATATTTGTAAAGGTTAGTTTGGAGATGAAGGTGAAGGTGGTTTAAAGTGACTTATTACCGGGTCTTTGGGTTTCAGGGACGTTGGAAATGAAAGACATGAGACCGGCACGGCCAAAAAATTTAGCTACGAAAACGGTAGCGTGGCCTTGGGCTTCTGGGTTTTCGATCCACTGCAAACAAGGGCGCAAGATACATGACTCGCTGCAACCCTTTCGAAGAACTCGGCACCCGTTGCAACTCATGCCTCTATTATTGTTTTGCTAAAAAAAGGTAAAAACCCGCAAATTAATTGACCCAACGAGTTGTGTTTTCTGTTTTAGATACCTTGTTTACAGGAAACACAAATAAGGACGAGGAAAAAGAGAAAGTCAGGTGGGTTTGTTTTTCTTTGCCTACAAGGAATATTGGGAGTTTGGCAAAACAGAAAGACAGAGAGAGAGAGAGAGGGCTAATTAGAGAAGAGATATGAGAGGATGAGAGACTGCGACTTGGGGTGCAGATGGGATATAAATAAAGGGAAGGAAGAACATGAGTGATGAGAGAGAGGGTTGATAGTTAACTATGGTATGGTTAGGTTAGGTAGTCAGGTTAGTGTTGAAACTAGATAGTGGGGGATAATAGATGTGAAGAAGCGCAATTGTGTGTGTGTGTGTGTGTGTGTGTGTCTGCGGGCACTAACTGCCCCTTTCTGTTTGTATGGGAGGGTGAGATTCCAAGGTCTTGGGTGGGTGCGGCTCCGTGTTTCCGCGCATGGATGTTCCTCCACCGTTGGATTCTTTTATATTTGTCGCTCCAGATGCCGATATTGATAGGAGGTGCCTTTCCTTTTCAGTTTTTTCATGTAGCCTCTCCCTCTCTCTGTTGTAGTATTCCTTTGGCCATTGATTGGAAATTCTCTTCTTGAGTTAGACTATGTATTTATATTATTTAATAATTTATAATTATAGTTAATTTAATACTGTACTTTTTTCTTTTGACAATAGTTTAAGGGTTTAATTGCGATGTACTGTCAGTGTAAAATTTTTTACACTGTCAATCAATCAAAAATCATGATATGAATGACTTTCGATGCGGTTAGGATAAGAGTCAAATATTTTAGTTTATTTGACAATTTCTGATTGGTTGACAGTGTAAAAAATCTTTACACTGATAGTGTATACCAATTAAATCCATAGTTTAATACTTTTCTTAAACGATAATTTTTCAATAATGCTTCGAATTATTTTAGAGTCCGTTTGTTTAAGATTAAAAATATATATAAATTAATTTAGTGATTATTCTTTAAAGATTTTTAAGTCAAGGTTATTTTTTAAAAATAATCTAAAAAATAGGGTCCTTAATTAGATATAAAAAAATTATTCCTAGCAATCCAAATTAAGTGTTTTTTTTTTTTGGAAAAAATCTTAGTGTATTATAAATAACGTTTTTTTATAAAGAAAAGTTTAGGTGAGCTGGATCCTCGAGGGTTCAATAGGGTCAGGGCAAACCTTAAGACTTAAAAAATGCTTACAGAGATATTTACAGAGATACTTATAAATAACGTTTTTGCACACTAATAAAGCTATTAATTATTATTTTTTCACTTCTAGCTTTAAATTTTAAAATTCCTCACGTCTCAACTCTCTACTGCTCTTTTTTTTTTTTAAGCAACTCTCTCTCTCTACTACTCTTAAAAAATTAAATAAGGATAATTTAATAAAAAATTCCCAATTAAGACTTAATTTTATATTTCTTAGTTCTTATTAACCTACTACAGTATCCAACTTCAAGCATTCAACTTATGCACAAGCATTTTTTTACAAAACGGGCCCAAGGCCCATGACATTTCTCTTTCTTTCGTCATCGCTGAATTTACCCCCAAAACAAAAAAAAAATAATGACTGATTTCAGCCAAAAATATATGCCTTTGGAATTACCAAATGGGGCTTGTAAGATGCT
Source organism: Ammopiptanthus mongolicus (assembly GCA_039655645.1). Lineage (NCBI taxonomy): Eukaryota > Viridiplantae > Streptophyta > Magnoliopsida > Fabales > Fabaceae > Ammopiptanthus > Ammopiptanthus mongolicus. Next base: position 11,868,456 of record CM077343.1, on the reverse strand, counting down.
GGGTATTACAAAAGACCATGGCATGGCATGGCATGCGCATGTATGAGTTTCAAGAAAATTAATATATTTCAGCACCGAGTGCAAGGCTGTAAGGGACAAAAGAGGGGAATAAAAAAAAAAAAGAAAATGCTAGCCAGTATCCTAAAGATATTGGTTAATAAATCAACGATAAAAATTTTGTATTGAAAGTGGTGTATTCAATACATTAAACATTAAAAGGTTATATATTTCAATAAAATTTTTCTATCTTTAGATTTCTTAAACAATGTCCTTAGGACATTTGTTAGCAAGACCCTAAAAAAAATGTAATTATTAAGTGGATTAAAACAACGATTATAAAACTCTATAAAAAATAGGAAGATGCTAACGAGTGCCCTAAGGACATTCGTTAAGGAAGAAAGAATATAAGTTTTGTATTGGAAATGGGTGTATTTAATATTTGAAGAGATGATATAGAGCCTGTTTGGCAAGACACTTCTACGAAGTTATAGCGGATAGCTTATAGCGAATGAGAAAGTAGCCTCGTTTGGTAAGCGCTTCTGTCACGAGCTTATAGCGTTTTTTCCAGACTCTACTTGAAGTAGCGTTTGAGCTTATAGCTTATAGCGTTTTATTTTTCTTTTTACTTTTATCCTTATTATTTACATTTAATTCTACCTTTATTCTTTTCTCTCTCTTTTATGTAAAATCATTAATGAAGATGTCCTTTTATGTCTTTTTATATTTTTAAGCTAGTTCAACCGCTAGTTTTACCAAACACTTCCACAAAAAATAAGCTAGTTTATCCGCTATCCGCTATCAACTACCTCATCCGCTATCTGCTATAAGCTATCCGTTATCAGTTAGTTTATCCGCTAATAACTAATTTTACCAAACAGGCTCATACTTGATTTTCCAATAAAAAATTGCTTTTTTTTATTTTCTTAAAGAATGCCCTAGCATGACCGTGAAAAATATCGTTAACGAGTGTATTATTGGCTAAGAGGAACTCCATTTAACTAATATTTATTGAATTGTCCTACTTAAAAGATAATATTAAAGGATTTTTCTATCATGTGCAAATTTGCATATGTTGAGGAATCAATAATAGTAATTCTCTCTTGAAAAATGTTGCATTCAAAATATTGAAAAGTTAAAAGTGTGATTTCTCATAAAAATTTTTTATATATTGATTCATTAACATGTGCAAGTTTGCACATGATAGACAAACCCAATATTAATTAAATATTGAATAACAAATAGGTAAAGTTAGTCTTTTAATTCTCCAATTTTTCTGATGGGTTCTCTAACTTTTTTGTCAAATATGTCCGCTAACTTTGGAAAGTTAGACAATATTTTTCTCCCACATTATTCTCATCATAAATCTGTTCGATGATCATTTTCTTCCCATGTTGAAAACTTAGGGTTTCTGCAATTTTATTGTTGTTTGGATTTCTTTCAAATTAAAACGAACGTTGTTGGAGTTTTTGTAAATATTGTTTTGATTTTATTTGGTGAATAGCTTTGAAAAGTTTATTGAAATCAAAATTGTGTTTAATAGTGTATCATATGGAGAGAGATTTGTTTTCAAATTTTCAGTTTAGGAATCATAGGGTTTGAGAGCCCTTGATGATGAATATGTTAGTTTAAGCATAATTTGATTTTTGATACTTGAATATCCTATATAGCGTTGTTGTTTTCTATCAGGCTATATAGCGTTGTTTAAATGTATATGAAGTATCTTTTGTCATTTAAATGAACTAACATTTACGTTTCATATTGATTTTTCAAAAATCCATTCATGGATTTTCTTCATAAAAACCTTTTAGAATCATTTTTAATCCTGGATTTACTTTTATTTTTTGTTAAGATTGGAGATCTAACAATCTCATGAAAAACACAAGTTTTCTGAGCTTTTGAAGCTCAACCACAGCCTTCCATAGTCGGACCCGTGTTTAGGCAATAATTAATTCACACGAGTAAAGAAGAACTGGCTCGAATTCTTTGTCAACTCATATGCCAACACAAATAAATTAATCCACCTTATATGGGTGTGTTTGGAAAAGCTGAAAAAAAAGATTATGCTGATAATCGATTTATGAATAATCGATTATTGTGATAATCGATTATAATCAGAATCTATTTTTGTTTGGGTCTGTTTGCTGAAAAGCGATTTCAAGATAATCTTTTTCGTTTGGACGGTCTAAAAAAATCGCTTTTTACATAATAAATTACGAAAAAGGGTATGAAGTTATTTGTATAATTTAATAATATTTATTTGGAAGTTAGTTTTGTAGGGGTAAATAGGGAAGAGAGTTTTGAGAATAAGAAATAATCAAATCATAACAATCTTAAGCTAAAACAAATTAGATGGCATAAAACACAAAAAAAGCTTTTTTATAAATTTAAGCTAATTGCCAAACATGATAGATTATGTATGAAATAGCTTTTTAGCCAAAAAATAGCTGAAATGAAAAAAATCCAGCATTCCCAAACAAGCACTATGTCACATAAGGTTTTTTTGTTGATAAAACCAACTAACAAAGTTTATAATGGAAATAAGGTCAGAGAAAAATGTTGTCAACTTTTTAAGGTTTGGACTCTGGAGTAAGAATTTTACACATAAAAAATAGAAGACCAATTTAAACAAATAAATAAAGTAGAAAGATGAAAAGATTAATTTTGTCTAACAAATATTTTCATATTTATTTAATAATATTAGTTTTTAATTATAAAATGGTGGAGGGTCTAAAGAGATATTTAATTTAATTTAAACACCTAATCATTGAGGACATGTGCAGGATTAGGAAACACAACTATTGCTAGCGTAGTAGTTGGGACATGTAAATTACATGAAAAATAATTTTAGTTTGAAAAATGTTAACGAGTGTATTTAAGATATTGATTAAAAAATTAAAAAAAGAAATTTTGCATCGATAAATAATATATTTAACATACTGAAAAATGTTATTGTTAGTTTCTTAATAAAAAAATTTCCTTTTGATTGCTTTAAAGGACTCTTATTTGCGAGACCATTCTAGTTATTCTAATATCCCATTCACACGCGCGCACACAGATTTCGCTCCAACATCCATTTGGTTTTGACGCAAACCAGGTACGCCTCTGCAAATAGGGGTAACTCTTTTGTAGTCCAATGTCTTGCTCTTGTTAAAGTCGCGATATTCTTTCATTCATGATTTTAAAATGAGAACCGTTGGCATAAAAAATTAAAAAAAGTACAGATGGTCTCACAAGCTGCAGATTAATTAATTAAAAAATTAATTTAATCGACCAATCACTTACAAATTACAATTAACCATAATTTTAAAGAGAAATATTGATTTTTTTGATTTCTCAGGATATCCTTCGCACGTAACTTCGGAGACTAATTCTTCGAGCTAGGTAGGACCACAAAGGCGAGAAAAATATTAATTTATACAAAAAAGTATAAATGCAAGATTCTTTTGTAATTGGATGAGAAGAGGAAAAGAGTCTCTATGTGATTAGATAAACAATAAAATTAAAAATCATTTATTGGTTCTTGGTTCTTGCTTTCTCATCGTCTCTTTTCCATTGCATACTCCCCTCCTTCACCCCTCTCCAAATCCTAGCTCCTAAGTTTAGCAATTGAGTTTCCCCCATTTCTTTTGGTTTCATTTTGCCTTAGCAACACAATACTTGTTTGATGAATGTCCTGAGTCACACATACCAATTTATGCAACATCCTTCTTCTTCAATCTGTTTATATATTTAATAGGTCTTTGATAGTCTAGTTTCATCTTCAAGTGTTTATGCATTCCTTTTTCTTTATCAAGTGACTGTTGATGATTTATTCTCTTTTCTACTGATTGTTATATGAAATTATAATGTTTAAAGTGGAAGAGTTTGATTCAAACTAGGCAGAGACCTCTATGACCCGACGGATTCTACAATTCTTCAAATCTTAATGTTGAGTATCCATTCTCCAACCCTTTCGGCCGTTGATATATAATATTTATATTGGATGGCTGAGATCATTCACTTGACACCTATTTAGCAGGTTATATTAATTTTACTATTTTGAGTTGAACCGCGCCAGGCATCGTCTTTGCAGTAAATGGTGGCAGGGTCTTGGAGGCGTCTGACGAGAGGGTAGAAACATGTCACCACCGAGCTATCCTCGATGCGAATTCAGAGGGCTTGGTCCAACTCTTGAGCGCGTCGTTTCGAAGAAAACGCAGTTGAAGGTTTCGTTAGCGAAAAGAATCTGTTGATCTCAACCAGATTTTACCAAAGGCTTTGATGCTTTCTTTGACATTACGATGGAATAGCAACAACACAGATTATTTGACTGGGGAAGTGTTTTACATTACGGGCAAGCAGTGGTGAGTTTAATATTAGTAGGAAAAATTAATATTGGATTGAATTTTCATATTCTTATAGTTATTATGGTGTTCACGATTCATTGTTCTCATAGTGCTTGAGACTCGTGCATAATTCATGTTTTTCTCAATTTGATTCGTTGATAATTTGTATACATGCAACGATTAATATTGTTCATTAATTTTAATGTTTGTTATATAGGAATCAAGATAACATATGTACTTGAAGATTCCACCGTGATTTCACGGTGAAGAGGATAATATATTTCAAAGTGCTATTATAAATTAAGTGGACCATCTCAATAGTAGACTATCATTAAAGCCCCGCTTAGAGCTCATGAAAGGATGGACTTCACATCAATTGAAGATGCAAACTAGTACTACACAATGTTCACAAAGGAAAAAAGTTTTAATTTGCATATAGGTCGTATCACTAGATCAAGAAGAAATGGTATGGTAATTGGTCAAGAGGTTGTTTATTCAAAGGAGGGGTTTCGAGCCAAAAAAAACATGCAGAAAAGGGAAAATAAAAGCCTTGCGGCACCTGACAAGACAAGGTTAGGATGCAAAGCAATACTATATATATATAAAAAAAGATAGATGTATTATTTCTATTTTGGTAAGAGACCATAATCATGAACTTTCCCCCCAAGAAGTTCACAATTTATTCAAGTACATAGGAAGAAGACTTAAGTGGAAAAAAACTTATGATTTGCTTAATGATTCTAGTTTGTGCCTTAGCAGAATAACATTTGTCTTGTGTATGAGAGTGGTGATATTGATAATGTTGGATTTAGTCAATAAGATATTATAAATTACTTAAATGGAAAAAGACAAAAGCAAACAGAAATAGGAGATGCCATGTAGATGTTATCATATGCTAAGAATTGTCAATTAATACTGGATTTCTTTATGCATTTCAATGGATGAAGAAGGAAGTTAACATCTTTTGGGTTGATTCGTGGTCTAGAGTGGCTTACAAATATTTTTGGTGATGTAGTGACTTTTGATCCATCACAATTAACAAATAGACACAAAATGCCGTTTGTTCCATTCACTAGAGTTGATCATCATCAACAATCCGTTCATGTGCTTTACTATGGGATAAAACAGAAAACGGCCCGGACTACTTTCAGGATTGTCGACTGTTCCCACAAATCAACACGGGCCTTTTCAGTGTGTTTTGTCCTCACTCACACACTTTCTGAGAAACTTCCTAGAAGGTCACCCATCCCACAAGTGCTCCAAGTCAAGCACGCTTAACTATGAAGTTCTTATGTTTTGGGCTACTGAAAAGAAGATGCATCTTGTTTGTATAGGTAGTACCAATCAATTCCATTAAGCCTTCCTTAACTATGCAGTCCCATACCTGCACAGTCTCATGATCCCTTTTAATCCGATGTGAATTTGGTTCATTCATGTGTCTCTTTGCCTAGAAGCCTACCATAAGCTGCTCCTTATCCGTGCCTCATGCACCGACGATTACTCCCCGTCCTTGTCAGCCTCAGGCGTCACATGCTCACCAGCTCCCGCCTGGTTCGTCCCCGATCCACATTGTAATGGGAGAGGTCCTCTCTGATATCATTTGTAACGGCCCGGACTGCTTTCAGGATTGTCGACTATCCCCACAAACTAACATGGTTCTTTTCAGCGTGCTTTGTCCTCACTAACACTCTTTTTGAGAAACTTCCCAGAAAGTCACTCATCCCACATGTGCTCTCAGGCTTAACTATGGAGTTCTTATGTTCTAGGCTACCGAAAAGAAGATGCATCTTGTTTGTATAGGTAGTACCAATCAATTCCTTTAAGCCTTCCTTAACTATGCAGTCCCATACCTACACAGTCTCAGGATCCCTCTCAATCCGATGTGAATTTGGTTCATTCATGTGTCCCTTTGCCTAGAAGCCTGCCAGGAGCCGCTCCTTGTTCGTGCCTCATGCACCGGCGATCACTCCCTGCTATCGTCAGCCTCAGACGTCACATTAATCGTCATTATTGTACGTGGCAAGGTCAGAAAAAAGTTCCAAAGTACTAGAACCATATTGATCAAGAATATAGTTAATAGTTAATTTAAGAATCAATTTTATAAGTGCATTTACCAATCTATCACTATTGAAGTATTTGAGTCTGATCAGTCTATCACTTTGAAGAATTTGAATCTGATCGGGAAGCGATGATAGGTAAGTATATGTTGCAAGATAAATTATTGGTTAGAGAAGATATAATTTATTTGAGAAAAATGGAATTCTACTTATGTACGTCACAATTTTTGTGCTGAAATGTCCATCACCTAAGGGAGTTATAATATGATCAGGTTTTTTAAGGATTTTTTTGAATTCAAATACTCCATTGAGAAAGTTTGTAATATAATATGAGAAGGCTCTTGATGCATGTTATAACAAGGAAAGAAAGAAGACTTTCAAGACAATCAATTCATAATCATTTTTGAAAACTTTATATCTCATCAAAGAAAAAGCTTCAAAAAGTTATACCAAGAAATTATTTAAAATGAGTTGGTAAGCTCTCAAAAGTGTATTACACAGAGAAAGTTTGATTTTCCGCTACAGTGTCCACATATAAGGTTCATGAAATTAAGTAGAAGAAACCTAACTATTATGTGACTTTTCATGCCATTTCAAAAGAAGTAAATTGTATTTGTTACATGTTTGAATCCTTGGGTATGATCACAAATAAGTGTGCATATAGTTATTTTAATAAAGGATAATATTCAATTGTCGCCGATATTTGTATGGATTTGTTGTATTTTTTTATAAGCCCCTCCCTAAAAAACTTTCAACTTAGGGATTATGAAATAGCCAAAGTAATACTAGAAGTGGGTTAAATCGTGTTTACCTAAAGGGGCTTGAATTATGTTTACCTCAATCTTTTGCTAAAATAGAAATTCTTTTCTCAAAGACTAAGGAGTAGACGTCTGAAAGCAACTTACAGACGCTTGAGATATGTTTGAAGATTTTTACAGCTTGTCTAAGACAAGTGTTTAGAACACAAAGATTAAAAACAACTTTAATAATAGCAAAAACTTGTTTAGATAAACAGATTAACCTCTTGTTAGATTACAGTTAAATAATAAAGCAATATTAGGAGTTCAAGAGAAGAGATAATCACACAGAGCAATTACAGTCCTTGGCTTAACCAAGTGTCCAACTATAACTGGTCAGGTTACAGACGCAATTATTCTTTGCACACCTGGCCTCTCTAGGCTCAACAATACGAGTACTGTTTGCACACCTAACCTATCCAAACTCAACAATTATTCTTGCCTCGCCTAGCCTCTTCAGGCTCTAACACTCACAAAGAGTAGTGTATGAAAATAGTTTTGTTTTACAGATTGCAAGTCAACTAGATAAACACTTAAGAAGTGAATAAAAATGATGAATGATGTGATTGTGTTATAACTTCTCTCAATAAATACAAATGATTGAGAAGTCTTCAAAGAATGAAGAATTTATGAACTCAGAATAGCTTCAACAATAAATGATCGTTGTTAGTTGTTCTTCAATTCTTCAGAGTCTTCTTTATATATTCCTCACAGTGATAAATTCGTTGTGAGACATTCTTTCTTTAATAGTTGTTTTGAGAGCAGGTTCTCGTGAAAAACCACAATTGCTTGTGAGGTATGACATCGTGAAAGATTGGCGATCAGAGATGGTTGAGAGTGAGAGAGAATGGTAACGGTGATGGGTGAGATTGGTGAAGAAGAATGTAACATTTTGATATTGATTTTTGGGGTGAGATTGGTGATACTGAGAGGTGGGTGAGGTAGACAAGGGATCTCAACTGGTGAGAGTTGAGCTTAAAGATGACATACATTAGAGATTCTCTTCTCATCAATCAAAATCAGATAACAAGTAATTTGGAGGCGTTCCAGAGCCTCCCTCTATCAACAGCGACTAAAACCTCAGTCACCTCTATTGTAATATTAGTTTTAATTAATTTAAAATGACAAATCAAATAAGGTATCAATCAATAAGTGTCGGTCCAAGTGGAAGGGGCTTAGATCCCTTAAGAATGTGGTCTTAGGTTTGATCATTGGATTCATGTGTATGAAAAAACACTATTGATTGTGATGTAGAGCGACTGTTGTGGATGACGAAGGACCAAGGTGCACCATCATTTCTCTGCACAGAGATGGAGCAGAAGAGACGAAAGGAGTGTTGAGTCTCCAAATGTCTGATGTGCATTTACCTTAGTTTTGATGAGATTAAACAGTTATTCAATGATTTAATTGAACCCGTCTGTGGATTTAACTCGTCTACTTAGTGTGCAGATTAAAACATTAAGCGTCTATATGAACTGTTCACTCGTCTGAACTTAGTTAAGTTCACACGTCTGAACTAACTAAAGTTCACTCGTCTGAACTAACTAAAGTTCACTCGTCTGAACTAAGATAAGTTCACTCGTCTGAACTAGCTAAGGTTCACTCGTCTGAACTAAGAGAAGTTCACTCGTCTGAACTAACTAAAGTTCACTCGTCTGAACTAAGAGAAGTTCACTCGTCTGAACTAACTAAAGTTCACTCGTCTGAACTAAGATAAGTTCACTCGTCTGAACTAGCTAAGGTTCACTCGTCTGAACTAAGAGAAGTTCACTCGTCTGAACTAACTAAAGTTCACTCGTCTGAACTAAGAGAAGTTCACTCGTCTGAACTAACTAAAGTTCACTCGTCTGAACTAAGATAAGTTCACTCGTCTGAACTAGCTAAGGTTCACTCGTCTGAACTAAGAGAAGTTCACTCGTTTGAACTAGCTAAGGTTCACTCATCTGAACTAAGAGAAGTTCACTCGTCTAATGAAGTCTTCAACCGTCTGATCAAAGGAAGACTCACCCGTCTAAAAGACTTTGCAACTAACGTCATCTCTTTGTTAAAGAGTCAACCCATCTAATGAAGCTACTCATCCGTCTAAAGACTAACGAGAATACATTGGATGAAAGCTGTCTCGACCCTAATAAAGAACTTCAACAAAGTGCTTTGCCTGAACACAACTGCATCTTACACCAAAAGGGAAAGTTTTCCCTCTGCAAACAAAAAGCACGTATACAGACCTGCTGAGACCAAAGGTATATCAGAAGTCTGCATCACTCTGATGAAAGAGAACAAGCGAAGTTCCCTATGCTTTAATGGCTGATCAGAACGACTCTATTGCATTTATTGAAGATCTGCAAGAAACCAAAGACTTCAGACTTTGTGTCCAACGGCTTTAAAAATTTTGAAGCCTATTTAATGAAGAAGACTTTGAAGATTCCAGAGACACAAGAGAACGATCAAAGCAATCAAAGAGCAATTACTCTGTGCATTTATATCTTCATTCTTTCATTATTTATTCTTCAATCATTTGAAGTTAATACGCAGTCTTTTAGAACTTCACATTTAATACATTCGTCTGAGTGCTTGTGAAAGACTTGCAAAGTGTAATCTTTTTACAACTTCTCTCAAACAAACCCGTCTGAGCCTGAAGAGGCTAAGTGTGAAAATAATACTTGTCTGGAGCCTGGAGAGGCTAGGTGTGAAAACAATACTCGTCTGGAGCCTGAAGAGGCTAGGTGTGAAAATAATACTTGTCTGTCCTGTAACCTAAATCAGTTATAGTGAGAAAACTTGGTGCTGCCAAGGACTGGACGTAGCCTCATTGTTAAGGGATGAACCAGGATAAAACATGTTGAGTGATCTCTCTTTCCCTTAACTCTTTAGTTTGATTATTTGTCTTAACTATCATCTAACTAAAGGGGTTTATAATTGTGTTTATCAAAAACTTTCTTATCTTGCGTGATTGTGTGTTTTCTGTGAAAACCTTCAGACGAGTTATCAGTCTGATTGACCTGTCTGTGTTTACTCGTCTATTACAACCCGTCTGTGCTTGCGAAAAGTTTCTAAATTCCGCATAAATTTGTCAAACACCATTCAACCCCCTTCTAGTGTTTGCATCTGTCTATTTCAAGGAGAGGGGGAAGTGTTCTTGGGCAATAGTGATGGACTAGAAGGGGGAGGGATGCCAATAAAGGAAGAAAAAGGAGAAGAAAAAGAAATGATGGAGAAAGGGGGCTCATACGTCTAATTAATTATTTATGATTTAGCTACCGAATTATTCAGTCGCTAATTCGGTCGCTAAGACCAATGTTTTAGAAATGGTCGCAAACTCGGTTGTTATATATCTACCACTGGCTTTTCTAGTCACATAGTTAAGCGACCAATATATATTGGGTCGCTATAACAATCGAATCCATTGCGGTCACTAAAAGGTAAAAAAGGATTTTCGTTGGAAAAATTTAGTCACAAATTCGGTCACTATATGGTTGCCTTATATGACTTTTAAATTTTACCATATAGCGACCGACTTAATTACCAAATACGTTGCGACTCTTCCTATCGGTCATTGAATTATAAGCAATAACCAATTTTGAAAAACATCTAAACGCTCGCTAGAACGGTCGGTAGCGACCGATGAAATTCGATTGCTAATTGAGCGTTTTCTTGTAGTGCATTTGTTCTCTATTGTTCTCTTCTAATCTAGATCCCGAGAAGGAGTTGAAAAACCTTACTCGGGTATGTATTACTGGATATCTTTTTGTTCTGTCTTACAACAACCCAGGATCGCTCTCTTTATAGGCCCTCCGTACGCTCTCTCCATTAAAGGCCCTTTATGGGTGACACCCTGTCCTGCCGTGTTTGTCTCCTCCTTCGGCCGTTTTGGCTCCGCATAGGACGTGATATTGTCCCCAATCCCGAGTATCCCGGGATTGGTATAGCAGGGGGAATATTCCTTTTGCTGGGTTTAGGATGATTATCGAGGAGGCCCAGCTGGATTTGGGCCCAACTGTTGTTTTCCGAGTGGGTTGAGGTCCCCATTAAATTCAGGTGGGACTATACTCGGCCCATGTAGGAACAGAAGTCCCCCAAACCTCGAGTTGCTTGCAGCGAGAAGGATTCATAATTTTTGCCCGACGATTCAAAGCTTGGCCGAGTATATGCTGCTGTGTTCCCGGGATTCCGAGGAACTCCCCTACATGGGGTATCTCGGGACGTCCCGTGTCTTGCGGTGTAGGTCTTGTCATCCGTGTGAGAGATACCTGTCACCTACTACGTCTCCTCATTATGGCTGTCTTGAGGTGACCTTGTCACGCCTGCCTAGGGCCGCGTGGATACGTCAGGGCGCGTCTCTTCACTCGCTGACTCCTGGCTTTCCAACTGTCGCACCGCCTGGCCCTTCGTCTTCCCCTCTTTTTGATCTGTTATATCTAAGCATCAGGCGCCGTTGGATGTGAAACCTTTAATTTATTGTTTGGGCCTCCTTTTTCGAATTGGTTCTTAATAGTTCTCTTAAATGGTTTCCTTTTCATTCTCCCTCGTTTGAAAACACAGTTCCTGCGCTAGTTTCCCCTTCGTCTTCCCGCTCGAGGCTTTCAAGCTTTCCATTTTTTCAGGTACGCCCAAATTTTCTTTGAACCTCTGCATCCTGCACATTTGTTTTTTGGGTTCCTGGACTCCCTCCTCCTTTCTTATAGTTCATCTCATGGCGTCTAGTTCTACAAAATCACCTTCCTCTAGTTCTTCGGAGACGTTGCGAGCTGCCCCCTTCGTAAATAGTCCTAGCTTTTCTTCTGGAACTCCTTCCCCAGTTCCTTGTCAGACCGTGTTTGTGGGGTCTTATGATTGGGTTGACCCTATTGCCCTTACCTGCGTTTCTAAGTTTCAAACCGTTAGGTCACTGGAAAAAATTCAAAACGAGATCTCTGACTCGAGGGAAGCCAGTGGCATCGTCATCTCTCCTTGCGACAAGGATGACCGAGTATGCATGTCTGGCTCTCATCTCCCCCATGATTTCTTCTTCATGTATCACTACCTTTTTTCCGAGGTGAAACTCCGTCTTCCCTTCTCAGACTTCCAATGCTCGGTTCTTCGATGCTTGAATGTGGCCCCTAGCCAGTTGCACCCAAATAGTTGGGCCTTTGTCAAATCTTTTGAGGTTCTGTGTTCCTTTCTAGGTTTTCGGCCGACGGTTGGGAAGCTATTTTCCTTTTTTGAAGTGAGGTCGAGAGGCAAGGTGGGTTGGCTTTCTCTTAACAGTATCCCTCGTCGGGGTATATTGGACATTTTTACTTCCTCTTGTAAGGGTTTCAAAGAGGGTTTTTTCAAGGTACAGGCTCGGGCCAACCATGCTTCCTTTTTTTCTCGACGAGAGAGGTCAACCCAAATTTCCATTATACTGGACTTCGAATCCGAACTACATTTCGGGGTACGAGTATCGTTCTCTCACCCCCCTCGAGAAAAAGGAAGTAGATTATCTTGAAAAGTTTCCTTTGTTGCGTAGCCGGGGATTAATAACTGTAGAAGATAACTCGGTCGGACTCGCCGCCCTAATGGGTGAGAGATTTAGATACATATAGACATATAGATATATTTATTTGGCTGGTCGTTTGACTCTCGGGTTTTCTTGTTTTGCAGAGACTATGGCCCCGAGATTGAACAAGAAGGACTTTGAGAAATTCTTGGCTTTGAACCAACAGAGCCAAAGCGCAGCTGTACCCGGGGAAACGTCGTCGATTGCGGCTGTGGACTTAGCCGAGAAAGATGTAGAAACGGGACTGGTGAGGAGGCAAAGGAGAAAGGCGGGTGCCACCGCGGCTGAGACGACGAAGAAGAAGCAGAAAGCGGTGGGTGAGGTGGCCCCGGCCACGGTTGGGACCGAGGATACTCTGGCTGCCCTATTGTCCGGGAATCCAGTAGTACCCCCTGAGGTGCAGTCCCTCTGGAACCAGACGTTCCAACCGGAAACTATTGTGGACGGCCATTTGCTACACAATGCCGATCTTCGGCTGTATCACAAGCTTGGGGGCAACAGTCTGGCCGTACGATGCAAGCCTATGGGTTGAGGATGGCCGCTATGGGCCGATATATGGAGATGGAGATGGTAGCGGTTGCGAAGAAGAAAACAGAGCTCGAGGCTGAAGTGAGCCGCTTAAACAGCAAAATTGTTGCCGACCTGAATCGAGTTAATGTTGTTGATCAGTTGGAACTGGAGTTGTCAAAGGCTCGAAGTCAGCTGGAGCAGGCAATCGAGGAGGAAGCCAAACTTAATGACCTAGTCGGGAATTTGACGGCCGAGGTGAAAACGGCTGAGGAAAAAACGGAGCGTACCGAGAAGACCGCTAGAGAGAAAGAAAGCCAAATGTTGCGGGAGATTGATGAATTGAAGATGGCTATGGTGAAACAGTACGCGGATGGCTTCAATCAGGCCATGAAGCAAGTGGCGTGCCTTACGCCGGATTATGACTTCAGCCAAACAGGATTGTTGAAGGAGGTCAGAGATGGAGAGTTGGTGGACCTTCCTGATGATGAGGAAGAGGAGGTAGAGAGAGGTGTCAAGGAGGCACATGGGGATGAACATACCAATGGGGTCAATCCAGACGGTGACGCTGGGGCAGGCGAAGGATTGTAATAAATTGTTGTTTTTTTTTTTTTAAACGTGCCATGTGGCACCCGAAGTAACTTGGGACTCTGTCCTTCGTGTATTTTGTACCCTTGGCGAATACTGCTACATCAGGGTTGGTTATGGCCCCTTTTAAAATAGAAAATCGGAATTGTGCTAGTGTTTCTCGAATTTTGTTTGTTCCCGGTTTCAAGTTATGTACTTGTATGCTGTTCGAGTGTTTATCGGATTTCGATTCTTCCCGGTTTCAAGTTTTGTACTTGTACCAGGCTTCGGCATATTTCCAACATGCTGTCCAAGTGTTTCTCGGGTTTTCCTCCTTCCCGATTTCAAGTTATTTACTTGTACCAGGCTTCGGCGTACTTCCAAATTATTTATTTGAAAGTCGTTATGTCCGAGTGTTTCTCGGCTTTCCCGTCTTCCCGGTTTCAAGTTCTTTACTTGTACCAGGCTTCGGCGTACTTCCAAATTATTTATTTGAAAGTCGTTATGTCCGAGTGTTTCTCGGCTTTCCCGTCTTCCCGGTTTCAAGTTCTTTACTTGTACCAGGCTTCGGCATATTTTCAAATTATTTAATATATCATACGTGGAAAAGTCATATCCTTGTAAGATTACTTTATTTATTATTCGTGGACGTGCCTCGTTAAAACCTTATTGGCCAAAACCCCCCTTGGGGAAAAAAAACCAAAAGGAAAAAGAGTACACCGTCCGAATACATCAGTTGTAATAGAATTTCAGGTGTATGGAGTTCCAAGTCCTCGGAATCTCCTTGTGTTCTAGGCTTTCTAACTTATATGCTCCTTTTCCAAGCTCTTCCTTGATTCGAATAGGCCCTTCCCATCTTGCCGCGAACTTGCCGTCCTCAGTCTTCTTCCTCGGCCCTTGGCACAATCTTAGCACCAGGTCGCCGCACTTTAACTTCCTCGGTTTGAGTCTGGAGTTGTATTTGCGAGCTGCCTTCGCCTGTGCGGCGGCGTTTCTGATGTGTGCCATCTGCCTGATCTCCTCCAAGGTATCAAGCTCGGCTCGACGTGCTTCATCGTCCTGATCAGCTACAAAATGAACACGACGCCAGGTAGATTCTCCAATTTCAATAGGGATCATTGCATCTGCGCCGTAGGTTAGGCGGAAAGGGGATTCCTTCGTTGCTGAGTGTGCCGTTACATGGTAGGCCCATAAGATGCTAGGAAGCTCTTCCACCCATAGTCCCCCAGCAACAGTTACTCGTTTACGGAACTCATTCAGGAGAATCTTGTTAGCTGCTTCAGCCTGTCCGTTGGTTTGAGGGTGTTCTACCGAGGTGAACCTGTGTTGAATTCCTAACTGCGTGCAAAATTCCTGACCCTTTGCCATTGGTAGAGGACCGAGAATGTCCATACCCCAGGTATTGAACGGCCATGGGGATGTGATGTTATGCAATTCCTCTACAGGCTTGTGCTGAACTGGAGAGAAACGTTGGCAACTATCACATCGCTGGACTCGCTTTGCGCAGTCCGCTCTCAGCGTGGGCCAGTAGTACCCAGCTTTCAGGATTTTTATTGCCAATGTCTGCCCACCCATGTGCATCCCGCAGATACCTTCGTGAAATTCCTGCATTACATACTCGGATTGATCTTCCCGTAGGCATTTTAACATGGGGGTCGAGAACCCTCGTCGGTATAATTGTCCGTTATCAATGACGTAGAAGGTGGCTTGTCTTTTCAATTTCTTGGCCTCTGAGGGATCCTCTGGTAATTCTTCGTTTGTCAGGTATTTCCATATTGGCTCTATCCAAGTTGTTCCGAGGACGGAACAAGTCAAGACGAGCGGACCACTCAGAACGTCTTCCTGCTCAACGCTTGGTGCATGCAAGGTTTCCTGGAGAACCGAACGGTTTTGCCCTGTTTTTTTGGTACTTGCTAGTTTGGACAACAAATCGGCCCTAACATTCTCTTCCCGCCTGATATGTTCAATTGTAAATTCATCAAAAACAGCAATTAAACTCTTGACCTTATTCATGTACCTGGTCATCTGAGGGTCTTTGGCCTGGAAATCTCCCTTTACTTGAGCTGTAACCAACTGGGAATCGCTGCACACCCGGAGCTGTTTTGCGCCGACTTCTATCGATAAGCTGATGCCAGCGATTAAAGCCTCGTACTCGGCCTGATTATTACTTGTAGGGAAATTAAATTTTAAGGCTTGCTCCAAAGTTACTCCCGATGGTTCCTGTAAAATTATGCCAGCGCCGCTTCCCTTTGCATTGGAAGAGCCATCTACATATAGATTCCAAACAAGAGCGTGTTCGGATTCGAGAGCAGGGGTTAATTCGGCGACGAAGTCTGCCAAACACTGGGCCTTTATGGGCCCCCTAACTTCATATCTAATGCCGAATTCCGAGAGCTCAACTGCCCATGCCATCATCCTGCCAGCTGCCAGCTATTTCCGGTTTTTGCAAGATTTGCCGAACCGGGTGATCGGTCTTGACCATGATCTGGTGTGCCTGAAAGTAAGGTCTCAATCGGCGAGCTGCCGTTATCAAAGCTAACACAAGTTTTTCCACAAGTTGGTATCGTGTTTCAGCCCCCTGCAGCACTCGGCTGATGTAGTAAACTGGCTTTTGCTGCTTGTCTTCTTCCTGTATGAGGATTGCACTGATGGACACGTCAGTAACAGATAAATACAAAAGTAAAGCCTTACCAAGTCCGGGCTTTGTTAGGATGGGGGGAGCCGAGAGAAAATGTTTCAATTTCTGAAAAGCGTCTTCGCATTCATTTGCCCACTTGAAATTTGCTGGTTTCTTCAGCGTGTTGAAGAATGGATAAGCCCTGTCGGCAGATCGAGGTAAGAATCTTTGCAAAGCGGCTACTCGCCCGGACAGTCTTTGGACATCTTTAATTGTCTTCGGACTAGGCATGTCTAGTATTGCCCGACATTTATCCGGGTTTGCCTCTATTCCTTTGTGCGTCAACATGAAGCCTAGGAACTTTCCCCCCTGGACACCAAAGATACATTTCTCGGGATTTAACCGCATATTATACTTACGTACCCGTCCTAGTATTTCTCGAAGGTCGTCGATGTGGGCTTCCTCGGTTGATGATTTGACGACCATGTCGTCCACATACACCTCGATGTTTCTTCCAATTTGTGCTGCAAACACTTTGTCCATAAGACGTTGATAGGTGGCCCCAGCATTCTTCAGGCCGAAAGGCATAACTCGGTAACAGAAATTGGCTTTGTCGGACATGAAGGCAGTTTTTTCTTCATCTGATGGGTGCATTCTGATCTGGTTATATCCTGAGAAGGCATCTAAAAAACTTAGCAACCCATGGCCGAATGCGCCATCCACCAGTCGATCAATACTCGGTAAAGGGTATGAATCCTTCGGACATGCTTTATTGAGATCAGTATAGTCCGTACACATTCTCCATCTCCCACTGGGCTTTCTGACCATAACCACGTTTGCTAACCAGGTTGTGTACTTGATGTCCCTGATAAAACCTGCCTCGACTAGCTTCTGGGTTTCCGCGATTACTGCTTCTCTTTTGTCACCGCCCATTCTTCTTTTTCTCTGGGCCACTGGTCTGGCTTCCGGACATACTGCCAACCGATGACAGATGACCTCTGGATCGATACCCGGCATATCACCTGCCGTCCATGCAAAAAGGTCTGCGTTTTCTTTTAGCAACTGCCTTATTTGATCCTGTACTGTCCTTGGGATGTTCGCTCCTACCAGGGTATGCTTCTCTGGTGTGTCACCAAGTTGTATCCTCACCAGGGGGTCGACAGGTTGTGGATGCTCAGCGGAAGTGTCCTCCCTGGGATCCAAGTCGACTAAGTTCACTGTGCTCGAAGATCCGGGTGTCACGTCGTCCTCGAGTATTCGTTTTGCTATATTCAGGCTGTCGACATAGCATTGTCTTGCCAATTTCTGATCTGCCCTGATCGTCACCACCTCCCCTGAAAGTGTCGAAAATTTCATTGCTAGGTGCGGTGTGGAGACCACCGCGCCCAGCGCATTGAGAGCGGTCCGACCAATCAAGATATTATATGAGGTGTTAGCATCAATTACCAGAAATTTAATAGGAATGGTACGACTGGAAGATTGTTCACCAAAAGTTGTTAATAATTCAACATATCCCTTTACCTGAACGTGTTCACCAGAGAATCCAACTAGAACACCTTAGTATGGTTTGAGCATGTCAGGGGTGAGCCCAAGCTTCTCAAATATGGTCCAGTATAAAATATCGGCAGAGCTGCCTTGGTCGATGAGGACCCTTCTGACCGTGTAGTTTGCCAACTCCACCGTTATTACGACCGGGTCATCCTGGTTGGGCACTATACCCCTTAGGTCGTCTGCTGAGAAAGTTAAGGAAGGTCCTGTGTTGTGCGGTACAGCTGTGATGGCAAATATCGAGTGTATGGCTCGCAAGTGTCGCTTTCTGGCTGAGCTTGTTTCACCTCCACCTGCGAAACCACCCGCGATGGTATTGATTACTCCCCTGGTTCGCGCTGGACCATCAGGACGGGAACTTTGTGAGTCCATCTGGTTATTTTCCTCCTCTTTATTTAGTTTGGGAGGGGGCACTGCCCCTTGAAGGTTGTCCTCCGCCCTCTCCCTGTTCTGTCCCCTTCTTCCATCCTTTCTCGTAAACTGTTGGAGATGCCCTCTTCTTATCAGCCTTTCAATAGCATCCTTCAAATTGCGACAATCTTCAGTAGAGTGGCCGAAGTTCCTGTGATACTCACAGTGTTTGTGTCTGTCGGCTCCCTTTGGAGTCGACCCTGGAGGTGGTAGCTGAATGAGATCAGCCCGGAAGACCTCTTTTAGGATTTCTGCCCTGCTTGTGTTGAGAGGGGCGTAGCTGTCGAATTTTGGTTGCTTCTCGCCTTTGTACCATTTAGGATCATGCCTCTCGGAATCACGCCTCTGCCGTCCACCCTCTTCTCGTCGTCGGGAATTGTCCTCCGATGCTAGAAAAATGTTTTTTTTGGCGAGGGCGACCTCCTCCATGGTCATATAACCAGTTGCTCGTCCGCGGATCTCGTCTATGTCAGCCGGAGGCTTTCTGGCTAGTGAGTCAGCAAAAGGACCTTCTTTGAGCCCGGTCAGAATGGCATGCAGAGCTACCGCAGGGCTGAGGTCGCCGATCATCAGAGTCTCCTGAGCGAATCTAGCCATAAACTGTCGCAAGGTTTCGCGCTGACCCTGTCTAAAATTTACCAAACTTGCCGAGGTCTTTTGATGGACCTGACTTGTAGAGAATTGAATGGAAAATTTGGAAGCAAAGTCTACGAAATTCGAAATTGAATTTAATGGCAAACGTGAAAACCATACCATCACGGGTCCTCTAAAGGTAGTCGGGAAAACCCTGCATTTGACAGCGTCGGAAGGAGTGGTGACCAACATTTGTGTGTTAAAGATAGAGAGGTATTCCTCGGGATCAGTGCTCCCATCATAGGTTATGGTTAAACCCTTGAAGCTTTCAGGGAAAGGAGAGTTAACGATGTCTTCAGTGAATGGATGGCCACTATGGGTAGGTTTCCCACCCTCCCTTCGTGGTGATCTGCTGCGTTGTCTGGTATGAGCGTCCGATTGGTCGGTCTGATGCTCCTTGTGTCTGAGTGCTTCCATCTCCTGCTTCATGTGCTCGTTTTCCTGATTCAGTCTTTCGACAGTCGTCATCAGGAGCTGGAAGGCTGCCGGATCAATCTGGTGATCCATGGGAGGTACTTGATGATTTTCTATATGGCCCGGTATATTGGTACTTCATGTTCGAACCATGAACGAGGCGAAGGAAAAGTTTTACCGGGCCCCACGGTGGGCGCCAATTGTTCTCTATTGTTTTCTTCTAATCTAGATCCCGAGAAGGAGTTGAAAAACCTTACTCGGGTATGTATTACTGGATATCTTTTTGTTTTGTCTTACAACAACCCAGGATCGCTCTCTTTATACGCCCTTCGTACGCTCTCTCCATTAAAGGCCCTTTATGGGTGACACCCTGTCCTGCCGTGTTTGTCTCCTCCTTCGGCCGTTTTGGCTCCGCATAGGACGTGATATTGTCCCCAATCCCGAGTATCCCGGGATTGGTATAGCAGGGGGGAATATTCCTTTTGCTGGGTTTAGGATGATTATCGAGGAGGCCCAGCTGGATTTGGGCCCAACTGTTGTTTTCCGAGTGGGTTGAGGTCCCCATTAAATTCAGGTGGGACTATACTCGGCCCATGTAGGAACGCATTTTTACTTGTTGATTCAATATTTTTAATATAATTACTATTTTTAACTATATAAATTGTATACGAACTCTACTTTGTTTAGTTAGGTATTTTCTGCTTATTATCCTTACTCAAATGATATATTTTTGTGTGCATTAAGGGTGTCCCTCTCCCTGACAATTCGAAGACTAGTTAAGCCTAATTTATCTCTGTCAAGATAGAGAGATCATCAAAGTGATTACAATCTCTCCATCAAATTCTTTTCTACTCACAAAGTTAGGAATCTAACCCAAATCAACATGGTCAAGGAACTCCGTGTCCTTGTGCATATTCTCGTCGCAGTATTTTTCTTTTGCCAACAGGCTCCGCAGGCAAGTAATTCAAATTTTATGCAACTTTCTCTTGCCCCGTATGTAGTAGCCATTTGTGCAATAATATAGACACATGCATTTCCACCATTCAGTCCTCCTGCTATTTGCATGAGATCGCTTCAGGTTCTTATGAAAACAAACATTAACGACAACAACTTTGGATCAAGAGTTAATGACTATTTATTTAATTATTTGTTTATTTTAAATCTCCCTGTATAGTATTAATATATGTTGGTTAAAGTGGGAGGGATTTGAAAAAGAAAAATTTCCTTCAGACTTCTCTTGGAAATAGGAAATAAAAGTTACAAAGCTTCCCTTCCCGTTCATCTTCCCATTCATACCATGTTTGTGCCATTGATTCGGCTCCACAGGTGGATTTTTATTGATTTTGGCAAAGTGACGTATTTGGTCCTCCGAAAGATTGTCCATGGTTGTTGGACTAGACCGAGTTAGGACCTGACAGGCCTGAGCCTGACTTGTATTTCAATCTGAAGGCTCGAGTCTGGCCTACTAGCTTGATATTGGCCAATTTTTAAGTCTGACCTGACTCACTTCAAAGTCTGGTCTGACCTGAAAGCCTATGTAAAAGCCTACTTTTCAAGAAGACCTTTAAATATATCTTCACCTATAAATATATCATATGCTTTCACTTGTAAATAGGCTTGTAAGCCTCTAATGATAAAGAAGTTGATAGATCTATATTAATAAATAGGTTGTTAGGCCTTCACAAATAAATATGCAAGTGGATCTCTACGAATCTCTACATTTAAATAGATCAATAAGCCTTTATTTTCAAATATTATAAATATTATATATATATATATATATATATATATATATATATATATATATATGAACCAAAATAAAGAGAAACATAAGCAAAAACAGAAACTATACTCTAATGAACTCAACCCCAGCCATATCTGCTAAAAGCAAACTCGTAAGCACCTGAGGCTCGTATTAAATACGTCGGCCTAATAGACTTAACATGTTTTTTAAAAGTCTTAATTTCGTCTTTTTAGATATGTAAGCTTTTTAAAATGCATTCATCTGACCTTTTTATTAAATAGGATAGGTCATAAATCCCTGACGAGCGGTCTGACTTATTCCGACCCCTAGTGACTATAATACTGATATTTTTTTCTACCACATGCATATAATAACATCTCTTTCTTTTTTTTTCTTATTATTTGTTTATAGGCAAATGTCAGTATTAATGTTGGTATTTTGTTGGTAGGTGAGGTTTAAACCCTCAACATCCTTATCACTCCACTCCTTAATTCCTCCACTCAAACCACCAAACCCAATCTTATAACCACTATAATAACATCTCATTTGACAACATAAAAGAAAAAGAAAAAAGAAAACTATTTTGTGAATTTTAGTATCACCATTTTGAACCGTGGCTTTTCCAATAAAGGGCCCCTCACATAAACATCAAGTGTTGCTTGTTGACGTACATCAACATGGCTCCGATCCCTCTAAATTATGCTAAAATGCCATGATTTTACTTGATATATATCCCAAGCCTAATGATAGATTCTTACTCATGAGAGTGGAAAAGAGAGAGGGGAAAGTTTAGTTACAGTCACCCATTAATTCTGCCAATTAAACATGCAATGGTTGTTCTTTTTCGGTGAATAGCAAAATGAGTCAAAGTTGGATAGCGAGTTGTTGATCATGGCTCAATTTATTAATAATAATAGTTTAAGCACACCCATTAATAAGCTGAGTTGCTTGTGAGCCACTGAGCCGAGCTTAAAGCAATAAAATGTTCTAATATATGAGTGGAGTATTATAATATGAGCGAGCAAAGCTTGACTCAGACTCATTGCTATGCCTGTACTTAACTATAATATACATGGTGGAAAAGTGGTGATGTAATTTATACAAATATTAAAAATAGATTTACCATGCAGAGGTATAAGTGAAAATGAATGTGGTTTATGTGAGAGGATGGTGAGGAGCTAATTAATGCATATTGGAAGGTGCTAAGGAATGGATCTTGAACTGCTGCCATGACCATCCTATGCTAAAGCGCAAGAGTCCTTATACATTTATCTCCATGATACAAGCAAATCAACAAAAGCTCAAATCAAGGTGAAAATGCAGGCAATATCTTAAAGATTCCAAGATATGGATCCCTGTGCTTACGTCATACATTTGGATTAGCTTGAGGTCAATTTCCACCCACTTGTCATGATAGTATTGATGATAGGATAACACTAAAAAATTGATGGTATGATACCCAGGTCTCTTGGCAGGTTAATATAAGAGTGACGGTGCAAATTAGTCTGAAAATTTTTAGATCCACTTTTAATCTTTAAAAAAGTAAATTAAATATTTAATCACTTAAATTTATAAATTCAGAATATATTAGTTTCTAGGTTTAGTTCTGATGTTCATTTACTTGTCTACATGATTCATTAACCATCCTACTTCCTCCGTTAGTGATCCTACGTAATTTATAACGAATTTCCACCATAAAAAATGAATGCAAAATGAAAAAAATGCATAATTTTCAAGTATTTTGAGTATTAAAATTGTGCATGTTTTTGTTACTTTTTATTCGTTTTTTATAAAGGAAATTCGCCATAAGCCACGCAAGACCACTAACGAGTCAAGTAAGATGGTTAAGGGAATAAGTAGGCAAGTAAATGGATGTCGGAACTAAATCTAAGGACTAATGTGTCCCACTTTTATACATTTGGGAGTCTAAATGATTAATTTATTATTTTCAAGGATTAAAAGTGAATCTTCAAAAATTTTTAGAGATCAATTAAAACCTTTACCCATATAACTTTTGCTTGGTGGTCCTTACTCTTCAAGTCGTGCCATCGGCATCTCAAGTACAGAACTTACGATCCCATCGAATAATAGGAAGGTAAAATCCGATCATTTCAAGCCCAAATAGGGTTAATTTGATGGTCGAGGTAAAGTATAAATATTATATTCCTTCATGGTGGTTGAAACTTTACCTAAAATTATCTAAGCAAAAGTACAACGGTGGGTCCGTGGGTGTAAATGGTCGTGCACTGTGTTATTGCACCAGAAGTAAAATAACAGAGACACAAGAAGCTGTACTAACGTTTCAAACTTCCAATCAGAGTTAAGTGGTCCAGCGTAAGCCACAAGTAAAAGAAATTTATTAGAATAAAAGTCCAAATTAGTATTCGAAAAAAAATTAGGTGACATTTTAATTTTTAAAAAATGATAAATAATAATTTGATCATAAAAAATATAAAATGTGTGTGAAAATAATCTCTAATAAAGATTAAAATATCCCTAAAAATTATTTTAAGAAAAACTAATTTGACCCA
The DNA here is from genome assembly GCA_039655645.1 of Ammopiptanthus mongolicus. Taxonomy (NCBI): domain Eukaryota; kingdom Viridiplantae; phylum Streptophyta; class Magnoliopsida; order Fabales; family Fabaceae; genus Ammopiptanthus; species Ammopiptanthus mongolicus. The sequence goes on along the minus strand of CM077343.1, from coordinate 11,844,787 downwards.
ATTTTACAATTGACATAAGATGTAAAGGCATCTATAAATACGTATATACCGGTGCATCTGCAAGTAAAAAGAAGGCAGGTGAGAGAAAAACGAAAAACAAAGAGTAAAGCCAAGATTCCAAATCAAATGTATTTAGAGTTCGAATATTTTCTTTTTACTCCTTGTCCTCTTTAGTCTTTATTTCTTTATGTTTATAGTAAGGCCTGTTTGTCATATCCAATAAGCTAACTTATAACTTATTTGACATGCTTATAAGTTTGTTTGATCAAAGTAGAGATGTTTGATAAACAAGTATATCTCATTGGCTTATAGATTTCTTCGTTAGCTAATTTATTTAGCTTATAGCTTATATTTTATAACTCATCAACTTTTCTTTCAATTTTACTCTTATGATCTTAAAATTTCGGTTTGAGCCTAACTCAACCCAAAAACTAGCTCATGGGATGTTGGTTGCCTCCCATTTATAAGCAGTGTTATCAAACTCGACTCAGACCAGTCGGTCAAATCGGAAACCGACCAAATGCCTGGTCCAAATACCTCATCAGATCGGTTATGCTGACAACTCAGTACAGACCGGTATGACTCGGCCGATTTTTGGAAAAACCGATGACCCAGACAGATCAAGAAGAAAAAATCGTGCTTATATTTAAAAAAACAGAGGAGAAGCAATGCAGTCAGATCCGATCGTCGCACTATCGTGCAGCGCACAGCCACCGCGAGGCGCGAGCTCTGCCTACCCTTGCCGCACAACACCATGCGAAACAGATGAAGAGACTAAGCACTAAGCAGAAACGACGCTGAGCAGAAAAGCCATAAAAGCAAAATCATTTGAAGAGAAACGACGGTGAACAAAGTGTATTTTAGGGTTTTGATCACAAGTGGGGTTGCAAAAGGATCCATTTGTCCATCATCTATCCAGTCCATCCAAAACTAAATCCATCCATTACAAAAAAAATATAGTAATGGATTGAATCCAATCCATCCATTTATTTTAAGAATGGTTAGTGATCCATCCATTATTCTTCTAAAACTATTGGATCAACAAAATAAATTAATGGATTTTTTTTATCCACTCCAAAATCATTTTTTTTTCAAAACATTTTTTTCACAAACACAAACAGCCAACCCGGCCGATCGGCCGCCAACCACCGATGGTCGATAGGTCGCAGTCGTCGACTGCCGACCGCCGATTGGAAGCCAACCGCCATCCTTCAATCGGTCGTTGACCGTCGACCGACTGTCGTCCCTTGGCCCACCGACAGGCCATCGACTCGTCGACCTGCCGACTGCCGACTGGTCGTTGACCGCTTGACAAACGTTGATTGCCTGACAAACGCCGACCAACGATCTACTCGATCAAATGCCTGATCCTAAAAATTATTGTGGATGGATGAGAGAGATACTATTTGAAAATAATCATAAAAATTGTTTAATTTTTCAAATAATTTTCATGGATAGATTGGATATCTATCCGTAAAAAAATGGTTAATGGAATCCATTCATAAAAAAATGGTTAATGGATGAATTTGATGGATTTTATGTAATGGATAATAGATAAATTGGATTTTTAAATGAATTTTTAATGGATCATAAATTCATAATGGATTAATATATTATTTTTAATCCATCCATTATAATCCGAACAAAAAATGGAAGGGAAACAGTACTAGTGGGCCTTTAAGGTATATTTGTGTTAAAAAAGACTTCTTCATAATAGAAACTGGGCCGTGAAGTTGGAGGGAAACAAACCCACGTAGCAACACCTATTAATTTATAATTGAAGTTACCCCATTTTTTTTTATATATTGGTTTTGCCATTTCTAATTAATTAATATCACCTAAAAGTCTGATGTCAATTTAATGTCACGGAAAATCATTAAATAAATTAAGATTATATTTGATAATATTACAAAAGATCCATTCATCAAAAATAAAAATAATAAATACAACATGTATATCTTTTTTGGACTATATATCAAGTCAACCGGTTCAATCAGTGACTCAGTGTGACCCATTAAATCAGTGCCAGTCGATGATCGGATCGAGTTTTATAACACTGCTTATAAGCACTATTCAAGTCATATCACTATCCAATGTGAGACTCTCAACATTAGAGTTTGAATTTGGGCCTAACTCAACCCCAAAAGTTACCTGATGGAGTGAGGGTTGTCCCCCACTTATAAGCATTATTTAGATCATATCACTATTCAACGTGAGACTATCAACATATTATTTTAAAGAAATTCCTACCTTACTCAATTCCTACATCATAAAATAATTTTTTTATATAAAAAAATCATATAAACATGTTATTTCATTTATATTATTTAATAAAAATATTTACAAAATATATAACATTGAAAAATTAATATTCTAATCATAAAAATTTATTTAGAATTTAAAAGGAATTTATATAAAAAATATATAAACATATTCTTTTATATCATTTTATATTTATTAGCTAGTTCAACAGCTAATTTTACTAAATACTTTAAATTCAATCAGAAAACTTTTTCAGCTACTAATTATGGTGAATTTTTTAGTACCTCAAGTGTAACTTATCCTGTCTAAGTATTTCAATCAAATGGTGATATCATTTGACTTAACCCATTAATATGATCCATTTAATTAGGGTGACGCATTCTGATTGGACATGATAATTTTTATTCCAAAATTATTAGGGATACCGGAGAAAATCACCACTAACTATCGCCTATAACCTATAATAGAGCTAAGTATCCAACTAAGAGCATGTTTGGGAAAGATTGATTTTTCCCATTTCGGCTATTTTTTTGGTTAAAAAGTTGTTTCATACATAATCTATAATGTTTGGTAATTAGCTTAAATTTATAAAAAAACTTTTTTTGGAGGGAAAAAGTTGTTTTATCTCATCTAATTTATTTTAGTTTAAGATTGTTGTGATTTGATTATTTTTCATTCTCAAAACTTTCTTTCCTATTTATCCCTACAAAACCAACTTCCAAACAAGTATTATTAAATTATACAAATAATTTTGTATCCTTTTTCATAATTTATTATATAAAAATAATTTTTTATATCATCCAAATGAAATAAATTATCTTTAAAATTAATTTTTAATAAATATATCCAAACAAATTATAATCAATTATGAACGTAATCTATTTTTTTTAATTTTCTGAATGGTGGTGAAACATGTAAAAATACATATTTTCGGGAAATCCAATGATGTTGCTCCATCTAAATTCAGAAAGTGAAGGGACGTTCGAGTGGGACACCGTTAAAAGTGAAACCCCTCGGTGAGTGCACATCCTACCACTACTGATTTTCTGCAACTACCTACATAGATTGGTTTGGAGATTTTGGGCACAGAAATGGCTCCGTACGGTCCGAGACTGGTGGTGCCCATAGACTTAAAGAAGAAACCATGGGAACAGAGATTTCCTCTTCACAACCGGTGGCATCCAGATATACCTCCAGTTGTAGAGGCTACAGCAGGGGAAGTTTTTAGAGTTGAGATGATGGACTTCAGTGGAGGTGGTATCACCAAGAATTATACTGCTCATGACATCAAGCATGCTGATCTCTCAATTGTGAGTTCCTTATTCACCCCCTTCATGCACTTATAGTTTTAAAAAAAATTATAATTAGTCTAAAGTTAATAATTAATAAAAAAATATACTTCATATTAGTGTCAAAGACATAAGATATGTAACTAATAATAAATTAATTTATAGATTAAATATATTATTTTTTATTATGACATTTTCAAACTGATGCCTCAACTCAACCAAATTATACTCCGTTTGTTTTAGATTCTTAAAATATGAAATCATGTTTAAAAATATTGTTGGCCCAAAACTTGTGTCTGATAGCTTTTGAAAAAAGTGACTCTGGGATTCTATTTCTCCCATTTGCAGTGGAAAAAATTTAAAACAAACAGGTCATTAGTTGCCGGGTTAGTTTGGGTTGGCTTAGATCATCTCTTTTATTAATCCAATGAATTTGTGTTTAGGGTATTATAGTTTATAGTCACAAACGAACACAACCCGGCCTTATCCACACACTGTCTATTATCACTTGTTGAAAGTATATTTGACGAAAAAAATGTTGATGAAATGAATGGGGCGTTGGATGTACCGGGGGAAGATGCAAGGTAGAATTAATGGTAAAAGGGTGGTGAGGACAAATTAAAAATCTTATATTTACCCTTATTTAATCACTTTCAATGGAAACCCGTTTTTACCATACCACGACATTGTCACTGGAATTCATAGCAAAGGCTATGAAAGCTATGGGAATACTCTTTGGTTGTCAAGTTGTTTGTTGGGACGTTATGTGAGCTATCGAATCTTCAAGAAGCGTCTCCCTCTTCTTTGGTAAATAAGTGGTCATGAGTTTGATTTATTAGACCTTTAGACACGACTGCTTCTTGGTATGTTTTTTGGTTGCTGCAGATTTTGAGAAGGTGTTAAAACAATGGTCCTTAGATTCTTTTTTACCATTATTTAATCATATGATGCTAGGACCAGGCTTCATTACATCACGTGAAACCATTACCAAGACTATTGTTTCTAATTCTATGTCACATATTTCGCGAAGGCAGAAGAGTAGTGGATTATATGGATAGGTTGGGATATTCGTCGTCCAATCATCTCTACCTGATGGAATATCTTCCCACAGCTCTTCATAATATTATTTGATGATACTAGACGTTTATTGTTTTCTCATCTTTAATTTTTTTTTTTTTTCTCTTTTTCCTTCTTATCTAAAAAACATAACCATCATGCTCGTGTAAATGAACGGGATTAGTCCGATAAGCGGTTAAAAAGAGTCAACCTGTAGAGATGTGGCTGATCTTGAGAAATTTTTTTAGTGGAACCATTAAACACTAGTCAAAATAATTCACTTAAATTTATAATTAATCTTACATAATTTTATCACTTGAATATATAAAGTGAGTAAACATTCAATATGTAAAATCTTATCTAGTGTTTACTCATCTTATATAGGAAAAATTAAGAAGTTTGAAACAGATGAGCTGAAGAGAAAAAACTTATTTGTAGTGAGTCTAGATGATGTTGAGTTGGAAATAATATTCACTTTAATGGACTTGTTCAGGTATTTAAATATTTTTTAAATAAGTAGGGTCCAATAATAATGTTCCAAAAAATAAAATATATGATAGTTTATGACCTTTGCATGTATAATATATGTTGCACAAATTATATTGAGGGTGTCATAATTTTTTTATATAAAAAAATTATGAGAAAAAGTTCGGGAGGAGCCGTGGCTCTCCCTTGCTCCTAAGTAGATCCACCATTGGAGATGCCTCTATCCAATTGAATTTAATTATATGCATCCACATACCCTAAAAAGTATTTTAGGCTATGCTTGGATGGATGGAGGGATGTGGTTAACAATGGAGTCAAGTGGTAAAAAGACTTTAACCTATTCTTTAAGAGTTTTGTAAGTAACGGAATGAACTGGTTAAGGATGAGAATCCGAACCACTCCATATCACTCAAACCCTATATGATGAACCACTTCATACCCATTAATTAGAGGGTATGGTTAATTTTCATACACTCCAATTTAGATGTTTGGGGTGGAGTGTAAACCACTTCATACCCTTTGTAATTCACTCTATTCCATTAATTACCATTGTGATTTTTTCAAATAATGGAGTGTGATCTCCGTCCATTCCTTCCTTAATTCTTCCAAACAATGAGATGATATACATTTCACTCCATTAATAATCACTCTTCTGTATCTCCATTCACACACGGGAGTCTTAGAATAACCGGATTTATCAAAATGTAAATCATCAAAATTATGAGACGCTGTACTAAAAGATGAATATAACCCAGACATTCATTGGTGGGGTGTGGGGACTAAAACGTGGCCGGAGACAAAAGAACGATTTAGTCCACTTTGTGGTCCTTTTTAGTTTTCACCAATGAGAAACCAATCTCCTTCCTCCCTAGCGTAATGCCAAACTTCGTATAACAATATCTAGACCAAGTCGTTTGTCTCCAAAGTTCATTTACCACTTTGTCCATGCCGCCACTAACTCCAAGACTGGTTGTGCCAATAGACCTGTTGAATAAGAAGGCATGGAAACAAGATCTTCCTCTCCATAACCGATGGCACCCTCACATACCACCCGTGGCTGATGTTAATACTGGTGAAGTCTTTAGAGTAGAGATGGTAGACTGGACTGGAGGTGCTATTAAAGATGACAATTCAGCACTAGACATAAAACTTATAGACCTCTCAACTGTAAGTATAATTAAATATCAACCCCACTCCATTTATTAGAAATCAAACTTCTAAATTTGATTTGGATTTAATTAATTGATATGCAGTTTCAGTGTAATGATTTTTACATTATCAGCTAATCATATATTTTCATTTCATTAAAATTGTTTGAATTCTATCATAACTGCGTTAAAAGTCATAAGATGACTGTTGTATCAAAATTAAACTCATTTGATTTTGGATATAAAAAAAAGAGGAACCTGATTCTGAAGACCAACAAAACTATAGAAACCAAATAACTATTTGATAGCATCTGAATTACATGTGTATTCTTCTTTTTTATTTATCAGAAATCTAACTTGCTAATTTAGTTAGTTATTCTGTTAACTGTATATCAGAAATCTAACTAACTATAACAAATACAGTTAACAGTATAACTAACTAAATTAGTGAGTTAGATTTCTGATATTATTTGAAGAACTATATGATTACAATGAATTAATTTTAGATGGTGGGGAAACAATCCAGGTCCATTATCTTAGTGGGCCAATCAGAATTCTGGATAGTGATGGCATCCCAGCTAAGCCTGGAGATCTGCTTGCTGTTGAAATATGCAACTTAGGTCCTCTCCCTGGAGATGAATGGGGTTATACAGCAACATTTGACAGAGAAAATGGAGGTGGTTTCTTGACAGACCATTTTCCTAGTGCCACAAAAGCTATCTGGTACTTTGAGGGGATATATGCTCATTCACCTCAGATACCAGGTGAATGTATTATGTACTGATGGATTACTTGTTATCTGATATTATAAAATACGAACTTAAAATGGATATAGGTTACTTTCTACATGTTTTGCTACTCACATAATCTTCAATGCTGGACAGGAGTGCGATTTCCGGGTTTAACACACCCAGGGATAATTGGAACTGCACCATCAATGGAACTCTTGAACATATGGAATGAAAGGGAGAGAGATGTTGAAGCAAATGGTATTCGATCTTTTAAACTCTGTGAGGTTTTGCATTCACGACCATTGGCAAACTTACCATCAACAAAAGGTTGCCACCTTGGAAGGGTAATGGTGCATTTCCAGAACATCTATCTATATATTTAATCTGATGATAAATTATATCCTTGTAGCTTTACTTCATTAAATTCAAAATCCAAAAGTGCTCAGTAGATTTTTACAATAATTTAGCTCATTATCCAAATGCTTTCACAGATTTTTTTTAGGCTGAGTTACAGAAAAGTAGTAAATTCACTCCTAAGGCTAAATCCTCTTAACTACAGTGAAGGTTTCAATCTTAGAATACACTATACCCATTGCCAAACGAAATAGTTAATTAACACCTTAATTGACATACTAAGCTACCAAGTTTGCAAAAGCTTTAAGGATTTGACCAATGCTTTGTTGGCCTGCTAAGATATCTGAAACAAAATTTCCTTTCTATATTCTCCGTAAGCCCTTTTCTTATGTGACATTCTTGTAGATCCAAAAAGGCACTACTGAATGGGAGAAGATTGCAAGGGAAGCAGCAAGAACAATACCAGGAAGAGAAAATGGTGGAAATTGTGACATCAAAAATCTTAGTAGAGGTTCAAAGATATACCTTCCAGTTTTTGTAGAAGGAGCAAATCTCAGCACTGGTGACATGCACTTTTCACAGGGTGATGGCGAGGTCTCATTTTGTGGTGCAATAGAGATGAGCGGTTTCCTAGAACTTAAGTTAGTATTACAACTTCGGTAACTCAAATATCAGCCAACTTGTTCTGTCCATACACTTAAATCAACAATGCAAAAAGTAAGCATACTACAGCACTTACATTTGATACTGTTTTTAATGTCATCAGGTGTGAAATTATTAGGGGTGGAATGAAAGAGTACCTTACACCAATGGGGCCTACTCCTCTTCATGTCAACCCAATATTTGAGATAGGCCCTGTTGAACCAAGATTCTCAGAGTGGTTGGTTTTTGAGGGCATCAGTGTTGATGAAAGTGGGAGGCAACACTACCTAGATGCAAGTGTTGCTTACAAACGGGCAATACTCAATGCAATTGACTATCTATCCAAGTTTGGGTACTCTAAAGAACAGGTTTAACTACATAGCACTAAGCAGTCTTGTATACTTAGGGATAAAGTCTGTAATATCACAAATTCTATATTCCATTGCAAGCTCACACAAACACATGATAGTTTATACCCCTAGACACTGAAATGCAACCAATGACTATAATTGCTATATTTTGAACATCAGGCGTACCTTCTGCTGTCTTGCTGCCCTTGTGAAGGAAGAATATCTGGAATAGTTGATGCCCCCAATGCTGTTGCAACCCTGGCCATCCCAACAGCTATATTTGACCAGGTAAATATATCCCTCTACAGCTTCCCTTTTGTAAAACAACCATGAACCCAATTGTTGAACCCTATAAAGTAGGAGTATAAACTATCTATCAAATACAATGGCTATTTATAATAACACTATCATTTCCCAAAACTCTAGAAATTAGCAGGCTGTAGTAGAAACATCCACCCGACCGTAGTATTATTGTATGGATTGAAATTATTGAATTATTTATCAAAAGATCTCCTTTATTTTTATTGAACTTTTTAGTCCCTATAAGATAGGCGATTTGTTGTCTGCAAGTTCAAGAAGTTTGGATTTGGTCCCTGTCATTAGTTTTTTTCTGTTAAGTGCTGATGTGGCTGATAGAGTGCCACACGAACACGGACTAATTTACCCATTTGTAAAACCATATCACAGCTTCATCAACTCACACTCCCAATACCCCTGGTTCTCCAACCAATTCTGGTAGTGTCTTCCATTAATTTCCTTAATAGATCATTGACTTTAAGATAGCGAAGTTTAACAGTAACACACATATAATTTGAGGGAGGTTAATGTCATGTTGCAAACAAGAGAGGTGTTAAATGTAATTACCGCAAACCTTGGAGGAGGTGGGTGTAATATCCTACTTCAAAAATTATTCATGTTATTGTAGGTTAAGCTCAAAGGGTATTATGTTTTTGCAGGATATCCGACCTAAAAATAACAAGGTGCCACTTGGACCCCGCCTTGTAAAGAAGCCAGATGTCTTCAAATGCACTTATGATGGGAACTTGCCCACCACAAGGAATCCTAGTGCCACATCATGACTCAAACAAGTTAGAAAGCAGATCAGACTTGTGATGCCATTTATGCTCCAAACGCTTTTGCATAATGTAAGTTTGCAATATATGGAGAGTTGTACCAACTGCTAATGCTCACTAGACAACTGCTGGAAAAATGCCAGTGATTATGTATTCTTAATTACTCAAAAATAATTAATAAGGAATTTAGTACTAGTGACAAATAGCAAGCCCTTAATTTAACATTTGTCTGCCCGTTAATAATTTTAACTAGCCTTAATTTCAACCGACATTGAAAACACAAGCTAAATTGAAGATAATGTTTTGAGACAATTGTCTTGCCATATAAATTCATGCATGAGATTGGATGTAATTCAGCAAGTGATTTGATATGTATAGAGACAATAAGTAGAGTTACCAGCGTACTTTTGCAGACAGTCAGCATTAAGTGCAAATTTATCTTTTTTGAGAGTTGCCTTTAGCCTAGATGGCAATCGACCTTAAATCCTTATCTGTTAACAAATCAGAAGAGATGATGACCTGACCAAAGAAAAGAATGGAATACATGAAAACGGAGGGGGGAGTGGAGATAGGCTTCAATTATTGGAGACAATTAATTGTTTCATGTCTTTCAAATAGAATGCCAACTAGACAACTGATCCGCATTGTGGTAATGAATAGCAAAATAAAATCATGGTTCTATACGAAAAAAATCATATACTATTGTTCCTATTAGCAAATCATGAAAAAATAGGACTTCTTTTCACTATACAATTGGGCTACATCCAGTCCTTGGCTAAACCAATCTTTTCCATTATAACTGATCAAGTTACATACGAGTATTATTTGAACACCTAGCCTTCTCCAAGCTCCAATAGCAACGAGTATTATTTTCACAACCAGCCTCTCCAGACTCCAGCAAGTATTCTTTTAGCTAGCCTCTTCAGGCTTAACGGAGTATTGAAAAAGGTTTGAAGCAACAACTTCAAATTATACTCAAGGAGTGAATACGATTAAGAGAAGGTATGACTGCTTGCACCAAGAACTTCTCTACAAGATTTACAATGAGTAGAGAAGAGAAGAGAAGAGAAGAGTATTTGCGAGGAGTGATTTGAGAATTTTCTGTATCAAACTTTTCTCTTGTTCTATATATGCTCTTGTGTATCTTGTTTTGTTGTATATTCTTTGTGTGGTTCTCTACTGCACATACTTTCAAAGTCTTCTTTAATTAGTCTTCACTGAGAATAGATTCGTTTGAAACATTTCTTTGACTTTTTATTCTTTCACATGTGACATTTCTTCAGAAAAAAGAGTCATTCTATTCATCAGAACATTCATGTTGTACATTTCTCACTTTTTCTGCATAGCAGACTTTGCAGCAGGTGGAGAATGTGCTTTTTGACTGAGGTCAGAGCAAGATAGTACCTTTTTCACTTTTGCTGACATAAAGCATTTCTTTTCCACTTTTATCTATTCTGATTGTTGAGCCACGTATCGAGCTTCTTTTCTTTAGAAGATGTCAACATTTAGATTTTATGATACCAATGAGATTTTAGTCAGCACGTAGGAAACATATTTTTAGATAAGTCCTTTAGACGACTTATTTCCTTTAGAATTCTTTGTCTTGACAGATGCCTGATCTATTCTGAGCACTTCTTCACAAGCGGACTTTTAGTTATATCTTCAATGTTCTAGTGAGTGTCTCAAAAGTAAACTTTTGATCATTTGGTCTTCAGATCAGATCTTCATTTCTTGTCTTGTTGATTCAGATGATTCTTCTTTTGGAAAATCTTCAGACGCTTCAGCTTTCATACAGATTGATTATAAGATGTTCAAATCTTTAGTACTAATTTGTTATGATTTTTACTTGTTCAAATGTAGTCATTTTTCATTCTTCAGTCACTCAGGATAGATGTATTCCTGTGGCTTTGCTTTACCCAAATTTGGTGCTTGAGTTTAGCTGATCAGTCTTTAGGGCTTGGAAGGAGACGCTTTGAATCAAATGCTTCGAAGTTTGCTTGGCTTGTTTGAGGAGACAGACGCTTACAGTTTGCTTGACTTTTGATGCTTCTGCTTTAGTCATTTGTTCTTCATACACTTTGACTTTACTTGTGATAGAGTTGCTTCTGCTGATTTGTTTCACTAACTCAAAGATCCTTGAAAAGATTGTTTCTTTTAAATAGTCTGCACACTTAATAAGATTACTAGTAATGTTCACACAATTCATTTAAATCGTTCTATAAATGTTTGATTTTATCAAAATACAAAGGTCGGACGCTTAACACAAGCTAGCGGACACTTGAAGATCTAACAATCTCCTACGCATAGCAAGTCTGAGAGACGCTTGGAGATCTAACATGTATATCTTTCATTAATGAAAAAATAAATAAATGTAGAGATATTTTTTTAAAATGACATACGGCTTGTTAATTCAATGTCTTATGGGTGGTTAAACTTTTTACGCTATTAATAAATTACAAATATACTAAAAGTATTTAATATTATTTTATTAAATTGATATTTGCTAATGAGTGCTGTAGGTAATTGTTAAGAAAACAAATTAAAATATATTAAATAAAAAATGAAGCATTTATTATATTAGAATTATTAAAAATATGTAATACTTTTTCTTTAAGTAATAATAAAAATTGTTTAATAAGTGTATTAAAGTAGTACCCAAAAAATAGGTGTATTAAATACTCATTAATCAATGTATTTAAAAATTAATTCTAAAATTGGAATTAATTCCTAAAATAGGAATTTATTTTTAAGGAAAGTGTCACTTTTCTTAAAACTGATTCCTACAATACAAATTATATTTTAAGAGCTTGTTTGGTAAAATTAGCTGTTAGCGGATAAGCTAGTTGATAGCGGATAGCGGATAAGCTAGCTTATTTTCTGTGAAAGTGTTTGGTAAAACTAGCGGTTGAACTAGCTGAAAAATATAAAATGACATAAAAGGATATCTTCATTAATGATTTTACATAAAAGAGAGAGAAGAGAATAAAGATAGAATTAAATGAAGATAATAAGGATAAAAGTGGAAAGAAAAATGAAACGCTATACGCTATAAGCTCAAACGCTACTTCAAGTAGCGTCTGGAAAAAACGTTATAAGCTCGTGAAAAAACGCTATAAGCTCGTGATAGACGCGCTTACCAAACGGGACTACTTTCTCATCCACTATAAGCTATCCGCTATAAGCTCGTTGAAGTGCCTTGCCAAACAGGCTCTAAATCCTTTTTCCAAACAACTATATTATTATATTACTTATTATACCAACATGTGATTGGTCCGAGTGTTAACGAACTCAGGGCTCTTAAACAAGTGGTCAGAAGTTCGATCCTTGACTCTAGGGTACGGAGCAAATCGGGTTGGAAGAGATTAACCCTTCAATGTCGTCCAGTATCTCGTGGGATTAGTCTTCGTAGTTGTGTGCGGGATACCCTGAAAACCTAAAAAAATATATTACTTATGCTTAAAAGTAACCGCTGTATAAAATCAAGGGGAAATTATATTGATTTTCCCTAGGATTTAGATTAATTAATTGTACTTAGTATCTCTCTTGCATCAAAAGAATTACACTTACCAACCCTTTAAGGAAGGTCATTGTAATGATAATTGAATCTCACAAGAGGTAAGTGTAACTTTTGAAACAAAAGTGATGCCGAGTGTAATTAAGTAGGATCTTAAGGGAGATCATTGTAATTTCTCCTAAACTTGATTGTAATGTATTGTGAGTAAAAATACGTGACACTTACAATAACTTTCTTAAAAATCATATCTCTAATGATGTATGATCAATTATTAGTGTAAAAGTTTTGTACCAATTCAAACTAAAATTGTATTGCTTATGAGCATTAGTTTTAGGATTTAATTGGTATATACACTGTCAGTGTAAAGATTTTTTACACTGTCAAGCAATCAAAAATTGCCACATAAGCGAAAATGCTTGACTCCTATCCTAACTACCTTAAAAGTCATTCCTATCATGATTTCTGATTAGTTGACAGTGTAAAAAAACTTTACATTGACAGTGCATAACAATTAAACTCTTAGTTTTAACTCATAAAAATATTTTGGAAGATTGAAAATCTAAGATAAACACCTAATTCTAAATAAGAAAAATTGAAAGAAAAAAAAAGAACGAAGATAATATTAATTTTGATATATTCTTAATATAAATTTTTTTATATCATTAACCAATCATAGATTATCATATGTGTAATTTTTAAATTTATTATTATAAGTGTTAAAGATTTTACATGATGTAAAAATACATAATTAGATGTTAATATAAAAAAGATTATCGATATGAAAGACTTTGTTGACAAAGATAAAATTCACTCCAATGATTAATCTTTGACTATCAGTTTGACATAATTAGATGTTAGATGTTAATCTAAAAAAATGTCTATTAAAATTAAATTCCATATATTTTTTCCTAAAAAAAAGCAAAAGAAAAGAGAAAGGAAAAAAAAAAAGTGAGGGCTTGAGAATTGTGTCCGACCTACGACATCAAAAGGCTTATGCTGCAACTTTATTTATTTTTTCCTCCTCCCACCCATTTTTTCCAATTTAATTAATGGCCATAAGGCCCTTCAATTTCACCTCCTCGCGCAATCCATTGCTCTTTCTCTTCCGCGCTTCTCAATCTCTTTCTTCTCAATTCCCCCAACCTTTCTTCCTCCGCCACCTAGCTTCCTCCGCCCCACCTCCGCCGCATCCCAACGACCTCCGCCGCCGATTTCGGCCTCCGCCACCGCTAGCCGACAACCTGGCGCAGAAGATTGGGAAATCCACTCGCCGCCCCGGCGCTCCTTCCAAGGCGAGGGTTTATGCCGATGTCAACGTTGTTCGCCCTAAGGAATATTGGGACTATGAGAACCTCACCGTTCAGTGGGGGTACCTTACATTTACATTCAATATATCTATAATTTTCTGTGCTTTACTTTTCTTCGATGAAAATTTAAGGTCTTGTATATTCCTTTTTATTTATTTATTTATTTTTTGAAATTTTGAGTATTGATGCTTTGTTTATTGTTATTGTTATTGTTTGTTGTGAGTTTTTCAGGGAGCAAGATGATTATGAGGTAGTGAGGAAGGTGGGAAGGGGAAAATACAGTGAGGTGTTTGAGGGTGTTCACTGCACCGATAATGAAAAGTGTGTCATCAAGATCCTGAAACCCGTGAAGAAGAAGAAGGTGTGTTGTTATGAGCTGTTTTGATTTTCATTCTTACGTTGGGGTTTGATGAATGAATGCTTTATAGGAAATGAAGCACTCGTCATAGACAAGTTATGTTGGTGGCTCACAAAGTATGTAAGGCTGAGGCATTTAATTTTGATAACTTCAGAGTGAGCTGGAGATAGTTAGCAATATATTATAGGGGAAAAAGCATACAACCGGACATTGTATATGCATATTTCATATGTTGATTGTAGTTGGAACATATAACCTACCAAAATGAATCTTTCGTTTTGATTTTTTTTGTTATGTGGGTTGGGGTTGTTATTTTATTTTATGAACTTGTGCAAGGATTGGTTGTCGTGTATATAATATGTAATTAATCAACTCATAAAAGGATGTGCATTCTTAGAAATAATCAGTAGCATCGCAATGCAGGATGGCTACAAAGTACATATCTTTTTGGCTTTTTGCTTCTATTTCTTTATGGATAGTGTACTCTGTTGTACTTTGGGTTTGTTGTCTAAACTCCATACAATCATTAACCAAAGTCTTTTTCCACTAGGTGGGGTTGGCTATATGGATCAGGTGACACCATTAGTGTTTTTTTTTTCATAAATCGTGTCCTCCAAAAGTCCATTAGCTCTTAGTCCTTTTTAATGGTTTCTCCTATGGCTTTTCTTAGTCTCCCTCTACCTCTAAGTAATGGGCTATCCTCCATATGATCTATTCTTCTTATCGGTACTTCTAATTATCTTTTTTTCAGTTTTCACACAGCCAAACCACTTAAGGGGATATTTTACTGTTTTTTTGTGGATAGGTGCTACAAACTTCTTCTTAAATACATTCATTCCCAATCCTACCATGTCGTATATGTTCATTATCCAACGCAACATCCTCATCTCTTTACCACAAAATATTGTGCCATAAAACATCACATGCCTTATAGTTGTGCAGGTAAAATTTTCCCTTTTGCTTGAGAGACACCTTTTGATCAGAAATATCCCTCAAAGCACTTCTCGATTTGAGCTACCCCGCTTGGATCCTATGGTTTACTTCCCCACTATTTCTCCGTCATTTTGTATGATAGATCCAAGATACCTAACCGTGTGACTTGTGGGATGGTGTGATCTCCAACTTTCACCTCTAATCTAGTGTTAGCTTGCTTCTTGCTGAGTTTACATTCCATATGCTTCGTTTTACTTATACTTCGGAAGTTATGTGCTTCCAAAGCTTGTCTCCACAACTCTAGTTTACCACTTATTCACTCTCCCGTTTCTCCTACTAGCACTATATCAGCTTCAAAAAACGAACCACTTGTTTTAGTTTGATTTTCTGTACAAGGCTTGTTAGAAGGATAGGTTTTAATTTTTAATGGAAGCATGGTTTTTTTCTTTCTTAGGCTATTGAGGTTGATCTTAAAGACCTTCGCACAATTTTTTTCTTTCTAAATTTTGGTTTTTGATTATTGGATGTGAATGGCATGCAAGTGGCCATACAGCTAGAGAGTAGTTCTAATTTGTTCCATTTGGTTACTTAGAATAGAGGTGCTGTAGTATCAGAAGGCTGCCTAGTCATTTATTAATTTGTTTAAATTATAATTTTCTCCTATCTTCTGATTATATCTGTAACATTGAAGAAATCTTAAATATGCTTCTGATTTTGGATGCAGATCAAGAGGGAAATCAAAATATTGCAGAATCTTTGTGGAGGACCCAATATTGTAAAGTTGCTTGACATTGTTAGAGACCAGCAGTCGAAGACTCCAAGCCTTATATTTGAACATGTTAATAACACTGATTTTAAAGTGCTTTATCCGACATTATCAGACTATGATATTCGATATTATATCTATGAACTTTTAAAGGCAAGTTTTATGCTCTCATGTTTATTAAAGAACAAGATGAACATGCCACATTTATCCCCTTTTTTTAGTCATTTTTTTTCTTGCATCTCACTGGACGCAAGTATACTAAATGCTTCAAGATAATGTTGATTGTTTTGATTCTTGTGATTTTCTTGTTGAATTAAATTAGAAACTGATTAAGACTTAAGCTGTTTGCTGCACATATTTGATGAATATTTTTGTCTTAGGTTTAGTGTAGAATGTGGATGAACAGTATTGGTATCTTGGGACCTGATGTCTCAGGATGGGTTTGTGTCATACAAGGGACTCAGAACTTAATTCTGCTCCATAGATGCTCTTGCAATGCAAGACATATCACCTTGTTGTCATGATTACAATGACAACTCAAGAACCAGTTGCTTTCTCTTGAAATCAATTATGAGTTTAACAAAGCCTTCTAATCAGGATGGCTTGCATCCAAAAGCTCCTTTAGCCATTCATATGTCCTGTGAGATAATGTGGTTTGTTTTCTATGCAAATGTCTTCGATTATGATTCTTCAACTGTTCTTCTACTCAAATGCTTTTGTTTTTTTGATGTTCATTGCACTTTTGGTATTGTTGATCCTTTTAGTGTCATTCGATAGAGACAATCTTTGATGGAGGAGGTACATATCACTCAAGTTTGTCAAATGTTTTACTAAAGTACTAAAGTTAAAGTTTTCCCCGGAAGGTTTACATTATAATTAATGCTTTGCAAAAGACAATGTCTCTTCAGCTATACAACTGCTTATGTGTCCTGCTTCTTTCCTTATTGGCATATTTAGTTATACATGCATGTACATCCTGGTTGGTGTGTGAATAGTGCTACTTTGTTCAGTTTGTGATCTGTAAATGCATTGGATTTGTTTCCCAATCATTGTTTGTGGCCATTAACTTGGAAGCACTAAGTTATTTGAAACTTCTATCAGGCGCTGGATTATTGCCACTCACAAGGAATCATGCATCGGGATGTAAAGCCACATAATGTAATGATTGACCATGAGCAGCGTAAGCTTCGCCTTATAGATTGGGGGCTTGCTGAGTTCTATCATCCTGGGAAAGAATATAATGTTCGCGTTGCCTCAAGGTTCTTTTGCTTTTCTGTTTCTTTTGTTGCTTTTCCAGATGATTTATAAATGGTCATAAAATAATTACTCAGGTAACATTTTGATAATTTCTGAACTGTCTGGTTCTATTTGCTTTTCGTTATTGCAATTACTCGGTTATGCATAATTTCTGAACTGTCTGGTTTTGATTTTCTTTTACTCCTTCCATCAGCCATCAGGATGACTTGGTTATGCATATACTTGTTGAACTAAAAACCAAACAGTTCCAAAATCTTAACTTAGGAGACTGAGAGATTTCCTTTGGTTAGGCGCATGAGATAAAACGATGTGTGGTAAACTGGGAAATTTTTTGTAGGACCAAAAAGAAAGGGGGTTTGAGTCAGTGAAATTTAGTTCCGAAATCAATCCTTTAGCTGGTAAATTTCTAATGGTGTTTCCCTCCATATACATGTATATGCCATCCGGTTACAAAAAGCAAATATGGTTTCCTCCAGAATGGGTGGGATGTCATCAGCTTATTATTTTTGGTAAAAAAAAAGTAGCTAGGTTATGGTTACTTAACTGAGTTCTCTCTCTCATCTTTGTTATCTTGCATACACAAGATTTCTTATCTCCTTTTATGTGCTTTGTTTGTAGATATTTCAAAGGTCCTGAACTTCTTGTTGATCTTCAAGACTATGATTACTCTCTAGATTTATGGAGTCTTGGTTGTATGTTTGCTGGGATGGTAAGCAATGCTCTTTCCTTTGAATGGAATTTTTATTGTGTAGGGTTTATTCTTGGTTCTTATATTGCATAAGTAAACTTCAGAATCTTCAAATAATGCATGATATATCAATATCTCCTTTTGAAGTCAATGTATGGGTTGAAGTCTCCTGCCCTGCTTATCTATGGTGTGTTTTTACAGATATTCCGTAAGGAGCCATTCTTTTATGGACATGATAACTATGATCAACTGGTCAAAATTGCTAAGGTAAGTGAAGACCGTGAAGTGGACTTGGTGGAGTTTATGCCAGATTGTTGGGTTATGTGTGTTTGGGTGATAACTCATTGCTGCTTTTGTTCTGGAGTCTAACGTGGTTTTTTTATTTGTAACCCGTTTCTCACAGGGGATTTTATTATGTTGCAAGTGTGTATTGTTCTTGTATCTTGCAGTGTTTTTTTTTTTTTTTTAGCTTTTTTACTTTAATGATTTCTCTGTACACTAGAGTAGTTTGTCCCACTTGGTGGTCTTGTGATAAAATTTTCTTTTTGTAAAGAAATGAAATGTCATTGCTGGCTTTTAGGAATGCCTTTTGTCTGTTTCCAACTTAGTGCATTATTTTTCTGGTACTGATCTTGCAGAACTCTGCTTCTTTGTTTCATCTTTTTAAATAATTATACATGCCCGTGAAGTCAATATGAATTCTTCTGAAGTAGATTTAGGATTGCAAAGGATGTTTTCTTAGTTCCTAGCTATAGTATGATGTAGAAGCAACTTGAACATTGAAGAGAGAGAGAATTTTAGATTGATAATATGCTTTTTCTCTTGCAATAGGTACTTGGGACAGATGAATTAAGTGCATATTTGAATAAATACCGTATAGAGTTGGACCCACATCTTGCAGCACTTATTGGGAGGTTTATATCTGTGTTCCAATCGTTCTGTATATATGTTGCTTTGGTTCACTTAAATTATTATTATTTTAATTTTAACTAAGACACTCCAATATTGTGACAGGCATAGCCGGAAACCATGGACGAAGTTCATAAATGTAGAAAATCAACACTTGGCTGTTCCTGAGGTAGTATGCGTTGTAATCATCTGTGTTTTAATCATATTGTCATTGATTCTCATTCAAAATTTATGCTGTTTTTAAAGGCGGTCGACTTTGTTGACAAGTTACTACGGTATGATCACCAAGAACGTCCCACTGCAAAAGAAGCCATGGTAAAAGCCCAATTTCTTAGTATTTTTGTTGTTGGGCGTTCTGTGACATATATTTAAAATATATTGGTTTGAGCATGGGTTTCACTTGGGACTTCAGGCTTCTAATGTGATGTTGTGGCTTTAGCTATTGGTTCATCTGCTGTCCGTTGATCTGGCCCTGTTTGGAATTTTGTTTTTCCATTTTTGTTAAACCCCTGTTAAGTAGATCATTGCACTGCAATTTTTGCTTCTAACCTATGTAGCACCTATATTTTTTGTAGGAAATGTAGATTGTGCTTCTAATCTATGCCTGGCTCTCTAGGTTATTGTAGACAGACTTGGATTTTTTTTTTTTTTTTTTGGAGGGGGGGGGGTGTACATATTTTTTTGTGTTTTGCTCAAATTATATGGTAAACTGTTTATACTTTATACCCTTCCTGCCACCCAAGTATTTGGAAATACTATGAACTCATTTCGTAGAAAGTTTAGTAAACGAATAACATGCTGTGCAGGCCCATCCTTATTTCAATCCAGTCAGAAATGCCGAAAGTAGTAGAACTCGTGCACATTGAGTTTCTGATGCTTGTTGAGTTATGGTGCTTGCTCTTGGTTGGGGCCTTTACATGGCTGAACTTTTAATTCTGGTGGAACTTGCTTTTAGGAGATTCTGCTCCTATTTTGTTGTAAAACTCAGTTCATTAGCTTTTTCCCTACTTGTCTTTGTTCTGTTTTGTTTCTTTTTGTTTTTGGGCAAATTCAGGTCTCAACAATTTCATTTGATTGTGTGCTTCTAATTTGGAATTAATTCATGATTCAATTTCAGTGAAGTCATACGCTTGTTTGTTTTAACTTTAAGTCAATTAGCATTCTTCCAGTTTCTTTTTAAGTTTGTTGGTTGAGAATAACTCGGTATAGGTAGTACTAAAAATTTTGATGTGTGCCTTCTCAACCTTCTACAGCATTCCATATGAAATGTTGAAACCTTCGGCTGTGTGCCTGTTTGGGGATGGTGCTAGTATAACTGCAAGCCAGTTTAACATACGATTTGAGGTACATTTAATCCTAAATTAGTTCTTTTTAGGATAAATTTTATGGACATTATAGTCCATATTAAATTATTTTGATCGGCATTTCAGATTTTGAAGAATAAGTTTGGGCCTTCGCAGTATATGGTAGACATTGAAATGATGTGTGCAACGGCGTGTATGTAGCATTATTCTAAAAAATAACAAGTCAAGCGAATGCCAATTCTATATTTTTAGAATAAAGGTTCAAACTAGTTCTTGACAAAAAAAAAATATAGTGATATTTTAATCTTTGAGAAATAAAAAATATTTATTTGATATTTAAGAATATAAAATATGGATCAAAATAATTTCTGGATTAAATTGTTCCTCAAAATTATTTTAAAAAAGATTAATTTAACCCATATTTCTTGAAGATCAAATTGATTTTTCATATTATAAGAATCAAAATATCATCGTGTTTTTTTTTTTTTTTTTTATTAAGGATTAGTTTGAGTTTTAATTCATATTTCTACTATAAATTGGATTAAATCTCGTCTGGGTTATGGCCTCAAAAAACAAAAAGATAGTAGTCTTAGTAGTCTAGGTTAGGCAATTCACTTGGGCCGTTTGGCTATTTGGTCAAATACTTAGTTGGGCAATTGAAACAATGACATAATATTTTGTTTTTCAGAAAATAGTTTAGGGTGATGCCGGACTTTCCTTATTTCAAGGCAAAACAAATCACTACTCAGAATGTATTAGAATTACAAATTGCAAACTAATAAGTAATGAATCACTTGATTGGAACCCAGGTTATGCACTTGACATACCAATCCCTCCCTCTTGGCCTAGCAAATGACGGTTTTTTTTTTTTGGTTTTCCTGTGTCTTTCAGCTCGATAGGCGAAAGACTAATAATCTCTGTTGATATAGGATGCGTTTGTGTATACAGTTTATTTAAGCGCTTATGCAATAAGCTCTATTTTAAATAAGCTAAAAACAACTTATTTTTATAAGTTTATCTGACAAGCTTATGGAAATAAACTAAAACAGCTTATGGAAAGATCGTAAACTATTTTCATAAACTATTTGTATAAGTTTAATTCCATAAGTTATTCTCATAAGTTTTTCATAAGCTCTTCCAAACCTACTCATAGTCATGCGTTAAATTAGGACTTCTCCGGGTGGTTTTTTCCCATCGATTAACATTTGTTGTCCCATAAAGTATACTACAACCCCGTGTCATGTGTAAAGTCTTGCGGTATTACATAGATATAGATAATTAAATAAAATAATTATCCATTCATAGTATCAGAAACTAAGATAAATTAAAACTTTCACTTTATTACATAAAAACTCTTTACGTTAATTAAAAAAAACAATTCTTTAATTACAATTTTAACCTCCAAACATTGGCAATTAAAAACATCTAGAATTAAAATAAAACATCACTAATGCTAAGGTCTTCAAGATTTCAAGAATTTCTCAAGTCGTCACGTCATCTCTAACATCACCTGTGAACTCTGAAAGACAACACCACTAATGAGATTTATAATCCCAGTAAGCAAACACAGTTCTAAAAGGTTTTCGAAAAGATGTTTTTTTCCGTCGACACGGTAACCGGAAAAACGATCCATGGTCCCCGTTATTTTTCCAAAATAGTAGCATTATAAAAATAGTAATAATAATATAAATTATTATTGCTAATAATAAGTCACCATCAACATATATCATAAATCAAGTATGACAGAATCTCATATATCAAATACTTCACATATGTCATATGACTATCAAACATCACTCAATAATGACGTCTCATTGCCTACCTCTACTCAAGAGAGGTATTTCGATGTCACCTTCTTATCGGTGGCATTACTCATATTTTTTATATCAACCATGTGCACTAGCGGTATTAATCATTTTTCGACATCCCAATTTATGGCGATGTTGCTTTCGAGACCCTATCAACTGGTGGTATTACATATTTTCGACATCTCAATTCAATGGCAATGTTATTTTCAATACCTCATTCATAGGCGGTATTACATAATTTCGACATCCCAATTGGCGATGTTACTTTCGATGCCCCATTCATAGGCAGTATTCTCACACATCGTGCCTCATGCACAATAGTCAATTAAACATGCCAAATCAAATATATATCTCATACATATCTCAAATAAAGCATACCAATCAATCAATATACATATCAATCATACATATGATATCATCAATCACAAGAATAAATGCTCAATTTAATAAACTTTCATTTTAAAAGGAAACCCCCAATTCAATTTAGCGTTCTTGAACCCTAACACAGAAAACCTCAATTTTCCCAATTAATCTCCCAAAATAATATTAGCTTTAACAGTCCAAAACCCCTTTTCGAAATACGATGGAGGTGTGAGAAAGATGATGTTTTACTTACCTTTTGAAGACCTCCAAAGATGCACCCCAAAAACTTTTAGGATTACTTCTTTGATCTTCCTATCTCAAGCCTAAGGTCTCTTCTTCTCCCCAAATCCTTGCATTTCTTCTCTTGCTAGTTGCTTATGAGTTTCTAGGTGTAATAAGAGTTCAAAAGCGCACCCTAAAGGTGTTAAGATTCTATTTATAGAGACCCAAAAGCCCAAAATGCGTAAAAACGTGTCAAGGCCCACTTACCCAGCGTCCAACTCCGTATTTCATATATATCTTGAGTTATAGACATTCAAAAATTATGATTTTTATATCATTTGAAAGATAACAGAAATATCTACAACTTTCATGAAGACCATAAAATCTGAATCGGATGTTTCAAGGGTTATAAAAGGGATAGACGTTGGAAAATCTGTGTTGGCACTGGAACATGAACAGAGTGTACGAATTTGGCCATAACTTGAGCTACAAGAATCTAATTTGGACGAATTTGGTGTCTATGGAAAGCTAAGAGATAGGGCTACAATTCATATGAATATGTCAAGTTCAAAAGAAGTCTTTATGACAGGGTAAAATGCAATTTACGTAGAATTTCGGATAAAAGGAGGTTCAAATTTTGGTATGTTACATCATGGATTTTAATTGGTCTAGAAACATCTCTCATCATCTCTAATTACTAATTATTGGATATTTAAATCAAGTGACTAAAATCTATATCATAGGGTTGTGGTATATTTTGTGGGACAAATGTTATCCCTTGTGCCAAACACGTATATCTCATGATTAAATCTAGGATAACATGTTTAACGGACTCAAACGGCTTCCATTCAGACCACCACATATTAATAGGAAATGACGAGTTGATCCTACCTTTGTATTATTACTATTATTGTGCCAAAGAATCGCTATGGGTTCGTTTGGTGGTCAGTATAAGGAAGACAAGATATGATGGGCTATCATATTGTGCTTTAATCCATGGTTTGGTGAACCAACAAAATGTGACAAGCTTATCATGTTAACTTATCATATCTTGCTGTTTAGTTAAAATTCTATCCTAGGGGAGGTGCTGGGTCAGAAGCAAACAAAATAGGATAAAAAAGTATTTTCCCTTCTTACTCTCATCCCAATATTGTTATTTAACTATGTTTTCAAGCCTAATTAATCAACATTATTACTAATTACAATGTGTGGGTTAGTTGACATTTTCATAAAAAGTAAAAAATTAAAAATTAAAAAAATAATATTGTAAGTTAATTTTTTTAATAATTTAAAAAATGGACTAATCTATAAAAAGCCAAAAAAATTATATTACCAATTTTTTTAATATTTTTATAATTTAAATATATAAAACGCCAAAACAATATTAAAATTGATTTTTAAAAAAATGGGTAACCGACCTGGCATTGGGAAAGTTGGTAACGTGTAGGCATGGCAACGATATTGGAACCCGTGGGTATCCGCCCAAACCCGCCCCGTTCGGAACGGGGAAAATCCGATCTTTTCGGGTTCGAGTTTTCCCCGCTTTTCATAGACGGGGGCGGGGACGGGGATACTGATACCCATCCCGAACCAGCACCCGAACCCGTCCCGCTATTATGAAATTACTAAAATGCCCTTAATTGTAACTTAGGGTTCGAAATTGACACCATTTCAATTAGAGTTTCCATTTGCTTTCAACACTAAGCTGCCCGTTTCCTCTCCACTCTCCTTCCAGCAGCGGCTCTTCTCCCCCTCTCCACTCTCCTTCCAACAGCGGCACAAGCTTCGGTCACCACCACGGCGAGAACGCGACTCACGCGAGGAGATTGACCACTACGACGCGAAGAAGAGGCGAGCTACCATCGCCACCCACCAGCGCCAATCTACCCACCATTGCGAGCCACCTGCTCCGATCTACCCACCACTACGACCCACCAACGCCGCACGAACCAGCACTGCGACACTGACCTAACAAACGTGAGCCAACCAGCCAGACGACCCACCACTGAATTTCCGGCCACCGTGAGACACTGCTTCTCCTTCCATCTGCGACCACCACTGAATTTCCTGAAGTTAAGCATGTTTTATTAGTGCATACAACCTGCTTGATGAATGTATTTATATCATTTCATAGTGCATACAACCTGCTTGATGAAAAGTCTCAGTGGACTCAGTTCTTCGAAGTTAAAGGATCAAACTTGGTTGTATGGTTGAAACATTGGTTGTTTTGGAATTTGTACTTTGTGGTTGTTTTGATAATTTGGAATATTGAATGTATGATTAATGCATGTTGGATGTCATTACTTAGCAATAGGGAATTTTAAATTTAGCATGATGGTGTTAATTGTTTTAAATTTGGTTAGAAAAAGCTTCAAAATCGAGTAAAGAGAGAGAAAATGTTAGTAAATTATCATGATCATTTTTAGTAAAGTATAAAAATATATAGCAGGGTGATTGATTTCCCAATCGGGGCGGGGTCGAGATTCGTTTTTTCTTTTGGAAATTACAGATTTGTAGCTCCTGGGGCGGGGGCGGGGAAACCCGAACCCTAACAGGGACGGGGATGGGGTGTTTTTTTCACCCCCAACGGGGATCTGGTGCCGATGCGGGTTTCGGGTATTTATTCGAGGGCGGGGATGGGAAAGGCAAAACCCGCCCCGCCCCGCCCCGTTGCCATGTCTGGTAACGTGACTCCCTCCAAGGAAAAGGATGAAAGTTCGATTCCTGAAGTAGTCCAGTTGGGAAGCAACCCAACCTCGTGTGTAAAAAATCGAACGTCCATCGTTACTGACCCAAGGATTAGTCTTATAGCCGGTCCAAAGGGCTAAGCTGTGAGGACACCCTGGTGGACCCACTAGGGAGCCAAATGCTTTAATTACGGTGGGTTCCGAACAAAAAAAATATATGTGTAATTCAAATATAAGGGTTTGAATATATTTTATATCATATCCTATTTATAGGATAACATAATACTATCTAGTGAGTTATCTGGTACGTATCAAACATCGGATAAGATAAGAGTTTATCATACTCATATCTTATCCTACCATTATCTAATACTCTTATTCTATTTATCTTTATCACATCCTATCCACCAAACAAGCCCTATGTGTATTATTTTCTCCCTAAAGCTTGGGTCAGTATATAGTTTGGTGCCTCTCCAATTGTTTATTTGATCTTATCAACCGAAAGTGTTCGGGAAAAGGGATAGACGGAAATTGAAAAAAGGGATAGTACCAGTTAATTGTATAATAGAAGGTAGGAAAGTTCAACCTTGTTTTTACGCAACCCAATCCAATTTGTGGTCATCCATCTCAAATCTAATCTAATCTATTTTGCGAATGCGATCCATGCGGTCGTTTGTTTTCGGCCCCGAATGTGTTAAACTTTTCTTTTGTCCTGTTTGGAGGTTCCCTTGCTTATATTGTGGAACTCGCTGACCTACGCTCCATAACTAAATGGAGCACTCTTGTGCCATATTCATCCCCCACCAAGTTCTCGCATTCCTCACAGACCCATTCCTATACATGTTTCAATCCATGTTCGGCAACAATGAGTTTTTTGGTTAAACAACGAGTTCTTAATTTTTTAATGAATTTCTGGTTCTTCTATAATAATTTTGTTTTATTCATTTTCAAATAAAAAATTATTCATTTTTAACTAGCTTTTTATTTTTAATATAACGATTTTGGATGTACATTTTTGTCTAATAGATAGTAAACGAAACAAATATCCATCTTTCCAATACTATCATAATTTAAAAAAAGTTGTTAGCAAATATTCAAAAGAGTTGTGTTATTTAAACAATAAAATCTGGACACCGTATATGATAACGTATGTGTTTATCTCTATCTCTCACTTACTTTTTATCTTCTTAGGTATACACGCATATCAAAAATACATCAAAAAACAAAAGGACATCATATGATGTCCCACTTTCTTATGTTCAAAAATATTTACTCTATTCAAAACTTGTTAAGGATTCAAATTTTTTTTTTAATGAAATGGAGGAAAGAGGAATGGAGGGGAGCAAAATCATTCCTCACACAGTTTTGGCTCTCCTCTAATATTGAGGGATTTGGAGAGGAGGGGAGGAAGTTTTTTTTTTTTTGATAGATTAAAGTTTAGGTGAGTTGGGTCCCGGGGGCTCACTAGGGCTAGGACAGGCCTTACGGCTCAAATAGCGCTTACAGAGGTACTTACAAATTACCCACCAACGAGGTTCTCATGTAATGTCTTCATTTTCATCACCTTAATTGATATATGGATGTATATGTGTAAAGGCTTGATGAGGGTTTTATGCTTAGAAGTATGCTTAGAAGCTGTGTTAAGAGATAGGTTTGAATTGGATAAGAGAAGCATGAAGAACAAGTGATCCAAAGCAAAACGCTCAAGCGTGGATTAGGAGGACGCTCAAGCGTGCTAACGCTCTAGCATGAAGAGTTGGGACGCTCAAGCGTGGTCACTCTGACTCGTTGATTGACACTGATGGGACATAAAATGACAAGTGTCAAAACGCGTCACAGCTGGCATTAGAAGGGCGGTGTGGAAACGTCAACGCTCAAGCGTTGAGAGAGCTAACGCTCAAGCGTTGTCATCAGATTCTTACCCCTATAAATAACCTTCATTTTCACAATGGGAGGATTTTCCCATTCTCCTAAAGCAGAGAGCGAGACTGAGAAAGGGATTAAGAGAGTTGAGAGCTTTAATCCAAGTTTGTGACCCGTTCGTTCGTCTGATTTCAATTTTGTTGGTGTATTCGTGATCAGCTCTTCATTTACTTCGATTCTGCTGGTTTACCTTTGTGATTCGCCAAGAGGAAAAGTTTGAGGACGTGGTGGTGCTCCTGTTGGTAAAGCAGCCGCAACTGCTAGTGGTGGTGGAGAGCTCGTGGTGGTCGTGGCTGCGCTCACTGTGCTCATGAGATCGAGGGTCAAGGCTGTCCATGGATACAAGAGTGTACTGGAGCGAATTACCAGGTGAGGAGGAAGAAACCTCAAATATCTGGGAATCGTAGGCGTAGTATATAATTGTTAACATATGCAGGGCTTCTTAAACCCTACTAGTGGTTGAGTAACCGTCAATACCTAACTCTCATTGGGGACTACTGGATTGTGGTACCACTACAGTTTTAGGCATTGTGGGTTTATCGCCGTTAGGATCGATCGATGATATATGTTGATTGAGGATGTGCGCTTATTTGTGGTAACTGAGAACATGAGTAAATGATGTCATACATGATAACATGTTAGATGAGATGCTTGTTGTGATAACGTGCTTAATTTCTAGTTGGTATGCCTGCAATGATGATATGCTACTATACTATGATATGTTGATGTGATTGTGATTGATGTGATCTTGATTGACTGTGGAGACGGTTGGTGTGTTGTTAGAAGGATAGAGTGGTTGGTGTTATTAGATTCGTAGTTGATGTCGTAAGCCAGTTGATCTAAGTTGAAGGTGACTCTCATAGTTGGAGAGCAACATCCTCACAGTTGGAGGATGTGGACCTTGAGACGTTAGCTAAGTTGTTGTTAAGACGTTGTTGAGATGATGGGTGCATAATCATAGTATTTGTAATGTTGTGGTGAAAGCCGTGTGTACAACTGCAACAACAGTTTGAGTGGTTATCACACGAGATTGGTGTTCGAGGTGGACACTCCGGGGCGACCAAGATGGTTGAACTCACAGTTGGAGGGATGCAGGTGCTTTCTCGCAGTTGGAGAACTTCTCGGGTCTTCTCACAGTTGGAGGGGCTCAGGGAGGCAATGCTCCTCACAGTTGGAGGAACCACTGTTGCGCTGACTTGGAAACTCAGGGGGTGGTTACCTGAATGTCCGACTCGTCGTAGTTGGAGGGGCCACTCTTACCTGGTGAACATCCACCCTTGCAGTTGGAGATTGGATTGTCATTCCTCGCAGTCGGAGGTTGACTGTTGTATTCCCATGGTAAGAGTGCGAGTTGTAGAATTGGCCAATCATATAGACTCAGTTGTGCATGTAGAGTAAGCGGTAATCTCTCGTTGTGATAACTTGGAGGTTGACTGTTGTGATGAACTCGAGAGATGGGTGTGTTTGCTGGTTGTGCTTGTTGGTGTGTATGTTGATGTGTTATATGCTACGTGATCTCACTTTGCATGATCTTGTAGCGTTTCTTACCTCTTGTGCATGCTTTCCTATGCTTTACATGTATGTCGTTGTTCGGGTCGTGATCCGAAGGTGGAGGTGCTGGTTGATTGTCAGAAGTGCTGTAGCAGGTGAAGCTGAGTTGAGGTGAGACGCTGTCGTGAACAACCAGTCTGACATCACGATTCTCGTGTAGAGAGAGAGATCCCAGAGGTATCGTCGAGTCTCTTGTGAGTTTGTACCACGACCAGTGGAGCGTCTGTTTTTATTGTTGTTGCTTTACGCCATGGCTTTCAAGCGAAGCTCTGATGTTAAGTTTCCAACTTGTAATATTTGTTTAATTGCTTCAGCTTTATTTAAGGTTTGATTATGTGTTGTGGTATCAGACCTAGGAAGGTTAAGCTTTGGGGACGTCACATCTCACGTTCTTGTGGGATATGAGTCATTTCCTTACCAACTGGATCAAACCTTCGTTGGTTGGGAGGAGAGAAAGTTTAAAACATTACGCGTGCATTGACTAAAATATCTTTATTTATGTATTTTAAAATTCAAAATTATAAAAATATAAAAATAAATTAGTTTTAAAATTCTCCAGTTTTCCATGGGAACCAAATATGAATAGTATATTTTCCTTCATGTTAAAGTCTCTCCTCCTCTCTTAAACCAAACCCAACCAAACATGGTTATAAGTGATGAATTTCAACCATGAATGACATTTCCTCGCAAATCAATGACTCTGAGCATAATTAATGAGCATGGATTCCTCCAAAACCGTCTCTCTTTTTCTCTCTCACCAACCTCGTTGCTAAGTCTCATACTGACATTGCACCTTACCCTCATGTAAACCACCAAATGAACCATCCGACCCTATCTCTGCGTTTTGTCTCCCTCCTATGTCAAGCACAGCTTCAACATGTAAAGCTGTATATCACCTAACACCATATTTAATGATAAAATTTTAAGAAACATATTTTAAGTTTTTAAGTGAATTTATATATGTAAATTCAAATTTATGATACCCACTCAATTTTTACTCCAATGAGAGTTTCTATTGTCAAGTTCCTTAATTTCTCTCTTCTTTCAACATCTCACATTCTCTCTATCACCTTTACACTATCAATTACAAAAAGATAATATTTAAATGCTATAGAATTCTCTTTTTAGGTTCCTTAGATAAGAAATCTATTCTAAATTTAAGAAACCCAAAATCATATGTAATATATTATAATAATATTTTATTTTTAAAGAATCCTTATGCTCCACTAAAGATGCTCTCCGGGTCCTAAACTAATGAGCATGCATGGATTGACAAGGGCACTTCGGGGATCATCAGTAAAATTAACATCATATCTTTATTACTTACAACTTTAAGATTATAAATCTACAAATATATTCATTTAACTCTAGCTTTTTCTTTAATTCCTTTTCTAATATAGGCCTTATTCATCCACATTCCATAATACTTGTACAATTTAAGGTAGGGATATGTAGTCTTTATGTCACCGACCCGGAGAACACAAGGGCTTTGCTGGCTTAAAATATAATATACTCTTCTTACCATGCACTTATTAATTCAGATCAGTGGGTCAATTGAAGGTCTCGATGATAAAGAATCGAAGGCAGAGCTGTCCCAAATCATGCCACCTATATGCATGCTCGATCTTATTATAATTAATATTAATTAATAAATCAACTAAGCAAGTATAAAATTATTAAGGATTATGTTAATGAGTATTTTAAGGATATTTTTTAAAAAAATAAAAAAAAAATTTTATATTGAAAAACTAAGTATCACATCCCTTTAATTATTAAATATATTAATTTTTAAGAAAAAATTTCTTTTTTTATTTTCTTAAAACACTCATAGCATTCTCTAATTATTAAAGAAACAAATGGAGAGGAATATCTATACCATTACATAGAAAAAGTGGCAGTTAATTAAGTAATCGATCCCATAAACATTCCTCGAGCCACACCATCCACCCACATTTTTTTTTCTAATCATGCATGGTCAACTAGGATCAATTCTACTTTCCAACTGTCGTAATCAGTTTTTAATCAATCCATTAACTACCGTGCTTCTTGTTAGTTCCTACTGGGCTAGACAATTTGCAACATTATTGTAAACATGCTGCCTAATTTTGTTGTCATTTGTTTAACCCCATGACATTACCTAGGTGGTACGTAGAGGACTAATATTCATGTCCAACCAATTATTTTATTTATTTTTGGATCCAACATCGTTAACGTTGTTCCTCTGATCCTAATTTCTCCATGTGGTAGCCAAAATGAGACATAGCCTAATCCCAGGACTTCTTGCTCGACATCGGGCATACAGGCTACAGTGTTGGTTGTGCTTCGTGACAAGCAGTGATGAGTATATTAATAATGTTATTTACATATATCTATTTATATATATTATTTTATATTTGTATAATAGTCATTATCTAATTATATTGAGTTTATTTAATTTTTTTATTCATATATACTCTTATTATATCGTATAAGTTGATGTAAAAAAGATGCATGTGTGAGGTGAAATTAATTTTGCACTTTTTTTTGGTACATTGCACTTAACATTTTTAATATATACTCCCAGTACAAACAAAAAACAGGGAACAAGATTTCTTGTCTTTGATCATTTCAAGGCGATTTGTTCCTATAAGTGTTTCTTTGTCTGTTACTCACTCTCCTGCTCCATATAAGAGATAAAATTCTAATTGATCAAGACTAAAAAAAATTATTAAAATTAATTTATTTTAAATTTTATTTTATAAATGTCCCTATTTAATCACTATTAATTCAACTAACTTATTTATTCCTAAATCCATGCATTATGCTATCTGACCAATGAGTAAAACATTTGTATGGAGAATTGTTGAGTCTCTTTAGTAATAAATTTTAGAGTAAATGCCCAAAATAGTCCCCGACAAAAACACAGGGTACACTTTTAGTCCCTAAAAAAAAAAGTCACCATTTAATCCCCGAGAATGACAAAACAAGGACATGTTAGTCCCTCCGTTTGTTTGACCCCCAGACGACCGTTAGTGTGCTGACGTGTACCGTTAAGTAAATGAGGTGTCCGTTAGTTAAGATTAAAAGCCCAAAATCGTCCTTGACAAAAAGTCACGATACACTTCTAGTCCTTATATTTCTTCTTCCTCCATCACCATCTGAAAACCCTAACTCCATTGAAGGAGCTTCAACCAAGTATGAAAATAGATGTTTATGAGACATTTTTCGCAAGGTAATTCTAAGGAGAGAAACCTACAAAACAATATTATCAATGTTATTTGAAAATTAATTTAAACCCCTTCTTTAAAGCCTGGAGCTGGTGTATGAGTTTATTACCCCCTTTTTTCCTATTTATTATAGTAAGGAAGTTGAGATGCTTTATTTTTGGAAATGAAACAACCATCAAATTAGAATCATAATGAAATTTCATCAATCAATCAAAGTATATATATGAAAACAAAATAGAGCAAACCCAAATCTAACAAACTGAATCATCATTCTTAGGCTCTAATAACTGAGTTTTGAGATGCAGTTTGAAGCTCCTTCAATGGAGTTAGGGTTTTCAGATGGTGATGGAGGAAGAAGAAATATAGGGACCAGAAGTGTATCCTAACTTTTTGTCAGGGACGATTTTGGCCCTTTAGTCTTTTTTTTTTTTACATATTCCATGCTGTACGGGTCTATTCAGTACACTAACGGACATATTAGCTACTTAACGGTACAAGTCAGCACACTAACGGACGTTTAGGGGGATAAACTAACGGAGGGACTAACGTGTCCCTGTTTTGTCATTCTCGGGGATTAAATGGTGACTTTTTTTTCTTAGGGACGAAATTTGTATCCTGTATTTTTGTCGGGGACTACTTTGGGCCTTTAGTCTAAATTTTATAATAAATAAGGATAGAAATAAAATTTAACATTAAAATTAATCACTTTTTTTATATATTAAACCAAAAAAATATTTTATCTCTTATATTGACAACCGCAAAAAGTATTTCATACGGTTGGAACACATAATTAAACATGATCCGTGTCCATGACCCATGTTCTTCTTCTCGGGAGGATGAAATCCTTCCAAAAGCTCAATATTTATCACATTAGTATTCGATATTTTTTATTTGATTTAATTGATATGCATTATTATTTTAAAAAATTTTATATTGTCAATCAATCAGAAATTGTCATATAAGTTAAAATATTTGACTATTATCATAAGGTGAATTTTCTGATACCTCAAGTGTAACTTACTCCGCCTAGATGGTCCAATCAAATTGTGATAATCATTTGACTTGTTCCATTAACATGACTCATTTAATTGAGGTAGCGCATTCTGGTTGGACAGGATAATTTTTACCTCAAAATTATTATGAGTACCGGAAAAAACACTTTATTATAAATACTTTTAAAGTCATCCATATTTTGTCAAAAAAAAAATTATTCATATCAGAATTTCTTATTGATTTACGGTGAAAATGCATAAGAATTAAACTTTTTTATATAGGTTTTTTTATTTATTCGAACGATGCCTGTGGTCCTGTCTTTTTTTTTATCTGATTTTTTTAAACGCTGATTTTAGCCTCTCAATTATGTGTGACATCAATTTGATTATTTAAAAATAGATTTTATTAATTTAATCTATTAATTGAAAAATGATATCAATTTCATTT
This sequence comes from Ammopiptanthus mongolicus, assembly GCA_039655645.1. NCBI lineage: Eukaryota > Viridiplantae > Streptophyta > Magnoliopsida > Fabales > Fabaceae > Ammopiptanthus > Ammopiptanthus mongolicus. The sequence continues at coordinate 11,811,160 of CM077343.1, read as the reverse complement.
TTAATCATAACAAAATATTAATTTAGTCTCTTGATCAAATTTTATTAATTAACAGTTATTATTAGCTGTTGTCAAAAAAAAAAAAAAAAAAGAAACACTTACTATTAGATATATATAGTTAGTTGGAGAGATTAGTTTGTTTGTTAATAATTAGTTACTAGATATATAAAGGTTTGATGTACTCATTTGTAATCACTTTCTCATATCCTATCAATTTCATACTTTTCTCCTATATTCTTCTATCCATCCATGAATGTAATGCTTCCTAACAGTTATCATATGATTCGTATACAATGATAATTTTGACGTCATTGTTAAAAATTAAAAAAATAAATTAATTTTATGTTTTAAAAAAAAAATCAAATTGATATCATCTATTTTTAGAAACTGAAATGTGCTTAATTATTCTTCTTTATATTCCCTTTATGTATCAAACTTATTAAAATTCGTGAAGGATCCACGACGAGTAACCACCCTACGCACAAAGAAAAGGAAAACAATAAAAGAAAACGAAAGGAAAAGAAAGATCAGCTCCAAATCATGAGGTAAACGTTTGCTATTTGATCCTTCATATCAATCCAATTAAAGTTGTATTCCTATGACTGTTTAGTTAAGAATAAGAATGGAATATGACAGAGAATATAAAGCCAAAAGTTTCGCGGGAAAGAATCATGCACTTAGCATTGATCTTCCCCTGTCCCAACCCAAACTCATGATAGGCTTATTCCATCGTCATCTCCTATCGATTAGGTAGGTATTTTGGATTTGATCCAAGTTTGTTCAATGAACGATTGAGTAATTATGAGACAAAACAGTTGTTTTAATGAGTGAGATTCCAAAGTAGCTTCAGGATCAAAAGTATAGATTGATCTCTAGAAGTTATTCTTCACAATAATCAGTCAAAAAAACTAAGGTCTAACATTTAATTATGATGGGAAATCTTTTGAAATGCTTTCTTGATTCCAAATCTTATGGAGTCTTGACAACCCTAATTTTAATTATTAACAATGAGCTGGAATATCATCTTCTCATTTTAAATTTATCCACTTTATTCTACTACCAAATATGCATTGCTAGGGTATATTTATGTAATATGCCTCTGTGTTGACCACCAATTGTTCGAAAGAAAAGTTTGAATCTTGAAATCCACAATGATCTTCTGATTTAGCTAGTTTGGATGTTAAACTTTATTTAAGTACTTGATCATACTTTTTTTTATATGTTTTTCAAATAAAAATTCTAGATTCTGGTTATTATTAAAACAAAAAAAGAACTTACCTCAAAACAAAGTAAGTGCATGTTTGATTTACAATTGAGAAATTGCAAATATTTTTTAGTTCAACGTTATTTTAGAACAAACGTACATTTGAACCTCAAAAGTACATTCGCTACAAAAAAAACATATTAGCGACTAAAGTATCGGTCGCTTTATAAGGGAGTTGGCCGCTAATTTGGCTAGCTACCGAAAAAGGGTCATCTCCAAACCATTGGTCGCAAATGGTATTAGCCACCGATTTCTGAAATGGTCATAGCGAACGAATATTCGGTCGCTATATGTTACCAATTCGGTCGTTGAATAGGTCACCAACACATGTTCAGCTGACCACTTCAGCGACTGATTTTTTTATATTTAGCAACCGAAAATTCGATCGTTAATACGTTGACATTTAATTTGTAACGAGTAGTATTTAGCGATGGAATTAGTGGTCGTTAATTTAATTAATTATTATTTTTATTTAATTTAAATTATTTTATTTTTTAAAATTAAAAAACAATTAAGATAAAATAAAATGCATAATAATCAATAAAACCAAATAGGAAAATATAAAACAAAACAAAATTTTATATATATATATATATATGAAATCCAAATTTTAATACATTGTTTAAGTCATAAAAATATAAAATAAAAAAAAAAAGTATATACAGTATAATGAGACTCTTAATCACGAGGGGACGAGGGGAGCGAGCTACTATCAGCATCCTCATCAGCAACAACGTGATCCTCATCATCATCTGCATCGTTGTGGCGACCTGAACCCGAACCACTCGTCGCCATCGTCTGGAAAAGCAGCGAGGTCCTAGCATGGTCGTTTAGCTGGTCCTCATCGTCAGGATTTCGTTGTTCTTCGAAGCTAGCTGTTGTTTCAGGTTTTGGATGACTTCTCGGTAGTCCACGATATGACAGCTTTCAAACTGAGTACTTGGTGTTGATGAGGCTACAAACTCATCGCCCATCTGCCCCAATCCATGGGCATAGCTCTTCCTATTCTTTCCTCCAACCGCCTTAAAGGATAGGGCGTTGTCAGAGGCAGCAGATTGCTTCTACCCTTGACTATCGGCCTTATCTCAGAGATGATGAAACTCGTCTTTCATAATATCGCAAACATTAGCATTTGTAATTATTAAAAATAAATAACACATAATAAGATATTAAAACCATGACTCATTGAGCCATTAAGCAATCACCGTGACTAGTTCAAAACAATATCAAGATATCAACACTTCGCAACCAGCTCTTGAACATCCCACAACATAAAAGCATCACACCTGACAACAGTTTTATATATTTACCCCAAAAATATTATCATATACGATGTCTCAAAGAAAATGAGGAAACACATATTTCAAAGAAAACCTAAATTATCCGCCATTCGGACAAACAAATTGCCATATATAAATACTAAGAATAGTAGTTGGAAGAAAATGAAACCCCTTAAATTCCAGGGTATCAAACAACATCTTAAGTAATTAAAGGTTTTATATATAAAGAGGTACGTGGCGTAGGGGTGTTTTCATGGAATTTTATTCTATCCAAATGTAAAGATCAAGTGTCTACATTGAACAATAGCTCAAACCCAAATAAAAAAAAAATGCATCTACAAGCACACAGAATCAGAAAAGGCAACATTCAAGGTATCAAAAGTGTTTAAAATAAACACATTCAATACAATAGCAAATTTTAAAGATGTAGGAAATCAATTAAGTACCAAAAACACATAAGCATCAATTGGGATCAATTGAATTAAGGATCTATCCATGAGCTTAGTTCTTAGTTTACTTGTGTAAAACCCAAAAGAAAGGTAGAAGAAGAAGATAAAACCCGAAATTCAAGATGAACACAAACAAGTAAAGGAAACTCGAAATTCAAGCAAGAAACAATAATTTAAAGAAGATTAAAACTAAGAGTAAAGTGAAGAATTATAAATGGCATAAGTAAAGATAAAGATCATAAATGAAGTGAAGCAGATGCAATAAGAAAAGACATGGAGAAGAAGGCGCCACAATTAATCCATGGAATTGGATGAATGATAAGCCAAGTGAGGATTCGCCACAAAGAGATGAAGATCTTTGATAAGAATCAAACAAGGTTCTAATCCAAGAACCCAAAGAGGAGCAAAAATACTCTACCCACACTCAATTAAGAGCAAAAATCTAATTTCATTCAAAGTTAAAAAAAAAGATAGGTGTTACATCTTTATTTATAGACTTTTATTCTAAGGTGGTGATGGCTAACCCTAATCCTCTCCCAAGTAATGTCTACTTCAGCATAAGGAGCCTATGTTGCATAAAAAACACAAGCCCAATACAAAGAAAGTCTAAAATACAAGAAAAATTTCGTCCAGAATTTTGTCCTAGTCTTGTATTCAGGTTTACACCATGATAGAAGCCGAATTTGATCTTGACTCTAGAAATACGACTTGTAGATAATTCTCTTATATTTTCAACGCCACCAAGAACGCCTCAATCGGATAATCATAGCTCATGGTAAAGCTAAAACAAGAAAGAAAGGTCATCACCAATGAAAATGAGTGCTTCAACAATTTTCAAATTGGTTCTTCTTGTTCCATAATTGGATTGGTTCTCCTTGTCAAAGGTGGACATCTTAAGTTTGCTTCACGTAGGGAGGAGGAAAACCGAACCTTAATCGCTCAAGGGAGGAAGAAAAACGGAGCAAGGGAGGAGGTCTGTGTGAAATCGGAGTAGAATGTGTGGAGAGGGTTTTTTTAACCCAAATGGAAAGAGTGAGCTTACCTGTGTTTGACATGAGGGAAGGAGGAAGAGAGTGAGGGTGGTGGCATGCGGTGGAGAGAGGGGGCAGTGGTGGGAAAAGGATTCTCCAGGGTGGGTGCGTTTCTTTGGTTGTTTCTCCGGTTGAGAAGTAGAAAGAAAGCTCGGAGTTGAGAGGGCAGTGGTGGCACACTGTGGAGAATGAGAAGGCCAAGGGTATTTTGAGAATTCTAAGAGTTCTACAACTTTGGGGAACGGAAATGGAGGGAGGGAAGAAGTCCCACGCTCGATTTAGGGATTTAGTATATCGACCGACACCAATCGATCGCTAAATGCGTCGCTAAACACTAATAGTTTAGTTTGGCGATCGAACTAATATGTGTCGCTAAAAAGTAGTCATTTAGTTGTCGTTAATTTCGTCGCAAATATGCTCAACATATTTGACTTTTAATAGTTTTAATTTAGCGACCGACGTAGTCACCGATGTAGTTGCAACCCATGTTGTCTCTTTCGGTTGCAGAATGTTGTCTTTTCCGCTATAAAATTGAATTTACTCTGTAATGTTGTAATTAAATTTTATGTGTTTATTCTCCACTACAAAAATAGAACATGATTTATAAATTCTGATTTTATTCTCCATCATGTGTTCCTTTCAAATCTTATAAATCCATATAATCCTTTCAAATATTATAAATTCTTATAATATAAATTCATTCAAATTTTAACTATAAAATCTTCATTTTAAAAGTCTTTAAATAAATCTTATAATTCTTTAAAAGAGTTTTAAAAATATTTCTTATAGCTTGACCCTAAAAAGCTGATTTAACTAAAATTTGAACTGGTGACGATGCCTCCACACGTCTCATGTTATCTACTGTTGACCCAACATTGAGAGCATAATATATGTTTTTTTGTGTGAACATAGAGTATAATATTCTACATGAAGGTTCATTTACCAAAAGAAAATGACGTATTTAGGTAATTACTTATCCAGAAAAGGTGGAAGCTTACAGTTTTTTATAGAGTTTAATTTATATATATTGACAGTATAGAGCATTTTTATACAGATATCAAATTATAAGTTGTCACATCAGAAATAAAATTAGAATTTAATTGTTATGCACTGACAGTGTAAAATTTTATACTATCAACTAATCATCAATCATGATATGAATGATTTTTACAATAGTTAAGATAATTTTATAAAATAAAAAATTAAAATTGTGATTGATTGATAAGAAGTGTAAACGGTCTTTTAGATTATTATTATTATTATAATAAAAGCTTGCTTTTAGTTACCTTCTTTAATTATTTGGAAGCGCAATCCCATTACATTTGAAAGAGCTTATGACGAACTTATGATATTTAATTTATATAAATAATTTATGAAAATAATTTATGATATTTCTATAAGCTCTTTTTATCTTATTTTCATATATTTGTTAGATAAGCTTATGAAAATAAGTTATTTTTAACTTATTTGAAAAATAATTTATTGAATAAATACTTAATTAAGCTGTTCACCCAAATGTACCCTTAAGATGGGTAACATCAGTGGCTTATTATAATTTAGCTTATCATAATACGCTAATTATATCTTCTTGTAGCCCTTATGTTTTTTTGTTTTTATTTTTCAGAGTATCATCCGCACGCAACTACGAAGACTAATCCCTCGAGATATTAGATGATATTTAAGGATTGGCCTCTCCCAACCAGGTTTTCTCCGTACGTAAGAGCTAGAGATCGAACCCCTGATCACTTGCTTAAGGGGCCCGAACTCGTTACTACTCGGACCAACAATATGTTGATCATATAGCCCTTATGTAATATTAATATTTATATTCCGATCATATTGAATAAAATCAGTATAGTTTCTTCGTTATGATTTGTTATTAGCAATTTCACCGTTGTAAAATATGTCATCATTTACTCAATGGGTGTGACTCAGTTAGTTACGCATGCTGAGCTTGTGGAGAAGAACCGCGGTTCGAATCCCACCAAACACATTTTTGGGGATGGGCAAAGATCCTTAAATGTGACTAAGCACCTACTACAATAAATTTGTCATATACCTACGGATATTTTTAGTGACCGTCGTTAAGACTATAAGTAGAAGTATTAGTGTCAGTCAAACCGTAAGTAAAGGTAGATAGACCATAGGTAAAACCTATTTACAGTCAAATATAATTGCATATAAATGTACGTGGATCGTAGGTAAAACCTATAGTGACAGTCATTTCCCGTTGTTATTCGTCGCTCATAATAGACGGTTGAATCAACCATAGGTGAATGTAAGTTTTTCATATACCTACGGATTTTAAACATATAGTAACAGATTTTATGTATCACTGAAAGACAAATTGCTTATAGTGACCCAAGCGGAGATTAGTCTCATAGTGGGTCCAAAAGATCCAAGCTTGTGAGGATACTCCGTAGACTCACTGGGGAGCCAAAAACCTTAATTACGATGGGTTCCAATAAAAAAAATATATATGTCATCATTTTTTAAATAATTGCTAGCTGCATATTATTGTCACATATCAAGAAGCTCAGCATTAATCACAACCATTACTATATAGTTATTGTCATTATAAATAGTAATATAATGAACCAATTATATATAGGTCTTGCAAATGAGTATCTTAAGACACTCTTTAAGGAATTCAAAAAAATATATTTTTATGAGAAAATTAAATATATAATATTTTAAAATAATAAATACATCATTTTTCTATACAAACTTACTTTTTTTTTTTTTTGAAACCTCTAAAACCTCTAACTAGTGCCGTATTCTCCATTATATATTACAAAATATTTCTTTCACAAAAGTTAGTGGCCGTCCCACTTGACGTAACCTATGATATCTTTCACTTACCTGCGTGGGATGTATAATGTATTCTTCACCATATATATAAAGAATACTGTATAATCTTGATATGGAATGAGAATAAACTCCGTGTTTGTTTTTTATTTTTTATTTTTTACTGCACGGTGGTGAGCAGTGAAGACATGGGAATAAAATAATTTGTCTTTTGTGGAAACACTCTGACGAATAGAAAACCAGCCACCAAGATTAGAAGACAATCTGTCAAAATTGCAGAAAATAATTAAGTTTTGCTCAATCCTTTTCAGTTTTCTCCTGACAGAGATAGCAATAGAAATAGAAAATTAAATAAAATATGATGACAGAGTCGCAAGTTTAGTTCATTCCCTCGATTTAAAAAAACAGATCGTGGAAAACACCGAGAATAGACACGTGTTGGATCGAGTCGGGATAAGGGAAAACTTGAGCTCAATTCAATTAAATTTGATTAGCTCGAGTCAGTTTTTTTTGGAAAAAAAAAAAATTGAACCGATCCAACCACATTTAAGTTGGATCGGGTCAGATTATCAAATCTAATATTAAAAATAAAAAACCAATATTATGTTACTGGGATGTTTCTTTTCTTTCAAAACCAAAAGGCCCATGAGTTTCAAAACAAAAAGGCAAAGGCTGCTAACTAGAGGTGTAATGGATTGATTTGGTTCGATTTTTAGTAAGAAAAAAAGGGGGAGGGGAGAAGAACTACAAAAAACGTAGGGAATTCACTCACTAGTTACCAGGACGGCACGACCTCGACGGAGTTGCTTGGACGAGGACGGCGCACGACGGAGGATGGAGTAGCGAGGATCTTGGTCATGAAGAACGGCAGCCTGGTCACTAAGCGCACTGGAGGAGCAAGGACGTCGATCTCCGACGGCCTGGTCACGAAGCGCAATGGAGAAGCAAGGTTATTGTGTGCGGCGACGGTGGAAGCTTGGATCTGAGACTGAGAGAGATGTGAGAGTGGGAGCAGAGGCCAAAAAGATGCGTGTCGTGTGTAACTTACTAACTTAGGTTAGTTGATTTAGTCATTTAGGACAGGAAATACGTAATAGAAATTGGGGAAATCCTGGATTGTTTAATGGTTGAGTAGTCGGGTTTAGAAATTAAAATCCAATGTCTGAACCAAAGGGGATTGGTTTTACACGGTTCGATTCGGTTTTTTACCCGAACCAATCAAGTTCGATTTTTTTGTGTGTTGGTTTGGTTCGTGTTGTCGGGCTGAGCGGGTTTTACCCGAACCGCTTACACCCCTATTGCTAACTCTAATCTCAACACCCACTGGTTTCTGATTCCTGCAATTGAAGCGGTTGAAGGAATAATCGGATGTCTTCGTCCCTCAACAATCTCTCTAGAACCGCATCATCATCGCGAGCTGTTGTACCAATCTGCAGCTTTTGATTCGTGCAACCATAGTCCATCATGCTGAAACCAGAAGCAGTCGCGCACTTCACGCCAACCATGTGTAGCATCGCACCACCGGACGACGACACGAGCGTTGTCGTGGCTTCCTCCAATCGTTTGTACGCGTCTCCGTCGCACCTCCTTCAAACAATGTTTCAACTTTCTAGTGTCTCTGTTTTACATTCCAAAGGTCTCAGAGAAGAGCACATTTTTTTGTTTTATTTCGGGTCGGGTCGGGTTGCTCGAGTTTCACTTTTTCTAACCGGCACCCAAACCAAATTGATTAGATTTTGCAGTGTAAAACCTGAACCAATGACCCGAACTAATCCGGATTTTTCGGTTCAGTTTGGTCCGGTGTGGTCGAGTCATCAGATTGATCCGGACCCGTGTCCACCCTTAAAAAATAGTGTGCAGTATCACAACATTAGCAGTATAAACATTTTTAACAATAAGTTTAGAAGAAAAGTAAGTTTTTTATATGTTGTGAATGAAAATTCACTAATAATATATTATTTAAGTCAACCATTTTTAAAAATAATATAAACATGTGTACTTATACATATATCACCTCATCTCATACTTATAGAGTTTTTATTGTTTAATTACAACTTATCTCACTAGTTTTCTTTAGATATATCTGATCCATCGTCCATAAATCCCAAGATGTAGGTTAAATGATTTTTTTAAAGAGACAAAAAATATTTATTAAAATGCGAATTTAAAAAACTCATTTTTTTTTTAAAAAAAAGTACTTATAAAAAACTTAACTTTAAATTTCAATTTTGAAATGACCACAACTATCTCATATAAACACTATCGATCACCCCTGATGGGATAAAAGAGACGTACATGAATCTGGATGCTCTTCATCCAAAATCTGCCTCCATCCTCTCTCCATTCAAACTTCAGTAGTTGGATTAATTTAATGGTCAAGGATAGAGATAATCCAGCCATTAGATTAATCCAACGATTGATATTTGAATGGAGAGAGGATGAAGAAATATATTTTTATGCAGAGAATCCAAAATTGGGCATGAACATGGATGATTTGCAACAATCTTTATCAAAAAAATTATTACACTTTTTGTGGATAGCTTATTATTCTTATTGTAGTTTCTTTTAACCTTAATAATCAATAAAGGAGTTTTTTTATTATAATATTTAGTTTTTGGTAAAAGTATCTTTTTACCTCTCTTCCTTCTTTTATATGAGTCCTGCTATTTGCCCGTCATATATTATACATTTTTTTTACACTTTTCTTTTCAGAAAAATAACGATAAAGTTAGAGTATATTGGTATGAGCATTTATCTTATTTTATTAACTAAAAATAAAATGATGTCAAAATAAGCATAAAATGACATTTAAATATTAGGTTAAAATACCCTTTTGATCCTCTATCTTATTTTTTAGTTTCACGTTGGTCCATTAAATTTAAAAAGTTCTAGTTTGGTCCCTTATTGTATCTCAGTTATAGCAAGTTAGTCCTAATGGTGTTAAATTTCATCTGTTAGTTGCCAAAATTTGGAAAAACTCGTCGGAAAATGTAAAAACTTGTTGGAATCTGGAAAAACTTGCCCGAAACCCGGTTTCCTCTCTCTCCCCCCCTCTCTCTCATCTTCCCTCTCTCCGCTCTCTCTCCGTTCTTTAGTTTCAGTAATTTGCTAAGGAGGAGCTGCTTCGCGATGGTGGGTCGCACGGCAAAGTCGATGCTGCTAAAGGCATGGTGGTCGCGAAGCTGGCACGACGGCTAGTTCGCACAACGACGTTCAGGCCTGAGAGACTGATAGCGCTGACGTAGATTCGAGCTTCTGGTAGTCACATGACAGCATTTTTGGTTGTGCGGTACGACAAGGTGGCTGGGAGTGGTGGTCGAAGGCTCACAAGGCGGAGAACTTCTTTTGTGCTTTTAGAATTTTCCCCCCAAAATCCTTTGTAGAATTCCTTCTTTTCCTTTTTTTCTTTTCAATTTTTACCATAAGATGCAGTAGGTTGTTGAAGGTATGGCATGAAAAGGGAGGACTAAGATGGTGGGAGTCAAGCTATTTTTGGTTTTCTGAAGGTTACGGCGGTGAGAGGGAGAGGGAGAGGGAGAGAGAGAGATAGGGAAGAGAGATGATGAGAGAGAAGGGGGAAGAATTTTTCAATTTCCGACCAGTTTTTCCAATTTTTGACGAGATCTTTCAAACTCTAGTGACCTTTGGTGCAAATCTAGCGGAAATGATTAACTTACCATAACTGAGATATAATAAGAAACCCAACTATAACTTTTTAAACTTAAGAGAACAAAATGAAACGAAAAAAATCAAATAAGGAACTAGAGAGTATTTTAGCCTAAATATTATTATTGCATTTATGTCCCATGTCCACTGGTTTGCTTTTTGGTCATTCCTAAAGTATTTGAATCAGATTTTTCTACATTTTTAAAACATAAAACTATATAAATTAGACCGTCCACTATGAAAGTACACAAGCCTTTTACATCAATATAATACTATTTACCTATTTTTACTTACATTATTTACATTTAGGTTTAATTGTACTTTTGGTCCTCCAAGTATCACGATTGTGCAATTTAGTCCCCGGATTTTAATTGCATCAATTGGGTCCCCTAAGTATCACAATTGTGCAATTTTGTTCCCACAGATTTCAATTGCACCAATTGGGTCACGATTATACAATTTTGGTTCCCCCAAGTATTACGATAGTGCAATTTTAACGCCAGTAACCTACGTAGCCCGCGTGGAACTGATTTGACACTTAGTGAGGTCAATTTGACAGCTTACGGGACATTCCTATGTGGCACTTAGTGATTTGCATTTGATCATTAAAATGTGTGAGATGTCAATGATGTTACATTAGAATATCCTGTAAACTGTCAAGTTGACCTCACTAAGTGCAAATCAATCCCACGCAGGTCACTTAGGCTACTGACGTTAAAATTACATTGTTGTGATATTTAGGGACCAAAATTACACAATCGTGATACTTGAGGAACCCAATTGACGCAATTAAAAGCCGGGGGACTAAAATTGCACAATCGTAATACTTGAGCGACCAAAAGTACAATTAAGCCTTACATTAATATAGTTTCATCATTTAATTATAATTAGATTCATATGGTTTTTTTGTATATCTACATATTGATTTTATTTAAAAAAATGATTTTAGAACTGGATCAGAGTATTTATTTTATGGAAACAGAACAGAAAATAAAATATTGTAGTAAATAAGTTAAATAACACAAGAAGTTTCTTTGCCATATACTTAGGAAGTTCCATTCTATATCCCCTTTCCTTATCAGCGGTTCTTTGTTTAACCTTATATCTCACACTTAATTCTTCTGTTAATTATTATATGTTCTTAATTATGTCGGTAAAGTATGAGAATCTTATACATATATGTCTATATCATATTTCAAAGAGGGTTAGACAAAAACAAATTGTAAAAAAAAAAAAAAAAAAAAAAACAGAGGGTTAGAGAAAAACAAAAACGAATGCTTCTTATGCCCCACTTGTACTACAAAATGAACCAGTTAGCCATGTAAAGATTTATTTAAGGGAAAATGATTGAACAATTAATTATTAAGTGCCGCAATAGGAATCGCACGGGACCATAAAAAATAAAAACAGAAAAGGGGTATTCAAAGTGATTAGGATTCCTTGCAATAGTCCATTTTTATCTTTTTTTATTTGTATTTTTTTGAATAAAGAAAATTAAGGATTGAAAGTGTAAAAGAAACAAATCTAATAATAACAAAATACATAACTGCGACAAATACGTAAATTTGTTACAACATACAATCTGGATCGGTATAAAGGGTGCTGAGTTGGTGAGGTACCCACTTCCTTCATCCACCAATCACTGTCAAAACCGTTTTCCACTTGCTATTTTTTTTAATGGAAAATACAAATTAATATCCCGAGAATAAAAATTATAAGAGTTATTTGAAATGTTTTTAAAATTAAGAATAAACTTTTATTAGAATTCATTATTGGAGTAAGTTGATGATGAAGACATATGTAAGGACGTTTGCTTATAAAAACAACTGGTTCGTATACAAAAACCACAAATCAAAAAGAGAAAAAAAATACAAATGAGTTAATATTTAAAATAGAAATGGAAATAATTTTAAATAAAGATGTGTGGTAACATGTGAGACTCCTTTGATAAACTTTTTAAGAGTTGCATCATTGGAGTATAGAGTTACTTACTTAAAGTAGTATAAAGTAAAAAATGGTGATATGATATGATAGATTACATAAAAAGAGGAGTTAAGTAACTTTAATGAATTGCATCATTGGAGATGTTCCAAGAATACCGGTTAAGAAGTTAAGTATATATAGAAACATTGTATTGAAAATATTGTATTCAATACCTCAAAAACTTAAAAAGTTGTGATTTTTAATAAAAGTTTTCCTTATTATTTTGATTCATTAATCAGTGTTCTAACCTTTAAACTATCATGGCTTGTTATGTCAAAAAAAAACTATCATGGCTTGTCAAATTAATAATGTTGATATACGAGCAAATTTTGTATGGATAGGTATTCATTAGGTACAACAAATCAGAATTTTATGATAACTTTCAAATAATTTTAGTAAGAGCTTTTTTGTCTTTTTGAATTTTTATTTTAGTGATTATTTAAGAATTTGATTGGTGAACAGGGACACTCCTTCTTATTACGTATTAACCCTTAGCTAGAATTGATTGATAGAAGTGAAATTTTGATATCTGATAACGAGAATTCAAGTTTGAATTTTAGAAAAATATTTGTCATGAAGAAATATAACTAACGTTTTCTCACTATCAAATAGAAATTAATGTTATGATAAAAAAAATAGAAAATAATGTTGTAAGTAGTTCGAATAAATCAGATCTAAAGAAATACTTTGTAGTTTCAAACAAAATATTAATCAATCTTGAGATTAGCAAACAAAATTGAAAACCACTCTGACGAAGATAGAATGTTGAAGTAAAAAAAAGGTTGGCGTTCATTTGTTGAACTTCAATTCTGTTTTTTTTTAATTATGATCAGATTATCAGTTAAGTTGTCAATCCAATGATTCAGTAAAAAATAAATTAAAATTTTAGGTAAATCGATCAATATATTTGTTGAATACAAAATTTATCAGAATTTTTCTTTTTTCCCCTATTTCTAACTAATTCTAATTGGTCCAAAATTCAATTATAGCAGGTGCACCAAATTTTAATCGAGTTAGATTTTTTTTTCTGGAGTATTTTGAGAATAGTATTTTTTTTTTCCCATACAAATGGAACTTGAAATCAAATCCATGATTATGTGTTTAAGGGATATAAGCCTCTTTCACGTATACCAATATAGATTGATAACTCAATTAAAAAAAAAGCAATTAAAATATCAACAAAAGACAATTAATTAAAAATGCAAAGCATGAACTAACTAAATTATTGAAGGTGGTATTAATCTCACACTCAAAAATATGAATTTATTATGAGAAATAAAAATTAAATGATCATAACGTATTTAAAAAAGTCATTGACTTTTTTCATTCTAATGTTTTGTTTGGATTATGAAAGAAGTATTGTAGAAAGAAACAAGAGAGAAGAAAAATGAGTAAAAAATGGATAGATTTTTAGATTGTTTGGATTGAAAGAAGTAAGAGATATAAACATATATGAAAGAAAAGTTGAGTTTTTCTCCACACTTTTGGTTGGATAGAAAAGTGAATATACTGAGAGTGAGATGAACAAATCTTGACCATTAAAACCATATATGGATGATAACACAACTAACATACTAATACAATAACTGATAACTAAAAGTCTTTGAGCCTGTTTGGCAAGGTAATTTTATGAGCTTATAGCGGATAGCTTATAGCGGATGAGAAAGTAGCCCCATTTGGTAAACGCTTCTGTCACGAGCTTATAGCGTTTTTTCACGAGCTTATAGTGTTTTTTCCAGACGCTACTTGAAGTACCGTTTGAGCTTATAGCGTATAGCGTTTCATTTTTCTTTCCATTTTTATCCTTTTATCCTTATTACCTACATTTAATTCTACCTTTATTCTCTTCTCTCTTTTATGTAAAATCATTAATGAAGATATCCTTTTATGTCTTTTTATATTTTTCAGCTAGTTCAACCGCTAGTTTTATCAAAAACTTCCACAGAAAATAAGCTAGCTTATTCGCTATCTGCTTTCAGCTACCTCATCCGCTATCAGCTATAAGCTATCAGCTATCAACTAGCTTATCCGCTAACAGCTAATTTTATCAAACAGGCCCTTTATTAACCAATAAAACGGAAGGAGAGTTTCCAGAGATAAGGAACAATGTCATGATCAACCAATCGTCTTTCCATGCAAAAAGGTAGAATTATTGATTATTAAATCATTGTACTCTAGAAATCTATGCTAGAATTTTGGTAGGGTGTTATATTATTCTATATCCGAGATCATCTCCTTATTACTTCATCCATTTTATTTTTTTAATCTTTTTAGTATTTTACACACAAATTAAGAAATCATTAATTTGTGTGTAAATATATCAAAATATCTAGTAAAAAATTAAATGAAATATTTAATCAAAAAGCATAAGCTAGAAAGACGTAAAGTATAATTGAGGGTATATATGGGGAAAATGAGAAAATTATACCTTGAGTTTAAAAAATCCTAATTGTTTTGAAATAAAAATAAATTGCTAAAGAGACTAAATGTAACACCCCGATTTTTTCGTGCTTTCTAAGGACGATAAACTCAATTAATGAGTTTATATTTTTATCTGTGCTACAGAAAATGATTTTGGGAAAACTAAAATCATTTTCTTGTTTCATAAAATCGTAGGAGCCTACGGTTAAGTTTTGGACCGAAAACTCAAACAAAACCTGATCTATGTTTTTTCAGATGATAGTGTTTTTCTACTATCACGACTAAATTTTGACTAAGGGACGAGACCATTAGTCTTAGAATTCGATCCTCTATCTTTTTCCTAAAATGTGTCCTGATGTCCAAAATATAAATAATATTTTATATTCGGGCCGATAATCGATCGAGGAGACGTTTTGAGCTGTCTTAGGGTTTTTCGAGACCCACGATCGAATGTTTTTCATGCCAAAATTGTATCAAGTTATTTGAGGACTCATACCAGTGTCGTAATGATTTCAAATATCGAAACGTGAATTGATCAAATTGCCCATGATTAATTTTTATTACTAACTACCTTTTACCTATTACTAAAGTAATATCCCATAAATATCTAATTCCACCCTTATCTCTTCTCATTTTTTTCGGTGGTTTCTCTCTCCCCCAACATTCCATCTTCTTCTTCTCTCATTTCTTTACTTTCCTTTCATCAAAATCTCCATTTTTGAAGGCATAAAGCTTGATTTTTTGTGAAGCAACCTTCACCAATCTTGGAGTAGAGCATCATAGGAGGTAGTATATCATTTCTATCTCTCTCAATCTCTCCTTTCTCTCCTCCATTTTTCATGATCAAAGGTGTTAGGGTTTTGTCCCTAAAATCTTTTAAAATCCATGAAAAATTGTAGGAAAGTCGTATCTGTACCAAACCAATTTCTATGGCCTAGGTTCATGACATACTTGTATGGTCCAAGAGCTTAGAGGCAAGAAATCTCCCTAGCTATATTTTCTATGAGGAGGCCGAAACCCCCTGTGTGTGGGGTAGGGTTTTGGTTGGTTTTTGATGTTCTGATCTGATATTTAGGGTTGTCACACTTAGTTAGGGTGTTATCCAGAAAATGAGAAATTTTGGAGCTCCCTAGCTATTTTTAGTGTAATAGGGCCGAACGCTAGGGGTGGTGCATTAAGATAAATCTTTGTTTTGTGAGTTAATGCCGTTATGGTTTGTGTGTATGTAGTGATCGGCAACGTGCTAGGCCAGTGATCAAGTTGAACGGTCATAGCTGGAAACTACAAGAGGTAAGGGGATAAACCTGAGGAACTCCATTTCCGACAGCTATGTGCTACATCGGTGTTTGTATTGTATTTAAATGTTCTGTATTTGATTGTTGGTTGATTGTGTGGTTTAATGCTGTTGATTTGAATATGTATGATATAACTGCTGACATATTTGAATACATGCTATAATTGTTGAATGATTGATTATATGGATGTATCGTGTGCCCTGCTGTAGGATTTAAGGCATTAGAGGACCTAATTTTGATTAGGATCCGACATCGTGTAACTTAAAAGCTTTAAAAGTCTGAAATGTATTTTAATAGTGAAAATCGAAGTTTAAAAGCAAATAGGGCATTAGAAACCTTCAATTGTCCTAAATTGATAAATTGACCGTTTGAGCAAAGGTGTTTTGAGAAATGTAGTTTTCAACGTCATATGAGTAAAAAGGGTTTTGCAAGCTTTGTTTTAAGTCTGTGTTTCACCGAAAAACAACGAAAGAAAAAGGAATGGTCTTTAGACCAAGTTTTGTTTTATAGAAAACCGATCCCGATGACTTTGTGTAAGTATCGGAGATTTGGGTTTTTAGTTTCCGAGTTTTCAAGAAAAGTGGTCTTAAAGCTTAGAAACTAGAAACCGAGACGTTGGGGTTCTAGGGTTCTGCAGAAACACGTGGATCAAGGATCCGTGTTAGTTGAGATCCTGTCGGCTTAGGGACGATCTTTGTGGTCCTGTAGGCTTGAGGATGTTTTTTTATGATCTTGAATCCAACGTCCTAGACTGGTGCATCGGTTAGGGATGTTTGGGATTTGAGTTGTTTTTGGACTAAATATCCTGCTTTGAGAAAATGTTTTTGAGGCTTAAAGAGTCTAAGACATTATGGTGGTTGTTAGCATTGATGCTGCAACGAGGAAATATTGATGCGACAAAGATCAATTATCGGAAACTAGATAGTTCTCATGCATTTTGTGTGTTGGGCAGACGTGCCGTGAAACGGGGGACCTTGATAGGCAAGGGGAACCTGAGATGACTTAATGTCATTATGTAACATTGTGCCTTGATGGACAATGATGTCATACGAGCCAGGGAGAGCATATTGTGCCCAGTGAAGAGGACAATATAGTATGACTTATACATCGTGAGTACCACCGACATGCGCGTCCATGTATTATTTCCTGGAAAGGTTACGTGCTCACATTTGGCCAAATATTAATTCTGGCGTTTGTTATTGTATCCTGTGGGGCAATAACGTTGAGTCTGATCAACTCGTGTTTATGATGATGGGATTTCAGGAAATCTAGTTTGAATATTAGTTGAGATATATGGAAGTGCCATGCATACGTTTAGAGAATAACGTTGATTGTGGGGTACGAAGCCCTTGTGCCTTTACTGTTGTTAGTACTTGATCATACATGCTATATTATGTGATGTATGATGATTTGAGTGAGTTACATTATATGAATCTGCTATTTGGATTGAGCATATAGTTGTCGTTTTTGGATTCATATATTGGTTTCTCACTTTGGGGATGCGCGCCCTAGTTTTTGAGCGGAGGACTGACCCAGCTGCGTGGGTTATCCACCCGGGGTGGGGAGCGCAGCATATACAGGACCCGTCTGCACCGTGAGTGGGACGACGGAGACGAGACCTCGCAAGAGTACCCGCACTGTGGAGACCGTCCAGGTACCTCTACCTCCCATTGGGATGATGCTGCAGGCCCTTATGCAGCAGGGTGTGATCGAGCAATTCGCCCCCGCTGCACAGTCCCCGTAGCAGCAACCACCACAGACACCTCCCCCGCCTTTTGTTTTGGTAGCGGGTGAGCATGTAGTGGAGGACGTAGAGGAGGAGGAGGAGGAAGACCCTGAGGAGGATCCTCAGGAGGACCCGGAGTATCATCCTTTGGATGCTCCCGAGCCTCATCCACAGGAGAATGGGAACGTAGGTTTCCAGGGTTCTTCTCCTAGTTCTAGCATTGGACCTTCCTCTGGAGGATTGTCCAATGGCTTCCATTAGTTGGACCAGCTTAGGGTGTAGACTTCCTTTTGAGGCAGCGGTTTTTGGCAGTCTGTTAACGGCTACTGATGGCCATAGGTTTTAGAGATATGGTTCCAGACTGTCGCTGCCTAGTTTATACCTTTGTAGGAGTTTATCTTTTATCGTTCTTTTATAAAGGGACGTGTTATCCATATCTTTAGTTGATGTATATATATATATATATATATATATATATATATATATATTATTATGTATGAATATTTCTGTTCTTTCTGGGGTGGTGGTTTATGAGTATGAAATAAGAAAAAAATTCTATCACGATTTTTAGGATTTAATTATATTAAAGGAATCGTTTTCCGAAAGTAAAATCAGCAAATCTTATATATAGTTTTAATTGGTGTTTTGAGTTACAAAAGTGACACTAATTTTGAGGGTGTCACATTAAAGAAATGAAACGGAGGGAGTAGCTTATGATGTTTTTGGAGGGCCACATCCCTCCCATGGGAGTTAGGTCAGTGTAGTTTTTTTGTTTCCTTGAGGCTTTGCCCTCCTCTTTCGCTAAAATAAAATTAAAAATAATATTTTATTTAACTAATAATTTAAAATTATTTAAGATGATTTTAAATTGGATTTTATGAATAATTGCCATTTAGGTACTTGTTAATAAATAAAAAATAATAATTTTCCGTTTCTAATTTATGCCCAATAATTAAGAATCTCTCTAACCTAAGTTTTATTAGGAAAAACAAATATTTGACAAAATTACCCTTAACTGTCTCTTGATAAAAATATTTAATCTGTTAGTAGTAATATTAATTATTAAGATTAAAATTAGTAAATGTGATCTCCATTATCTCAAGTGATAAATAATTTTTACGACTTTTGAAATTTGGATAATGTTTTATTTTTGATCTCATGCTTTTTACCTTTATTTCCTTAAACAACATGACAAAAATATTTCTTAGCAAAAAATTCTTTTTTTTTTTTTAATGGAAAAACGGATATTATTTTTATTCAATATTGCGGCATAAATCGGCAATACAATGAGTAACCCTATGACGTATTTCTTCAATCCAAACTTGATGAGGATGATTTAGATCATACTTTGCTAGCTAAACCATGTAGTACTACCATATTTCCTTCCCTATCTACATGAGAGTACAACACGTTTAGGAATTGAGTCTCTAAAACTTTACAATCATTCAAGATTGAGCTAATACAAACAATGCTTGACACAATTTACGAAGATCTAGATCTCTTAAACCTGTTGAACAAGGATTAATGTCATATTGTCCATTGGAGGATACTCTTGATAGATACAAAAAGAAACTAAGTTACTTATTATAAAAACAATTTTGTTAGATATCACATAATTTTCTTCATTAATATTTAGATTTTGGATTTTACTATATTATTCATCCTAATTATTTAAAAAAGTATTAATTTTTATCTCTTAGATTTTTAAAATACTAAATGCTTAATTTTTTTAATAGTTTCCATTTTTAAAATCCTTAAACAAAAACACAGACATTGAAAACTAAAAAAACATCTATTACTTTTTTAGGTAATTAAAATAATATAATAAAACTTATTAAAAGCTCATTAACTAATATTGTCAACAACAAAATCTTTTTTTCCCTCATTAATAATCCCTTAAATATATTTTTAAAAATCAACGTCTATTGTTCCAAGTAGTAAGAGTTCGATTCGAATTAGTCAGAGTATAAAGGTAAATTTTGGAGAATGAAAGTCTCGATAAAAAAAATATCATGATTTTTAAGGTAATTATTTATTATAAGAATTTGAATTTGAAAAATGAGTTTGAAAGTCTATATATAACGAATTTGAATTTGAGGAATGAGTTGTCAAACTAATAACCATTCAATCAACTAAAAATATTTGAAAAGTCAAACAAGTAAAAACAAAACAACCGGTACTTCACAACTCTTCAACTGTTCGTATGCATTTTTATGAAAATTGTTTCCTACCAATGAGCATTCTCCTTTTAAATAATGTGAGTTTAATTTTGATAAATTTTTAGCATCAAGTTTTTTTTATATTGTCTATTAGACATAAATCATAAATGTGTGACTTTTAATGTAATTATGATAATGATCAAACATTTTTAATAATGTGATAATTTATAATTGATTGACAGTACAATTTTTTTTTACTATACATATCAATTAAGTCCATGTGATAATGTATTGATAGTGTATAAAATCCTTATACTAAAATTATATCACAATTAAATCCAAAAGAATAAAGTTTAGTGTATCTCACTCCTCAATACCAAACATATCATCTTATATATTTATGTGAGAGTAAAATTAAGAGTTTAATTTTGATATACTGTCATCTTTTTTATACTTTCAATTATTTTTAATGATGTGATAATTTATAAGATGTGACTTTTAACTTGTTTATCATAAGAGTTAAGCATTTTTAATCATACGACGATTTATGATTAATTGACAGTATAAAAAACTCAATCCTGACAATGTATATCAATTAAATCCTAAAATTAAAGTGTGAATGTAAAAAAATAATGTAGATGTAATTATAATTAATAATAAAAATTATATAAATATAAGTAATACATGTTTTTAGCATTATTCAAAGCAAGTGCAGTGAATTGTATTTACTGTCATATCTTTTTAAAAGAATTTTTAATAATATCTTTTTGTGTGCTTAATAATATTTTTAATACTCCTACTTAGTAAAAAAAACTTAAATGAGAATTAATTGTATGTAATGTATTAAAGCATTTAATATTTTTTATTTAATAATTAAGAGAATTAATAAAAAAATATAATGAAGAGTATTTAGAATTATTCTTTTGTTACCAAAAAAAAAATTCTTAAAATAATGTAGATAAGATTATGATATTCGGCCCACAGGTCACGATTCGGTGGCTCCATATAGAAACTTCAAGAAATAAACGAAACAGTTAAAGAAGTATTTATTGATAATGTAAAACTTTTTTATACAGTCATTTAATCAGATTTCACTATTATGTTATTTTATTATATTACTTCTTATAATATCCCAACAAATATTTATATGATAAAATCTGATTAAATGATTATATAAAAAAGTCTTACATTATAAATGCATACTCCTATAACTTTAAACGAAACGTACGTAACGCATATTGCAGTGAGTAGATAGTGGAGCGGTTTCACCCCGCTGCGATTGGCACCCGTTTTAAACAGATAAGGATGACTCGTCGATTCTGGTTTGATTTTGAAGAAAAAAAATCATGCATGGTATGGTCATTGTAATGCTGAGGTGTACATCCTTTTCATGCAATTCCAATTGACAACATATATATTAATGTAAGATCAAGCTTGATTACAGTGAGTTTGTCGTCAAAAGAAATAAGTAATAATATTTTTATTATTAATTTAATAAAGTAGATTAAAATTTTTATATATTTTATTAAATCAAGGATAGAAACATCCTTATTTATTTATTTTATAGACAAGTTCATTTTAAAACAGTCTTATCCATTAATATATTATTTGTATCATCATTAATTACATAGTGGATAAATATAAAAACATGGATAATACTTAGTACAATGTTTTTTTTTCGTACATAACTTATTACGATGTTTTAGGTGTTGCAATATTGTTTTAAGATTATAATATGATATGTGTAATGATTGTTATATATATATATATATATATATATATATTATATTTTTATTAATAAATTATTATATATACATATATTTTTATAAAAGATAGAGTTTAATTTTTATATACTAACAATATAAAATTTTTTTATACAGACATTCAATCATAAATTATCACATTAGTATATCTGTTTGACTCTTATCCTGATTATCTTATAAGTCATCCATATCTTAATTGATGATTGATTGACACTATCAATACATAGAAATTAAGTTCTTAAATATAACATCACAAACATCTATAAAATTGTACTTGAATTTTGTTCAAACACAAATTACTGACCAAATTTGAAATGAAGAAATTATAAAATGTGAAATGATCATATTAACACCCCTTTCTCACATGAAATACGTATGTGCATCCCATCCCACATGATTATAGTGGATGTATATATAGGACATTATGGGGCCAAAGAAGGAAGGGTGAAGAAGTGTAAGTGTATTTTTTGAATAAATGTTTGATAAAAGTGATTTGGAATGAAATTGATTTTATAAAATTGATTTTTTTTTTGTTATAATTGAGTTTTAAATGAATTGATTTATATTTGGATATTTTTACTTTAAAAGTAAATTTATTATAAAGCTTAATATAAATTTTTCAACTCAATATAAAAATTATAATTTATAATTTATACTAAAATCACAAACATAAATCAATTTTACCTATCACTGACTAAACATATCAATTTTTACTACGATCACATTTCACCGAGACAAAAGCAACTCGAATTCGCAACTGTGAAACCAAACCATTACTAAAAAAGGTAATGATTATGAATGGGGTCATGATGGCAACGCCTCTTTCCTTCTAAAAATAAAAAATGATTAAATTCAATTTAAGAGGAAAACACATCAACAAGACTGCGCAGCCATAGCCGCCATTTCCTCTTTCTTTTGCCCCTTCCCCTACTTTTTTCCGATCATTTATTTATTTTGGTAAATTCACTTTATTTCCATCATTATTAGGAGGCACTTGAGCCAAAAAAATAAAAGAGGTGGAGAGAGAAAATACAATTAACAAAAGGAAAAAAAGGAGAATAGATAAAGACATATTCTTAATTATTTAAAAAATATTAAATAGGTGGAATTAAATATAGGAATTAAATACAGGAGGAAAGTGGTCTGGATTCTGAAAAGAGAGAGCAAGAGGTGAAGAAAACGGCAAAAGGAAAGATCAGGTATTTAAAGCCCCATGAGAGGATTTGGATTTGTACCTTAGCAATTGAGATGATGATGATGATGATGAACTCATAGCCATACCCATAGGCTTCTTCTTCTATATATCTCGTTCACCCCCCCCTTTTTTCCTTCTTATATTTAATGTTCTTTTTTTTCCCTAATTCGTGTGAGACAGTGATATGAGACTTATGATGGAAACACACAGCCTCTGCTTTTGTTTCTCAAAATTCGAAGCCCCCTAAAAGCTTATGTTTCATGCTCTTTATAGCACACGTTAATCAATCTTGGCTGCGATTTTTCTCACTCACTCTGATAAGCTAGCTAGCTACCCCTTCACCTCACCCTCTCCAATCTCTTCTATATAAAGCCAAGGCTAAACACACTCTCCCTCTGATCACTTCGTTCTTCACACACACACACACACTCTCTCAGTACTGGTCCTTAATATTGCTTAGTGACTAGTCTCCCGGTATAGATTGTGACTTGTTTGGCAGATATGGGAGAGGATTTGGCTACTACGGTGATGGTTGTTGTGAGAGAGTTCAACCCAAATAAAGACAGTGAAGGAGTGGAAGGTGTTGAAAGAATATGTGAGGTTGGACCCAGTGGCGAGCTTTCTCTCTTCACCGACCTCCACGGTGACCCAATTTGCAGGGTCCGCAACTCCCCCACTTTCCTCATGCTGGTATTATATTCAATTCAATTCCCAACTAATATAAATCAATGTCTTTTCTTTCTTTTCACCCACCTTTTTCTATTCGATCTACACCACTATTAAGCAAATTAACCAATCCATCCACCCCCTTCTCTTCAAGCTATATATTCTTTAACTATTATCAGTCTTTATTTCTCATCATATCAACCTTTTAACTCTAACAAGATAAATATACATAAAAAAAAATAACAATAAAGTAATCGTAACATGATATCTAATTATTGATTCATATGTACCAGGTGGCTGAGATAGGTGAAGAGATAGTGGGAATGATAAGAGGTTGCATCAAAACCGTTACATGCGGGAAAAAACTCCAAAGACTTGGAAAAAATAACAATATTGATCAAACCAAACAAGTCCCTATCTACACCAAAGTTGCCTACATACTAGGCCTTCGCGTTTCTCCATCTCACAGGTACAAAACTTCCACTATAATAATAATGCTATTGCCACCAAGGTTATAATCTTTAACTAAATGCTAATTAAGGGTGTTACTTTATTTATTTATTTATTTTGGTTCATTGTGCAGGAGAATGGGAATAGGGTTGAAGCTGGTGCAAAAAATAGAAGAATGGTTTAGGGATAACGGAGCTGAGTACTCTTACATAGCAACCGAAAACGACAACGTAGCATCCGTTAAACTTTTCACCGACAAATGCGGCTACTCAAAGTTCAGAACCCCATCCATTCTCGTCAACCCCGTTTTCGCTCACAAAGCAAAAACCTCAAAAAACAAATTCACCATCATAAAACTAACCCCAAACGACGCCGAATCACTCTACCGAAACCGTTTCGCCACAACAGAGTTCTTCCCCCGCGACATTGACTCCGTTCTCAAAAACAACCTCACACTCGGCACCTTCCTCGCCGTTCCTCGCGGCTCATATAATTCTGACACGTGGCCCGGTTCGGACCGGTTTTTGTTAGACCCGCCGCGATCTTGGGCCGTGGTCAGTGTGTGGAACTGCAAGGATGTGTTCACGCTCGAGGTACGTGGCGCGTCGCGCGTGAAAAGAATGTTGGCAAAAACGACGCGTGTTTTGGACCGGGCGATGCCATGGCTACGGTTGCCTTCGGTTCCGAACTTTTTTAAACCGTTCGGGTTGCACTTTATGTATGGGCTCGGAGGGGATGGACCGGATGCTGTTAAGATGGTTCGGGCTTTGTGTGGGTTCGCGCATAACCTAGCTAAAGAGCGTGGGTGCGGTGTGGTGGCTACTGAGGTATCGAGCCGCGAACCGCTCCGGTTCGGGGTACCACATTGGAAGATGTTGTCTTGTGAGGAGGATTTGTGGTGTATCAAGAGGCTTGGGGAAGATTATAGTGATGGTTCGGTTGGTGACTGGACCAAATCTCCACCTGGATTATCCATTTTTATTGACCCTAGAGAGTTCTAACTTCGAATCTGAAAAAACATGAGCTAAAAAAATTTATATAAATCTAGTTAGTTTTAGTTTATATACTTTTTTATTTCTTTTTTAAGATGAGGGAGATGTGAAGTTTTGATTGTAAAGAAAGAAGGAATATCCTATCCCTTTGTTTTTTTAAATGTTTAAATGGATGTAGCTTTTTAAATCCTCTTCTAGTTCTAGCCAAAAGTAGCCTTTGTTTCTGGTGTTGATGTTACTTACCTATCAGTTGGGGATTTGGACCTGTTTGCTAGTTATTATTATTCTAATAATTTATTTATTTTAGCACATTAATGCTCTGTTAAAAGTAGGAGAAAAAAAAAAAAGGAAAGAAGAGAGAAAAAATAAAAAAAGATGATTATTTAGTTGTTTAGTAAAAAAAAATGAGAATAAAAAGTTAAAATTTTTATTTTCATTGTCTGATTGAGTAGAAAGTTACCAAATGATATAAATATCATCATATACTAATTTAAAGAAATAAAAAAATAGGTTTTTTTTTTTATTTTTATAAACTTACCTAAAAAAAATGTACCAACCTTGCATTTTCCTCTGTTTTCCACACATAATGGGAAGAAAAAGTTTTAACGTGGGTCTCACCATCAGATATCTCTTCCTTCTATTTTTTTTTTCCGTTTCAAACATCGAAAAATTGTGTTTTCTTCTCTCTCTCTCTTTTGCTTTTTTCCCTTTTTTTTCTCTAAACCAAAAGAACTAAAGAAGATAGTAACTTGATATAAGTATAAATGAATATTAAAGTATTTCATATTTTTAGTGGAATAAATGTATATAAATATAAATGTGAGTGGGAGTGTGAAGTTTAGTTGTACAAAAGAAGACTATGACTATTAACATGTGGTTGGATCGAGTGATAACGAGCTCGATCCTCTTAATCAAGTGATCATATTGGAAAAGGCCAATCATAATTATCGTTCAGTATTTCGAAAGATTAGTCTCCGTAATTATACATGGAGGATATCAAAAAAAAAAAAAAAAAAAGCAGACTATGACTTTCAATATATGGTTCTCTATGAGAGTGAGATATGGTCGTGTGAGGTCATGTGTGAATCCGAAGGTGCGTACTTTTTATGTCCAATATCCGTTTGGGATTGCGCATGTCGCGAAGCTTTTTTATTAAAGAACCTTTGAGAGACTAACATTTTTGTGTCGACCTTGATAATATGCCCGCGGGTGGGGACCTTTATCATATAGCCAACTTTGTTTTATTGGGTTTCTAGTAGTATCTTTCTTATTGAGGGTAGTGGGAATCAAATGGTGCCCATTAAGTGCGAGTGTAAGCCTCTTAATATGGGCAATTAGCCTTTTTGACGATCTCTTAATATATCAATTGAGGGTAGACATTAGTTAGACATACAGATTCTTCATGGGACTATACGCTTTCTCGTATCAAGTATGAACCAACGTTCGACACTTCGACTAATTGGATAGTAACTTCCTATTGAGAAATGATGGCTAACGAAATGATATAAAGGTTATATTTTTTTTATTTCAAGATTTCGATCAATTGGGAAATTATCACTTCAATAAATTCTTTTCTTTTTGGAATGAATCAATCACCTTATTCGTACAAGACTTACCAATAAAGTGACTTCCTATCATATAGCAACACCGCATCCTATTAGTTTCTTTTCTTTTTCCCACTATATATGCAGATAAAGAGTAAAGGTTTTGTTTATATTATTATTTTTTATTTGGACAGGCGCGGGCAGATCTTAACTAAGTTTTGAGGGAGTCATTTAAAATTTATAATTAATTATATATAATTTTATCAAATTTTTAAAATAATATATATAATTAATAATGTTTTTAAAGTGATTCTTAAACAATGTATCAATTTTTTTTATGCTTAACCATTGTGTCTTTTTAAGATAAATGTACACTCCTAAAAAAACTTAAAATTAATTGGATAATAATATTTTTGAGGGTGCTATAATACTTTTTTATGTGAAATTTGATTAAAATTTTTTGAGGGAGTCGTTGCTCCCGCGGCTCCAACCAAGGTCCGCTGGTGTGGACAGGATTTGCAGTTTAACCGGTCAACATATAGAACACATTAGTTTGATGAACTTCCTAAAATACAAATTTTGGTTTCTATGATGCTAATTCCCATTTTGTGACTTTGATGACTGATGTATTTGTGTTTGATGTACAGCTTTGAACACATGATAGGGTGGAGGCTTTTCAACTCTTCCAAGAAGGTGGGAAAAGTTTTTTCTCTATAATGCTAAAGTTTGACAATTTTTAATGAAATTTTAATTATCGAAAAAAAATGATTGTAGGAATGCTCATTCTAGAGGGAGTGGATGATTTGTCATTTTGATCACCGGACCAATCAAGGGAATATTTTATTTTATTCCATTCCTTTTTTTATTGGCAAAAAATATATTGATAGGAGTATAAGGGATACTCAAACTCATATACAAGGACAAAGATCAAAGGAAACTAAGAAGAAAAGAGAAACAAAACATAAGTAAATATCATACTAAGCCTAGGAGAAAGACTAGTATGTTATTTGCAAAAGACAACTCCCAACCTAAACTCAGAAAAAAAGAAGAAAAGAGAGAAAAATAATGGAAACTGCAGCATCATAGCAGACCCCATAAAAAGTTGCACCACAAACCTTGACCATGTAATATCCATCATACAAGTAAAAAACTCAAAACCAAAACCATTTTATTCCATTCCTTTTTCCATTGACAAAGAGCAAGTCTCAAGATCTATACATTTTCCTTCTAATTTTGGTTCACTATTAATTTTGTTTCAGTTTTAATTGGATAGATGTTTAATGAGTTTAAATATCATCGTATGAACCAACAAAGCCCAGTATAGTTGGATTCTTTAAACATGATGTCAGGAATTCAATTTCTGTCGTGTGTATGAAAAATGTTTTGTTAGGAGAGACAAAATCCACTTCGGTGATCTCTACGTCTCGAAAGAGATTAATCTTTGACTATCGGTTGAAAGATATCCTTGTGTACACACAAAAAAAGATACCATCCTACGAAATTGAGTTATATTATTTGTATAACCTTTTTGAACATGAACATGTATTAACACATTTATTTAATTATTTTCTCTTTTGTTCCATTACATCACAGAGCCAAAAAATTGGGACACCATAGGTTGTCCTATACATATCAAAGTTTTGAGACGTACAAATAAACTTTTCCTCTGAGATAATGGTTTAGTTTCTTAATGTTTACCTTTATAACGATCTCTCACTCTCATTTTGATTCCGCTTCCTTTTGTGGTTGTAGTATGTAACTTTAAGTGAACGCACGTTTTGGGATAGTGACAGAAAGAAAACAAGCCAAACTTCTAAAATACGAAGAAAACTGCAATATGGTTTTGCGTCACTGAACATTATATATTTAATGTTTCAAAATGAAAAAAGAGATAATGTTTCATATATTCAATACTTGCTTTTCTGATCTTTTAGTATATAAGGGGTTGCCTGAAGATCATGGTCTTTTTAATTGCTATGCATTTTTTTTATATTGTCAACTATCAACCAATCAAAAATCATGATATAGATAATTTTTAAGATAATTGGTATAAGAGTAAAACATTTTAACTTATATAATAATTTCTGATTGATTGACTGTGAAAAAAAATCTTTACACTGATAATATATATCAATTAAATTATATTTTTTTATCGGAATCACGGAGACTCACAAGAACTAATGATATAAACTACATTATTATAAAAAATAAATAAAATAATATAAACAACCTAAAATTGTAAAACATGCGAGGGTGGAATCTTCAGCTCCTCAAATAGGTTCACTAAACAATTCTATTATTTATTATATCTCATGTCTCTTTCCTTTTGTGTTTCTCATTTTTATTCATCCATGTCTGATTGGGCTGGGAACAGTTGTGCTTTGGAAGCGAATGATTGGCAGAGTGATAAGAGAGAAGTTTTGTAAGTGTTGTGATGAAGCGGAAAGACAAGTGCTTAAAAAACTAGGGATTTGTTTTGTTTCAATTTAGTATTTTAATTTTGATCATTATCAATACACATGCCTGCGTCATGAGATAGGAAGTAGGGTGGGCTAGTTGGAGCAACAAATTAATGTGAACCCAGGTGGCATTCTTTCCCATTTTATTATCGTTTAGGGTTTGCCATTCATTTCTTTGCCCCTTATCTGTTAATGGGTTTGCCATTCATTCAATTTTTGTTACGACATTCCAGGGTACTATTACTAGTAGTTGGAAGACCTCTGCCTGTGTGTTTGGTAACCGACTAAAATTTATCAATAACTAAATGTACATGTAAAAAATATATAAGTTTAAATTTTAGATTTCATGTCATAATTTTTTAGAGAAAAAGCAAGAAGGATTGTATTTTCTTGTCAAAAAAAAAAAAAAAAGAAGGATTGTATTTTGAAATATTCTTTTTTAAAAAGAAACCTTTTTTTTAATTTTTTTTTTTGGTTCGGAACCCACCGTAATTAGGGCCTTTGGCTTCCCAGTAGATTCATCGGAGTGTCCCCACAGTTTCGGCCCTTTGGACCGGCTATAAGACTAATCTCTGGTTCGGCAGCAACGGACGTCCGAGTTTTTTACATACGGGATTGGGCTGCCTCCTAATTGAGCGACTCCAGGAGTCGAACTTGCGTTCTTTTCCTTGGAGAAGAGTCACGTTACCACCTCTCCCAACACCAGGTTGGTAGAAACCTTATTTTTTAATATGATAAGTTAAGGAAAAAAAACTACGGTTTGTTTTGTTTGTATTTTCATTTTATGTTTTTATTTTGTGTTTCCATTTTTTGAAAGAGTTTAATTGCTATGCATTGTCCGTGTAAAGTTTTTTACACTGTCAACCAATCAGAAATCTTGGTATGAGTGACTTTTAAGGTAGTTAGGATAAGATTCAAATGTTTTAGCTTATGTTGCAATTTCTGATTGGTTGACTGTGTAAAAAAAATTTACACTGACAGTGCATAACAATTAAATCTTTTTTTAAAATTGTTTTTATTTTCAAATTTTGAAAATACGGTTGTTTTAATCTCCTATTTTTTTTTTATATTCATTTTCTATTTTAAAAAATTTGGGAAGAAAATATTGAAAACAATCTTTTTTGTTTTCAGATTTGGAGGAACCTTATAAGTACATACTTTAAATCTAAATTATATGATCCAATATGAAGAAATTGCTAACAAATATGATAAGACAGTTAGTACATGTTTGATTTATCGTTGGGAAATTCCAAAAATGTACGTTTGAGATAAAATATTTATAGAGTTCCTTTGAGTCGAAACGTATGTTTATAACGGTAAATCAAAGATGCATTTAAACCAAAAACTTTCACCGGAGGAGGTTAGGAACCAAACATCAAGCACTCTCACAGCAGAAATCTCTCGAATCCCATTGCGTTGAAAGTTTTTAATATTGAATTTTTCTAATGTTGGGTTCACATTAACTTCAAAGGTTCCTCCCCCGAAAATTCATCTGCTTTCTCTCCCATTGGGCAGGTAGCTACGATCATCTGGTCTTAAAGAAATTGCACAAGTGATTCTTATCTCTCCGCGTCTTGCTAAGGAAAAGTGAAAAGTAATGGATTGACTGACTTATGATCAACCACCAATCGTTTCACATTTGGCTGAGACCACAACAAAAATTGGATTATATTTCTTTATTCAATAATTAAAGCACCCCCACAAATTGGGATTAGTCAATTATGCGTGGAAGTGTTAGACAAGTTTCGAGCATGTTCAGACTTGCCTAGTTGTAATTAACTAAACATTATTTACGTGTGGATACTCACTATCCTAGTTCCATTTTCATGTTTAATAGTAAGTAGGCCACATATAGTTGAGAGACGAGATCCATTAAAAAGAAGAGTGATTGCCAATTTGGCACCAAAAAAAGAAACGGAAAAGGTTGAATGGTAATTCTCGTTTTCCTCAAAGAAGAAGAAAGGTTGATTCCTGAGTGCTTGCCGTGAGTATATTTCTTCATTTTTCCACAATGTAAAGTTGAATTGACTGTTTTATTTTAAGGAAAATGACAAATGGCTAGTTAAAGTCAATTTTGGCTGGCCCGGATTTTGTTTTACTTAATTAGTTCCTTCTTCACATTCACAGTTAATAAGTGGGATCATATAGATCAGTTAGCACTCTTTTGGAGGACAAATCTCTCTTTTCTCTATGTATATTATTACGTTGGGATTAGACTAATGTGACCATATATAGTTGCCGGGAAGTTAATGTGACAATTATGTCCTAATCAATGTTATCCTTAAGAGCTCTACCTGTTCAGCATGGGGATGTAAAAAAAATCATTTTTGTTTGAGATAAGAATTAGAAGGGGAAGCAATGAGGAAAAAGTCTACTACATTGACTAAATTGTTTATTTGTCCTAATCATGCATTTACTATGATTATTAAGCTGCTTGGTTATTATTGGGATAGTTCAGTCGCGTACTCCCTCCGGACCTATATATAAGCAAAAAAAACTAACTTCACATGTATTAAGAAAGTTAGTTATATTAGTTTAATTGTCTTGATTTATGTAAAAAATAATTATCGTTACTAAACTATCCTTTCTTGGGAGTGTATAGTGCTCTTGAAAGTTGTGTCTTGAGAGTGTATAGTGCTCTTGGAAAAATAAAAGAATAATTAACCAAAGGATATTTTTGAAATATTAGCATTAAATAGGGTTGATTTGATTGACTTTTGCTTATATTTGAGTCCAAAAAATTTATATATTTTTTTGCATATATTTAGGTCCAGAGGGAGTAGCATCCTACACCTACCATTAACAATAGGTCAAGGTCAATGACAGTGCACCCTACTATCGAGTATTGAAGCTACAATAAGAATTTAGAAAAGTTGAATGGGTTGTGCCTAGAGCCCACTAAAGTTGTTTGATTATTATTTTTGCTATATCCATTGCTCTTACAACAATGGTTAAGAAATAAAAAAAAAAGATAATTTTTATTTAAAAATTAAATATATCACTTCTTAACATATTAAGTACCTTATTTTAACATTACTTTTCAATAAATTTATCTTTTTTAATTTCTTAATTATTGTTGTAAGGATAATGGATAATAAAACCTTATCAATATGAGGAGTGATCGGTTAATACCAGTGTAAACCATTTTTTTCTTACAGACTATGAATTATTGATTTTATTTCTATCAAACAATGTAAATTATTACTAAAATTAAAAATCACAATCATCGTTGGATGAAAATATTAAGATCGACAACTTAAGATGAATGTAAGTGAAAAATGATTTATATTAATGTAAATAGATCCCTCCTCATCTAATATTATAAAAAGGAATTAAAGGCTGAAAGAATAAAATAATATGGGCTCATATGGTTGGCCGAACTGAAGAAAGATGAAAAGCCTAACCTATGGTCTCAAATAATCCCCATGTTGGGTGTTGACTAACTCCATTAAAGGGTGTTTGGGTAAGATTAATTCTTATCTAGATAGCTGTTTTTCAGGGTAAAAATTATTTTTCAATAGAAGCTGATAATGTTAGGTAAACTGATTAAATTTTAAAACAACTGTTTTTACGAGAAAAAAGTTGTTTTTAGAGAAACTAGAAGTTTGAAGCTCATTTAAAAAGCCGTTAGATTATTTTGAAAATAATAACATTCTTCCTATTTCACCCATACAAAAACTAACTATCAAACAGATATTATTAAATTATATAAATAACTTCATACCCTTTTTAGTAATTTACTACATATAAGTGATTTTTTTACACAACCCAAACGAAATAGATTATCTTATAATCGCTTTTCAGCAAACACATCCAAACAAAAACCGATTCTATTATAATAGATTATAACAATAATCGATTATTAAATAATCAATTATTGAAATAATCAATTTTTCACAGCTGATCCAAACACACATTTAATGCATGTTTGGTTTGCCGTTGGGAAATTCCAAACGTACGTTTAGAATAAAGTATCTATAGAATTCCTTTGATACAAACCTACGTTTGACCCAAATGTACGTTCGTAATGATAAACCAAACATGTCCTTAATAATTGGGAAAAGAGGTCCAACCTCATCTACTACAGAAAGAGCCATATCGTATTGTGCATTGCAGGCCCATATCAGTCCCTAACCCTTCAACCGTGTGGTATCCATTCTCTTGAATTGAGCGTATTGGGCCTCCAGGCCTTGTGTTTTCTTTCGTTAGTTTGCTGGTTGCTTGCTAAGGTTCTGCTGTATCTCTTAGGATATGAAGTAAAAAAAAAAAAAACCGAGGGAAGGCCAAAATCACCCGTACCACAAAAAAGAAGTGAAAATTGCAATGTACCACCACTAAGACTAGTCAGGTCAAATTTAGAGACGATAATGGAGTTGAACTTTATTTATTTTGTTATATAGTTTGTCCTTAAATGTAATAAAATGATAGAGTTTTTTTTTTTGACAAAGGAAAAATGATAGAGTTATGTTAGTTGAATATCCAGAATACAATTCATAAATGATACCTCACTCATATAGTCATATTTACACACAGTATATTCATTCCAATTTTGTATGAGCTATGTGATAATATAACAATATTTAATTATACTCACATCGAACACGATGTCCAACACACGTGTTATATTTGGAGTGTACAATCCTATATTTATGATAATAGAGAAGAGTTACTTAAATTTAAACATCGAAATATAAATTCAACATACATCGAATTCTTTCTAAAATTGTACTAGTAGGGTGCAGGCAATTAAAATCTTCATTTTAATTTTCTTCTCGATCTTGTTTTCATACATGGTAGTGCGATGTTGTTACTATTATTATTATCATTATAATTTGGGGGTTGTAAATTCGTTTGATATCATTCTGGAGTACACTGTTAATGTTTTCATAACATGTTCATGCAGGTTGGTGAGATGCTTTAGCCAGGAAAAGTGGCCTTGTGAAAGATATGTGTTCGTTTAGTGGTCAGGATAGGATAAGGACGGATAGGATATAAGAGTTGGATAAAGATAGGATAGGATATGAGCATGATAAGCTCTTATCCTCCGATGTTTGATGCGCATCAGATAATGATAGGATATAATATAAAATATCCACAAATGATAAAATTACCCTTATATCAAAATTATATATTTTTTTTCAAAAATAAAATTTAATATTGTGTTTTTTTATACATTTAAATTAAAACATATTTGATAATATATATTTTCGGCTTTTTAATTATACATTAGTCCATTTTTTAAATTATAAAAAATTAACTTTTTTTCACTTTTTGTAAAAATTGCTAATTAAACCACATATTTTAATTAGTAATAAGGTTGACTAATTAGGTTTGAAACCATAATTAAATAATAACAATATTAAGGGTAAGAGATAAAAGAGAAAGTATTTTCTTATACTATCATGCTGGTTCTAACCCAGTTTCATCCTCAGGATATAATTATAACTAAGTAACAGGATATGATAAGCTAACAGGATAAGGTTATCCTATCCTATTGGTTCACCAAACTACAGATTAAAGCAGGAAATGATAGTTTATCCTATCCCGCCTCTTTTATCCTGGCCACTAAACAGGCCCTAATAGTTTGCAAGAGGTCATTCAAATCTTCAAGCTGTCTTAATGTCCTCATTGAGCTTTAGATGCTAGAAATTCAAAATAGCTGGTATCGTTTGACATCTAAATATGACTTAATTGAAGAGTTTGCAGTTGAACCTCACCTTGATTTGCTACCAAAGACAAGCATCATACATTCATGTAAATGATTTTTAGTTGCAATACCCAAATTAAACATTTGAATTCTCTTATATCCCAATCTCTCATATCAGGTATCTTATCTGAAGTTTGGAAAATTTACTTGTTTGCTTTTATTTTCAGTTTCTTGTTTTCGTTAATAATTGTAAAAATATTATATTGTTTTCATTCCATTTCTTGTTTTCAAAGATTTGTATAAAAAACAATGAAAACAATATCTATTTTTTTTTCCAATTTTCTGTTTTCATGTCCTGTTTTGAGAAATAATTGCAAAAATGCCACCTAGTTTTCATTCTGTTTCCTTTTTTCA
This sequence comes from Ammopiptanthus mongolicus, assembly GCA_039655645.1. Classification (NCBI taxonomy): domain Eukaryota; kingdom Viridiplantae; phylum Streptophyta; class Magnoliopsida; order Fabales; family Fabaceae; genus Ammopiptanthus; species Ammopiptanthus mongolicus. The sequence continues at coordinate 11,775,948 of CM077343.1, read as the reverse complement.
AATATTTGTAAAGAAAACACTGAAAACGGGTCTGTTTGGTTTGGTCATTTCCTGTTTTCATTTTCAGTGAAAATAGAAAATGGACTTGAAAATACGTTTAATTGAGTTTAATGAAAATGTTTTCAATGGAAACATTTCTTGAATTGTGTCCAAATCTAAAAACAAAAAAAAGTCGTTTTCTGTATTTCTTTCCCAAATTTTTGAAAAAAGGAAATGAAAATGAAAAACAAGAGATCAAAACAAACATGTTTTCAAAATTTAAAAATGGAAACAATTTACAAGGTGACATTTTTACAATTATTAATGAAGATAGGAGAAATAAAACAAAGCAAACAGGTCCTAAAATTCTTCATACCTAATGTCTCCAATGGGTGGTAACCGGTAATATCCAAAATTTCAAGCCAAGTCCAACAGGTTTTACAGCCATGTTAGTCCCTTAACGAAATATTAATAAGGAGCTAAGCTCACAAATTCTCCAACAGCAGCCTTTCGAACTCTCTGTGTGCCCCTCCATATGGGTCGGTTCTAGTTATATCTTGCTTTTCCCTTAAAAGCTAAGCTTACAAATTTTGACAATCACAATCCAATCTCCAATATATTTTTTTTCCAATCTCCAATATTCATATCTAGACCAAGATGAGGAAGGTGAAATAAGAGAAGAGCAATGACATTCCTTTTTCTCTCATTATAGTACATCAAAATCGGGCCACTAATCTTAGCTTATCTCTAATCTAATGAGAACAGTAATTGCTGACTGCAAGTTGCATCCCCAGGGATATGATATATAGCCACGATCAACATATACTTTTCTTGGTGCTTCATTCTTTGGCTACACATGCCAACACTGCTCAGAGTTACATGGAAGAATCAGGTGGAAGATGTCAGTAAGCTCTAAACTCCTAATGCTACTTGAGTGAGAAGATTATACAATAATTGGAGCTTGAAGTCTGCTAAACATGCTCTAAGATACTGAAAGCCTCCTACTTCTAGATGGAGTAGATTTTGTTTCCTCTGCAACAGTAGAATCAGGGCTCTCTGATGTATCAGAGCTAGTTAGCTCACCACTTCTTTCTTTGCTTGACCAAAGCTTAGAGAATATCTTCTTTGCCATATGACCTTTCATTTTACTAGCAGCAACTTTCTCAGCATTGCCTTTACCACCATCATTGCTGTTTCTGCTGCTACCCCTACTACCTACACCTGATAATTTCAGTGTAGCAAGTTCCCCTTTAGCATTTATGTTTTCCACTGTTCCCGCAGCATCCCATTCCTCTTCTGTATTGGTTGTAGTTGACCTTGAGCTCCCATGAGATCCACCGGGAAGCAAGGCCCTGATAGACCCGGGAAGATCTGGTGTGCTGTTGCCTCCAGAAGATGTTGTAGCTCTCAGCTGTTCAAAGAAGAGAACCTGCACAACAACACGCATTGGAAGCCGCTCATTCTGCACAGCATGCATGCAAGCGTCTGCAGACAACTTCCTGCAGTCCATCAACCTACATATTCTTTTCCTCTCGCTCTTGCTGATTCCAGGATGTTCCTGCATCACATAGTACAGTCAAGTCAGCCTTTGAAATTTGGTTAATATCAATGGAATCACTCTATTGGTGTTGTTTTATAAAGTCAAGTATGAAAATTAACAACTAAATATTATATTATACCAGAATTACATTAAAAAAAAAAATAATAATAATTAGGCTAAATCACCATCAAGAACTTACCTTTAAATACGTGTCAATGGCGCGATAAAGGCCATCATGAGATGATCTTGGGAAGCTTGATACCAGTTCAGCAAGATTAACAAATTTTGAAAGAGGTAAATTGGGATCACGTGCAATCTCTGCCAAGTAGCCATCCACCAGTTTTGCCACCTTAATCTTGGAAGGATCTGATACAACCCTGGGGCTTCTCTTCTCCTGCAATTCATCTTCCAGCAGAGAATCAGTGTGGGAATGTTGCTCACGTGCTACAAACTCTTCAACTAGCCTTTGCACAGTATCAACATCAAAAATTGCCTCACCAACTGGGGCACGAATCAATAGATCAGCCACATTAGCCTCCTCAAGGCACTGACCTATTCTTCTCATCAGTTCGGATCTCTCCAACTCTTCACATTCCAACAGAATAGCCACCCTTAATAACTTCAGCAAGAAACTGAAAGAGTGACTGCCTGTATTGGCGGGCAATAGTCGGACAATGGTCTCCAAAAATAATTTATTCTTTACAATATCTCCTCCACCTTGGATCATACCTTTGTTGAAACCAGGCATCCTTCTTGAGGCATAAGCATTCAGAGCTTCTCCAATTACAGCACCAGAAACATTGCCTTTAGTTATAATTGTTGTTATGATCCGTTCATAGAGATCAAGTTGGAGCTCACAAAGGTCTTCCACCCACCAGTCCTTTGGAACTGTCTGGTGTTTCCTCACACCATTCCAGAGAGGATCATTACCATTTTCAGATGGTAACTTTTTTCTGTTATAGGTGTATGACCACTCAACCTTGGATGTATCAATTGAAGCCTTGGTAGCTATGGAGTCAAGGCAGTGGCTCACTACCTTGAGTTCCTCGGACCATGGAAGAAGAGACTTGGTGGTTTGAAGAACAATAATTGAGTCTTTCCAACTCCTGAAAATGCTGGAGTTGAGGAATACTTCAATCTTGTAGATAAGATTTCCTTTCTCAACGGTTTCATACATCTCAAGATACTCTGCTGCACAGCGAGCTGCAATAACATTGTATGCATTGAGAGTGACCGTCATACCATAACAGAACTTGGCACATATTTCAAAACCAGCCGGTCCTCCCGGAATGTCATGGATATGAACTTCATCATTGTTCTCCTCATTTGTGTCTGTAACTAGCTTTTGGAAGCGTGCACTTTTGGACAAAAGGGGAAACTGCAGATATTGATTCAGTTTAAGATTGTGATCAGCGATAGAAAGGATAACATAGTCCATAATCAGAGCAAGGTAGGAAACATGGATGTATTTAAACAGATTAGATTAATTTAGAACAGCATTTGATCACATATTAGTGGGAAAAGGCTTGGTTGTTATTTTATTTGATCATCACATATTCTTCCTTTTGTGACTCCATAATCAGATCTTCATAGCAGTGGGATTCAATTACAGACTTCTCTTTCTAATAAAGGGATAGAAGCCCTAATTGACAAAAAAAATTAGCTATTCATTTACCATGCGAACTATATATAGGATTACTATTACTATATTACCTCAATGTCAGATTGAATCTTACCTTATGGAGATAAAATTTTACATCTCCGACATTAATGACCATGTCAGTAGCCAACTCAGTTGCCACATACCTGACAAATATATGCTGGTTCAAGTTAGTTTTAAATGAAAGAAACAAATCAAGAAGAAGAAACAAAGAAAGGATAAAAATAAAACCCCAAGATAAATTTATTGAACCAGGCTCAAATGAAAAATTCGGCATACAATTTATGCAATTCAAGATTCTTTAGCATGCAATTTTAACTATAAAAGGAAAGAACACCATGTCTCTTTTTCTCATTGCTTAAAGCACATGTTTATTACTGCAATAACATTAAACATGGATCTATTATTGTACATTAAATATGATGATGGTGCAGGACATATAACCAAATATGGCCACACAAAGAGGGTAGAAAAGTGAGCTGGTAACATAAGCAACTCATATCTTTAAAACTACACAGATGAAGGAGAATTGGACAGATGCGAAGAGTATGATTCATGTATGTTTGCATAAAAGTTCAAAATGCTTATATAAGAACTATATTGCAAAGGTGGAAATTTTGATGCTTTATAGATAAGTTTCCAGTTGATAATTACATCAAAAGATCTAAGACTTTTTTTTCCTATTGGAGTCGAAGGTACTCAGGCTTTTGTCATTTGCTCCATAAATAATGCCAACAAAGTCCCTATAAACTCTTATGATTTGTGGTTACATATATCTAAAATCTCGTATGTAACATAAAAACTTAAGTTTGGTGAAGATAACTAAATGACCACAAGTGGGTTTTGTAAGAAGCTTATATAGGCTTGTGCTAATTCAAATATTTCTATTGTTTATTCCATTATTTGTAGTTTCCATATCAAATTAGCATGTAAATAGTAAACAGCCTACTACCTATTGGGAAAAACCCAAGTCCCACATTGACTAAAGATAGAGCCTCATAAGAGCTTATAAAGTTTGGGTAATCCTCACCTCCTGAGCTAGCTTTTGGGGTTGAGTTAGACCCAAATCTAATACTACCGTCTATTTATATACATAGACATGTAGATTTGTTCCTTTATTTATATCAGAAAATGCTCTGTAAAATTGGAAAGAAATGCAATGAAAACTGGTATTACAGGAAAAGTTAGATCGAAAACTATAGCCTATCAATTAAATGTCACAGGAACACTGCCTGATACAATATCCAGATTAACTGTCATTGGAAAGAATTGAAAAGAATTCAATTTGAAATGAAATGATTATAAAAACATGATAGGGTTTGCAAATCCTCAAATATAACACTCAACATTATTATATGCAAATGAATTGAACTCTTAAATATATATCATTCTGAATAAGTTCCATCCAAGAATACATTAGAAAATTAAATTATTATTATTTTAATTCCAAACACAGAGTTAGGAGCGCATACTGGTTCAACACCATTGAGTGAGATATTGTCGAAAGTTCTGAAAATAATTGTAGAGATGGTTGCATATCCTCCAGTGATAAAAATTAGGAGTTTAAACATATCGATCCTCAATTCAGTTAAGCTAATTAATCACAAATTCACAATCTAATAGAATAATATACATGCATAAATTACCAAGCAGAGATCAAATGCATTAAAAATTAGGACTCAGACTATCTTAATGCTTGGAAATAGTAGCTTCAGACTTTAAGAAATACTAGGAGAATAATATTATTGCCATTTTTTTCTGTAATGAAAGTCAACATTCCAAAATTGTTACCTTTTTATGTATATGAAAAATGAAAAGAAAAAAAAGGCCCACCTAGACAAAAACCATGAAGCTAGCAGTGATTTCATGTCTACTAGGATTGATTGTTCATAATAGAGGGAAAACACAAGAACAATGAAATATGACAAGGAGCCAAACTAAAAAGAAATCAATAGTGGTATTGAGATTTGGAAAGAAATTAGTAAATTCTAAGCAAGTGGTCAAAAGAGAAAAAGGAAAATAAACTTGCACACATAGCATAGCACAAGTGAAGTGAGGTTCTGAAAAGAAAGAGGAGACTGATCTCATACCTGATATTATCTCCATCATTCTGAAAAGAATCTGGCTTAGATCCAAGTTTCATAAACTTCATCTTGGCCAAAGGAAATAGCTATGTTGCTCAGTTTTCCCTATTTGGATCCAAATCCTAGGTTCTACCACAGCTGCAAACACCAACCTCACTCACAGCCTCCGGCTATGAAATGCAAACCACCGACTCAAGAGTTTGGAATGTGGGGGTTGCTAATATTCAGAGGTGAGAAAATAAGGATGAAATAGAAATATGGTATATTTTTTCATATTAAAACCGAATCTTTTCCACAAATCGAGACCAGAAAGAGTGCCAAGACATTTTTTTATTGGCTTTTCTTTTCTCACTTGAAATGGGAAGAGACTCAAAGAACAAGTTACTTACTAAAATGGTAAAACAAACTAAGGAACTTGCAAAAGATTGGTCATGTTAGGAGACATTGGCAACAGAAACAGACTATCTCAAACATAAACATATATATAATTTCTCAAAGACAGAGTTAGAGACACCCCCACTTGCTCAAAACTGACACCACCGCCCAAACCATGTTAAATTTATATGTTCATGAATCTAAGATATTTGTGCACCCTTTTCCTTCTTTTCTTTATTGTTCCCAACAAAGGATTTAGACACCACCATCAACACCCTTTTTGGTTTCAGAACCAAATGCTACAATAAACAATCCAATGCTAGCCACGTTTCTGTTCTGTCCCTCCTTTGAAGCCAAGCACCAACTGCAACACGAGACACTATAATGAGTTTAGAGAAGAACCACCGAAGCAGTAGATCAGTCGTAGACCAAAGGCATCATTTTATAGATGGTCTCTGCTCCAAAGATCATTGCACACGTTTAACTTAGCTGTAGGGTAAAAAAGTGATTTTTATAAAAGAATTATCACAAATGAAAATAAAATCAAGCAAAAATACTCTTTAGACTCCATATACATATACAATAAAAATAGAGCAAACTATTAAGGCTATGTTTCGATTTCCGTTTCAAACTTAAGTTTGGCCAATTGAGATTTTTTCTCCTTTCACATTATATGAAATTTTTTTACAAAAATATCACCGCTAACTTAAGTTGGGCACTGCAAATGGAAATACAAACATGTACTAATATCCTGTGACAAACTGTGATGATCAAAGAGAGTAAAAAAAAACAAGATGAAGGGATAGGAATGAATCTAAATAGAAGCATAGTATACGTACCAGACCCAGAATTGTTGTTTTTCTTTCTTAGAGAAACCAAAGTAGATTGCAGGACAAATAGAGTAGTACAAGCAGAAGCAGATAACAAGAAAGGAAAGGAGAAAAGGGATGGTTACCCAAAGAGTCTAAAGCTAATCCAAGAGATCTGAAATCTGAATGCATGTCTGCATCTGCCAAGTAAGAAGAGAATCAAATATGAAAGAAGGCACCATCACGACAACAAACAAACACACACAAAGTTTAGTGCATGATAAGCACTATATCCTCAAAAGGGGAACCCCACATATCACAGAAACTACCCAACCAAACACAAAAAAAGACCATCCTTTTAAAAAGATGAGCTGTTCCTCATCTTTGAGTGACAGTTATCGCAGATACACAAAACACAAAAACACAACCAACATCAGAATGTTCCTTCTCTCTCTCTGTTCAGAGCTTGTGAATCAGCACCCTAGCCCCCCACCTCCACCACCTTACTGTTCTTTACCTCTTAAGCTACACAACAAAATAACAGTGCTATCAACTTAACAATTCCAATACACATGCTTTATCTCATATTTACACAATTTTTATTATTTAATTACATTTTTTTCTATCTCATTTTCTACTTTAATTGTACTACCTAACATTTTGTAAAGATAAGGAACAGTATAAGTTTTTCAACATATTTAAATTATATATATATATATATATATATATATATATATATATATATATATATATATATATATTACTATTCATGCACCCAAATCTGTATATGACTTTTACGCTTATCGTCATATCATATATCATATACATTTATTATCACTATAATATTTATCAGATGATGATGATCAAGTATTATATAATATGCAATTAATAATTAGGTTAAACTATAAATAACTAATGCTTTGATCCCTATACGTGATAATGATGTGAAAATTTTTGAAATCGGTCCCTATATGAATAATTATTTTTTAATTTGGTCCCCGTCGTTTATTGATGTTGTAACGCCATTTGTTGGAATTAAATTATAAGGATCAAATTGAAAACGATTGTCACATGTAGAGACCGAATTCAAAAAAATTTGATCCTTATATGTGATGATCATTTTTCAATGTCATATGTTGGAATGGAGGGTTGAACATCCTTTGAAATCTTTAGGAATTATTTACTTGTATAAACAACTTTTTAATTATTATTAAAGATTAATTATATTACCAATGAAGTGCTATTCCTATACATTTTGTGTTGTTCTATCTATCCTGTTATGTTCTCCTCAATATCTAACGTAATGAATTCTATTGCCAAGTGCCTACTTATACTAATTAAGTTGAACTCTTTCACAATGTATAACTAATCCACAATTCTATCAACATGTTCACTACATGTTATGAAAAGTACACATTGAATACATTGACATAATCAACTATTTATCATTCACCTATAAAAAAATGTCAAGAACCAATTATAAGCAACAACAATGTATGACTGACTTAGAAGTTTTAAGGAAATATCATGCATAGCAATAAAAGGAAAAATGACATTAGATAAAAGCTAACTCCATCATAAAATTATGTAACTTTTTAAGTGATGTTGCATTGGAACAATGTTTGTTCATACCATTTTGTATTGAGGATCAATTTTCATTGCAATAATGATAAACTATTTGTCCAAAATGTTGGTCAGAGAGAGGGTTTAAAATTGAGGCTTATTGGTTTGTTCTTTCTCAAACTAATATTACAGAAATCCAAAATTTATTTTCATTATTATTATATTTTTGAGAATTACAATCAGAATTACAGTTCGAAAAACAAATAGATATGATGCAAAAGTTCTTTCATCGTTTAGTTCTTTCATACATCTCGAAAAACAAATTGAAGTGAAGCTAGCAAAAGGTCTTTCATAATTGAATTTCTTGACAACAAGAGCTTGCTAAAGTTCTCCAATCAGAGTTTTTCTCTCTCTTCCATATTGATTTGAACCTTACAAAACAAAGAGAGAACTAACTCACCCATGTTGTAGAGGAGGGAGAGGGAGGATGGAGTCCGTTTGGTTGGAGAAATAGAGCCGAATTTCCACCTTTTTCTCAAGAGAGAAGTCCATTTGGGAGAAGTCCCGTCAGCATCTTCTAGTTCCTAGTCTGATGAGGATGAAGCACAAACTCACATTGAGTTTTATTATGACTCACATCCTCTCTTTTGGGTTTTATTATGGCTCACATTCTGGATTTTATTGAGCTAGATTTCTTCCACCTTTCCCGGACAAGAAAGGGAACTCCAGAAATGAAGAACATGACAGATTGAGAATGAGTTGGTAAAATTTGGAGTATGAATGATAAGAACACAAAGAAAAATTATTTATATGAGAGTTCACCAGGTAAAACTAACGTTTTCAATAGTGTTGAGTTATAAAGCAACATAATTGATGATCTGAGAAAATCGTGCGTTGAATTTCTTGTTTTCTGTGTAGATATTATTGTTCATTTAACTTCATATCTTATTGATCATTAACCATTTCAACTAACGTGAAGAGAGTTACATGATTTCGTTTTAATACGAAGAAAAGAAAGTATTTTCTCAAGCAAGTGTTATTATAACATCCTCTTTAATAGTGTTTGCTTGACAAAATGATATGAAAGATATAAATTTTAATAGCGCTTCTCTGAGGAAGCGCCGTAATAGGTGGAACGCGTTTCTTTTTAAAAAAAGGTATGAGTGAAGATAGCGTTTCACTGTAGAAGCGTTTTTAAAGGTATACCTTTTAATATCGTTTGCTTGGGGAAACACTATTAAAAATCTTCGCGTATTTTTTTAAAGTGTTTCCTCCTGAAACCATTATTAAGTGTGAGCTATTAAAGGTCGATTTTGACGTAGTGCTTCATATTCATCTACCTAACTTGAATTCTATGGTTTAGTCTATCTATTTCCTTATCATTTTGTATGATAGACCTAAGATGCTTAAACTGTGTGACTTCTAGTATGTTATAGTCTCCGATTTTCACCTCTAAGTTAGAATTAGTATGTCTCCTTCTAAACTTACATTTCATATACTCAGTCTTAATTGCTTATATTTAAATGAAAGTCATATGCTTCTAAAACTTGGCTCCACAACTCAAACTTTTCATATTTCCTCTCTTGTCTCTCTAATTAAGGCTATATCTTCGGTAAATAGCATGCATCGTGACATATAAATTGGCTCTTGGATATGGTCAGTGAGCACATCCAAGAACATGGTAAAAAGATTGGGGCTTAAAGTTACCTTATAATGCAATCCTATAGCTGTAGAAAAATCTTCTATAACCTTATCTTCTATGGCTATAATAAGAAAGCTTCTTGGACCTAAGAGATGTATTCGACAAACATTCTTACACAATTTTCCACCAATTTTAATGACAAAACTAACACTGGATCGACTTGAGTTCCTTTGCATGCTTTTGGTGCATGTATTAGATTACAAGTTGAACTTTCACACAAGTTATATGCTAAGCAAGTAATCAGTTCTTAATTACAGCCATCCATTACAATTTTATCATATCCAATAAATTTATGGAACTGAGCACAGTTGCACACAATTCTAAGGAATGCATGTCAAGGTAGCATTTGACACATAGGCAAAATAAAATGGAATGAAATGTTTTGTTCTAATTTTTTTTTTGTTCTATCCCTTTAAGAGCCTGTTCGGCACGTCACTTCTACGACCTTATAACGGATAATTTATAGCGGATGAGAAAGTAGCCCCCCGTTTGGTAAGCGTCTATGTCATGAGCTTATAACGTTTTTTCATGAGCTTATAGCGTTTTTTTCCAGATGCTACTTGAAGTAGCGTTTGAGCTTTTAGCTTATAGCGTTTCATTTTTCTTTTCACTTTTATCCTTATTATCTTCATTTAATTCTAACTTTATCCTCTTCTCTCTCTTTTATGCAAAATCATTAATGAAGATGTCCTTTTATGTCATTTTATATTTTTCAGCTAGTTTAACCGCTAGTTTTACCAAAGACTTCCACAGAAAATAAGTTAGCTTATCCGCTATCCACTATCAGCTACCTCATCCGCTATCCACAATCAGCTAGCTTATCCGCTAACAACTAATTTTACCCAACACGCTCTAAGTGGAATCTCCCACTTTTTAATCTCATATCGTGATCTATTTATATTCCATTTAAAAAGTACATGAAACATAAATAAAATTCATATATTATACCCGTTCCATTATAATATGTCTACATATGTTTGCCAAATGCTGCCTAAACATTGATAGTCAGCATAAGCATGCACGCCCGTTTGAGAGGTACTACTTTGTTGCTGTCTATCTTGGCCAAATACAAAAGGCTTAGCTTCATAGCATGGGGAAAAGACACCCTATCCCTATGCCCCCCTTCCTCTGCCTGTTTTGTTTAAGTTGGAAAGAAAATGACCTGTCCATATATCTCCTTTTCGTACTTTGATAATAATGAATATAATGATGTCCATATCTCTCAATTTTACCCAATAGTGCAGAAATGGTGAAATAGCAAAGTTGAATATTTGTCTATCCTTGCATGATGAAGATCGTATGCAGTTCTGAAAACTGCACATAATCACAAAACATAAAATATATTTATTTTATGATCAAAGGAAATTATCATGAACTTCACCTCACGAAGTTCCTTTTAGAAATTCAGAGGATTTGGGTATATCCTTACGAGTTACAACTTTTTTATAAAACAAAGGAGTAATAAAAGATTATTTGAATAGACATTTTCGAATTGTGTTATTTTGTTGAAAATCCAGCCAAAGCAATAAATGCAATGGTTGAAAATTTGTTTCAACCATCAACCACCAACTATACCATGCCCTCATTTGCATCTATAAATAGATGCATTTGGGATGAAGGAAGACACAACAACACAAAGCCTCACAACTAGAGAAAGAGTGTGAGAGAAAAATAGAGAGAACCTTAGAGAGAGTTTCTAAGAGAGAAAAATAGTGAGCCAATTTGTGAGTGTTATCTACAAATTGAAGATACAACATTATTGTATTTTTGTATTCCCATTATTTTATAGTGGAGGTTTAAGTGGCCTACGGGTCCCGTGGTTTTTCCTTGCTCACATTGAGGAGGTTTTCCACGCTAAAAATTTCCTAGTGCTGCTACACTTATTTTTTTACGTTTCCGCATAGTGCCTATTTTGAGTTCACAGAGGAGGGAAATTATGATGGCATTTCCCAACAGTGGTATCAAAGCTCCCAGAGCTCTCAGATACTAGGTGCCAGAGATTCATAAGAAAATTCTTAGTATGCTCTGTGGTTGCAGCATTGTCTGATCTTCCACATCAGAAAAGAATTATTCTTGTTGCTGGAAATAAAGTGTAGTAGTGTGAAAGTGCATTCTAGGAAAGTTCTGGCTAGGAAAGACTTGGTATTTAAGTGTGTCCATTAGTGACCCACCACTCTTTCCTGGGAACTTACTTGGTGCACTGTTTGCATACTGCATTTATTGTTCCAGTATACGGCACTATTCACGTATACGATATTGGCCTGTGTAACTCAAGATGGACGGAGCTATCACTCATGATGGAGATATGTTCAAGCTAACTGCAGATAATTACTCCTATTGGAAGCCGATGATGGAAGATCACTTATACTGCAAAGATTTGCATGAGCCAATCACCCAGAAAGATAAACCGGAAGGGAAGACCGACAAAGAATGGGAGCTCCAGAATCGGAAGGCGGTAGCTATGATCCGCAAATACATTGATCGCAGTTTGTTTGAGCATGTGTCAACTTATACTAATGCGTATGAGTTGTGGACAAAACTTGAATCCTTGATTCAAAAGAAGACACCCAGAAATAAAGCTCACCTTGTCAGACGACTGGTGAAGTTGGAGTACTCGGACGGTCAGAACATGATCGAACATTTGAATACCTTCAAAGGTATCGTGAATCAGTTGACGAAGACCGAGATGAAGATAGATGATGAGTTGCAAACTCTTCTACTCCTCAGTTCTCTGCCTGAGAGTTGGGACACTCTAGTTGTCACTCTCAGCAATTCTGCTCCAGACGGAAAGCTTAGCATGGATTCTGTTACGGATTGTTTGCTAAATGAAGAGTCAAGACGGAGAGAAAGGGGCTTGAATAACCAGTTTGAAGCCAACGTTGTTGAAAATAGAGGAAGGAGTAAGAATCGTGAAAAAGGAGGTCGTGGAAAATCACAAGGTAGATCCAAATCTCGCACTAGACTAAACTGTTATTATTGTGGCAAACCGGGCCACAGAAAGTCTGAGTGCAGATTCTTGAAGAGAGACCAACAGGCTGGAACGGTCCACCCAGACCAGATGAACCCAAAGAAGAAGGAAGATGGAACAACTACTGCAGTAGCCTCGAATGATGAGAATATATTTCTTGTCGGAGAAGAAAATTATCTAAACATTGCATCTGATGATTGCATTTGGATAATTGACTCAGGAGCATCCTTTCATGTCACACCTCATGAAGAGTTTTTCTCATCATACCAAAAAGGAGATTTTGGTACGGTGAAGATGGGCAACCATGTCACGAGTAAAATCGTTGGTATTGGAGAAGTAACTCTGATGACTGAGAATGGAAACAAGCTTGTGCTGAAGGAGGTAAGACATGTACCAGAGATGCGTCTAAATCTTATCTCAGCAGGCAAGCTAGACGAAGCTGGGATGATGAACCAATTTGGTGCCGGCAGATGGAAACTCAGCAGAGGAAGCATGATTGTTGCTCGTGGAAAGAAGGAAGGCTCCTTGTACATTATGCAAGGAAAGATATGCAAGGGAGAAATGAATGTTGCTCAAGACGCAACCAAAGAACTGTGGCATAGACGATTGGGCCACATGAGCGAGAAGGGTTTGGAGATTCTTGCAAAAGATCATCTCCCAAACATAAAAGGACAGCCACTTGAATCCTGTGAAGACTGCCTAGCAGGCAAACAACACAGAGTATCTTTCAAAAGATCAGATGATGCAAGAAGAAGAAAGCAGATTCTAGATCTTGTTCATTCAGATGTTTGCTCAACGTCTGAAAGGTCCCTTGGTGGTGCCCAATACTTTGTTACCTTCATTGATGATCACTCCAGGAAAGTATGGGTGTATCCATTGAAGACAAAAGATCAGGTTCTTCAAGCTTTCAAGGAATTCCATGCTTTTGTAGAACGAGCATCTGGAAGAAAACTGAAATGCTTGAGAACTGATAATGGTGGAGAGTACATAGGTCCGTTTGAGACATACTGCAAAACTCATGGGATAAGACATGAGAAAGTACCTCCCAAGACACCTCAGATGAATGGACTAGCAGAAAGAATGAATAGAACGATTGCAGAGAAAGTCAGAAGCATGCTTTCTTAAGCAAAACTTCCCAAATCATTTTGGGGCGAAGCGGTGAAAACTGCAGTGGATCTGATAAATCTGTCTCCTTCAAGACCTTTAAATGGAGAGATTCCAGATGAAGTATGGTTTGGAAAGAAAGCCTCTTATGGTCACTTGAGAGTCTTTGGGTGCAGGGCATTTGTCCACATTCCTAAAGATGAAAGAGCAAAGCTTGATGCAAAGACGAAGGAATGCATATACCTTGGTTCACCAAGAGATGAACTTGGCTTCAGATTATGGGATCCTTCAAACAAAAAGATTGTTCGAAGTAGAGATGTGGTGTTCTTTGAAGACCAGACGATCCAGGACATTCAGCAATCTAAGAAGCCAAAGACCATTGTGATACACAATTCAGGGGGAGAGATTCTTCAAAGAAATGATGTACCTGATCAGACAATACAACCCAATCAGACGGAGCAACCTGATCAGACGGAACAGCCTGACCAGACGGAACAAAGTCAGACAATACAGGGAGAACAAATGGAGACTGATCAGATAGAAGAAGAATCTCAAGTAAGACGATCGACGAGACTCAGACAACCTTCAAGGAGGTATTATTCCGATGAGTATGTCAATCTCACTGATGAAGGGGAACCTCAAAGCTTCATGGAAGCCATTGAGACGAATGAGAAGGAGAAATGGATGCAAGCCATGGAAGAAGAATTACAGTCCCTGAAAGAAAATCAGACGTATGACCTGGTGAGATTACCAGATGGTCGAAAGGCACTGAAAAATAAATGGGTGTTCAAGCTCAAGACTGAAGAGAACAACCCAAACCCCAGGTACAAAGCAAGAATTGTTGTGAAGGGGTGCAACCAGAAGAAAGGCATAGATTTCGAAGAAATCTTCTCACCAGTGGTGAAGATGACATCCATTAGAACAATCCTTAGTCTAGCTGCAAAACTAGACTTGGAGATAGAGCAACTTGATGTTAAAACAGCATTCCTACATGGAGACCTAGAGGAAGAAATCTATATGGAGCAACCAGAAGGTTTTGCAGAACCAGGCAAAGAACACCTAGTGTGTCGTTTAAAGAAAAGCCTCTATGGTCTAAAGCAAGCTCCAAGACAATGGTACAAGAAATTTGATCTCTTCATGGCCCAACATAACTTCAAAAAGACGTCCGCAGACCACTGTGTGTTTGTGAAAAATTATGAGAATGGTGAATCCATCATACTTCTATTGTATGTTGATGATATGCTGATTGTTGGGAAAGATAAGACGAAGATAGCTGCTCTCAAGAAGGCATTGAGCAAATCCTTTGCCATGAAAGATCTGGGTGCAGTGAAGAAGATTCTTGGAATGAAGATTATTAGAGATCGTTCTAGAAGAATGCTGTGGATGTCACAAGAAGACTATATCAAGAAAGTTCTTGAAAGGTTCAACATGCATAATGCCAAACCGGTGCATGTTCCATTACCTGGTCATCTGAAACTGAGTAAGACACAATGTCCAGGCAATGAAGAAGAAAAAGAAGAAATGAGCAAGGTGCCCTACTCTTCTGCAGTGGGTAGTCTTATGTATGCAATGGTCTGTACAAGGCCAGACATTGCTTATGCGGTAGGAGTTGTGAGCAGATTCCTATCAAATCCAGCAAAGGAGCATTGGAACGCTGTGAAATGGATACTACGATATCTACGGGGAACTGCCAAATGGTGCTTGTGCTTTGGCAATGGAAATCTAAAGCTTCTTGGATATGCAGATGCAGATATGGCAGGAGATGTAGATTCAAGAAAGTCTACGTCTGGATATTTGATTACTTTTGCAGGGGGAGCTATCTCATGGCAATCACGACTACAAAAGTGCATTGCTTTGAGTACCACAGAAGCTGAATATATCGCAATCACTGAAGGTTGCAAGGAAATCTTATGGATGAAGAAGTTCCTACAAGAGTTAGGCCAGAATCAAGAGAGCTATGTTCTCTATTGCGACAGTCAGAGCGCAATTCATCTTAGCAAGAACTCGACCTTTCATTCAAGGTCGAAACACATCGACATAAAGTATCACTGGATCCGTGATGTGTTGGAAAGTAAACTGCTGCAGATTGAGAAAATACACACTAAAGACAACGGGGCAGATATGATGACAAAAGCTTTACCAAAAGAGAAGTTAGAAGTCTGTAAAGAAGTTGCAGGCTTAGCATCAACCCCAAACTAGTGCAAGGATATTTTCCCTTTGGCTGGAGGGGGAGAATTGTTGAAAATCCAGCCAAAGCAATAAATGCAATGGTTGAAAATTTGTTTCAACCATCAACCACCAACTATACCATGCCCTCATTTGCATCTATAAATAGATGCATTTGGGATGAAGGAAGACACAACAACACAAAGCCTCACAACTAGAGAAAGAGTGTGAGAGAAAAATAGAGAGAACCTTAGAGAGAGTTTCTAAGAGAGAAAAATAGTGAGCCAATTTGTGAGTGTTATCTACAAATTGAAGATACAACATTATTGTATTTTTGTATTCCCATTATTTTATAGTGGAGGTTTAAGTGGCCTACGGGTCCCGTGGTTTTTCCTTGCTCACATTGAGGAGGTTTTCCACGCTAAAAATTTCCTAGTGCTGCTACACTTATTTTTTTACGTTTCCGCATAGTGCCTATTTTGAGTTCACAGAGGAGGGAAATTATGATGGCATTTCCCAACATATTTGGTATCATACGAATTACATGAAATGTGTAAAAAGAGAGAAAAGTGAAAATCACAAAAGAAAAAGTAAGATAGAAGTGAATGAAAACATTTCCAACCAAAACGTTTGTGTAAAGAGGTTGCTACTTGCTACAGTGAGATACATCCAAAGAGTTTGACAACACTAAACAGAACAATTACTTAACCAAAAAGTTACTATATATATATATATATATATATATATATATATATATATATATATATATATATATATATATATATATATATATATATATAGACGTATTCACCCTTCTCAAGTTTCCCTCTTCTTGAAATCGTAATAGGTTTTAAGAGAAGAGGGGAGAGTTCCAAAAACAAAGAAACAAAAAATTCGATAATTTAGTGGAGGGATTTTGACTAGACCAATGGGTTTTGTCTATCTCTAAGTAGTTGAATGATCTGAATTCTGGCATAGCAGTATATCTAGTCCTTCTCCTAGTGGACAAACTGTGACCACAATGCTTTCCCTTATCCAATAGTTTTATTCCCTCCATCCCACATGCAATGTTCCAATCCACTGCTTCCAATGTCGATAAACTCAATTAAAAATAGAATATTAATCACTTAGTTTTATTATATTTTCTTTCCCAAACGCATCCCCATGATAATGCTTACAGTTATTATTATTTTACTTACCTCAATAATAATTTTCCGAGAAAATCAGGGGGGGGAAACGCATCAAGATTCTTCCCATAAATATTAATTTAAATCTATGTTTCGCACACCTGATGCAGATGGTGATGCAAGCAAAAACACATGTAGGATCTATGCAAAATAAGATGGATTGCTGTAAAACTGTCATGGCCCCAAATTATAAAATTAGAGCTTTTTAATGTCAAAATATTAATCAAAGATCATATTCATGAAAGATTGTCGGATTGATTAGTATTTCATCTCTTATTATTTAAATGCTCATATTTCACTATTTTCAAATGAAAGTTATCATACAACTACGTACACGAGTTTTTTCTCCCCATATTCTTGAATATGAAGAGATTTCTCAAAATAAAAAGGTTTGAGCTAGCATATTGAATATAAAATGAAATGAATAAGTGGAAATCGTCATCAATATTGTTGTTGACAGTGCTTATATATTAATATGGGTATATATAATGATACTAATTGTATATTACGTAAAATTTGGCGGAATTGCCCACTGTGGATGACTTCATGACTTGTTTTGGTCCTAATTATGTGCGGAACTTTATTTCATGTTGCTTGCTAGTTGAAGGTCATGCTCAATATTATCTTACATCTTCCCCAAAAGAAATGTCTTTCCAGCTCAACGGAATTCCTGACTTAAGGTCTTTAAAAAGAGGGGACCATTCAGTCTGAACGTCCTTAAATCAAAGGGCACCCTCAATTGCTTTAACTTTTTGGGTATCAAGGACAGTACACCCTTGATAGTTAAAAGTGATTACTATAATTTTCGATTAAAGGAAGAGATCCCAAACCGTGAAGTGTAAGGCTTAAATAAAAGCATAAAAACAGACAATTATAAATAATAATGTTACAAATATATATACACATTTATACACATAATATCTCACATTTTTACATAATTTTTATTATTTGATTACAATTAATCTCATTATTTTATACTGACTTACATTCTGATTATGTCATTCCTAAGGTGTGAGTTGTGACTGTGAGCAAACATTCATACAAAGAAGCTTTATCCATATGTTACTGAAATTTCAGCAATTATCACAACGCACGTGGACGTTGATTCTCATGAAGCATAAAATTGCATTGGGAACTTGTATCAATGCTTAAAAGTTGCTAGAAACATGAACTAATAATGAGAATCGAACTCAATCTTCAAAACAATTAGTTAATTACTGAATGAGGAGGAGTATGCAGAACAGTTCATTGAATGTATAACTTATATTGCGTGCCTTATCTCACTTCATCCTTTGTTGATAAACCATTTATTCTAAAGATTAGTACAGCACATGCACTACCGCTAACCTCCAAAAACAAAGAGAAGGATATTTGAAGTGTAATGATTAAGTGACGTAGAGCCTGTTTGGTAAAATTAGCTGTTAGCGGATAAGCTATCTGATAGTGGATAGCTTATAGCGAATAGCGGATAAGGTAGCTAATAGCGGATAGCGGATAGCGGATAAGCTAGCTTATTTTCTATGGAAGTGTTTGGTAAAACTAGCGGTTGAACTAGCTGAAAAATATAAAATGACATAAAAGGACATCTTCATTAATGATTTTCCATAAAAGAGAGAGAAGAGAATAAAGGTAAAATTAAATGAAGATAATAAGGATAAACATGAAAAGAAAAATGAAACGCTATAAGCTATAAGCTCAAACGCTACTTCAAGTAGCGTCTGGAAAAAACGCTATAAGCTCGTGAAAAAACGCTATAAGCTCGTGACAGAGGCGCTTACCAAACGGGGCTACTTTCTCATCCGCTATAAGCTCATAGGAATGCCTTACCAAACAGGCTCATATACCTTCTTTTCTAACTTGGTGATTTTTGCTAAGCAGCTATAAAGAGGGATAATGTTATTGGCATTTTAAATATCGTATACATACTCATTATTAATTAATCATAATTTTAATTTTTTTTTTACAAAATTACCATTAATTAATGATAAGTGTAAATAAGCAATTAAAAGTGCCAATAAAACTCACATATTAAATACATGTGTTCCTTACTTTTAAACACTCAGGGATAAAAAATAGATTAAAATCTAATAAAAGAACTTATCTCCAAATTTTTTTTAGGTAATCATATTATAGGTACGGAATATCGCCACTTACTTAATGTACTCGAGTCTTTTATCATTCTGATCAATCACATGTTGATACTGATCTCCTAATTAAATGCATTAGAATACGCCTTAAAAATTATTTTTCAAAAAACATATATCATTCATTTCACATAAAAATTAACTTCACAGATGTCATTTTCAATTTATAATGTAATTTATAGTGGCCAATTTTTTGACAAAATGGATCTCTTTGCAAAATTTATTCAAGGATATATCACTTTGGATGAATTTGGTTTTCCTAGCTATAAAAATGGTGAAAGACCATAACAACAACAATAATAAAAGATATTAGTCTTATCAATGGTGGATTTTTGAGTGGTCTGAGGTATTCATGACCTCAAAAATTTTATTAAGATCAGCCACTGGGTCTAATTATCCCATTCGATTATATCTCCCTACCAAAAATGCCATATATATTTAAAATAGATGAGGTTTTGTGTATAGATTTGATAAAAATATCAATAAGACTTCAGTAAGTACCTTGCATGGAATCATAATCCAATGATATTATGCGATAAGTGTTCTTTCACAACTCCTTCTTTCTCTCTATATATATTGATTAAATGGAAAAAGATTTCACATACAGAAAATTCTACTATATATATATATATATATATATATATATATATATATATATATATATATATATATCATGGAGGAGCAAGAAGAATAAAAAGCAGGAAAATGCAAGCCTAAGAGCTATTTGCGTTTATTGTTAGGGGCGGCACTTCGTTAGAGCTAAGGGAGGCCTTGGCCCCTCAATTTTTTGTGCTGGTTTGAATTTAAGGTTGAACTATAAGGTAAAGTTACTTTCTTTAATGATTTACTTATCTGAATGATTTGACCAAGAATACTATAGATTTGACAGATTGCTTTTAAACACTCATTCGCTTGGATCCGATGGTTACATGTAACTGAATGATAGCTTTCAAGACACTCCGATCACATGTTGTGACTTGCATGTTCAATGTTCAAACTTCAAAGTTAGGCTTCCTAATTTGCCGATTCTTTTTTATTTGACCAAACATCTACCGCAATGTCAAAAGCAAAATATGTGCCCAGTTCCAAATAAAAAAAATTGCGACAGGTGCAGCTCCTGATTCAAGGATTGTTCACACTTATTGAACTATATATAGTTATCATTGGTATTTTATCATACAACATAGTTTTTTAAGAGTTGAGATCTTAATTAGCAACTTTATAAAAACTGCAGAGAAAAGCAAAATTATTGGTAATATATACGAATTTTGCATATCATGATTACATATGCAGTTGCATAATGTCGATCGATTCTGATTTGTGAGAAATCTGAGCCCAAATTTTATTGAACAAGGGAATAGGATTGGCAAGCTAGGTCTATATTGAATCTTTCTCTTTACCTTCTATCTTTCTTTTCCATGAATAAAAAACAAACAAAACTTAGATGCAGTTTTATAAATATTTTGTATTGTTTTCTTAAAAAAAAAAAATTTATATATAACAGCTCATCAATATAAATATAACATGTGTAAGAATTGTGAACACTTAACTTTTGTTCTAAAAAAATAAATTGCCTCACGAGACAGTGAAAGCTTCAAAAAGTGGTAGTATTGTCATTCCCCTTTTGTCTGTTGTTTTTTTGGCCATAGCCTTTTGTCTTGTTTGTCGATTGAACATTCCGCACTAGCCCGCAAATGGGCCTATGCAATGAACACAAGGATGGCCATAGCCCAGCTTAATGCACATATTCATACCGTAATGTTTGTTGAGCCTGCCTTTGTGGCAGGGCCTGGCAGCCCACGCTATTTGCCTCGCCCAACCTTTAAGTAATTTAGTGAATCCTAGACACAATGAAATAATAATGCCGTTTAGGTGTCAAAATCTTAGGATTTGGGTTTTAAAAGAATATGATAGTATTATTGTTATTATTGTATTTTACCAAAAGAATATGATAGTATTATGTCATGACAAATATAAATGTCATGCCTGAGTTTTAACTGAAATGATTACATAATCTTTTGGTCGGGCTTATAGCAATATTGGCCCATGTTCTTTTTTAGTGTGTGCTGGGTTTATAGTTTATACTATGTGCTTATGCCTTTGTTTTTTTGGTACATTATGTGCTTATGTTTTTATTAGGTTATTGTTAAGTTGTTTTCTCTTCCTGATAGGCTTTAACATTTCTTGGGAAAAGTGGTGTGGGCTTTTGGGTGAATATATAAAGCATTTTACTTAAGGGAAGGACAAAGTTACAAATTCTTGCCCAAGCAACTTTTGAGGACAAATTTGCAAACCCTTTAATACAAGTTTTATTTTAATATTACTGGGAATATAGGTATGAGAATAAAAGTTTTTAATGTTTGGCACAAGTTTTAAAAAATTATTCTCAGGCATAAAAGATGCCCAGGAATATAATTAGTGAATGAAAGTGAAAAACTCTATTCCCAAGTATGGAGATGGGATAGAAACATTCATGGAAATGAGATTCTCGGGAATGTAGTTTTCCTGGTAATAAAACATTCCAGGAATCAAACGTCACCTTAATATACCATTACTTACAATTTCTTCTCGCTCATTTTCATGACTCTTACAATTTCCCAATACAAATATGGAGAATGCTAACAAGTGCCCTTTGTATGGAAAAGTGATGTATTTATTATTCTAAGATATTGTATATTTAGTTTTCCCATAAAAACATGTTTCTTCTGGCTTCTTAAAGAGTGCTCTTGGGGCACTCGTTAGCAAGACCCTACAAGTATTTATATCCATCCTTCCTAGTGAAGGATCAGAGATGCAATTCGCTGTGATTATTATATTATATTATATATATTTTTTAAAATATATTAGATTATTAGATTATTATATCATTTAACTTTCCATACATGAATGTGACTTGACAAAACGTGTGCCAGCTAAGCAATTTCCATGAAATTTTGGATGGAAACTTGTCAAAATGACAAAATTTGCTCGAATGAAAAAATGAGAGTATCCAATTGAAGAAAAAAAGTGGGGGGGGGGGGGATCATACAAATATAAACTTAAGAAAAAAAAATGCAATTAATCCAAATAATTTAGATAATTTTTGGAGAGAAAATTGACAAATGCAAATGTGATTGGGAATTTGAGCCAAAGAGAAAGCCATACTTTACTTACAATAGATCTCAACATATATCTTTGCCTCGATAAATCTGACAATGACCAAATACCATTTGGAAAGACTCAACTTACAAATCACATTAACATCAATAGATAAGATTTATGTAATTTGGTTCTTTAATCAAGTCCGTTTTTTTTTTTTTGAACAATCTTTAATCAAGTTCTGAGAAGACCAATTAACACTCAGACAAAAACCACTAGCCGTTTACGCATTACATGATTAAATAATCCATTTTGGAATAATATGCTATTAATTTTGGATTGGTATTTTATCATACAACATAGTTTTTTAAGGGTTGAGATCTTAATTAGCAACTTTATAAAAACTGCAGAGAAAAGCAAAATTACTGGTAATATATACGAATTATGCATATCATGATTACATATGCAGTTGCATAATGTCGATTCTGATTTGTGAGAAATCTGAGCCCAAATTTTATTGAATAAGGGAATAGGGTTGGCAAGGCAGCAAGCTAGATCTATATTGAATCTTGCTTTTCCATGAATAAAAAACAAACAAAACTTAATTAGATGCAGTTTTATAAATATTTTTTGTGTTGTTTTTTAATAAAAAATACCTATATAACAACTCATTAATATAAATATAACATGTGTAATAATTGTGAATAATACTTAACTTTTGTCCTAAAAATTTAATTGCCTCACGGAGTCACGAGACAGTGAAAGCTTCAAAAAGTGGTAGTATTGTCATTCCCCTTTTGTCTGTTGTTTTTTTCGGCCATAGCCTTTTGTCTTGTTTGTCGATTGAAAATTCCGAACCATAGCCCGTAAATGGGCCTAAGTAATGAACAGAAGGATGGCCATAGCCCAGCTTAATGCACATATTCATACCATAGGGCTTTGTTAAGGGCACCCCAAAATTACTAAGACGATCTCATGAATAGTATATTTATCAAAATACCCTCTTAAAATTATTTTTTTTTGTCATTTGGCTCACTTGCGAGGGGGAAAAATATTTGCACTCTCGCAAATATAGTATTTGCGAGTCTCGCAAATATAGTATTTGCGAGTGAATTATTTTTTGAGAATTGGTCACTCGCAAATATGATATTTGTGAGTAAAGCAAGTACTCACAAATTATACGTGACGCTCGCAAATTAGATATTCGCAAAAGAAGGTAAATTTTCACAAATTAGTTATTTGCGAGAGTGCAAATTTTTGCACACTCGCAAATATCTAATTTCCGAGTGGTTTTTTTGTTTACACTAGCAAATTAGGTATTTGGGAGTGTACAAATTTTTGTACTCTCGCAAATAGCTAAATTGCAAGTGATTTAAAAAATTTTAATACCTCGCAAATCAGCTATTTGTGAAGTACAAAAGTTTGTACACTCGCAAATACCTAATTTGCGAGTGAAGAAGATATTTGCGAAAATGTTATACTTATTTGCGAGAGAGTATTTTGGTGGGGGTATTTTGATAAATACACTGTTCATGAGGGGTGTCCTTAGTAATTTGGGGGGTGCCCATACCAAAGCCCCATACCTTAATGTTTGTTGAGCCTGTCTTTGTGGCAGGGCGTGGCAGCCCATGCTATTTGCCTCACCCAACCTTTAAGTAATTTAGTGACTCCTAGACACAATGAAATAATAATGCAGTTTAGGTGTCAAAATCTTCGGATTTGGGTTTTAAAAGAATATGATAGTATTATGTCATGACAAATATAGTGGCACACTATTTTCATTCCATAGTTGGCCTATGCCAAAGTAAAGGTATGTCCCTACATAAGAAAGGAAAAAGTTCTTTTAAAGCCAATTTATCCATAAAACTAGTGAATAAGCATGTACTTATCTATAACTTAATCTAAAATATATTTTGATATCAAATATTAAATGGTTTAAGAATAAGTATATTTTTTTGGATAAAGAATAAGTATATCTTTACTTACTTATTTATGGATATAAACTCATTGTAAAGAAGTTTTATCCAAATAAGAAAAGTTGAAGAAGCATGGCACAAAAAATAAATGTCATGCCTGAGTTTTAACTGAAATGATTATATAATCTTTTGGTTGGGCTTATAGCAATATTGGCCCATGTTCTTTTTTAGTGTGTGCTGGGTTTATAGTTTATACTATGTGCTTTGGTACATTATGTGCTTATGCTTATATTTGGTTATTGTTAAGTTGTTTTCTTTTCCTGATAGGCTTTAACATTTCTTGGGAAAAGTGGTGTGGGCTTTTGGGTAAATATATAAATCATTTTACTTAAGGGAAGGACAAAGTTACAAATTCTTGCCCACACAACTTTTGAGGACAAATTTGCAAACCCTTTAGGTAGCGTTTGATATAAGTTTTATTTTAATATTTCCGGGAATGTAGGCATGAGAATAAAAATTTCTCATGTTTGGTACAAGTTTTAAAAAATTATTCTCAGGCATAAAAGATGCCCAGGAATATAATTAGTGAATGAAAGTGAAAAACTCTATTCTCAAGTATGGAGGTGGGAAAGAAAAATTCTTGGGAATGAGATTTTCGGGAATGTAGTTTTCCTGATAATAAAACATTCCAGGAACCAAACGCCACCTTAATGTACCATTACTTACAATTTCTTCTCGCTAGTTTTCATGACTCTTACAATTTCCCAATACAAATATTTATAGTCCATCCTTCCTAGTGAAAGATCAGATATGCAATTAGCTATGGTTATTATATTATATATTTTTTTAAAAAAATATATTAGATTATTAGATCATTTAATTTCCATATATGAATGTGACTTGACAAAATGTGTGCCAGCTAAGCAATTTCCATGAAGTTTTGGATGGAAACTTGCTGAAATGACTAAATTTGCTCGATTAAAAAAATGAGAGGATCCAATTAAGAAAAAAAGTGTGTGTGTGGTGGGGGGTGGGAATCATACAAATATAAAACTTGAGAAAAAAAAATGCAATTAAGCCAAATAATTTAGATAATTTTTGGAGAGAAAATTGACAAATGCAAATGTGATTGGGAATATGAACCCAAGAGAAAGCCATACTTTACTTACAATAGATCTCAACATATATCTTTGCCTCGATAAATCTGACAATGACCAAATACCATTTGGAAAGACTCAACTTACAAATCACATTAACATCAATAGATAAGATTTATGTAATTTGGTTCTTTAATCAAGTTCTTTTTAATCAAGTTCTGAGAAGGCAAATTAACACTCAGACAAAAGCCACTAGCCGTTTACGCATTGCATGATTAAATAATCCATTTTGGAGTAATATCTTATTGATAAACAGCCATGAGGGGGTTGAAAGCATTTTGTTATTTGATTGGTTGCATGAAATTTGGAAGTGGCGAAATGCCTTTCTGTAGGCTTAGTATTGTTGTCTAGAACGAAAGAAATGAAAAACGAACCCCTTATGGTATATAGTCCAAATTGCATGTCCACATACCACATGCTTCTGAATGTTCTACGAGATAATGAGGCCAAGTTATAAATAAATAAAAAACAAAACAATGAAGTGGCAACTTGATTCAATGATCGATGGGGAATCCAATTACTATTGGTTAGTTCAGATCAGAATGTCATGTAAGCTTTATTACTTGTTTCAATGATGAACCCTTATATAATAGCTCAGTGGCACCTGGCTAATTCAGTTTCAGCTAGGTAGCTCGTCCAAATATTATATTAATGTGACTAAATGAAAAGCGAGAAGAATATTTCCACACAAGTTCAGCAAAAAAATAATGGAATATAATATAGACTAGGGCCCCAGTCATAGTTCAATAGTAAATAAATAAGATTCCACAAAGTAATAAAAGAGAATCATTCACAAGCTGGAATGCTAGATTCAAGGAGAAGAGACGTTGTCTAGTCAAGTAAAGTATCAAACTTTTGATCATGACACATATGTATTATGAGTACACTATTAACTGTTGCTTCTTTTTCATGCTTTTTATCTTTTGTCTTTCCCTCAACTATGCACTACACCCCCACAACCTCTCTTGTAAGGGCTGACATGTTCTTGTTCATTACTTCACTTCTTTTTATTCTCCCATCCTGATCAGCACTTATCTTTTGGAAAAAAGATATTATGTAACGCTCGGAAGAAAAGAGCTGTACCATGTGAACCACCTTGTAAAAGTTTAGGATAACAGAATCCATGAAACTCTATAATATAAATATATAATTAATAGCATAACATAACACAAATCAGAGTGGCGCAGCGGAAGCGTGGTGGGCCCATAACCCACAGGTCCCAGGATCGAAACCTGGCTCTGATAAAGAGTGGCTTCCAATCTGATATTTTTTTGAACTCTATCTATTTTATCACCCCTTTCCAGTTTTGAAACACATGCAATGCTACATATGTTTATTGTGATAAATTTAAACCTATTTAGATGTGAGTGCAGCTGGTTCAACCATTTTTCCCATTCTTGGTGCGCTTTCTCACATCCTTTGAAATTTGGATAAGCAATATTATGGGTATAAATTTGAATGAAACTATTAAAATTTTTAATTATTTATTCATTCTTTTTTATTAATTAATCATAATATTATAAAATCAAAAACTAAAAATATTATGTTAGTATAAAATATGAATAGATAATTTAGATTGATAATAACATTACCTAAAGTAGAGATAGCTCTTCTATTGTGCTTAAAATTAACATTTTATGATCATTCCTAAATGATTGAGTAGAAATACTAAAAGATATTTTGGTCAAAATGATTTTGATAAATAATAAAGGATTCAAGAGTCAATAGAATACTTACCAAACCCTGCATTTGTATCAACTGAGGTTGGCGTGAGTGGTTAAAGGCTTCTCGTCCCTTAACCAAGGTCTCGAGTTCGAGCCTTGGGTATGGAAAAAATCTTAACTGGGAGGGATGCCACCCATCGAGATGCCGAACAAACTCCCGCGGGAGATTAGTACCCGTCTCAGGTTGACGGTGGGATACTTCTCAAAGTAGATCAAAAAAATAAAAACCCCTGCATTTGCGAGGTGCATAAAACACCTTAAATTTTGATTAAGTACAAGTAGTTCACCACTATTTATAATCGGTTTAAATTTGTTTATAAAAAGAGAAAATTACACTCCATCATCTTAAAGTTTATCAAAATAACAAAAAATCTCAAACATTATCATAAATTACACTCCACCCAGATTTTTAGTGTTGACTAATCATTAATTTAACACCGTTAAGTCACTAAAAAAACAAAAATTTATTTATAATTATTTATTTGATATTTATACATTTAGAAAAGGTTTTCAAAGAGTAATCTTAGGCCTTCTTGTTTACAAAATAAAATTGATTTTTTAATTTAAATAATTAAAATATACAATTTGAATATCTTATAAAAAAGGAATATAATTCATATAAGTATTTATTTTTTCAATTTATTATATATTTGCTTAACTCGAAAAGATAATTTTTTAATATACACTATAATAAATGATGGATATTAAATGTGTATCTATTATGTGAAAATGATTTTTTTATTATATTCCTCTTTCTTTTGTTTTGTGTCATTTAGCACAATAACTTCTAAACAAATATCACATTGTTAATTATTTTGTCTATAAAAATATATTGTTTATTATAATAATTTTTTTAACAAAGATAATAAAAGTATTGTCTAAATAAACATATTTGAGTACAAGAATGAAGATAAATTTGTCTTTATAAGGTTGGATAAAATTTATGTCCCTGTATATACTTAATATATAAACTTATAAAAATAAATTTAACGTAAAAAAATATATTTAATACATATGTTCATATTACAAATTCTATGTCATGCATAGACAAAATATTTTGAAGTAAGAACTTTGCTAAAAATCAACTAAATTATAGGGCTCAATAAAATAAATAAATCAAGTAAATAAGAGTATTAAATATAATTTTGTTACATAATGAACATAATATCTGTTAATTATTTTTTAGATTAAAATAAATATATACAAATCATAATATTATTCTTAAAAATTTGTCAAATTATGCTCATTTAATTTGTATATCATAATTTGAAAATTTTGCATTTAGTTTTATATGTACTCAAACATGCTTTTAAAGTAGCATTTTTGTCATATATTTATCTACAACAATTATTATAGTAATCCGTATCTATAGATAAAATACTTATAAACATGATATTTATTTAGAAGTTGTTGAGTTAAATGACTAAACAACAAAAAATATAACGAAAAAATCGTGTTTCACATGATTGATACACATTTTATATATATCCATTTTTGTTAGTGTATACTAAAATATTTGTTTGAGTGAAATAAATAAAAAACAAATGCTTAAATGGATTTTGTTTCTTTTTATAATATTTTCAAATCACATATTTCATTTTTCAATATAAATATCAACCTTTTTTTTGTAAATAAGAAAGTATAAGATTATTATTTAAAATCCATTTTTAGTACATAAATATTAAATAACCAATTATAATTTTTTTTTAATTTTAAGTAAAACATTGTTAAGCAATGGTTAATCAACATTAAAAATGGGGTGAAGTGTAATTTATGATCAAATTTGGGATTTGTTATTAATAAACTTAAGGGAAAAGTGCATACAGCCCCCCTAAACTTTAGCCCATTTTCAAATAGGCACCTTCGACTATTTTTTTCTTCCCAATTAGTCCTTAAACTTCTACTATTAGTGAAATTGATTCTTCAACTATTTTTTCGCCTCAATTAATCCTTGAATTTTCACTATTAGTAAAATCAATCCTTATATTAGCTTCTAGTATAGATACAAAAATAATTTAATAATTTTATACCACTTTATATATTTGAATTTTATGTGCATTTAGTATTTTCTTAAAATAATTGAGCTGGTTGAGGCAAACAAATGTTTGATAAACTAACAAATTCATGTTAATATATTTAATTAAGTACGAGTGTAAGGACTAATTGAGACAAAAAATAGTTAAATAGTCAATTTCACTAATAGTAGAAGTTTAAGGACTAATTTGGAAGAAAAAATTGTTGAAGGTGCCTATTTGTAAATGGGCTAAAGTTTATGGGGGTTGTATACATTTTTCGCTAAACTTAAAGGTTGTGAAATGTACCAATTAAGGTTGGTCCGAATGGCGGTGGGCTCGAATCCCTTAAGCAAGTGGTTAGGGGTCGATTCTTAACTCTTGCGTATGAAAAAAAAAAAAAAAACCTGGTTGGGAGGGACATCCCACATTGTGTGCCTTCAAGTCCTCCGAAGGGGATTAGTTTCGGTGAACGGTCGAGATACTTCTTGAGAAAGCAAACCCAAAAAAAGGTCAAATGTACAAAAATATGGTAAAATAAAATTTGTCTAATGGGCAGTTAGTAAATTTCCAACTAGACTTATCGAATTTTAATGAGAAAATGAAGAGAGTTTTCAGTCCATTGATTGGGAGTATAATGCTAATTAATTGAGTGAAGTGAATTACAAATGATATGAAGTGATTTATATTTCACTCCATCTCAAATCCCCAAATTGGGAAGAGTATAAAAAATTGAAGATTTGAGTGATATAAAATAGTTTGGATTCCGATTCTTGAAAAATTTCTCAAACATTGAATTAAAGTAATTTTATCACTCCACTTCATTTTGCCATCACTGTCAGTAATGGAAGTGTAACGTGTCGTTGAAAGATTCCATAAACGTGACCCAGTGTGTTATCAGAGCTAGGAAGGTGGCAACGATTGAGTGAAGACAACATCAATGTCTAACTGGGCACGATATGGTTCAACGATG
Source organism: Ammopiptanthus mongolicus (assembly GCA_039655645.1). Lineage (NCBI taxonomy): Eukaryota > Viridiplantae > Streptophyta > Magnoliopsida > Fabales > Fabaceae > Ammopiptanthus > Ammopiptanthus mongolicus. The sequence goes on along the minus strand of CM077343.1, from coordinate 11,745,807 downwards.
GTCCAGTAAGAAGGAGGGTGATGTTTGAGAGACGGCGAGTTAGAGATGGACGATGCAAAGAAGGTTAGGGATAGTTGTTATTTGAGTATCAACTCTTGCAATTTTCTACAAGCATAACCACATTCTTGTGGATAAACCACCTCGCTGTCGCTACGATACTTTCCACGATATTTCCTAACATAAATACATTGAGGGTTCATTTGGTGATCAGGATAGGATAAAGATGGATAGGATATGAGAACTGGATAAGGATAGGATAGTATATGAGCATGATAAGCTCTTATCCTGTCCAATGTTCGATATGCATCAGATAATGACAGGATATGATATAAAATATCCACAAATGATAAAATTATCTTTATATCAAAATTATATTTTTTTTCAAAAATAAATTTTAATATTACGTGGTTGTTTTATGCATTTAAATTAAAAAATATTTAATAATATATATTTTTGGCTTTTTAATTATAAATTAGTCCATTTTTTAAAATTATAAAAAATTAACTTTTTTTTCACTTTTTATAAAAATTGTTAATTAAATCACATATTTTAATTAGTATTAAGATTGACTAATTAGGTTTGAAATCGTAATTAAATAATAACAATATTACAGGTAAGAGATAAAAGAAAGCATTTTCTTATCCTATCCTGTTGGTTCTAACTCAGCTCCACCCTCAGGATAGAATTATAACTAAGTAACAGGATAGGATAAGCCAACAGGATAAACTTATCCTATCCTGCTGGTTCACCAAACTACAGATTAAAATAGGACAGGATAGCTTATCCTATCCTGCCTCCCTTATCCTGATCACCAAACGGGCCCTGAAATCTTTTTGGGAGTAGGATTTTCTGCCATCAAAATATGACAGGATCCTGAAGTCCTGATCCAAGGGTCAAAATGAGAAATGCAATATTTTTGTATTACTTTTTTTGCACACATAAAATATTTTAGTGTGTTTGGTTTTCCTTTTGGGTATATCAGAAATATTTTTATATCTGTCAAACATGATTATGATAAAAAAAGAAGTGTTTGATTACATGTTTCGGAAAGCAATTATGCATCCAAAATCGATTCAATCAGAAACAGTTTGAAATAACATCTGTTTGGGATTAAAAAATTACACTAAGTTTTAAATCAAACTTGCTTTCAAAATAAAAACATCCAAACATAAAACATTTTATTTCAAACTCAATTGAAATTAATTTTCCAAAATCAATTTTATCCAAAATCATATTTATCAAGTGCTTACCTGAACACACACTTAATGATTATGGTCTCTTGCATTAACTTCATTGAATGCAAAGAATCCATATCCTTTTTTTATCATGAGAAACCACTTGGCTACAATATTTCTACAAAATTTGAACATTAAACGCATGCTAACAAAATTACTCCTACGTACATCGGACAACACATTCCACCGTTAAAATATCCATTTATGATTAGCTGTTCCTTTAGAACCTATAGAATTTAGCTCCGGGAGAAAATAAAGGAGTATTTATTCTTGAATCATTTAGTGGGTTAATATTTTTATATATTTTATCAATATTACAACAACAATAAAAATAAATTAATTAATATTTTTAAGAAAAAAAATTCTTATTATTTTGACAGTAAAAGAAAAGTTTTTTTTTCTTTTTGTATTACTTTTTAACTATTTAAATGGCTATCTACTAACATGTGGTTGGTCCGAGTAGTAACGGGTTCAGGCTCCTTAAGCAAGTGGTCAGGGATTCGATCCCTGGCTCTTGTGTACGGAGAAAACCTGGTTGCGAGAGATCAGCCCTTAAATGTCATCTAGTATTTCGTGGGATTAGTCTCAGCAATTACGCGCGGAGGATATCTCAAGAAACCAAAAAATGGCTATCTATGATACTGGTCATTTAAGTAACATTTGGCACCAGTAATGACTTTGTTTTAGCAATCAAATCGGGTAACAATTAATGAGTGAACTCATTTTAACTCCATGTGCACTCAATGTAACACCATAGGCTGAATGAAAATGTTGTCAATATAAGAAAAGACCTTGCATTATCTTAATCCAAGGTTTTAAAATGAGGTCGATAACTAAAGCTGTCAATACGGACCAACCGCAGGTGGGTTGAGAAAAATACAGACCAACCCAACCCGGATCACTTTTTAGTGAGCCAAAAAATAACCAACCTGGCTCGACCACCCATCCCGGATTGATGGGTTAAACAGGCTGGCTCATGTTAAATTAAAAAAATATAAAAATTTGCATAAAATAAAAAAATGTCATACAAATACAGGTCTCAAATTATTTTCTTTTAATTTGAACTTTGAAGATTTTTTTAAAAATGCCATACATGCAGTGCAGGACACAGGTCTTCAATTTCTTTTAAAAAAATTCAAACCCGTGGGTCGAACCAGTGTAGCATGGTAAACACGCCTCTTCTCCTTCGTTTTGTTTGCTTCTGAATCCGCCATAGTCTTCGAAGAGAGAGAAAGTGAGTTGTTATTGATGCTAACTTGCTGAGTCTACCAGAAATTTCTAAGCGGGCGTAGGGTTCTAGCTTAATATGTTAATGGAGAAGGATAAGAAAGAATCACGAGACTATGGAGTTTGCGTTTTGCTTGCCGGGCTTGATGGTTTTGGTCTTTTTGGAGTTTAAAGTGTCATTTTTTAGCAATAATATAATACATTTTTTATAATAAAAAAATAGGCCCCAACCCGTGAGCCAACCCGGCTCACCTGGCTCGAACCCGTCCAACCCGTGGGTTAAGTGAGTCGGGTCAAAATAAACCGGGATTAATGTGAGCATACTTTTTACAGACTCAACCCACCGGTGAATCAGATTGGGCCGGATTGGCTCACGGGTTTGGAACTCATATTGACAGCTCTATCGGTAACCATAAAGGTCGAAATATTGTGGTTTTATTAGTTTCCACAATCATATTACGATCGTAATTATGACTGAAATTTTTCACAATTGTCTATAATGGCGGTAAATGGAATGGCAGCCGCAACCGCAACTATAATTTAAAACCTTGTCTTAATCCATTTCTAGTGCAAATGTTTTTTTTTTCCTCCCTGTTGGAAGGGCCACCCTCTATTGGCAATCCTGATTGATTCAAGTTAATTTATATTGGTCAAATATTATAAACTTGTTGTAGATAAGTACTATAAAATAAATAAATAAAAACTTAAGCATAATATGAATAGTAAAAGTGAAATCGAATGAGGATAGAAACTTTAACTAAAGTGTTGATTATTTAAGGGAAAGAAAAACCCAAAGATGTGGAAGTTGACTAATTTATATCTGTTGTCTTAAGAGAGAAAGAAAAGCATGATCGTTTAATCACCCAAAAATGTTTTGTTTAATAAGAAGGTAATCCCCTCTGAGTGGCAAAAAAAATACATAGTTTTGATGAAAGGCAAAACTTTAATCATCCGGTACTGTAAAAAGTGTATCAATGGAGGCCAGTAAAGAGATAATATTGTCTTTGCGTACTGGAGGGTGTCCAAGCAAAAAGGAAAGAAAAGTGATAGAGCACAATGAGCTTTGGCGAGTGCATGTTACCCAACACAGCACGACGAGGTCGATGAACCTATCTGGCAATCTTCTATATATTATATTAAAGGATTTATCCGGTTGATTTTTTTTTTCCCAAAGTATCCTTCAATTCGATAAGTAAGAAATTAATCTCCCAATCACTATCAAATGCTTAAGCGGGGATCCTTCCCAATAATATTTTTTCTATACATGAATCTAGGGATCAAATTCAGGATCAAGGGATCCAAACCATTCCACTTGGACCAACACATGCACATTTGTAGTATCTGGTTGAATCTATTATGTGGAAGCAACTGAGCATTGGTGGTGGCAACTCCGTCATCAGCAACAACACATCCATATCATTCTTGTGGGAGGCAATGGCGGCAAGCCCGTCGATGGTGACTCTTCCATCCAGATTTTGGTTAGTGGTGTGGTGGTGACAACTCATGCTAGCAATTCTCTATCATTCTTAGAAACTCCTCCTTGATTAGGGAATTATGTTGTCGCAACAAGTGAAGTTATGAGATTGAAAATGAATGGTGAGACTGTTTGCTGCAGCAAACGACACCCGAGATATCATATACGTCGTTTCAGCAAGTCATTGTGGTTAAAGTCAAAATGGAGAGGTATCCAAGTTTAGTTTGAATAGAGAATGTGAACAATGGTCTCGGTTTGGTTAATTGTGGTTAACTAAATTGTATTAGAATAAAATTAAGGGAAAACAGTGCAGAGACACCCTAAACTTCATCCCTTTTGTCAATAGGTCATCCATTTTTAATTTCATCGTCCAAATTAGTCCTTAAACTCTATTGTTGTGATAGGTTCTCAGTTAACATACCTTTAACTTATTATTAGTGAATAAATCATGATCGTTCATCCTTAGTAAATATAAACCGTTGATTTATATTTTTAATTAAAAATATATATTATCTTTTTTAAAAAAATTTATAATTAAAAAATATAAATATAAAAAAATACAATACAAGAAAGAAAAAAATATATCTGATGATTTTTATTTAAGAAATTAAGAAAAGATATTTTTTTTTTATGTAAAAAACATGAATTAAAGGTTTACATTTACTAAGGATGAACAATTAGGATTTATTCATTTAATGTCAAGTTAACATATAGACCTTTTATAACAATAAGTAGAGTTTAGAGACTAATTAAGACGAAATTAAAATTGAAGGTTTCTATTTACAAAAGGTATAAAATTTAGGTGACTTTATACACTTTTCTATAAATTAATTGCATAAGTTTGATGAAGAAAATCAGTCGATGAATGGAGGAAGAAAGAAGATGTTATCTTATCGTTTGTACTCCGAAAGAAGCTGAAAAATGCACAATTATATACAGGTCTATATCTATATATGACACTTCCGTATCTTTTTATACAATTAAGTTAATACCATCGTGTCTTTTAAATTTACACAGTTGAGCATTAACCTTTTAAAACATATAAAAAATTTTTTTTGGGACCAAAGTCTAAAATGAATCTTTTTAGGAAAATGTTTTTTAATTACCTAAATACTAGCTATCATAGATAAAAAAAAAATTTATGAGTACCATACTCACAATTTATTTTATGAGTACATGGATGGTTATAGAATACACCTTTAAAAATAAGGTGTTGTTATGCACCTCGAATGGTCACCGTTGATTTCGAGGCAAGTTAGATGGAGAGCTGAAATCGCGATGGTAACCAACCAAATTGGTTTTGCGAGTCATTGTAGAATGCATCTGGATGTTTTGCAACCAAAGTCCTTCCACAGTTAGTATTACAGAAAATTCCTCTCATCCCCACCCCCACTGTAGCACCACCCCACCACCTCCACTGCTCTTCCCCCTAAGATGCATCGTCTGTCACATAACACATTCATCGCTGCCGCCGCCACCACCACTACCACGATGGATGACGTCTTTTCAGTCGGCAGGTCTGAAGGTGGGTGAACCAGATGTCTCTCTTTTGAGGAACCAGATCTGAACATTGTGTTTGTCACCTAGCAGCTGCAACGTCCTTTGGTTGAGCTCACACCCCACCAGATTTGAGTGAAACAATGGTACCTGCAAACCCATCATCGTTAAAGTTGAGCTCGCACCACAACATCACGCCAACCACCCCTACCCTATCGTATCCTTTTGTAGATTGCGACCTGAAAGCCTAATCGATGGTGGAGGTTGGGGTTTGAGGGGCTTGGCATATGAAAAGCAAAAGATGGAAACTATGACATAGAGGTGTTACAGGTAGAAACAATGATAGAGATAGAAAATCATGGCTTGATTTTTGGGTTTGATTATTTTTCAACAAATTTTTTGGATGAGATTAGTACATTAGTGGGGCTAGGTGACATTCTTCTCCTAAAGTTTGTCGAATTTTCTAGGTTTTTGGCGTTGGTGTAAGCCCTAGAGGCCATTAGTCTTTTTTTAGATTTACATTTGTATCATGACTTTGATTTACATATATTTATATATGAGGCATTTCAGTTTATACTATTATTTGTTTAAACTGAGTAAAGTCCTTAGGATAGTTATTTCAGTTCAATAGAACATCAAGTGCATGACTTGATCGTGAGACCCTATTGAACATTAAAATACTATTCTTAAAGTATCTGTAGTCAAGTATTATTATTAACTAGGACAACAATAATACATCGAGACTATTATGTGAGTAGACTGATGACCACATCTCACGGGTCATGAATATGAGATATCAAGTCTTCACATAGGTAATGAATATTAGAGTAATATTTATACTGGATTGACCTACTATGAGAACGTTGCATGATAGTTATGTAAGTGTTATGAGCGCTTCTCATGATAACCAAAGTGAATTAGTCCTTCGACTTGAAGTCACTACGATTCCTACATGAGGAATTGTAAACTTTAATGCTACCAAACGTTATTCGTAACAAGATGATCATAAAGATAGTTGTTGGGCCTACAATGAATCATGTTGAGGGATGTGAGTGATATAGATTGGATTCGTCCTTCCTACATAACAGGAGTAATGGCATGGGCCTCTCGATAGAGTGAGACGTGAAAGTGCATGGCCATGCTACATTGGGTCAGTATGAGATATTGGGCTCATTTGTGATTACACGTATACTCGGGAATTGAGAAATAAATAATTGAACTTAACAAGGATGACACATTTATACCTTGTGCTTAATTAAGACATATGGACGAAGGGATATTTACTATACGGTAATTTTGGTTACAATAAGGTATATATCGTATCACCAATATTTTCACTAATTGGGTAACAATAATGTATTGCTAGATCTCGCTCATTGTTTATAATATTAAATATGATTTAAAATTATTGTCAATTTATTTGAAACCTATAAGGTCACACGCATAGAGCAAATAATCGGAGAATGAATTAATTTATTAAATATGATTTAATAATATTAATCATAGATTGGGCCTAGAGCGTATAAGCCCATCGGGGTTAAGGTAAGTGGATGACAGCTTATAAGGCTGTGCAAGTCACTTAAGCGTCAGAAGATGACTGTGCATAACCTTGCAGCCGTCACACCACCTCCTTGGTGGGCGTGCCCATCCCCCTGTCGTCAGCAAGCACAACGCTTTCTCCGATGGTGATTTGTTCGCGTGGACTACGTAGAGATGCTAATCCATTGCGGTATTGGTGATAACATTCATCCTCCTCTTCAGAGCAGTGTTCGTAGTGCTCATAATCAAGTGAGAAGAACTATTATTCCCTCGCAGTGTTCGCGGTAAAGCTTCGTTAAAAGAGATAAACATACAATCATGAGTCATGACCATTCACATATATCTTTTGATGAGAATTTTTTCGTGACATTATAATTTTTAAATACGTAAATTCCCAATATTTGGGATGGTGGTATTTAGGGGGTTTTGGGATGGTGGTGGGTATGGGACAGCGGGAGAAACCCGCGAAGAGCCAAGGTGGTCGTCAATCCAAGACTCGTTGGAGATGCAGCAACAGTGAAAGATGCAATGGAGGTGAGATGAGAAAGTTTTAATTATAATCTATTGAAGATATATTTCATAAATTTAATGAAATGATTATTTATTATTATTTTATTGGTTGAGCTGTTAAAATAAAGGGTGCATGATACACCCCAATTCATCAGGATGCATTGTACATTCACCCGCGGAAAGCTACTTACAACCATGCTGGTTTTTTTTAACAAAAATATTATTTGTATATCTAGATTTCTAACAATTTGGTTAACGGATGTATAAATCTTGATTAATGATATCATATGAAGGTTGATAAGTTGATTAATATTATCGAAATCGTGATTAATGATATACAAAATGTGATTAGTATTATCAAATATTCAAATATCATGGTTGTTTTTCCAACCAGTAAGAGGTTTAATGCCTCAATAAATAATCGGTGTTTCAAAGTAAACTACTCATTCCACTCTGCTATTCAAGGCTACTAATATATGATACTGATCTAGTGTGACATTTTAATTATTTTTTTTGTTATCGTGGGACAATTTGTGAGTCTGTTTTTAAGGTAAATAATATTTTTATTAAGATCTTAATTCATTAAATTATTTAATGATGAATGTATTTTTATTATTAATTTTTTTAAACTATATTTTTATTATTAATTTTTTTTAAACTATTTCGAGGAATATCTCACTATCAACCTGAGACGGGGACTAATCTCCTGCGAGAGTTTGTTCGGCATTTCGATGGATGACATCCCTCCTAGCTGAGGTTTTTTCCATATTCAAGGCTCGAATCTGAGACCACCCATCGAGATGCTGAACAAACTCTCGCAGGAGATTAATTTCCGTCTCAGATTGACGGTGTAATACTTCTCGAAATAAATAAATAAAAATAAATAATAAAAATATATTCATCATTAAATAATTTAGTGAATTAAGATCTTAATATATTTTATTAAATCAATAATAAATATATTTTTCTTTGTTTCATTCAAACACAAACTCACTTTTTTTTTTAAAAAGGAGTTTTTTTTCAGTATTTTAATTTGTCATTCCGTAAGTGGCTAATGTGTAGTAACCGTGATTCAGGATCACCATCACCATCACCATCAATGAACATACCAGTACCAAACTGTCCATAACCTCAAGTCACAAATGCTTGGCACAACACTAGAAAATTGGTTGTATGGCCAGACTTGTAGCTGATTCCGACACGATCTTCGTTTTTTTTTCCCGTTAAAGTAATTATTAGTTTGCATATTTTTTATTTATTAATTTTACTAAAAAGTGAAACGTGAGCTTTTTGGATTTGGAAGTGGTAAGCAACTATTTAGCTGAAGAAAAGATAAAGTGGCAAAGTGGCCAGGGCCATTGCACACAGGATTTAAAGGCATCAAAGATGGAATTTATGCTTTGCCCTCGTTACCAACAAAAGAGAACAATAAAATATTAAGATAAAGACGCCAAAGGACATAAACATATTACATATCAGCTTTTAATATTAAAAAATCAATTATCATATTCTCAAATCATTTTTTTATACTTTATATATATATATATATATATATATATATATATATATTTTTTTTTTTTTTTTCAAAAATTTATATTATCATTATTATTTTTTATATTAACATTATGATTTAATTGGTATGGATTATCTTTTTACGCTGTCAATTAATCATAAATCATCATATTATTAAAAACTCTTATTATAACTCTCGTATTATACATAAGTTGATTTATGATTAATTGCCTAATAATGTATCAAAATTAAAATTAAAATTTTGCCATTAGATTTATCTTTTATAATTTATATTAGAGTTTAATTGTTATGTATTGTCAGTGTAAATTTTTTTACACTGTCAACTAATTAGAAATCATGGTTTGAATGACATTTAAGGTAATTAGGATAAAAGTTAAACATTTTAGCTTAGATGACAATTTTTTATCGATTGATAGTGTAAAAAATCTTTACATTGACAATGTATATTAATTAAAGAGAAATGCTTCTAATACTCTATTTTCAACATTTTCTTTCCTATTGGTTGAAGTTCATGTAGATCCTACAAAATTCAAGTGAGACCCACATGAATTAGTGGTACCCCACACTAATTTCAACCAATAGGAGAGATTGTGTTTGAAAGAAATTGTGGCTAGCCCTCCCCTCAATTAAATCATTTATATTATTGTTACACTTGTAATTCTTTAAATAGAAGAGATACAGGATAGGGGTGTTCATCAACCGATCCAGATCCTAACAAATTCAAACTGCAAAAATCGAATCAAAAAATCGAAAACCGCAAAAACCGCTTTTATTTCATTGGATTGGATCGGATTTCGGATCCCCTAATAAAACCGATCCTAATAAATCCGATCCAATCCAATCCAAACCGACCTACTATATACATATACTATTATTTTTTAAATTATGGTACTACTCATACTTCTGCATTATTTTTCATACTTTTATGAACGAACATTTTCATTCCTTTTAATATTTTTGTTGGAATTGTCAAATACTAGATGTATTGGAATTTGTATAGTTATTCATATACCTAGAAATCAATAGTTATTCATGTACAAGAAGATTTCATCCATGTACTTAGGAACTAGAACTACATTAATTCTAGTATATACTGGTTTAATGTTAGTTTTCGACTTAATATAACTATGTAACGATGTATCGGTAAAAATCGAATTATCCAATTTAATCCAAACCGCATTTGATTGGATTGTATCAGATTTTTTTTAAGGAAGTAAACCGATCCAATCCAAACCTCAAGTTATTTTCATCTTTGGATCGGATGATTTTTTGGTTCAAAATCGATTCAATCCAATCCACGAACATCCCTAATGCAGGATATAATTAAATAAATTTGAGAAAAAAATTAGTGCATAATAAATAACACATGAAAATTGTCTTTAATAGTGCAATAAATGAAAATGACAAATAAAAAAAGAGGAAAACAGGACTACGGCTTGTGCTGACGAGAGCTGTTTCAGCATCCAGATCTTACAATGGAATGGAAAGAAGTTTCCTCTCTTTTTTCTTTCCTTCTGTCTTTCTTAATTTTTCCTCTGTTTTTCTCTCTCTTGTTTCGAGGTAAGCAATTTGCGGGAACAAAACCAGAGAGATAGATGTATTGGGTGAAGAAAGAAAAGGGAACAAGCGAAGAAACCCAGAAATATTCACCATGAAAGCTCATCATCATTTGAGCTTCTTTTTTATTCTATCACTATCTCTATTCACCCCACTCTCCACTGCTGAAGTGTTCAACAACACAAACACTTCCAATTCCAATGAATCCCACACAACAAGAAGAATCTTACACCAACCTCTTTTCCCGGCGGGTTCTGCTCCGCCGCCATCCACCGACTCACAACAACCGCCGCCGCAGCTGCCGGACACTCCTCCCTCTCCCGACATTCCATTTTTCAACGAGTATCCCACAGCGCCGCCACCGCCGCCGCCGGACCTACCGATATCGTCGTCCCCCGGCGGCGCAATCGCGAACCCGACGGCAACGCAACCGACGAAGCCGACGAAGAAGGTCGCGATCGCAATCTCCGTCGGAGTCGTGACGCTTGGGATGTTTTCCGCACTCGCTTTCTTCTTATACAAGCATAGAACAAAGCACAGTGTAGAGATTCAGAACCAGAAGCTCGCGCGTGCGAATTCCCATTTTGTCCCTGAGAATTCTTCTTCTTCTTCTTCGAGACCGCAACCGCCACAGTCGAGTTTCCTCTACATTGGAACGGTCGAGCCGAGCCGGACATCGTTTACTGAACCGAACCAAACCGGCAACGGTGGAAACCGGTCACCTTATCATAAACCGAATTCTGTTAAGCTATCGGAACGGTACCGTCCCAGCCCAGAACTGCAGCCATTGCCGCGGTTGAATAAACCTTCCGATGAAAACCTCTCGCCGCCGGCGGCATCGTCGGAGGAGGACGACGACGACGAGGAAAGCCGTGAGACGAGGTTTCATTCTCCGTCGCTAAGTCATGAGGATAGCTATTATTACACACCGGTTTCGCGTCATAGTTATGGTAGTCCAGCGGCGGCGCCGGTGGTTCCTATCTCGAAGAGAACTTCGCCGAAATCTCGGCTTTCAGCTTCGTCTCCGGATATCAGGCAAGCCATGATACCATCTATAAAACATGCTCCGTCGCCTACGCCGTCAATATCTCCGGCGCCACCGCCACCACAATTGATGTCAGGTCCTTCTAGGAAGCCGAAATTCTCATCTCCTCCACCAGCACCGAATTTGAGGCATCTTCATTCAAATGAGTCCATGACTTCACTTCATCCTCCTCCTCCGCCTCCTCCGCCGCCGCCTCCGCCTCCGCCACCACCGCAAGCAACACCTCGGCGAAAGGCTCGGTCTCCGGTAATTAGCGTGTCATCTTCCAATCCTTCGTCAATAAGGCAGCAAGAATCTTTGTCCGCAACTCAAGAAGGAGCAGCTTCAGCTTCTGCTTCTGCTAACAGTGTGAGGGTGGAAGCAGATGACACCGATGGAGGGAAACCAAAGTTGAAGGCTTTGCATTGGGATAAAGTTCGTGCAACCTCAGACCGTGCCACTGTGTGGGACCAGTTAAAATCAAGCTCCTTTCAGTAAGTAGAATATTATTTTAAATTGTGGTTGCAGTTGTGATGTTATTAGATTAATGTGAATAATTGCAAGAAAGTATGGTCGATGCAACTATATTTAGGATTTGGATTGCCTGCGGTAGTTGCTTAAACCATGCCGTCACTAGAAGATGTACCGGTGGATCAATCTTAGGCTTCATATTATACATTTTGAGTGTGCGTTAAAACAATGAAACAATACTGCTCTAATTGACTGACTGCATTTGAGCGACTTTAGGGAATCCAAATCCCTATAATTGCAGTCATAATGCAGTTGTAGATATTACCAAAACTGCAATATTATAGTCACAATTACTATTGTGGACCGCTATTTAAAACCTTGATTTTCTTGAGCTATGATTGTGAACTAATATATGTTTCTGGTATGGGATGGGATGTATTGTTTCTTTGTAGATTAAATGAGGACATGATGGAGAGCCTTTTTGGTTGCAATTCTACAAATTCTGCGCCTAAAGAGACTGTTACTAGAAAGTCAGTTCTTCCTCCCGTTGAGCAGGAGAACAGGGTGTTAGACCCCAAAAAATCACAAAACATAGCTATACTATTGAGGGCACTGAATGTGACAAGAGATGAGGTGTCCGAAGCTCTTTTAGATGGTAAGTTGATTTGTTCGTTCTCTCCCATTTCTGGATATTAATCAGACTTTAGACTTTAATTGCTGGGTGATATTTATAGTGATTGTTGTGACCCCTACGGGAGCAAGTGGATGTGGTTTTGTTGTATTTCTCAACTTTCTAACGCCCTGATCTGAAGTGTTGATTCACGGGTTCATGTGCACACAGCAAAAACATGCACACAATAACCCTTGGGCCTTGGCACCCGTTTGTGTCAATAAATTGTTTTTGTTAGATTATTTAATATCACCTACAAAATACTACTTCTAAAACATGTAAGAATATATATTCACTGCAGTTTGTGCAACAATTGAAACATCATGAATCATTTTAAAAACACAGTACATACAGCATTAGTCAAGAACTTAAACACAAGTTTTCGTCTTTTTCTGAGGAAGTTTTGTTATTAAACTTGATACTTCGGTTGCCATCATATTGGACCAGCCTATCACCATAACTATCCTCCTCACTTACCTACCTTTGCCGTTTTGGGCTGTTATATTCAAGCTTCACCTAAAAGCAGTGCACTGTGCACCCCTGTTTTCTGAGCCATGATTGTCACATGATAAAGACAGAACATACTAATTTTGCTCCACACCTCTAGTCCATATTTATTCTGTCTTGCATTCCTTCAGTATACTATTTTTCTTATCCATTTTCTCTAGATTCCGTGTTCAGTGTTCCTTTATCCTTTGTTTTCTTCAAATTGGCTATCTAACTTGCATAATAATAATGTACTAATCTCTAGTACCTTGATGCCTGATGTCTATTGCGGATAAACCAGTAACTCTCCCTTATAGTTTCCTACAGTCTACATGGGTCTAATTAGCCATTATTCCAAGAAACACTTCTGAATATATTGATGTCAAAATTCTCGATTGTATGGATGTTTACCATTTTACTCGTTCATTTTCTAATAGAGGTGCCACATTACTTTTGTGTCTCCACCTCAAATGACACAGGGTAAGTGTAACTCAGTGGTGAATTCAGAAGAGATAATAAATCGAAGAGTCTACTCCAAAATGAAGTTTGCAGTCATATTTAACTTTCAGCTTTCCATTTTATATTATTTTACTGAATAAAAATCTGTAAAATATGTGAAATATCTGAAGATGGGGTATTTACATCAACTATATCTTAGGTTGTTTTCCTGACACATCTACCGTTTTGTTTTTACCTCGAACTAATTGCTTATCTGCATCAATCCTTTTTAATTTGCAAACATCATGGGTGCTATTTATTTTTTTTGGTATGACACAGGGAATCCTGAAGGTTTGGGTGCTGAGCTATTAGAAACTCTAGTAAAGATGGCTCCAACTAAGGAGGAAGAGATAAAGCTTAAAAACTTTGATGGTGACCTCTCAAAACTTGGATCTGCCGAAAGATTTCTTAAAACAGTGCTTGATATCCCTTTAGCCTTTAAAAGAGTTGAAGCCATGCTGTATAGAGCTAATTTCGAAGCAGAAGTTAACTACCTTAGGAAGTCTTTTCAAACCCTGGAGGTGTGGCTAGCTTATATCAATCCCTTGTTACCTTTGATGTCTTGCTTTCGATTAAATTTTGTTCTATATCCTGAGAAACTAACCAATCAGCTGTTAATATTTACCAGGCAGCAAGTGAGGAATTAAAGAACAGCCGGTTATTCTTCAAACTCCTTGAAGCTGTTCTCAGGACGGGAAACAGAATGAATGTCGGCACCAATCGTGGCGATGCTAAAGCTTTCAAACTGGACACGCTCCTAAAACTTGTAGATATAAAGGGAACAGATGGAAAGACCACATTGCTCCACTTTGTGGTCCAAGAGATCATTAGATCTGAAGGTTCAGGTGGTGAATCTGCAAATGAGAATGCTCAGAATCAAAGGGGTTCCGAATTCAATGAGGATGAGTTCAGAAAGAAAGGATTGCAGGTTGTAGCTGGACTGAGTAGAGACCTTGGTAATGTAAAAAAGGCAGCAGGAATGGACTCGGATGTCTTAAGCAGTTATGTCTCAAAGCTTGAAATGGGGCTTGATAAAGTGAGATTGGTTTTGCAATATGAAAAGCCAGATATGCAAGGGAATTTCTTTAACTCGACAAAGCTATTTCTGAAAGATGCCGAAGAGAAAATTGGTAGGATCAAGGCTAATGAGAGAACGGCATTATTCCTTGTGAAAGAAGTTACAGAATACTTTCATGGGGATACATCAAAGGAAGAAGCACACCCTTTCAGAATTTTTATGATTGTAAGAGACTTTCTAAATATTTTGGATCAAGTGTGCAAAGAAGTTGGAAGGATGCAGGATAGAACTGTGATTGGTTCAGCCAGATCCTTCAGGATAGCTGCAAGTGCATCATTACCTGTTCTCAGTAGGTACCATGCAAGACAAGATAGAAGTTCAGATGAGGAAAGCTCATCTCCCTAGTGTTGTGAATATGAAAGAAATAATAGTCGCTCAGGATAACAATGAAGGTAAATGAATGTTTCTGCAGATTTAAGTTAATTGCCAGCATTCCACCATTAGGTCTATTATGTATAAACTTCAACAGGATTTCTACCAATACATAGAGTCCCATTCCACAGGTAATAGTGAAGGAGCCTACTTTCCCTGAGATTGCACATAAGACACTTAATGCATGATGAGGAGATAGCAAGCTGTTGACAGGATCGATCCATACCATGATTACCACCTACACTCAACTTTATATGAAGCTGAAAAAATGAATTTTTATATGGCAAGTGCATTAGTGCAGTACACGCAGCTTTTTTGTTTCTTCAACTCCAACGCTTATATCATAGTTAAGATAGGTTTTATTAGAACAGAGTCCCACACCTTTTCATATTATAGAATGTTATTATTTTTTATGTATTTTTTCAATCAATTATTAATAATAAATAGCAGTTTCGCAGCAATTTCTTTATGGATGACTAGCATTTGAAATCTCACAGCACACTTGGTTGCAATGCACAATTACTATTTCAGTGGTATGTACAACGTTAAAATTGATGTTACAGTGAACCGAAAGGGGCAGTAAGCATTAAGCATTAAAAAGGAATTCTTGAAGTGCTGGAATTTTCTTTGTTTCGCTTCTATTGATTGGTGTATTTTGCTTTATTGAAATGGGTTGAATGGATATATTGAATGGCGGCAAGGTTGAGGCATGGTGGTTCGGGTTGCAGGGGTTGAGGCTCCGTGGTTCATGACAGATGAACGGCGCAGCAGCAACGGTTATATATTAATGATAACTACAAATATAGTAGTTGGTAACTTTTATAATCCATTGTTGCGAATTTCAAGTGAGGACAAGATCTGGATGAAAAAATTCCACATTCGAAAGGAATGAACAAGTTGAAGGCTCTGTAAGTGAAAAGAAACCATATACCTAATGTTTTAAGGTTTTAAGTCAACATGTGGTGTCAAGCCGTCCATTTGTGTCCCAATTTGGAGATGTCGTTCTTGATGACATTGTCAAATACTTGGAAGAGTGTCAAATTACAATTTTATCATTAGAAATTGAAGTTGTTACATCTTAGCTACACAATGAAATAGGCTGCAATATTTGTAGGCATACTTGTACATAATCATTTTCAATCTAATGATGCTAAAAGAGTCAACATTATCCACTGCAAAAATTCCAAAGTTCTACTTTTTTTTTATATACCCTTCTGATGGCCTTGAAAAATAAACATGGTATTGAATAAAATGGTAAAATGGTGCCTTCATAGTCACTTGTAGTTGACTGACTGCTATAAGAGTTCTAGTTTCCTGCTCAACTTCTGGATCTAACCCCAAGAAAACCTCAGTTAATGTACAAAAATAGGGAACCTCGAAGCACTGTAACAATAACAAATAGTGTATTAAACTTCTGTTTTGTAAAAATGGATATCCATCCTTCAGACAGGGATCTGCTTTAAGCGAGCTGCAATTGGCAGGCCCAAAAATCCAACCAATAAGCAAAAGATCCACTGTACCAGAGAGAGAGGTGTTGTGTTTGCAAAGGTTCCCAAGTACTCAACTATTATGATTTGAAAGATAACAGTGCAACTGATGACAGCCACGAACACATGATTATCCATTATGCCCTTAAAAACATCTACTTCCTCCATCTCACGAGAGTTTATCTCATTGAAAACCTGCATGACAAAATCAAAACTACATCTGGTAAGGCAAATTCACCGTATAAGTAAAACTGAACTACATCATATATAATTAGAAGGAGAAAACTTGGTTCAATTTCATAGGTGTTTTAGGTGTTGTTTTCCAATAGGAATATGACATGTGTAACAGCTCATCAATGAAATTATAACATATGTAACGGCTGTTACACATGTCATATTCTCGTTGAAAAACATCTAAAGTACTTATAGAATTGCACCTAGGTTTTCTCCTAATTAGAATTTAATCTTTCCGCATTTTCCAATTCAATTTTTAAAGTCATAAATTGCCTACCCAAATTGGTTACATATTATCATAGTTAAAATATGGTTGGTGTGTGGTTAGCATTAGTTAGATAGTTTGCTGAGTCGGCAAATTAGTTATTAGTTAATTACTTTTATTGGTCTATGTGAGCCCCATGATTGGCTTGGTATACACACTGTTTACCATTAAGTAAAATCCCAGTTTATGAGTTCTCTCATTTATCAACTCTCTAGTCTCTACTATGCTTTCCAATAGGGTACGTAAACCTTGGACTGTTAAACATCCCTGCTTCCAAAGTTAAACATTGTTCAACACAAATCAGTGTGAAGAGGAGATTTTAAGAAGGATTACCTGACAGAAGACAAATGTGTTGAAAATAAGTGTGTTCAACTTTACATCAGCATTCGGGCCCCTGAGAAAAAAAATCCATTTTCCTACTGACTGAAGAAACCATATCACCACAAACTGATATAATGATTGTCCTAAGATATTCCTCCACATGACATTGCTGATGAAATTCCCCTTCCTCCCCACTGGTGTACGCTTCATTAAATCATCATTTGGAGGTTCAGTTGCAAGTGCAAGTGCTCCCAGCGTGTCCATTATCATATTCACCCACAAAAGTTGAACAGCAGTGAGGGGCGCACTTCCTAAAGAGCAAATACATGTAAAGTCATAAGATAAAAGAAGGGAAGTAAAAAAAGTAGTTTCTAATGTAAACCATCATTTTGGTTTCTGAAAGTATGCGGCGCTATCAGTTCAGTCCCCGAAAGCAATCAAATTACGAAAAAATTGCTGAATGTTAATTTCGTTAGTAAAGTGAGTCTCTGACAAGGACTAACTTGACTGATGAAATTAACATTGAGGGACCAACTTGACTGACAATATTAATATTGAAGGACTTTTTCATAATTTAATTGCTTTCAGGGACTGAACTGATAGCGGCTCATACTTTCAGGGACCAAAATGATGATTTACTCATTCTAATAAGGTTAAATTAATATGTAGGACCCTGAACTATTTGAGAATTTTCAAATAGGTCTTTATACTTTAAAAGTTTGTAATTGGTTCTCTGAAGTTCTGAAAACAGAAAATTTGTAATTAGATCTCTCATACACTTTTTCGTAGAGGTTTCGTTAAATATCAGTGAAGTGACCATCCACTCGTCATTTGTGGGTCCCTGAACATTTTGAAAAAATTTAAATAGGTCCCCTATACGTTTTAGGAAAATTCAAATAGGTCCTTGTACTTTTTAGAACTTTGACGAAATCCTAACGGAAAAGTGTATAAGGAACCCAATTACAAATTTTCTACCTGTTCAGGACCTAATTATAAACTTTTAAAATATAGGTACTTATTTGAAAATTCTCAAATAATTCAGGGACCTACATATTAATTAAACCTTCTAATAACATATTTTCCCAACACTCGTTGATGGAATGAATAATGAACAAATGGAGCACAAAGGTAAAGTAGACAAATCAGGCTAATTTTCTAACCTGTCATGCAAGCTGATGAGAAGTTCACTAGTAATGCAACCACATTAACAGTCAGCTGGAACTGTACGAATTTCTGAATATTTATGTAAACTGAACGTCCCCATTTGGCCACTGTCACTATTGTGGAGAAATTATCATCCAGAATTATGACATCTGCACTTTCTTTGGCAACCTGTACACAAATTATGAAATTAGCATTCTGCTTGGGATAGAAGATTAAGGGTCTGTTTGAGTAAACAGCTTAATTAAACAATTATAGGATAAGTGTTTATCATATAAGCGATAAGCGTTTATGTATAAGTTATTTCTATAATCAAAACGAAAATATAGTCAAACTGTTTTCATATAAGTTATAAGCTATTTTCATAAGTTATCCTAGAAAGCTTATTAAAATAAACTGAAAACAGCTTATGAACATGTCATAAGCTGTTTTCATAAGCTTTCCCAAATATTCTGACAAGCGTTTATGTCAGTAGATAAGCCCAAATAAATTGTTTATAAGTCAATCCAAATAGGCCCGAGGGTTAAATGACAAAAATGAGGTGCAGTGTTGTGAGTTGTGACCATTTCCTTTTCTCTTCTTTTGGTCTCAAATATTTGACCTTGCTTTCATGGCCCTCTTTAACAGTGTAGTAGGTAGCATTGCATTGCACTCACCTCCGTTCCAGCAATTCCCATTGCAAGTCCAATGTCAGCTTCATGAAGGGCTGGGGCATCATTTGTTCCATCACCAGTTACAGCAACAACTTCCCCAAATGTGGTGCGCAGTTGTTTAACCAATGTATGCTTGTCTAAAGGTGAGGATCGAGCCATAACCTAAAAGAAAGTTAAACATTCTGTTATTGAAAGGATCAATCATGCTTTAACTTTCACCAGTGAATCCAACAAGATGTTCTGCATATAGAAAGTAGAGAAATTCTTAGGTAGACACTGCCAAGTGCCAACCATATCATCTTAGGCACTTTATTCATTCAGTAGTTGACATGCATAAAAGCATTATTTATTAGATATAGGTGTATTTCGAAGGTTTAATTAGTATGTATGTCCATAAACTACTTAAGAATTTTTAAATAAGTTTCTATACTTTAAAAATTTGAAATTGGGTCCCTCAACTTGTAAATAATTTGTAATCGGATCTTTGAACTTGTGAATAATTTGTAATTAGGTCCTCAGGGTAGAGTTCCGTGAGCAGTCTTTACGGTTTAGAAATCCTACCACAAAGACTTAATTACAAATTATTTATAAGTTCAGGAACCCGATTATAAACGTAGGATCCGATTACAAATTATTTATAATTTCAGGGACCCAATTCCAATCTTTTAAAGTATAGGGACCTATTAAAAAGTTCCCAAATAGTTCATGGATTTAATATGAGCCCATAACCTTACACATGTTAAATATTGAGTGGAGTGCCTATGGCAAGCAGTGAGTAACCAATAATTACTGAGAGTATGAAGCACCTGAAGTTTGGGAATGAGTTCAAACATTTCCTCCTGAGTCTTCTCTCTAAAATCTGGACCTTCAATGGCTATGCCATCATCTGTTAAAATCCCACATTCCCTGGCTATGGCCTTTGCAGTATTAATATTGTCACCTGTAACCATCCTTACCACAATGCCAGCTGAACGACACACTGCAACAGATTCCTTAACACCAGGACGAACAGGATCTTTGATACCAACAACTCCTATACAAGTATAACCAGAAACAGGAATAGGGTCTTCAGGAGAGACCCCATTTTCCAATTCTATATAGGCAAGGCAAAGAGTTCTAAGTGCCTCACAAGCAAACTGGTTGATTGTACTCTTAAGATAATTGTTTGATTCTTCATCAAGTGAAACAACCTCACCTTTTGAGTTGATCACCTTGTCACAAGCAGCTAGAATAATTTCAGAAGCACCTTTACAATGTGCTCTTAAACCTCCTTCAGGGAGTTCCAAAACCACACCCATTCTTTTCTTCTCAGAGTTGAATGGCTCAACTTTAACAAGTTTACATGCTTGTCTCTCTGCCTTAAAATCTCCACCTAGTGATAAGCCAAACTCCAATATTGCTGATTCTGTTGGTGTCCCCAAAATCTCACGTCTACCTTTTTTGTTAACCACAACCTCTCCTCCAGTGTTATTAAATATTGACTGTAGCAACAGTTTCAAAGCAGAATCTGGGAGCTCAGAGATCAAACTAGAATCCTTATTGTTCACATCCTTGATATTCATACAGATGCATGTTTTCACAACAGTCATGCGATTGGTTGTTAGTGTCCCAGTCTTGTCACTACATATAGTTGTGGCTGATCCCATAGTCTCACAAGCTGCCAAATGTCTAACAAGGGCTTTATCATTCATCATTTTCTTCATTGCAAATGCAAGGCTCAATGTCACTGCTAAGGGTAGTCCCTCTGGAACAGCAACAACAACTATGGTAACTGCAATAGCAAAGAATTCCAACATCTCTAAGGCATCATCACCAGACCACCTCCAAAACCTTCCTTGTTGGATTTTGCGGCTCATGAGTCCTTTCACCAAAACTGCGAAAGTAACCACCGCGAAGAATAGACCTATCTTACCAATAATGGTTGCAACTCCATTCAGTTTCACCTGCAATGGGGTTTCATCATCTCCACCTTCACTGAGAGTTGCCATCAACTTACCCCATTGAGTCCTCATCCCAACAGTGGTAACCAACATGGTGCATGATCCATCTTGGACCTTGGTTCCAGAAAGAAGAAATGGATTTTGTGAAGTCACCATCACTGGTTCACTCTCTCCAGTTAAACTTGACTCATCAATCAACACTGAAAATCCTGAAACAAATAGTCCATCTGCAGGGACTTGGTCTCCAATAGCAAGATGCACAATATCTCCAGGAAGTAAATTATATATTGACAATTTCTGCCTATAACCATTTCTTGTAACCTGAATGGAAATCTTTTTCTTCTCTTTGTCTAAATCCTTGAATTGTAAAGATTGGCGATAATCACTTGTTGCTGTCACAAAGACAACAAGTAAGATACTTGCAACAATTCCAAGTCCATCATGAGCCCCCTTAGGCCAACCTTCAGTTGCTATGCCAACTATAAGAGACACAAAAGCACACACTCCAAGGATCATGAGAGTCATGTCTTGAAGAGCTTCATAAACAAAAATCCAGAAACTCCTTACTTCACTTTCAGTAAACTTATTGATCCCATAAATCTCTTGTCTCCTATACCATGAATCAGAATCACTGCTAAGCCCTGTAGTGGTTGATGTTGAAAGCTTTTCTGCAATACCACTAACTCCACCATGAAATTTCAGCTTCTTTACATCGTGGCCTTCAACAATAGACCCCAATTCATCAGCACAGATTTGAAAACCTGCAGCTTTAACTTCCTCAGGTACAGCATAATCACTTGGTTGCACACCTGCGGGTATAATCACAAATAACCATATTTATTCTTCATAAATGTATACTTTTTGGTATTGATTTCTAAATATATACTGTCTATTTTTTCAAATAGTTCTGAAGAAACTTGCCTTGGATAAATTGAAATGCAGCTTTGGAAACCAAAACAGCAACCCTCAGCTTCTCCTGCATTAAGAAAATCAAGGAAAGAAAAAGTCTTTGAGAATTAATACACGGAAATGTCAAATTCTATGTGGTATTACATTGAGGAGACAACAGAGTAATGATATTGTCTACAAGTATTCTGAAGTCCCTAATCAAGAGAAGGATTTAATTGATTTACACTGTTCCAAGAAACACAATCACATGCACAATCACACAAATCACACAGATAGTGCAAATCTTTGATATAACACAGTTCAAAACACAAAGACGTGACATTTATGTGTGAACATAGAAAGATACGTCACATGTACTACTAAAAATGTGGAAAAAGATATTTAAGAATGGTGAAATACTCAACTTAATATCTTTAATTTTTAAATGTATTTGGATACACGAGTTTCCCATCCCTCTCTCATAATTTGAAGGTGTAGATATATAAGCAAACACCAGAAAAAATATTAGGAACAAGAGTCGGAAAAGTTATGAAAATGTGATTCCAATGATTGGTGATTGATTCAGATAACTTCTTCGGACGACTGATAGTTTATAATCAAAATAAAGTATACTTTGTGCATAAAACTATCAGCTGTCGCGAGAAGTTGTCCAATTTAGTTGTTCCAACAATAGTGTTCAAAAAGTTATTACATGTCTGTGAAGCAGCATGCTCCATAAAGATATTCATCATTGATTTTAAGTTAATATGTCTACAATTTATGAGTAGACCAAAAATCAATGATGGAGAAAGATCTTCCTAGATCATACATTAATCGAAATATGCTATAATTTCTTCGAGAGATGTGAGCACAAAATCATGGGACCGAGAACTGGCCTTGATTTGAAGCAACACAATCCTAATTAGAGGGCCTTATCATATGTATCTGTTGAGGTTCAAATATGTTTGAAAACAAACTTACACTTAATGGTTAATACAAGTGAGAAGCATATAGAGATATATATATATACCTGATTGGTACGACGCATAGCAGCTGCTTCGCCACGCTTGGAGAGATTGGCAGTGAAACGAAAGCGTCTTTTGGGGTTCTTTACCACCCCACATAGTTTCCTCCATTTTTCAAGAGCCTCTTCAGAAGAATTCTTGGACTTCACACCTCCAAAATTCTCATTTAAATAACTTTCCATCATGCACCCTCCAACAATATTAATATACCCTTTTTTTAATTAATTTGCTTTTTATCTTTTTCTTCTTCCTTTGATGTCTTGTCTGTTATGATCAATTCAACTTTGAGACTCGTGTGAATCCCGGGTTCATATTAAAAGGGCATAGTTTCTATGCATGTGTTAGTGTAAGAGCAAGCAGTAGTAGCATTCTTAGAAATTAAGGTTGAAGTTTGGAAAGAAAGGGAGAGAGTGAGGTGGGGACATGGTAAAAGGAAAAATGTTACTATTTCTTAGGTGAGTGTCTCGTCGTTTGGTTAGTTAGTTAGTTAGAGTGAATGGATAAGTGTGAGGAGGGAAATGAGTGAGGATCCGAAACTATGTAGCGCATGAGAGTGAATAACGGTCTATTTTGGGAAAGTGTGAAAGAGTGGGGATGAACGAATTGCGCGGGGTAGTCAACGGTTGCACCCAATATTAAATTACTTAATGCTTTTTAAAAAGTTAAGATATTGAATAATTTAATTTCATATGATAATTCTTAATGTAGTAATGTTTTTAACTTTTTATATACTCTAGTTTTGTTTCATAAAACTAAATTTTGATATACCATTCCAGTATTTGGGATGTAGCATATGAAGCATTATATCTAAAAAGTGTAAATATCCTCTGTAATTGTTTGAGATAGCAAAATGGAATCTAATAGAACCTGATTTGGTACAAACCCTCAAAATAAAAAAGAGTTACTGTGTATTTGGTTTCACAACTGGAGACACTAGAAATGTTTTACAGCTGTCAAATGCGATTCTAGTGAAAAAAGATGTGTTTGGTGGAAGCAATTTTGCATCCAAAATCGATTCTATCAGAAGCAGCTTAGAGTAGCTACTGCTTTTAGATTAAAAAATTACACTAAGTTTTACATCAAACTTGCTTTCAAAATAAAAACATCTAAACATAAATTAGTTTACTTCAAACTCAATTGTATTGAAATCAATTCTACAAAATCATGTTTATCAAAACACTCACCCAAACACCCGCTTATTAACCAGGAAATGTTGACGGCTTAGGGCCGACAAAAGAGAACATCAATTTCCTTCGAGTTCATGCAACTAGGATAAGCACATCCTTAAAATAAAAAGGTTGAGTCCTTGATTCCTTGGACCATTCCAAGTTCGCAGAAGAGTTGGTAAAAGTGACTTATCAAATAGCTTTTCCCCCATATCCTTCCAAACTTCATGACATTTGATGTGTCACACAATTTAGAAAATACCACCACTATCCTTCACATGTCATAAAATAATGGTTTAATTGCACGTTTAGTTCCCTAAGCATAATTCAGGGGTGATGTTTGTCTTTCCATTTTTTTTCATCCTTTTTGGTGCGTTAGGTGACATTTTTATTATTAAAATAATATTTTATTTAATCATTAGGGGAAATGAGAGATGATTTGGGTGACATGAGTGGCCTATGGAGAACTTGGAGAAGGGTTTCACAACTTCAATGGTCGCAAACAGTTCTTTCTCATTAACCATCTCTTTCTCAAACCCTAGCTTCTGCAATCTCATCTCCTTCCTCAAAACGACACCGCAATGGAGGAGGAGTAGCGGGTTCTTCTCTATTGTGTCATTTTGTGCACTCGTCTAACCTCTTCCAATAAACGCGCCTTCACAGGTCTCAATCCCTGGAGCACCCACTTTCCAATGGTAGAAGCATGAGAAGAACCTATAGCTAGGTCAACTTCGATTTCTTTTCCTCTGAGGATGAAGAATTCACTAAGAAGATCGAAGATTTAGCCTTTAGATTCCAATTTTTCGATGATAACAATAACAATGCAGTGAAGTCAGAT
This sequence comes from Ammopiptanthus mongolicus, assembly GCA_039655645.1. NCBI lineage: Eukaryota > Viridiplantae > Streptophyta > Magnoliopsida > Fabales > Fabaceae > Ammopiptanthus > Ammopiptanthus mongolicus. The sequence continues at coordinate 11,720,658 of CM077343.1, read as the reverse complement.
TCAGAGGTTACTTCTTCGAATTGCAACAACAACAGTTTCATTGAACAATCTTCTTCAATCATGAATTTCGAGCCACTGTGGAGCATCGGGGAGGAGATTATTTCGGCGAATATTCTCCAAAAAGTGAACAACGTGGAGCTTCTGTTTTCCTTTAGAATCATCAAGAAACAAGGGTTCAGAAAGGCAGGGGAATCCGCTCAGTGTTCTGTAAAGAAAGCTATCTCTTCCATGGTGTTCATCATCAGGGAGATCCAAAACTAAACAGTCCAAAGGAGAGAGATTCTCTACTAGGAAGAACTTCAAGGAATCCTCCAAAAGGAGCAGCGAGAAATGCATGCACGCTTCTTTCGTCTGGATCTTCCATCAAGTTTTTTCTCAATAATTAGGAATTCAAAAGAGAACACATAGATATGCACTTCTATTCCTAGAATCTACACATCAATGATGATCAACTTCAAGTCAAGCATAAAAATCAATTTTCCAATTGTGAAATCATGCTTAGATTTAATCTTAAGATCGCCATCAAAAGATAGCATTAAGAACAGAATAGATCAATCAATTAAACATGAATAAACTTGTATTAAAGAGATAGAATCCAAATTACAGCAGAATTGAACTTGGGTTCATCACCCCTAACCTAAGAAAGTTTAGTTACACATAATGAAATGAAAAGAAACAAAGATAGGGAAAAGAGGAAACTAATTCGTGGTCCATTGATGATTCTTGTGCTCCCAAAATTCCAATTCCAAAAATCTCTAAAACTCAAAAACTCCTCTAAAATGAAATGAAAAATCTATTTAAATCGTTCCTAACGCCTTGCGCTGTGACTATTTTTAATTCAAAACCCACTTCAGCGCCTCGCGCTAGATTCCTAACGCCTTGCGCTATCTTCCAAAGAAAGGTGCTATCTTGGGCGCCTTGCGCTCAATTCTACAGCCTTGTGCTCTCTAACGGAAGGCTTTGGGTGTCTAGCACCTTGCGCTCTGCGCTTTGCACTATTTGTCAAAAAGTTCTTGGTACTTGGCGCCTTGCAGTATGATTCTAGCACCTTGCGTTGAGAGCAATATTTTCTTTGTAAATTATGCACACAAAGTTCCATAGTGATTAAGACTATTAGAACAAAACTTCTTTGTTTTAAATGATAAAATACTCATTTTATTCCACTAAAATATGACACTTTCCTAAGATTTCCTCAAAGATTGCTACAAATAAAGCACATAAATCTTCATTTAATGCAGACTTATCAATGGTAACATAAACTTGAAATATTACAATATCTTATCAAACTAATAAGTAATATTAATAATTGTAAAAAAAAAAAAAACAAGTAATATTAATAAAAACTCATTGTAATAACTTTAAATTTAAAATTCAAACAAATAAAATGTAAAGGTAAGCCAATGTACAATCGGATCGGACACAGAAATAATCCTAACCACAAGAGGACAACTGGAAAGTACAAACTAAACTAAAATATCACCTTAACTGTTAGATACTGAAATTGTTATAAACATTAGTAACTCAAAAACTTGTTCAGAGTTAGATGTATTATATTAGCTAGATGTCGGAATTGTTTGATGGTATAAATGTTCTACATCTACACTGCTGTATGTATAAATTGCATAGTAATTTTAAGCTTAGTTTATATATGCCAACTAAGTAGCATATGCTAATGGGAAAAAATAATCTTCATTGATCATTGGTGAACTACTGCTATTATAAGGAGGGGAATGGGATAGAAACTTTTAAGGACATTTGTGCATAATAAATTTTGTTTGTTTTGCTTCCAAAAAATGAAACCGAAAGCTAAATAGAACCGATCGTTTCTTTACAAATCTTATTCAAATCAATTCAATAAATTTCGGTTGAGAAAAATTCCCCTCCATTTACCCATGTACTACCCCCCATACCAATCGCACACTTGCGAATATTTCTTCTAAGAATGATGGCCTATGCTACATTTGGTACATGATTAAATTTCAATAAATTTGATTTGGCTAAATTTCAGTTGACAAAATTATGTTTTAGTTTCTTGGTTAACACTTAAGAGGAATGAGAAATTTTTTGAGAGGTTAATATTTCTCCTCAAAATGGAGGTAAATATTAGTCTGATTATAAGATGGGTAATTTTTTAGTCTTGTATCTCATATGATCCTCTCCCTTTCCCCCTCTTGTTATCTCAGTCCTCAGAGCTCTCTCGATCTCAGTTCCCCCTTACCCTCCTTGATGAACTCCAACAATTGCCACCAGAGTAATGTATAGGTGCAACAAAAGGCACTACAATGAGACGAACTCTGCATCTGTAATCCACTCCTCACAACAACTCACTGGCAGTGAGATTTCCAATCACCTCAATTGCCATAGCCTCTCAATTCTTCTGCGGTTTCCGTTTAATTCTTGAGCCTGTGAACCATGGGTCATTTTGTGCTTCACTCTTCGAGCATCGATTTTGTGGAGAGAGCGAAGAGAGAAGACTATGCCAAACATAACTGAAGTTGTCTTATACCTAAAAAATTTATAAACAAAACTCTTCTTTAAGTGGAACCATACTTAAAATTTCAAGTATTAAAATAATAATTCAGTACTTATAATTTCAACGATTAAAATGATAATTTAGTCTAAGGCATATTATTCTTATTCCCACCTCTCCAGGAGTGCTCAGGTATCTATCTTCCCACCCCCAATTTAATAAATCATCAAATAATAACACGCATTATCAACAGATTTCTAAAATAATGAAGGGAAAAAAATCCATCCAACACCGCTCCAATGACTTGCACTCCTTAAATTGATTAAAACATTGACAATCCAATGTTATTTAAACAACAGCTATTGAACTTAAAAGTAAGATTACAACATATGAGCACCCAAAAAAAAAAAGTAAGATTACAACATATTACAATAAAAGTATCACAACTTGAAAGCCGCAGCAAATGTGATGAATTATTTCCACATATTTTACTCAACACTCCAATTTCATCCCACAATTAATATCATCATTTCCATAATCCATACCAAGACAAAACGCAATATGAACATAATGTAAAACACAACCTCAAAAGTAGTCCGCAAAGCCATCAACGGCTGAGTAGAACAGACCCTAAGGACCAATACATGACCAGCTCATAGGTTAAAAATGACTCAATTTCCTCCATGTTTTGAGATTAAGCAATTTTATTGCCAACCAAGTTGTAATTGGACTAACCATTTTCTAGCTGAATGAAAGTGTTGCCCAGCTCATCAACATTAGCATGCCTAAATGCGAATGACAAGCACACATTCTATGAGCATGGATCACATGTCTCAATGCTGGCTTAGCTATGCCAACGACTTTATAAAACAACTAAATGTGACTTTCTGAATAAGAGCCTAGAAATATAGATAAAACTGATATCTCAAATTACAACATGAATTCCAAACAAGTAAGTTTAACAAATTTACACTTGTTGAGAAACAACATTAAGATCTTCCAACATTATCAATGCATCACTAAGAAAGAACAACTGCAGAGTACTCAAACCATGCCAGCATAAAAATTCCATAATTCAGCACATACATACCAACTGAAAGGGCAAACAAAACTACAACACATTTATCCACTGTCGTTGGCATAAGCATTGCACTGACTTTTACAAATCAACACCAGAAAATCATTAATAAGGAAACACGATATTAAGTAAAATATAACTCTAACATTTCACGATAGACCATAAACTCCAATAATAAAAAGGAGTTACCACATTAAAATCTAAAACACTGGAGAAAAATTTATTAAAAACACATGACAACATTAAACAGGCAAAATCTGAACCAAAGGTCATTGACTGCCAACATATTCCACTTTGTTGCAAGATATGTACATGTTGGAGTCAGAAATGAGATAGGCTTGGAAAGGTGTAATGATTCAAGGATTGTGACAAATTATGTTTTCTATTAATCGAGAGTTCAGAATTAGGGAGAAACTCTATCATGCTCTTGGAGCATATTTAATGTGCGCTCCAGGAAGCAGTTATTAATCTCAAATCGCAACAAAGAGAGGACAACTTCAAAAAACGCTATAGCAGGATAGTGGATAGCGGGAAGGCCGCTATACCAAAGATTATAGATAAAAGATAAATAATCTGTACTATAAACATAAATGCTAAAAAAAAATTAGCCAGCCGAAAGACATCTATAATTAATAATCAAAAGTCATAGTCTAAACACACAATCACCAGCAATCTAAGGCATAGTTAACAAGTCAATAACAACAAAAGTCAAGGAGCATAAGGGGAAAAAAGTACAGCAACAAACCTTAAATAGGTTTAAGCCTCCAAGGCTTAAAGTATCTAAACATTCAATGATGGATGACCCGCAAAGAGCACAGCACGGACCTGCAAGTGATGGATAACCACTGTAATGTCGCTTGCCGGAAAATAGCTATGCTTGGCCAGAAAAGCTATGCGCTGCCAGAATGAGAGGCTTCAGTTTCAACTTTCGAGTGAGGACAGGGAAACACAAAACAGAGCCGACAGACAAGCGAAGGACTAAAGGAGCTCTGGCCATTGTAATATCACCGGCCTTGTTGAAAATGATTGTGCTTGGCCGGAAAAGCAATGTGCTGCCAGAATGTTAAGCTTCGGTTTTGACTTATAAGTGGGACTGGGGATCACAAAATAGAGGTTGGGGCACAACTGTTTGAAGAAGATGGGTTTGTAACCCTAAATCAGTTCTGACACAAAAGAGGTAGGAAATGGCTAAAACGTCCTCAAAATAAGTGTGGGAAACGACTAAAGAAAAGGACAAACTGTGGATTTTACACCGCATGAGATAGCAGCTGCAACACGAAATGATAATGGGCACGCTTCGCTGCTCCACCAAAACGTGACACAACAAGCTGGTCATGGCCGGCAGGCTGTGTGAAACAACGCCACTGCACCATAGCGGCGTGAATTGCCGGTATCTATCGCACAGCATTTTGCCGCTATTAACCCAGCCAGGAAGGATCTCAACATTGATATTAAACAAATCATTAACTTTAATAAACCACCATCCTTTATTTGCGATTTAAAATCATTCACTACAATCTAAGAAAATCATTAACTATTTGAACAATTAGCCCCTACCTACAAATCAGGAAACCATCATGCCACAACTACAACCGAGGTTTTAAAAATGAAGTCTGCAACCGCAATTGAGAACGCGACATGGTTTTGATAGTCTTTGAAACCGCATCGCAACCCCAATTGTGGCTGCATCGGCCACATTTTCCACAATTGTCCTCAATGACGGAAAATGTAACACCCGCTAAGGCAACCACAACTTAAAACCTTGATTGCAACATGTATGTCAACATCAGAATAAAAAATCAAAGCTCAACAAAACAACTCCTATAAAAGCTAAATAAACCTCATTAACAAATTCAAAAACCCATGAATTATTACCAGGAATAATAACTTCAAACATAACAGCAACATAAAATCAAAAAAGGCCTCCAAATATCCAAAACCACAAAATACTAATACTTATTAATTAAAACCTAATAAATGTAATCCCAAAATTTTTAACATAAAACGTTTGCAATTGCAACCTAATCAACGTTCTGCATGATATCCTCAGGAGCGAACTTAGTACCCTTTTCCTTATCGGAAGCGGCACGACCCTTAGCCTTACGATCTAGAATGTTCTTTCGGTCCTTATCCAACTTGAGCTTAGTGATGACCACTTTTGAAGGGTGAACTCCGACGTTGACGGTTGACCCGTTTACCTTTTCTCGGGTTATCCGTTCGATATGGATAACCCATTTGCGACGATACACCTGCGTCACTTTACCCTCGCGACCCTTGTAGGTTCCACGAACGACCTGCACTTCGTCGTCCTTGCGAACCGGGATGGACCGGACGTTGTACTTGGACCGGAGATCGACCGAGAGAGGAGCGCTCATTAGGACGCGCCTGACGCTCGACGGTGCCGTGAAATGAGCCTTCCGGCTCTTACGGCGGCTGCTTGAAACCCTTGGATTAAACTTCATTTTTTTTTTGTGTGCAAAGTGTGGCGGCGGAGTGAAGAAGCTAGGGCTTTCAGATTTCACTTTTCAATTTATTTTGCTGTTATTTTTTTAATGGGGTTGGATTGGGTCTTTGGTTCTACTCACCCAAGAAAGCCCAATTATCACAACAAAAATGCTAACAACACATTCTCTTTTCAATACATACTTTCTTATTGGTTGAAATTCATATAGACCCTACAAAATTCAAGTGAGATATTAGTGGGACTCATATGAATTTCAATCAATAACAAAGTGTATATTAAAAAAAGAGTATTAGATAATATGTTGCTAGCACTCCCCATATCACAATTATTTTCCAATTGACAAATGTCTTGGGTCTTGGGTCTTAGGTTTTAATGGAGTTGAATTGACAGATGTTTGAATAGACAACTATATTTAAGCCCATTATCCCAATTGCTCAAGGCAAACTGCAGAGCAGGTTCGGTTGGAATCGGGTGGATATAAATCACTTTAGGCAAGTTTTTCATAGGATAAAATTCAGGTGTTGTTCTTTGGATATATCATATATGTGGTGTGATTTCTAAAGAGGTCCGAACTTCTATCAGCTTATTAATAAAAATATAACATATATAATAGTTTTTTTTTTTTTGAGACCCTTGAAATTCAGATATTATATTGGACTCCGACTAATTCAAATCGAGTCTAGAATACCCACTTCAGGGGGACAAAGCTCTCTCAGCACTTATATTTTCCATTTATGTATAATTGATGTTAGATATGTTTTATTCTCATTGAAAAACATCTCCAATATATAAGAAAAAATGATAGCTAAGTTTCGACCTTTTTTATATGATCCAGGTTAATTTAGACACAAATAAATATAAATGACTTTAATTTTAGTACATTATTAATGTAATATTTTTAACTATTAATCAATCATACATTATCACACGTGTGACTTTTAACATTGTTGTTATAAAATTCAAACTTTTTTTTAATCATGTGGCCATGTATGGTAAGTGGATAGTGTAAACAAATTTTACAATAAGAGTACAACACAGTTTGATATAATATAAACTAGAACGTGATCCCGTGCGATGCACGGATGTTTTATGTGTAAGGAATAATATTTTTAATTTTTAATTATCCTAAAAATCAATATATATCTGAAGTTGAAAGAAAAAAATACAATTAGAAGAGTAAAAATATATTAATTTCAGTACAATTAAAGCATGAAATATGAAAAAAAAAAAAAGGAATTTTTGTAATTAATAATGCAAACAAATTGTTAAATTATTGACCATTTTGTTTTCATGAGATACATGTAATTTAGATTGCTTAAGATATAAAAAAATAGTTTCGTACAAAAAAAATTCATAAGTAAATAAATATATACTAAAGTATCTAATATTTGAAATATGCGTGCAGAATTATAAACACTATGAGTTTTGAATTAAAAATATAATAGTAATACTAATAGTAATATCATTAATATTTATTATTTCTAAAATATAATGACCCAATAACAATTTATCAAGTTTGTTGAAATTTGCAGACTTCAACGAACCCGTTCATTAACAGTCACTTCCATTGATTTTTTAAGAATAGTAATACTAATTATATAATAATAATAATAATAATAATAATAATAATAATAATAATTAATTCAAATGAATCTATAAGGGCATAAAAAATTTAATAAAACATTTTTTCATGTTTTATTATGTTGTTATACTTATAAACCGACTAATAAAAATAAGTGTAATAATATTGATGATGGTGGTGTTAATATTAAAAAATCTTAAGAATTACCAATCTAAATATTACTATTAATAATTTTTTCAGAAAATTAAACTCATAATTCACAAAAGCAGTATTTGACTGCATGCCCGTGAGAGTATTTTTGAAAGCAGTGCCGCATTAGTTCTCCAAAATTAAACAATTCTTAATGTTTTTTTAAAGCTGCTAGTATATTGCAGAATTGTAAAAAAATGTGAGTCACACCTCTTTCATTCTTGCTATAATTACAGCTATATGGATTCATTAAAAGAATATAACTCTTACGTGATACACGTCTGCAGGGAAGATATTCTACCTCATGCTAAATTGTTTTGGTCCACCACTCAAGTTTGTTATGTCTTCCGGGAAGTACCCCAAGCAAATTGAACAGGGTGGAAATGATATTTGGATTTTTCAGTCCACCACAAATCATTAGAGAAGGTGTGGAAATAGAGCCAGTGTAGGGTAGTAAAGGTGTGGAAACAGAGCCAGTGTAGGGTAGTTTTCTTTCATATCCTGTAGGGTATACTTCCACTTTCAACTCGGATGATGTTAACTGCACCTATTCGTAAATGTCAGGTCAAACATTATTACCATGTAATTAATTATTAAGAACACATAGATACAACATCAATTTCACATTTAATTTACATTAGAAGGTCAGAGAAATGCAACTTCCCATAAAAACTGAGTTTCAAAATAGAAGACAAACACTTCATGAGATATGCCCGACTCGATTGACTTTTATTGTTACTCTTACGTTTGAGAGGATGGAGTGGGTTGGTTTTTTTTTTTTTTCTTTTTGCCGTGAAGTAGAGTGAGATGGTTAGTAATGGAGTAAGATGGTTAAAAAGACTTAACCAATTGTTTGGGAGTTTAATAAATAATGGAGTGCGATAGTTTAGGATGGTACTCCAAACCACTCCATCCGACCCAAACCCCTAATTTTTATACCCTCTAAATTGAGAGGTTTGGGATTTCCCTGTTAAACTTCCAAACAATGGTGTGATATACTTCTATCACACGAATCCACTCCATCACTAACCAATTCATTACTAGCCATTCCACTTCATTTCCTTCAAAACTCTGAAACATAGCCTAAGTGTAATGTATCCCAAATAAAAATAAAGCTTTACAATTTTTTCCATAAACACATCTCATTAGGTGCAAAAGCATCAAATAATGAGATATGGCCCGCTCGGTTGTCTTTATTTTAACAATAAGTGTAATGTAATCCAAATAAAAATAAAGCTTTACAATTTTTTCCATAAACACATCTCATTAGGTGCAAAACATCAAATCATTTAGGATTCAAATATCGTTATGTCTAATTGATCAAGGGAGCTACTCTACCTCTCAAGAAATATCCATACCTAATCGATGACCCTTTTCCAACTTGCACATCTCCAATGGTGGAGCCACTTATTGCAACAAATACATCTTTATCAACATCAGGATCCATGTAAAAATGATCATTAGAGTTTGATGCCTAGACACTAAACATGATAAGGAAGAAGATTAGTCAATATATTTCAAGGCAAATGGCAAAGCTGTAAATACAGAACATTATTCTATTTTTATGCAAGTTTAATTGTAAACTACTCATAACACTAATAAATGAGCAATGAATTATAGTAATTACTAAGAGACTTAGCAAGATAATCTACCAAAAAATGCTTACATTGCCAGAGACATTATTTTTGCCACGATCAAGAATGCTGCACAGCAGGCAGTAAACAATTACAATCGGGCGTGCTGGCACCGTTGCTGTCTTCCAGGTAGTTCCAAGGGTTGAAATATTTTCTAAATATTGCAATTGTTGGTAGATTTTTTAACACCATCAAGCAAAAGTGCAAAACAAATTATTTAACAGCATTTCAGTTTACATTGGAATCATATTAGATTATGATAATTCAATTGCAATCAATTGCCATGATACAATAAAACAACAAAAAACAATATAAAATTAAAAAATCACCACTAAACTTTACATCGGAGCATTCATTGACATAGTAAACCAACAATCAGTGTCTGGATGGTTTAAAAAGTATAAAATAAATCATATCCTGCTTTCATGAAAGAAAATTCTCGGGCTGCCAAAAAGTGAAGAAACTATTAAATATCAAAGAAATTTAAAAAACAATATATAAAGTCAATAGTCACACGAAAAACAAAACTAAGCACTCACCTAATAAAAAATTACTACTCCAATATTATAAAATGATAACTAAAAACAAACTGTGGAGACTCTCTCTCTGGGCTATAGTTCGATTCCATAATAATTAAAAGTTAATGAAATTCCACTCCCCAATTAATGGCCCAGCATTGAATTCCAAATTTTAAAAATATGAGAAGAAAATATTTTGATGAGTATCCAAAGACAATTAATACAAACATTTAACAAAAAAAATTATTTTTTTACACAATGATTTTACAAAACTGTCCCAACCACTACTCTTCTTTTATATATAAAGATACCTTAAACTCGTGAGGCTTGATCAAATTTTGTGGATCCTATTTTAGAATTTTGTATCCAATTTCCTCTTCACTTAGCCTCTATCCTCCAAAAAAAAAACTCACATATAGCATTTAAACCGCGATGGTGAGCAAGTTACACTCAAGCATTTAGACTACGTCATCTATCAGGAGCTTACGGCTTAACCTATTTTCAGTCTATATCGCTTGGCCTATTTAACAAATAAGCAAGTTTAGACATTTTGAAAGATCTATTTAAATATGTGAACTATAAGGTTCAAACTTTTGAAAAAGCCTATTTAACTTGCTATGTTGGCCTGTTTATTTAATACTTAGTAAAATATTAAAAAAAAGCCTATTTAACGTGTTGAATCAGAGCTAGGATCGCCGACAACTAGGATCAGTGCAAGATCGACAATTTTCATCATCAAATCGTAGGATTGACGATTTGGTTCGATCCTAGTTCAATTGGGTTCTTATGAATTATGATTATGGATTTTCAATTGAAGTTAGTTTAGTGTTGTGATCTAAAGGTTTATTTTCCTTATCTATATTGTTTTTCAACTAGGATCTTACGATCCTTGTTACGATCCTCCGAGTTATGATCTTTCATCCCCTCCTGATCCAGGCTTTCAAAAATCATACAATCATACGATCTTGATCATGATCTTAGCAATAATGTGTATGAAACCTTCTTATTATGTATGTATTTAAATAGTCTTTTGGATCAAGTCTGACCTTTATGTTTTCATAAATAGTATAGGCAAATCCTTAAGGATATCTATGAGAAATAATTACAAGTCAAACTCAAACCAACATGTTATAAACAGATTTAGGCTTATTTAGGCAAAATGTAGTCTAGCTCAGTTCATTTCCACTTCTAGTTGCACTCTCAAATAAAGGATCATAGTTCAACGGTCTCCTGTTTTTTTTTTATGATAAGAGTCTCCAGTTTGTAACCAGAGAAATACAAATATAAATATAGGGCAGGAACATAATAAAACACCAATACGTAGATATAACAAATTATAAAAACTATCTGATGCTATAAAAATTATATGATGCACTACAACTAAGACACAACATATGAAATTAATCTAAAATTGACATGAAAATAGAAATATTTAAACAGAATAAAGATGTAGTGTAATAAGTTAAATTTAATTGTTATAAACATAATAAAATATTATTATTGATTTCATCCTTGTAGCATCTTACTTGTATTAATATAAAACTTAAAAAATAATGCAAGGATATTTACTAAGATTTTGTTTGGCATGTCCAATAAGTTAGCTTATAACTTATTTAACTAGCTTATATGTTTATTTGACTATAATATAGGTGTTTGATAAGCAAGTTTTTCTTTATAAGCTAATTTATTTATCTTATGTCTTATTAATTTTTCTCTCATTTTTATCCTTATTATTTTAATGAAATTCCTACTTTACCCGACCCTACCTCATAAAATAAAATTTATATAAAAAAAATCATATAACCATGTTATTACATTTGTATAACTTAATAAAAATATTTGCTTTTTTTTCTTTGACTAAATGCTCATATAATTTTGAGTAAAGGATGATAATTAAGTAAAATATTATTTAAAATGGTGAGATTTGAACTTTTAATAATGCAAATAAAATTTGTCCGGAACTAGACTCTATTTACCACACAAAAACTGAAAGCTAAATTTGCTAGCCACCACAAAGCCAGGAGCTTGGACTCATAAAGCTGATAATCTAACTGATTGAATTGAAAATGTTTGATAAAATTAATCGATGAACTACTTATATATATAAAATGACATGCTTATTTTTTTTGATAAAGAAAGACATTCATTTATTCAAATTAATAGAGTACATCGAGAACATACTTATTATATATATATATATATATATTAAATCATAATAATAATTATAAATATAAATTATTATTATCCTTATTATTATTATTATTATTATTATTATTATTGTCAGAGGATGTCAGTTTCGTGCAGGGCAGTTGATATTAAGGCTGAACAATAAACGTATTAATTAGGGAAAGGTAATTAAGAGGTTCTTATTTTTTACAAAATCGGATGGAAAAAAAAAGTATAGCTCCTGGCTTATTTTTATAAGCTACCTCTACTAGTTTATCAAATAAATAAGAGCTTTTTTTCTTCAAACAAATGGTCTATTTGGGTAAACAGCTTAATTAAATGCTTATAGGATAAGCGCTTATCATATAAACGTTTATGTATAAACTATTTCTATAATCAAAGAGAAAATATAGTCAAACTGTTTTGATATAAGTTATAAACTGTTTTCTTAAGCTATCCTGGAGAGCTTATCAAAATAAGCTGAAAACAGCTTATGGGCATGTCATAAGCTGTTTCCATAAGCTCTCCCAAATATTCTGACAAGTGTTTATACCAGTAGATAAGCTCAAATACGCTGTTTATAAACCAATCCAAACAGACCCAAAGTCTCTTACCAAATAACTCTATTTGCTTTTATGGGCCAGAAAACTAGTTGACTAATTTATAAGCTACTTTAGTATCTTGCTAAATATTCCTAATATGAAAATAATATTTTTTTTTAAAATAACTTGATAATATTTGACTTTTATAAGAAGGGAATAATTACCTTCCCTTATTGGTTATGAATTATGACTTGTGTATGACTAATCGTTTCTTGTGGCATTAAAATCAAGATTTAATTTGTATGTACAATCAGTGTAAAGATTTTTTTACATTATTAATTTATTATAAATTATCACATAAGTAAATAGGTTTAACTCTTATCCTAAGGTAACGTTTGGTACAAGTTATATTTTAATATTTCCGAGAATGTGGATATGGAAATAAAAGTTTTTCATGTTTGGTACAAGTTTTAAAAAATTATTCTCATGCATAAAAGATATCTAGGAATAAAATTAGTGAATGAAAGTTAAAAATTCTAAGTTCCCATGTATGAAAATGAGAAAGAAATATTCTAAGTTTCTCAATATTCATGCATATCACGTTTTTTTACATAAATAACCAATTAAAAATTGTTACATAAACTAGTGTGTTTGACTCTTACCCAAACTATATTAAAATTCACACATACCATGATTTCTGATTGGTTATCAGTGTAAAAAACTTTACACTAACAGTGCATAGCAATTAAACTCTATATTATAAGTAAATATAATTATAAAATAAATGCTATGTTCTCTTATCTCCCTATTGTATATGTAAAATATCCATTAATTTTGACCTTTTAACATTTTTTTCTTTTCTTTTTATGATACATTTTTTGTTTTTTAAGTAGGTATGAAAATTTATAAAAAAAATAAGAAATATATGACATTTCTCTAATTATATTTTACTTTTACCGTAACCAACAAGCAACAATGTCAAGATTTTTTTTGTCTTTGATCGGGTATTCTCAGTAGCATGGCTATGAGAAACCCTCGAGCTCCTGACAATGCAACAATCCACTTTTACTGCGACTAATCACTGATAGGTCAACAACATCAAGAATTTGAGTCTTTATTTTTGGATTTGCATATGATGGTAAAAAGCGTTCTCGGTTGTTCACCGAAACTAATCTCATTCGAGAAATGTAAAGGCACTCAAGGTGGGAAGTCACCCTCCCAATCAGGTTTTTTTTATACGTAAGAGTCAGCAATTGATCAAACTCTAACCTCTTGTTTAAGATGTTCTCACCCTTCATTACTTGAATTAACGTTCATTGATATATTTGGGTCGAATCTGAAAAGGTTTGATTTTTTTTTAAATGAAAATTATAAAAAAAATGCAAAATTAATACTTAAGGAGAGCATTTATGAGTCATCACATGTGCCATTTAATAGCCTTCCCAAACCATATTTATGACCTCTCTCTGGGAATTTCTCACACTTCCCAAAAAAACCCATGGTAATAACAGCAGCATTCAAAAAGCTATGGAAACAGTGTGCATTGTGCAAATTGCAATGTGTGTGATTCAATTCAAAGGAAGAGAAGGCAAGAGAGACAGATGAGAGGCTGGAACCCATTAGGGGTGGTCGAGACCATCTACGAGGAAGAATGCGAGTTTTCCTCTACCTCCTCCCCATCTCTTTCCCCATCATCTTCCTCTTTTCTTGCATCCCTCAACTCGAGAGTGGAGGCTTGGTAATAACTCCTTCTCCCTATTATTCAAATACTTTCTTATCTTTATTACTTGAATACATTTTGAAAAAATTTTATAAGCACTACCTATATTGATACAACCAATCAAAATCTTAAAATAATTTTAATAAAATTTCGTCGTCTCTATTATTTTAATGACTGTCGAGAATTTGATTACACTATAGAGACTGTGCAAGACTTCCTCCGGTTCCTTTTCCATTTATATTATATAATATGGTTTTCTTTGTATAAATATAAAAGGCAAATACTGCTTTTTTTTTTAACATTGTAATTTCTCATTTATATTAAAAAAATCGATTAGGTCTCTGAAAACCGGGCGTGAAACAGACATCTTGGTACGTATTCAAGGAACATGTTTTCGTCTTCACAAGGTCTGTTGATTCACCATTGTCATTGCTGTTTAATCTGCTTTGAATTACTGGGTCTATTTAGACATTTTCTCTCTGTCATTTTTTCTCGAAATTGTTTGTATACATATTAGCTTGTTTGTAGTTAGTGTTTGGATCAAAATTTGTGCACCGCTTTCATTGTATGGCACGTGAGCCTTCTATACTTAATAATCAGACATTAAGAACATTTTTGGGAAAGATAGATTTTTTCCATTTCAGTTGTTTTTTGGCTAAAAAGCTGTTTCATACATAATCTATCATGTTTGGCAATTAGCTTAAATTTATAAAAAAAAATTTTTTGGGGGAAAAAAGCTGTTTTATGTCATCTAATTTGTTTTAGCTTAAGGTTGTTATGATTTGATTATTTCTTATTCTCAAAACTCTCTTCCCTATTTATCCCTACAAAACTAACTTTCAAATAAATATTATTAAATTATACAAATAACTTTATACCCTCTTTTATAATTTACTATGTCAAAAGCGATTTTTTTAGACCATCCAAACAAAAAAGATTATCTTGAAATCGCTTTTCAGCAAACAGACCCAAGCAAAAATAGATTCTGATTATAATCGATTATCATAATAATCGATTATTCATAAATCGATTATCAACATAATTTTTTTTTCAGCTTTCCCAAACACACCCTAATAATCTAATACTGGCACCCAAACTTTTACACAAATCTTAATTAAAAAGAAAGTTGCAAGTAATGTAGTTTATCAATCATGTTTGGCTGAAGTATCTAATTTGCCTATTTGGGACTAATGCTTTGTTGGGTTTGAAAAACAAAATGGAAAGAGATAAATTAGAAAGAATCAGGACAGAAAGAAAACAGAGAGAAAAACAGTCGATTTCAATGGTAATTTAATATGAGAGAAATATGAAATAAAGTAAAGATTTATTAAGTAGACAATTATGCTCTTAAATAGAATAATAATAGACATAAGTAATTTTGGATAAATATGCAATTTTATAATAATCTTTTTTATTTCTTTCATTTTCTTCTCCCAAGTAAGAAGAAAAGTTTTTGGCGGACCCACCACTATATTTTTCTTACTCTCCTCATCCAACAAAGGAAAAAGTTACTTTTTTCTTATTTTCTCTTCTCCCATTTTTTTTCCAACGTTCTCTTTAAACAAACAAACACAACTTAGGTGGTTGACAGTGACAGTAGAAAATATTTCATGATTTGTTTCGAGTTAAGGGACTTGACATGATTAAGCATTGTACTATAAGTGGGATTTTTCATTAAAAGGGTGTAGGGCCTACGAATTAGGTTATATATGAACCTATCTACCAGAAGGAAAAAATCCTGCCTTAGTTGTAGCACTTCAGCTCAAGATGGTGTTAACATATGCATGTATTGATAGTCAAACGGTATAATTAGGCTTCCGTTATAAAGATATATAATCGGTGCTTAATCTCTAAGACTTTGTTTGGCATGTATTTTAGCAAGATAATAAAATAAAAAAGGAGATATGTATTAGATACCATTTCTTGTTTGGTATCCTATTCAGCTATATTGACAGTAAAAAGGAATGGAATTGAGTGGATGAATAATCTCATCCCACTGTTTCTCATCCCTTTTTGAGAGGATTGAGAAGGAAGGGAAGAAGATAAAGTGGTCTTCACATGTTTTTATCTCTATCTCAATATTATTAATATTTTTTTTTTAGGAAAGTGAAAATTTCATTCAAGAGAGTAAATTGTACAAAATAAAGAGGGCTTATCCTCTGTATACAACTCAAAGTAAGCCGCCACCTAAGTTTGATTGTATGAAAAATATTGAAGCAACAATTATCAATGAGTTATGTTATTTGAACATCAAAATCTGGACATCGTGTATATTTATCTTTATCTTTCACTTACTTTTTATCTTCTTAGGTATATATGCATCTCAAAAGTATACCAAAAAACAAAAGGATACCATATGGTGTCTCTTTTCTGATGTTCAAAAATATTTACTCATTATCCACCGATATCAAATCTTGCTAACTAATGTCGGTATTAATTTTACTTTTTCTTTATTGGATCTTGCTAACTAATGTCGGTATTAGTTAAAAAAATCATAAAAAGCAAGTTGTTAATGAAAATTTAAATATATAACTTCTCAAAATATTAAATTCACAATTTTCGAATAAAATTTTTTTTCTTTTGATTTCTTAACCAATATCTTTAACATTCTCCTTCTTTATTCTATGTTGTGATATATTCTTTCTTCTCCTTTTTCATTGATATTACCAAACAAAATCGAATTCTAAAAATTAAAGTAAGATTTTTCTAAAGTAAGTTTCTCTCTAAAATGGACAAGTAAAAATATTTTTATCCTTGATTTAAATAAATTACCTAGAAATTATAAAAATAAACTCACTTTGAGGTGAAAAAACTATAAACATTCTAAAAAATCAAATAACATAAACAAAAGATAATTTAACAAACAGTATGTCTCAGTTTTCAAAGCCCTTTCCAGTACAGCTTTTTAAAGTTCTCCTTTTAAATCCCAACAAGTAGGGACATTCCTTTAATTGAAAAATTAATCACATAAAAATATGTGCTGCACTTTTTTGCACTGCTAATGTCAACATGATAGACACTCACTATGTTCTCGTTTTTTCAGGATCGTGTGGTATCACAAAGCACATTTCTGAAACGGCATCTAACGGAAACCTCCGACCTCACTGTCTCTCCGCCGTTAAAAATAACGACCAAGACCTTTGCCGCCGTAGCCGAATTCTGTTACGGCTTCAGAGTCCATATGACGCCTTCCAACGTCGCTGCCATCAGAACGGCCGCGGAGCTGCTGGGAATGACGACGGACGGCGGAGGAGAAAGCCTGAGCGACGTGGCGGAAACGTACTTTCGTAGAGTTGTTGGAATTAACCGAGAGTACGCGTCCATGGTTCTTCGTTCGTGCTTGCCTTTGCTTCCCGATGCCGAAACGACGGCGTCTCTTGTTAGCAGATGCATTGAAGCGCTGCTTTCTTCCGCAGACGATAGCTACGGTAACCTCTGCGTTACTCGTTTAGACGACGTCGTACGAATGCACCCCGAAGATTTTCGAACGGTCGCAGAATCTATGAACAGACGGTTCAGGAACCACGACGTACTCTATAAGGTGGTTGATCTTTATCTTAAGGTACGCCTTGTTTTTCATTTTCGTATTGGTTGGTAAGTAGGTTCTATCACATTTTTTAAACACTGAAATTCTTAAATTTTTATTTAATACGTAAAAATAATTTTAATAATTGGTTTATTTTTGTAGGAAAAAAATGTTTCCATAGATACTGTACAGGTTGTTTCCAATGGATTGTTACATATTATATTTTTATTGATAACTTCTTACTTGTTACACATGTCTTGTACATGTTGAAAAATATGACACATTAAGTATATAAGAAATTATATCTAAGTTTTGTTCATATTTATATAAATATTGACTAGTATTAAATATTAATAGTTTAACTTTGGTATATGAGAAAAAGTTTTTAACAGTATCGTCCATCAATTACAAATTATGTACCTGTAACTTTGTAGGTAAATACGATAAAAATTAAATATTTTTAATAATATAATAATTTATGATTAATTAATTTTGTAAAAATCTTTAGCACTATTTTTAAATTCAACTTAAAATTTGCCGTGTCTCATATCATCATACAATATTATCATGGAGATCATGGGAGAGCAATGTTGTTTGGCGATGTTATCAGATAGTGTTATTGCAAGGTATCGCATAATATTATGTGTTTTTGCGTGCACAACACACCACTAAATTGCAAAAGAGTGTGGAAAGAGATTTTGTATTTAACTGTGTTTGGATAAACAGTTTAATTAAGTATTCATTAAATCATTTTTTTAAATAAACTAAAAACAATTTATTTTTACAAACTTTTTTGACAAACTTATGAAAAATAAGCTATAAAAAACTTATAAGTAGATCATAAATTGTTTTTCATAAACTATTTGCATAAGTTTATTTCTATAAATTATTATCATAAATTTTTTCAAATACACTCTTACTAGCGTAGAGCTAAAAATAGGTTTTTCTTTAAAGGAGCTAAAAGTAGGTTGGGTTATATTAAACTTTATATATTTTTCGGTGCTATATTAAACTTTATTTAAATACATATATTTTGAAAAATGATGGTCTAAGTCTTATCTCTTATGGTGTTATAAAAAATTTTAAAGGGATGTTTATGAAAGTATAAAAATTTGGTCTGACGCGTCTATAAATATATACATTATCAAAAGGCCTCTTCATAGGCCAATAAACTAGTACCTTTTTAACTTTTAACTAGGCATACCTTTAACAAACTTATAATATAATCGGCGTGCAATTATGAGTCTGTTTGATAAAATTAGCTATTAGTGGATAAGTTAGCAGATAATTTATAGCGGATGAGGTATCTGATAGCGGATAGCGGATAAGCTAGTTTATTTTTTGTGAAAGTGTTTGATAAAACTAGCGGTTGAACTAGCTGAAAAATATAAAATAACATAAAAGGACATCTTCATTAATGATTTTACATAAAAGAGAGAGAAGAGAATAAAGGTAGAATTAAATGAAGATAATAAGGATAAAAATGGAAAGAAAAATGAAACGCTATAAGCTTTAAGCTCAAACACTACTTCAAGTAGAGTCTGGAAAAAACGTTATAAGCTCGTGAAAAAACGCTATAAGCTCGTGACAGATGCGCTTACCAAACGGGGCTACTTTCTCATCCTCTATAAGCTATCCGCTATAAGCTCGTTGAAATGTCTTGCAAAACAGGCTCTATTTGAGTTATTTTTTTATTTTCAATGTTAACTTGCTTGAAGGTTTATATAAATTATGAATTATTTCACCACTCAGTCAATCTTATGAACCTGATTTTTTTTTTGCTTATGATATGAGTTAGTGATTAAGAATTTTTTTGTGGTAACAAGTGATTATGAATTTCTATTCTCTATATTTTAATTATTTGAGTTGATACATTGAGACAGCATCTTGGACAATAATCATACAAATATGAAAAATATTCTTTTATCTTTGAATTAGAAAAAATATATTCACTCTTAAATTATGTAGTTAACTAAAATTATCACTCTTGCTATTATACTAGATACATCCTTTTTTTTTGGTTGAAAGATACATTCTTTTTTTATTACTTGGAAGGATATGTTTATTCCGAAATTATATCTAGGCAAAAGTATTATAATTTTTTGGTACATTAGGCAAAAGTATTAACAGAAAAAAAATTAAATCCATGAATCTTCATTCTCTTCAAATATTGTTTCCCCAAGTACTCATTGTTTCAATCTCCATTGTGAAGTCGACAATGCCACAGCCACCTTCCCTTCTTACATGTTGAATTGTGCTTTATGATGGTAAAAATGTAATTAAATTGTCTTTGTTAGTATAAAAATAAATTTATAAATATATTTAATTTATTTTTAGACTAACAAAACACCAACATGTGGTTGGTCCGAGTGGTAAGGGACTTTGACATCTTAAGCAAGTGGTCAAGGGTTCGAATCTTGGCTCTTGTGTATGGAGAAAACCTGATTGGGATGAGAGAACTCACCATGTGTGCCTAACAGGTTCCCCGACGGAGATTAGTCACTGCTAACGGTGGTGGATACTTCATACCTATATCATGGTTACAAAAAAAAAGACTAACAAAACACAGTTTAAATACATTTTTACACTCATAAAATACTATTTAAACATTAAAACACATAATTTTCGTTTTTTTTTTTTAAAAAAAAAAATTAAATTGGCAGAATGGAAGGTACAATGCTACAGTCAACTTTCCAATATTGAGCTCAAAATCATAAGTACATTGATAAATAATTTTCAACCATGATCATTTGTGAAATAATTTTTTTTTATTAAATGAATATTTTTGCCTTAATCTATATTTGGTAATAATTTATCAATGTTTCTACTTTTTCGTAATTGTAATTCGCAATTGTGAAGGAAAACAACTTTGGGAAACTAACTGAGGAACAGAAAACTGGAATCTGCAATTCCATAGACTGCGCCAAGCTCTCAACCGAGACCCTTGTGGATTGTGTTCAAAACCCAAGAATGCCATTGAGATTAGTAGTGCGAGCGGTGCTGCTAGAGCATCTCAATACTCGACACTCCATTGCCTCAGCGGTTCAACAACATCATCAAGTCCAACAATTCCAAAGCAGCAACACGGAACGACAACAACGTCATAATTCCATGGAACAACAACAACAACAACGTACTTCACTCACACTGGGAGACATTCTCCAACGCGACACAGCTATACGCCAAACGGCACAGCTAAGAGCAGCCTTGGATTCCACGAACTCTCGCATTCAGAGCCTGGAAAAAGAGCTTAGGTGCATGAACAAGGTCTTGCTAGAACATGAAGGTGACGAAGAGGAGAAAAGGGATGTGTTGTTGGGGTCAGAGCGTTCAGCGAGTTTTCATTATGCTCCATTTGAGAAAGGTAAAGTAGAGAAGGATGAAAGAGGGTCTGTTTCTTTCTCGAGCCTTAGGTTTGATGGTAGAATAATGGAGCCCTATGAAGTGGGGAGGTCTTCTTTCTATGCTGATGGTAGTGGGAATGGAAAACCAAAGATGAACAAGACTTTTCGTCAGAGGTTAATGACTGGACTGAAGAATGCGTTTCGGGTGCCCAATTCTGATTCAAATAATTAAAGATCGAAATTAACGTCGTTGCTCTCCTCCTTTCGCTTGTGAGAAAAATTTTGAGAATGGATTTATTTAAGATGAATGAAGGCTGGTATATAGTCAATGGAGTTTGCAAATCCTGGAACGAGGTTTGCTATCACCGTTGAGGCTGCACCGTTGTGATTTTAATAACCTTTGTAATCGTGTATTGTAATTATGATCGCATCAACTACATTTTCTATCAATTATCCACAGTAAACATAAACGTAACGTAATCGCGATCGAAATCGTAATTGTAATTTAAAACCTGTATCTTAATTTTGCCTTGCGGTTAGTGTCCATTTCACCATCATCCCTCAAGCTTTATATTCATCTATTTTCTTTAATTTGTTTTTATCATTTCACGACTTTTGTGTATAGCCAATTAAATGTAAGGGTGTTTAAAATGTGACAAAAAAATAGATATGGAAAATTGTTGAAATATATTATATAGATCATTGTGATGAGAAATTGATGAATTATTTAAGATGACGATAAGTTTTTAAAAAATTAAGAATGAAATTAACTAATAAAACAATAATTTATTTTATATATATATATATATATAGAGAGAGAGAGAGAGAGAGAGGATGATTGTGACTTTAACTTTAATAATAGTTTACACTGTTGATTGAAAATAAAATCAACATATAAGAAAAGATATAAGTGATAAAAAATTACTTACATTAATGTAAAAGAATCCCAAAACAGGTGTAATATGATATTTTTTAGTTCCATTTAAACGAGTTTAGTTAGAGTTGTGATATGTAATGAATTTTTTATTTTGAATTTTAAAAATTATTATGATAGGTGGAATTTTTCTTTTATGTATTCCATAACTATGGGTTAAACTGACCCAAATTCACCGTTGGATTAGGTTGAAAATTGTTTTCCCCCAACTCACTCTCTTTATGGAGAGTCAAAAATTCGCCAAACCTCAAGGAATTTATTGCTTTGATGAGTAATCCACAGTTCAATACTCAACTCAACTCAATCCAATTCACGCCTCATCGTCATGGGATCCAGATCCTTTACCACAAAACTTTCTCTCGACTCATCCTCTCTTCAGTCAAATGTCAATTGTTGCATTAATTTAAGAGGATTAATCAAATGGCTAGAGAAAGATCTCTCTCAGTCGTTAGGCCGGAGAGAGGATGGAGGGAGAGTTTTACTGCAGAGGATCCATTTTCATCATCATGATCATAATAAATATGTTCTCCAAGATGTATCTTTATCATTAATTTTTAATGACTTAAAATATATATTTAAGATTATTTAAAATCGAGGAGGGATCCATTATACACCAGTGTAAGTCCTTTTTCACTTAAATTCAATCTCAGTTGTTGATTTTATTTTCATTCAACGGTGATTGTGATTTTAACATTAGCGTGAGTCTTACAACGTTAGATGAAAATAAAATTAACGACTGAGATTGAGTATAAACGAATTACACTGATGTAAATCACTCATCTTTAAAATCAATATAAGATATATCTCGAAACACACATTTATTATACTGCACGCATATTATATTTTCTTTATACATTTGATTATCTTAATTTTTGATATGATTTAATTGGTACGCACTGTGTAAATTTTTATATTGTCAACCAAACATAAACTGTCAAAAATCATTAAAAACATTTGACTCTTATCATAACTACTTAGGACCTGTTTGGTTTAGATTATTTTCAACTCAAATGTGAAACTAACGCTTCCCGAAGCAATTATTTTGGAAGCTATGTGAGAGGAGCTTTCTCCTAACGTGATTTTCAAACGTGATTTTGTTTTCATAGAATATAAAACAAACAGACCCTTAAAAGTCATACATAATATGATTTGTGATTGATTGAAAGTGTAAAAAACATTACATTAGCAATGTATAACTCCTTTTTATATTATATTAATATTTGTTATTATATATGAGTTTACCTTGATCCTTGAAGTGTTAATTAGTGCAAACTTTTTACACTATATGGGTTCGTTTGGTGGTCAGGATATATAGGATAAAGATGGATAGGATAAGAAGGTTGGATAATGATATGATAGGATATGAGCATGATAAACTTTTATCCTATCCGATGTTTGATGTGCACCATATAACCCAGTAGATAGTATTATTTTATCCTATATTCTGTTTGAGCGGAACCAAATAACCATAGGATATTATATAAGTTATATACAAATGAAAAAATTAAGTTTATATGAGAATTATATATATTTTTTCAAAATTAAATTTTAATATTGTTTTGGCATTTTGTACATTATAATTATAAAAATCAACTAGTAATATTTTTTTTGACTTTTTATACATTAGTTCATTTTTTAAAGTATAAAAAAAAAATATAAAAAACTAACTTGTAATATTTTTATTTTGCTTTTTATACAAATTGTCAATTAACCCATACACTAATTAGTAACAAAGTTGGTTAATTAAGCTTGAAAACATAATTAAATAACAATGTTGGGGGTGAGGGTCAGAAGGAAAAATACTTTTTTTATCCTTTCCTACTCGCTTCTAACTCAGCCACTTCTCTAGGATAAAATTTTAACTAAGTAGTATGATATGATAAGTTAACAGGATAAACTTATTCTATCCTATCGGTTCACCAAACAATAGATTAAAATAGGATATGGTAGTTTATTCTATCATGCCTTCCTTATTCTATCCTATCGGCCGTTTAAACAATATTGTTCTCATAGAGAACCAAATAGACAAAGTAGAAATCCCTTCGTTTAGGGTTTTTCCGAACCAAACATAAACTATTTTCACAATCACCAATATGGTGTGTTGTGGTTCACTCCTCCATTATCTTAAATGGAGTTGTTTTTTATGAGCAAAACTCCAAGCACTAAGAACACGAGGTGGTCGAACCTATACAGAGAGAAACAAAAAGGTTTTGAAACTTTTTTTTTTACAAGAATCATGAACTAGAAGGTGTTACTTTATGATTAAATAAAAGGAAATGAAGAGGAAATAAGGTTAGAAAATAAGGTTAGAAGCTTACTTTAAATACTTTGAAGATTAAGGTTAATGTACTTGAAGGTTAAGAACAAAGTTGCTCCAACTGAAAAACTTTCTTCATCAAAGGCGTATAGGAGATCAAGACTAGATGATCTATGGTTTTAGAAGTTGAAGAAGAAATTTGGATGATGACCCTAAAGAGAGAACCGTGAGAGAAGGAGAGGAGAGAGAAGATAGGAAACTTTAAGCTCTTGAGCAAGATGAGTTTTGATCTTTAGAAGTGAAAAACAAAAGTGATTGGAGTGTTATTTTTAACATTTGACCGCAAGGCCTTTAATTTTGGGCAACCAAAATTAATTAAATGTTTATGACATAGGTGATGTGATTATGTGTAAGTAATCCAAGGGCTAAGGATTAAAGAGAATGATACTTTTTGAGCTCACATTAAAAGTAGGCAAGATTAACCATAAATGATTTAATTGCTTTTCCATAAAAGGTAAGGATGAAAGGTTATTAACCAATGGTTAATAGATTTAGGGAAACGTGAAAAAGCCATCATGAAGTACTCCGGCTCCGGGGCAAAATACTTCCTCGGCATCGGGCATACATCCCAACGCATAGCAGCTACAATTAAAATAATAATACTTTTATCAGATCCGCTCCAGAACAGCACATACAGGCTCAAGAAACTATTTTATGAATTATGATTTCTTTACTTGAATTCAAAACAATTCTTATTTATAAGTAATTAACATTACTTATAATTAGCCAAATTTTGTATTTTTCAAACAATTTATTCACAAAAACAACTAATCAACAAAGACAGGGTTTTCAGGGTGTTACAACACTCCCCCACTAAAAGAAATTTTGTCCCCGAAATTCATTTATCCAAAAACAAATGCGGGGCGGGTACTGTTTCCTCATCTCATCCTCTAGTCGCTTGACGCTTCCGTTTTCAATCCTGACACATAGTACCTCATAGGTTAAGTTCTCCTTTTAAATATATTGTATCGGCTTCAACATAATCAAGAGTCCACAAACCGATGAAACAAAAAGCAAACTTTAGGCACCAAACACTTATGCACGACCATGTATAATTAAGCACGACCATGTATAGTTTAAGCATGACCGTGCAAGGAAACGCGCCCGTACAGATTCTACACAACTTGGCGTCGATTTTGTGTACTGTAATGCAACAACTAAGACCGACCATGCAATGTAATAGGACATTCACGACTTTTTGGTTGCGATTTTCATTAAAAATACCCTCCAATTAGGAGTATCAGGGATACCTGCAATTTTTAGAGAGATATCTACAATTTTTGGAGAGAAAAAGTCAGACACGAGGCAAGGGAACTCAAGAGGAGATACCTTTTGAAAAGATTGTGAGGCCAGGAATCTTGAAAAATGCTGTTTTACTTTATGATTTATCTTTCTTCTCCTTTTTCTTTGATTTCCATGTCGTTGTAGGTTTGGTTTGTGTTTCTATTTCTATTATGAGTAACTAAACCCCTTGCCTAGCTAAGGGTGCTTACACTTTGATTATGGTTTTCTCCTTGATATAATCCTAGTTAATTGATTGATCAAAGACCGTACCAAAATTAAAATGGAACCATAGAATGAACCAAGTCTAGGGTTATAGAAGGACCAATGCATTCTATCAATCAATCAAATTGAACGATTAGGTTGATTGGCCTCTCAAATCTTAATGGTGATTTCTATTGCCTTTTTTATGGACCAAGTAGGGAAATCAATAAGGAATTTAGATTATAATTAAGTGATGACTGTGTGATTAATTAATTATAGAATTAGAAGGAGTGATTGACTATTGAAGAAAAAAATTTATTTTCTTAAAAATAGGGAACCCATATTTTAATTGCAAGTGAAGCCCAAAGCCTTAGATCTCATTATCAACGAATTCTTTTAATGTTCTTGACATTCTTGTTACGTTCTTTTCTCTATTCTCGCGATTTCTATTTTAATTGCTACTTATTTTTACTCGTTTGTCCGAAGAGCATAAGGTTCTTGCGAATATAGTACTTGTTATTTTGTCTTCGTAGGAACGATGAACGATACTTTTAATCAATCCTATATTACTTGTGTGATGGGTATGCTTGCCCTTTGTGCACTCTAAAATAAAGATTATACCATTTAAATTAAATATATTTTTGAAATTATTTATTCTGATATGTATGGTTTGGTAATATTTAAATGTGTTTTAACATCTGCATTATACTATAGAAACAAAAATATTTAAATATTTTTTTATTAAATATACTTTTTCTATAAAATGGTTTGAAGTATATTTTCAATAATTTTATAAGTAGAAACTTTACCAATTCATTTCTACATCTCTTATCTAAAAGTTTATATTATAAATCTATAATAAAATTAATTGAAATCTAATTTTGTAATTTCTATGAAATAATGTTTTAACTATATCTTCACATAATTTTCATAAATAAGATTCCTATGACAGAGTGAAAGCTTTATATAATTTTTTAATAAAATAAATAAAAATATAATTTATTACTTATATTTTTACTACAAATTAAATTAACATTTTTATTATATTTTAGATGATTTTATAACTATAAATAATAACTTTATTAATTACGGGAATAAGTTCTAGTTTTTATATGTCTTCAAATTGACATATTAAGATTTTTTTTTTACTATTATAACGATTAGACATGACGAAAAGCACATTGGACACATGATATATTAAGCTGAAAACAAAAAATGTGACTTAAAAATTACTATAAATAATATTATCGATGAAAAATGAAAAAGTTTAAATATGCTTAGTTTTTTTTTTTTTTTTGCACATATGGTTATTCTTTAACCAATAATGGAAGACATTCTTTTTGAGACGTAGAGATTATCGAAGTGAGTTTTGCCTCTCTCATTAAAATCTTTTCCAAACACATGATATAAATCAAAACTCTAACATGATGCTTAAAAAACCTAGTTATATACTCTATTAACTATGCTGAACTTTAAGTCTTTGTTGGATAAATATGCTTAGTTATGGGTACTGGTTAACATGATAAGAAATATTAATAACATATTTTTTATCACTTTCTTTTTAATATATATTTTCTCATTGATTGAAATTCATGTGAGTTCTATAAAATTTAAGTGATATTCACATGAAGTGATGTGATCCACATAAATTTTAATCAATAAAAAAAATATGTTAAAAATAGTGTGTTAAGAGAGTACTCATTTTATTAGTACTCCTCTACCATGATTTGTTTTATAATTTATGTACAACATTGCAATATCTCAATCATCATCGACCTTTCGTCTTTTAATTATTTGGTACGTAAAGGAAATTAGTTGAGTACACGAGTCCCATTAAAGTTCCACGTAAAGCAATTTCATGCCTGAATCCGGATAGATAGACAACTCAGATACAAAATAATTGGGCGTGGCAAGCATGGACCGCATTTTGAACACCATGAAAGATGAGATCCATACTGATTGTTACTTTAGTGGCGGACGCGTTACTTTTGAGCCCACTCACTCAATCGAGATATTCTTTTATGGATTTTTGTCACAAATGCAAATGTGTGTATGCATCCATGTTTTAAAAATTACTCATCATTGAATCAATAAAAACACTGATTTAAGGGTCAATCGTGATAAAATCATTGTCGAACAATGATAATTAAATATATTTTTTAATATTATATTAAATAATAAATTTAAGACAAATTAAATTTTAAGTTAACATAAAATAATCATATTATATATTTCATAAGATAAAAAATCAACAAAGAAGGGTAAATAATAAAAACTCATGTATATGCATTTCTATAACTTGTCATTGGATCTTTATTTAACAAAAAATATATTTTTATAATTTAAAAATAAAAATTTCCAAAAGATTGAAAAATAATCGGTTCAAACCGGTTCTCACCATCAGTTTTGGACGGGTTCTCACCAATTTTGAAACCAGCTGATTTTTTGGATTGAACGAACCATACACTTAACTAGTTCCTGATCTAACCGGTTGAATTGATTGGTCCGGCTCGATTTTCAAAACTATGGTATCTAAAATTGAGTGAGAGAGCTATTTTTATATGAGAATAAGAGATGTTATTCACAACTTTTGCACTAAAATTAATGAGTGCCATTAGAATCTCATTTAAAAACTCGTGACTCATATCTTTTTAGGTTGTTGATGTGATAAATGACATGCCACATTAGGACTGCCACGTGGATAACACGTGGGTAAGTGACGATCATGACCTACTTTCACCACCTTTTCCCATAGGTGAAGAGATTAACAGACGACTAACCTAACAAATCATACGATAAAAGAAGAGAGACCATCAAGCGATTGCAGAGGAGATACCATATCAGACGACTTACCTATCATATCGGATGACTACCTACTCTTTTCGTTTGGTGGTCTCCTCTGGGTCGTTTTATCTTGAAGGTTAGTCGTCTGATATATAGTCTTTTCTCTTCAACGTGTGGTAAGAGTGAATAACGTGATTGTCACTTCTCCAGGTGTCGTCCAAGCGACAATACTGATATAGCCTTCTGTTTGTCACATCAACACTTACCACGCAAGTTTGTAGTAAAACAAGATATGAGCCACGTCAGTTTCAATCTAATAACTTACATTAATTCATTAAACAATCAGATGACTTTCATTGGGCTAAAGGAAACGAAGGTGTCTTACCAAAAAAAAAAGGAAACCAAGGTGAAAAGATAATCTTCTTCCGCTTGTAGTATCTATGTTGGTATAGTGGAAGAACATTTAATTATGTGTGCAAATGTGGATCGAAATATCGCCCTAGTTTCCAAGCAGAATAAAAATATTTATATTAGTTCTATAACAAAGGCTGTTGTTTTTATAGCCTATGCTAATCGCAAATCGAATTCCCACAAGCTGAAATGCTTAATATAAAAGGTAACACGGAACGTTAGTCATAACAGAAAACGGTTACGGAGAAATTCTGAGCTTCAAACTGCACCTACTGTAGCTCCGGAATGTTCGAATGTGGACCGTCGGTGACATCTCCGTCGCCGGCGGCGGCGGAGAACCTAGGGTTTATAAAGCTCTTCAGAATCAATGTCGTTGGAGGATTGTACCGTACAACAACTAGTCGTAAAAGCTTCGCCCTCCGCGGCGCTTCTTTGATCGATGAGTGTAGTAATCGCAAATACTTCAAGCCAATTAAGGCAAAGGAGAACTCTCACCTCTCTTCCACTCATCACTGTGCTGCATTTTCCGGTAACATATTATATATCAAGATCTGGAATCTAGATGCATGCCTTTATTTATATTCTTATTCCTCTTTTTGATTTTTGCAAAGGTGTAAAAGTTAGTAGGTTATTAATTTGTCTAATTCCAACCAGATTAGTTGTACCGTAGAAGATCATTGATAATGATAATGATAAATGATAATTCTCAGAATCTTGGTCTTTTATTATTATTATTTTATTTATAATTTAAAATTGATAAACATTGCAATCTATTCATTTCAATTTCAACGCTATAATAATTATTAGGAAAGAAAGTCTGCGAAGCAACCTCAGTTAGGTGGGTCATAATCCAGTGCTGTGTAGCTACAGTAACCATTTTTCAAGGTTCTATACGCCTCTATTGCCACAAAAACAAAAGTACAGATTCTTCAGTGAGTGGTTCCTGTGAGATGGAAAATTAAAACATAAGGATTTGGTAAAAAGGCGAATTTCCAGATAAGCATCATAATCATAAATAGTACAATGAATGGTAAGTGTTGGGGTTTTTGTTCTATTTTTTTGCTTTTATATTTTATTTTATGTTTTCCGTTTCTTCTTCATCTTTTAGGCTTTAAGGTTTGAAGTTTGAATGGTCTGAGTCTGAGTCTTCTAGAGGTATATAAAGCAGAGGATTTCTTTTTGAGTGAAACTGGAAATCTTATCAGACCTCATTTGAGATTTGGTACCTTTGGTTCTTTAGGCATTTTTCGGAGAGAGAAAAATGAGATAAGATGAGAGAGTGTGTCAAATAAGAGAGCAAATGCCTAAAGGCACCAAAGGTACCAAATCTTAAAGTCACAGAATCCATTTCCCATTGAATTATAGTTTAAGCATTGATATACGTACTTATGGGCAGTTGACTTTTTTTCCCCTCTCCATTTAATGTCTAGCTTAGAACCAAAGGAATATATGAATATATGATTATAATTGTTGGGGTTCAAATCGTTAACCAAATTTTTATGTAACTAGGTAAAAATCTCCGACAGATGTCGAATGTTGGGAAGTCGTCGAACATTTTGTGGCATGACTGTCCAATTCAGAAACATGATAGACAGCAGTTGCTTCAGCAAAAAGGCTGTGTTATTTGGTTAACTGGCCTAAGTGGTTCAGGTTTGTGGAACTTTACTTATTAACTGTCTCTGGATGTCTGCTTTAGTTCATTGACATCAAGCAGAGATAAGAGGAGAGCTAGAGAGGCACATCTGTGTTTAGAATAAAGTCCTTGTTTCATTTTTTTTAAATGTATTTTAAATGCCTCCTGGATTATAATGTTGATTTGATTTTGTAGCTCTGGCTTTGTATGATTTTTTTTTTTTGTGTCTGTTGTCTTATATTAGTACTGTTCATATTGTTGTGATCATAGTTGATGATTTTTTGTGCCTGTTAATGATATGATGAAAGTCATGAAACACACTAATTACTCTTCAACTTCACTATACCAGTGTATAATAACATTGCTGCAGACTTGCCAGATTTTTTGTTTTCAACTGAACTTGACATATGCAAGTGAATCTGGATAAAATACTTAAATGGTCGAGACTATATATGGACCGAGCAGAGGAACTTTAAATCACATAACACTTATTTCTACTATTTTCCAACAGATGAGTTATTCTATTCTCTACAGGTGGAGTATGTTATGGCCCTAAAAACATCCCTTAGTAAGTTATCACTTGTTCATAATCATATGAAATCAAAGTTGAACTTGTTTCAGCCCTACATCAGCTAGTCAGTCAATCAAAATGAGTTTAATTTTTTTGCTTGTGAACGCTTCAAATTACATAATTTTGAAGTATGATATAAGGTAGATCCTTGTCAAACTATGCCTACTGCTGCTAAGCCCCAGTTTATTGATAGAATGTTCAACTCTCAGCAGCTAGATTGCTTATGAGCTGCTATTTTTATTTTATTCTCTTGGTGATCTTACATGAAGATTAAAATCCAAACAAGTTAAAAAATTGTTGTAGTTATACCTTAAAAAATGTGTAATTTGTAGCATGGCCTTTGCTGAAGCAATTGTCGTGTTATCAAATGTATCTCTTCTGCTATAGAATATCTATTGATAGTGAATGAAGAAAATGAAAGCACGTGTTTGTTGTTTAGTTTCTTCAGATATTACCATTACCTTCCATTCTTCTCGATAGCATTACTCCTCCCTTCTTATATATATATATATATATATATATATATGTTTGACTCATTAGTCATTATTAATTTAAGGTAAAAGCACTCTTGCATGTGCTTTGAGTCGAAGCTTGCACTCCAGAGGAAAACTGACATACATCCTTGATGGTGACAATATTCGGCATGGTCTAAACCGTGATCTTAGTTTTAGAGCGGAAGATCGTTCAGAAAACATACGAAGGATTGGTGAGTTTCGTGCCCGCTCACACACACACACACATAATCACAAAAGGAAATGTTTTTCCTAAATCTTCAAGCTATATTTTAGTTTTTTTGGTAGTCAAATATCATGATACAATGAATTTCAGGTGAGGTAGCAAAACTCTTTGCAGATGCTGGTGTTATTTGCATCGCTAGTTTAATATCTCCCTACCAAAAGGATAGAGATGCATGCAGAGCACTGCTGCCAGAAGGAGATTTTATTGAGGTATATTCTTCTTATTGTGGTGATCCAAATTGCAGGTAGTTTGGCTTTAGCTAATTAACAATTAACAATAGGGTACATTATTGAACAAGATAAGAGGTTCTTCATCGCTAACAACAAGGCTCACATGTTGTAGGTTTTCATAGACGTGCCACTACAAGTGTGTGAAGCTAGGGACCCAAAGGGGCTCTACAAGCTTGCACGAGCTGGAAAGATAACAGGTATCTTGGTATAAATTTCATATTACTGCTTGTAATCTAATTTGATATTATATACCCGTAGTGAGCATCAATCAATCATGTACTGCTGCTGGAGTCTGTTATTTAACTATATTAGCTTCAGCAGTTCGGCTATATATGTCTTGCTTATTTTTCTTCTTTCTGATCAACACCGTGAAGTATTAGTTTCCTTAATAGGATTAAATTATTTATTTGGTATTGTGCAGGTTTCACTGGTATAGATGATCCATATGAACCACCGTGTAGTTGTGAGGTGTGTATTTGTGTGTATTTGTTGAGCTGTGCGTGCCAGTGTTGTTAAAGAGGAACTTACCTATAACTAAACGGTTTTAGTTTTCTTTGACTGGGACCCAACTTTGAAAGGAAAAACTGTTATCTTTGGACAGGGTAGCTTATTATTTCATTTTTGAATTTCTTTTCCTTTCCTTTGGTTTCTTTGATCTTAAATGGATGGAACATATCCTAACCAATAAACCAGATACTGCAGTAGCCAGTCTCGCTTTTCCTTTGTAACTTATGCTGAACTTTCATTTCTGGGATTTAAATCAAAAGACTCAACCTTTATCTTGCAGATAGTATTACAACAAAAAGGAAGTGACTGCATGTCTCCTACTGCTATGGCAGAAATAGTGATATCCTACTTGGAGGAGAAAGGATACCTGCGGGCCTGAATTTGCTTTTGATGGGGCCTTTTTCTTTGTGGTTTGTTATAGCGTGTAGTTATATATTATGTGTAGCATAGACTTTACAAATAAACAATTGCTCCTTCTAGCAGCAAGGAAATCATCGTTTCCTGCACATATGCTTCCATTCTGTTCCAATTTTTAAGGTCCACTAATGAATTGGTATATGAAAGCCACGTTGTATTCGTGGATTCATATATACAGATGGAGATAAATAAGGTGGAGCCATGAGGAAGGATTAAGAAGTTGGTGCTGATTGGTATATTACAAAGGAAGGAAGGATTTAGTGTATCTGATTTGTATTTTTTAGCCAATAAGTGATTGTTGTGGAATGTATGGTGCCTGTAAAAATTTATTTGCCATCTTATGTAATACGCAACTATAGTAACGGGTAATGCTAGGAGTCCTTGTTCTTGACTTTTCTAGTTGATACTGAATCCTGGTATAGCAAGGGGTATAGATCATATTGAGATGAGATACCATGAAGCAACTCAATAAATGCATGTGGTGAATGGGGCGCTACATTTTTAAGGGAAAAGAAATAAATTTTAGGAGGAGTTCCTTGGATACTTACGAATTGGTGAATGGTGTTGAAGTTTGAACAGGAGAGTAATCTCGCCAGTAAATGCAAAATCACTAGCGAGGAAAAACAAAGGAGGAGATAAATGAGGGGGGGGGGGGGGGAATCAGGATGTCTTACCGCGAGCAATGTGTTGAAAAGTAAAGCATGATCATTTCAAGAAAAGAATTACGCATAATATCAGGGTTCAAGTCTTCTCTTGTCATACCCCAAGTCTTCAGTGAGCACGGGTTTGAGAGTTGGGAAGGGAAGACATTTTGAGAGTTTTTTAAAAGAAAGAATGATGAATTTTTTTTTTTAAAAGTTCTTTAAAGTCTTTCAAAATCCTCTCTTAGTTCATTTTTTTTTATTTTTCTCAAATTGGGAGGTTTCGTTCTTTTGTTGGAAAATAAACTCTTATATAAGGTGGGAGACTATCCTATCTTTTCCATCTCTTTTCCCCTCACTTGCACCTCAAATCCCTCCCCCTCCCTTCCCCTCTAAACTCCTAAACAGACACTACCGGTGTTAAAATGTAACAAATTTTAGTAGCTGCAACATTGTTTTTATTACATCATTTCTTTTTTGAGTAGTAAAATAAGACAAACACTAAATACACTCGCTCTTTCTTTTTAGCCAGAGGGTCATCTTGTTCTTCAATTTAGGGGTGTATTTGGTTTTGTCGTGGAGAGTATCAAAGTTGTGTTTACCTCCTGTGAAACGTAATTTTTGTAAAAATAGAGGTTTTGGTTATTGTCAGGTAAATTTGATTTTGTCTTCATACATGATTCTAGCAGAATCTACAAAAAAATAGGGTTTGTATTGACTTGGAAAATTTATACTAAGTTTTACATCAAACTTATTTTTAAAATAAAAACTTAAAAACATAAATCACTTCACTCCAAACACAATCGTAAACAAATCAACTTACAAAATCAGTAACTCTCATTAAAAGGCACCCGTAAAGCGGTTGGTAGCTTTCCTGCGGACTTCACTTTATCCATAAGAAAAAGAAAATAATGTGCGGTGCACCCTTGCAAATGCGGAGATGTATTAACAAGAAGCGCTTCCATAATAATTCATCCCATACTTTACCTTCCCTTATATTTGATTATAGTTACGAATATGAACTTATATATGGCCGTGCAAACCCAAGACAGGCGTAATTAAAAGCTCGGGAGCTAAATTTAGCTAACTAAAGTAATGTCTAAAACACGGCTCAATCTTCTTTTCTGTTATCCTATGCCGCAGTCAACATATCTTACGATAGTTGGGAGTAGTAAGAAGAGAGAAACATATAGTTATTGGATAAAAATTGTTATGACTAATAACATAAACATAGTTTATGGATACCCGAGAATAGTTACATTACATCAGAAAGAGGCAAAAACCATATCACCTCCTCCTCTTTGTCTATGATTACGAATGGATAACAAGCAAAGCACAAATGCCATGGTTACGGACACAGCAGCAGAGGTCACAACGTCCAAAGTGTAAGACCATCTCAGCTCTTGCAGACCCCAAATCGTTCTGACGAAGTGACTAACACCTTCCACCACCATCGCTAGCACATGTGCCATCTTTCAATTATTATCTATATTGCGCTTCTGAGGATAGGAATTAATAGGAAGGGGAATTCAATTCAGGCTTTTAAGCTTTAGGAACTCGCAGCAGATAAAAGAGACCGTTGCTTCCTCGATGTTTCCTAGTTTTTACCTTATTCCAGGTTGATTTTGGAAGTGGCGCAGTTACTTGCACATATGTATGTACTTTTATAAGTGAAGGCGAGGGGGCTTACCAAAGCAGAAGAGTGAAAGTTTAATGATTGCGTTTGCTTAATTACAAAGGTTTAAATAAATTTTTGGTAAAATTCACTAACTTTTGTTTTAATCCTTCTAAAAATAAGATTTCATTTCTATAATTTCAAAATGTTTGGAAATAGTCCCTACCATCATCTCTTTCCATTAAGTGTTGACGTGACAAACGAAATGTCACATCATCCATGTCATGTCATTCACGTGGAACTGACGTGTCATTCCGTTTGCCACATCAGCAAGGATTATTTTCAATTTTTTTGAAAATATAGGGACGAAATCCTAAAACAAAATTTACAGGAACTAAAACCAAAATTGGTGAACTTTACAGGAACCAAAAACTTATTTAAACCAAAAAATTTCGAGTAAATACCCAATCTGGTTTTTAAAATTGTAGGGTTATATTAATTTAATCCCCCCACATTATCAATATTCTAAAATGATCTCTGAAATTACAGAAAGTTAATCAGATTCGTCCCTCCGTTAAAATTGACCATGTGCCTATGAACTGCTCTGAATTTTGGTTAAAATTGTCAAATTGTTAATCATACTTAGGGAATTAAGGGTGTTAAAATAAACCGAGCCTAACAGGATAACCAAACAACATGAGTACATTGTGCCCAAAAATATTGATGGCTTAATATATTTCAGCTTGACTTGGCACAACTCAATTTGGCCCTGTCAAATGCAGGCTAACCCACAAACCCAAAAAAGGTTCCTAATAGACATTTATTTTCATAGAAAACAACGTCACCATTATAATTCTATAATAATAATAAAGGTCTTGCTCACTAGTGTCCTAAGGACATTGGTTAAGAAATCAAGAAATGGTAAGCTCTCATCGGGAATTTAAATACAACACATCTCAATATGTTTAATACACTATTTTTCAATGAAAACTTTTGATTCCTTAACCAATGCCTTAAAGGCACTGATTAGTATTTGCCTAATAATAATAACTACATTACATTGTTTTGGGGTATAACAAACTCCGCTAACACATCAAACAGAACTAATCAGAGGTTCAAATGAAACTAGCATCCAAGTTAAGAGCATGAGCTTCGGCAGACAATGTCAGCGTTGATATTTAACCTGCATCTCGTTGGCCATGGAAGGTAGCCATCTCTCCCCCCTAATCTTTTTCAAATTTTCAATTCTTTCCTCCTCTCTCTTGGCTGCAGCTTTTGCTGCTGCATCTTTAGCTTCTAGTCTAGCCAATGACTTCTTGAATGCATCATTTGCTGCAGCCATTAAATCTTTCCCATCCACAGCAACAGATTGAATCCGCCTTTTAAACTGTTGAGGTGGCACATAGCCATTACGAAAATAACTGACAATATCATTACGACAATATATATATGTGTATATATATACATATATATATATATATACACCCACACACACAATAAATAAACAATAAGCACAAAGACATATATAGATTAACTAAAAGACCTTCTTTGATTTTTCATCAATATCTGCTCCAGGAAGTATTCTAGGTCGTTTCATCGGGGGTTGGGGTTCATCTGCAGCCATAAACATATAAACCTAAGCCACACATACAAATTTAATCTTGTAATATCTCGAGATACATCACAAAGTTGATAGTTTTTTAACCACCTAAACAATATTTTATTTACATTTAAAAAAATAAAATAATTTATTACAAACTTTGATCATTAAACTCCTTGAATGGAGTCAGTTAGTAAGAGTAAAAAATAAGAATCATTCTGGCAGCAATAGGGGCTGGACATGAATATCATGGCAAGATATTGCATTGAGTTCAACCTTGAAGAGGTTGTGTTATAGTTCCTCTCAAACAAATAATCTGTGAGAACATATCACAACCAGTAAACCAGTTGTTTTCCACTTCATCAACTTCAATGGTTTTTCTATAAACCTGGGATAGTATAAGTATAAATTTATTCAGCTTACATAATTATATGGTCCACTTGATAACCTGGATCAGTATTCTGGTTCAGTAGCTATGCCAGACCAAAGAGCCATAAGTTATAGCAGAGGGCCCAGCCCCAAGGCATGCTTCTCTGTGGCTAGTTGCACACAATGACCGACAACTTCTCAGTGGTTGACTAACTAGCAAATTGTCATGCAATATCATATAGCAATATATCAGAAAGCAAAATTACACAAAACTATAATCTTCTGAATTCTGACGTCAACAAACAGATTGCAGAGTGGAAAAAAGAGATGTATGTATGCTGTTCTGGGCTCCATTTCTTAACAATTGGCATTGGGTGCGTGTGCTCTATTCTGTGACCTACTGCCACCAACACTACATAAAGCCAACTACCAAAGTAAATAGGAACCATCAAAAGATTCAAAACTATTCAAAATCCAAAATCAACCATTTATAGATATAGCAAGCAATTGCAACTGTTGTTAAGCCAGGAATGTGTTACACAAGGCTCACTTACCTACATGATCAAACACAATTCCAGGTGGAGCGTGTTTAAACAAGCGAATGGCACCTTCATTGATATTGGGATCCTCATCCAGGACACCGGCAGGTTCGTTCACAAAATCTAACGTTTTATCCAATATGTCAGTCAAAAGCTTTTGTGCCTATCAGGAACATCAGCAGAATACATCTAATTATTGAAAGACAAGGAAAAGGCAGTACTGGCAGAAGTCCATAATTTGGAACAGAAAAAAAAAAAAACAGAGGTGCTGCAACAGAGCATGCTACTTGTTCAGAACTTGACCACCCCATCAACTAGGAATCACAGAACAGACATGGCATGACAGTGATTCACAATATTGTAAATTCTAAGAATTATAAGATATGATCCGACTAAGATACAACATATAAAATTAATAAATTATTAATATATAATTACAAATCTTATATTCAAATAAAAACATTCATGCTATGCTTTATAAGTTAGGTTTAATCATTGTAGACATGATAATGTACTATCATTTATCTAATCATAATTGTTACATGCAATTAAGTTCTGCTTAATCCTTAATGTGTAATTATTTTAGGATTTTAGGATTCTCTTTTTTATTTGTATCTTGTACTACCGCTGTACTACACTACTACAAGCCTAGGACTATAAATAGATGTGTAAAGCGTTGAATAATATTCAATAGAGATATACAAAACAGTTTTTCCACAACTTATTTTTCTCTCCATTCCTCTGTTCTCAACATGGCATCAGAGCATTATTTCGTCGGAGAACTTTAATAAACTTGGAGAATTGAGTTCTTATCATAGTAACAAAACTAATATAAATTCGAGGAACTTATGATCAATTTTTACACTAGTATATCCAAGTGAAATGAGAAAAATTATCAATAAAGATCACAAAATATTGACAACCTCCCATAGTGGGTGCAGGAGCTATCCCCCAAATATTTGAATGCATAAGATCAAAGGAAGAAACAGAAACAGAGGTACTTTTATTAAATGGCAGTGCAAGTTGTTTAGCTTTTTGACATGAAATACAATGAAAAGATTATTCCTTAATTGAACCTAAAGTACCCTGAGAAATGAAGGGACACTTGCTAAGAGAAGTGTGACAAGTCGCTAATGCTAAAGTTGAATAGAAGAGGTGGTAGAAGCAACACAGAGATTGGATGCAGGGGAATGAGGAACATGAAGTGTAGTGAGCTCAAACAGTTTTGACCATTTCCAATTATCTGCCCCGTCCGTGGATCCTGTACAGAACAACCAGTAGAGGGGAGACTGTGAGAACATAATAAAGGTCACAAAGTTGTCCAACAGAGATGAGTTAAAGTTCAATTTAGGAATTAAATAAGTGTCATATAAGGTAAGGGTAGGAAGAGAAATAGGGCCCTTATGACTTACATCCATAAGAGACCCATCAGAAGTGTGAATAGAACAAGTGTTATCAATAGAGGATAGGGAGGAGGAGGCATGACATGAGGAAGTCATATGACAACAAGCAGAATAAAAAAAAAGAAACGATTAATACATGGGGTGGTTGCTAAGGCAGGAGGGATGTTACCAAAATGAGAAAGAACTTGTTTGAGGAAGGATTCAAGGTCACCGGTGGAGAGAAATATCCAGGAAGTAGGGCAGCAGCAAGCACAGGCATGGAGGCAGAGGAACTGGAACGGTGCTGATACTTACTCTGATTAGGTTTTGGGGGGGTGAGTAGGACAATACTCGATCAGTGGGGCAGAAAACAACCAATCTGGTTTCTTCATACTTAAGGCGAGGGAGAGCATCCTGAAGTGTAGGGAGTGGACTCTAGTGTATCAGAGATGCTCTAACAGGTTTATAATCATCAGTGAGGGACATCAAGAAATAAATGAGTTTGGTGCGGTTAAGGTAGTCTTACAACTTAGCATCACTTGCATCCTTCATAGTTGGTTCACATAATGTCAACTGATCCCAGACGGCTCTTATCTGAGCCAAAAAATCTGGGACAGCTTGACCAAGTACTTGCTTCAGACTGTTAAGATCCTTCACAAGTTGATACTGATGAGAGGTCAGAATTGTTGTAACAATTCCTGAGATGATCCCATACCGCATTGGCAGTCTCAAAGCGTCCAAACTACAAGCGAATACCGGGGATGGAGGTATTTCTGAACCAAGTGATGATGTGATGATTCTTATTGTCCCATTCTTCTAGCTTGTCAGCAAATTGTTCATCATCTCATCCTTGGATTGAATTGGGCACTTAATGTCACCTCTTACATATCTCCATAGTCTACGTCACTTCAGAGAACTACGCATGCCTTCAACCTAGTGAATGTAATTAGAACCATTGAGCACAACAGGAACCGGCTGAGCAATATATCGGATTTTTTCATCAGAGTAAAAAAGAGCATGGTTCTGACGCCACTGGAATCGACTGAGCAATATATTGCATTTTTTCATCAGAGTAAACAAGAGCATGGTTCTGATGCCACTCGAGTAAACAAGTATATTTTTGGGACTAAATTGACAAAAAATGACCTCAAAAAATGTAAAGATCGCACCTAGAAAAACCTAGGAGATGGTTCTGACGCCACTCAAGAATAAACAATTGCGGTATCATATTTGTATTGGTACAAAATTCAAACAAAATAAGCCAACACTAGTTGGTCGTAGTGGAAGTGGACTGCGACCCCCAAGCGACCTTAACCTATTGAATCTTGGAATCTTCACTCTGGGGATGATTTTACCTAACCACCACCCTAGGTCTGAGGGTTAGTCTCAGAGCTTGCATGTGGGAAAATCAGAAATCTTGTATAAGCTTATAAAAACAAGCAAAAAAAAAAGCTTACAACAATATCATAACCTATTTTATAAACGATTTGCATAAGTTTATTTTTATAACTATTCTCGTAAACCCAAATAAGTTATCCGTACGCTCTTCCAAACGTCCCGTAAATGTGTTTTCTAAAGCTAATTGCTAATTCCACCCAAAAAAAAAAGTGAAACTGGAAACATAATTTGTATATTTTGTTGTGCAGCGCATGGCTAATCATCAAACACACACGCACAAGAGAGATTTAGAAGGAAACCTTGAGTTGGTAGTGCTTAATCTTTTGGTTTTTGGGTTTGTGATCTCGATAATGATCATCATCATTGTTGTTCTCACTGTGTTTGGTTACTGATTTTTCTTTAGTAGTGGTAGAAAAGCCATTGACGAAGGAAGAGATGTAACTGGTGGTTCCGGCAACGGAATCGATGGCTGCTTTCCATGCCGCATCACCGTCATCTTCACCGCTGCTGCTGCTGCTGCTGCTGCTGCAGTACCCATTTCTGGCTTCTGCTTCTCCCATCGTACTCGAGTTTCGTTGAGGACACGGAGGGAAGCACCATTTCTTCACCAACCAGGGAGGGATGCCACTACATAATTGGGCTACGGCTCATTAGGCCCAGTTCGTAATCAACTCATTAGATTATTTTTTTTATTTTTTTTTTGATAAAATTTTAAAAGATATTAGCTTTTTTATATGGATTTAATTGATATGTATTGTCAATTTAATTTTTTTATATTGTCAATCAATCATAAATTATCAGACCATTTTCTAATCAACTCGTTAGATTTTTTTATAATTTATTTTAAAAGATATTAGCCATATTAACACTGCGTTTGGATGTTTAATCATTAATGGAACAAAATGAAACAAGTGGGGATGAGATAGAATGGGAACAGAAAGAAGGAAAAAAAAAAAGACTATAAGGTCAATAAGAAAACAGAATGGAAATCTATTATCCTGTTTGAAAGTTAATTCATAAGAAAATAAAATGAAATATAACTTTACTATTTTTAACTATTAATAGTGTGTTTGGAACAGCTGCGAAAAATAGATTATATCAATAATCGATTATATATATAATGAATTATTGTGATATAATTGTTTACTTATAAAAAAAGTACTTCTGATGTACCAAAAACATTCTCACATTATTATGCAATTTATGCAATGAATCAGTAAAATTTAATAAAATTTAATAGTTATAGAGTCTATTTGGTTGAGATTATTCTCAACGCAAACATGAAAAAAAACGAGTCCCAATACACTTTTCTCAAAAATTATATGAGAGAAGCTTTTGATGTGATTTTAAAACATAATTTTATGATAAAAAATCTAACACAAACAAGCAGATAATTTTAAAGTTGTGTCTCACCATCCCGATCCTCAAAATGTTCTAACGAATTTTTTGATGAATACATGTTCTTACGAATGTTATGTCTAAACTATCATACGCACGTCTATGTACTTGACTCAATTCTACATGGTATAGTTGGTAACCCAAAAAATAAAAAGGTCAACAGATATAGTATACCCATGAAAGAATCATTTACACAATTAATTACATATAAAGTCATGACATAGCTCATCAACAATGCTTGATTATTAGCAAAATTCCCATCAGTTGATAATCTTTCTCGATATACTTAGGTCCCCTCGAACTAATATATAAACTTCCCCTGAGTTGAATGGTGTCAAGTCCACTGCATGTTCTTCCGAGTCCTCAAAGAGCAATGAACTTTCTATCAAGTGCGTGACGTGAAACTTTGGTAAGATGTATAATGAGTCTTAATATATGATCACAAATGTACAAAGAGAAACTACATTATTTGAATCTGCTCCATCCCTGAGGCAGTCTCCATTTTCTATGCCAATAGATAGAAACTCTTGACCACAATGGGAATTCAAAACTGTACTCAAGTGGTTGATCAAGAGGTCCAGCCACCATCAAGGGCAGCCAGACATATCTTGAGTCTCTTAAGTCAGCTGGATTCCATCTATCTGCCATGAAAATAAATGAACCTGGGAACCTAGGTAGAGGAAGCACAAAAGTGCTCTGAGCAAAGAAGGTAGTAAGTCTAAACATTTTGTTTCCACCAATGCATGGATTTCCTATTGTTTCCCAAGGACCCAACATTGACTCAGCTGCATGAACCAGTGCCTCATTTGGAGCCCATCCC
Organism: Ammopiptanthus mongolicus; assembly: GCA_039655645.1. Lineage (NCBI taxonomy): Eukaryota > Viridiplantae > Streptophyta > Magnoliopsida > Fabales > Fabaceae > Ammopiptanthus > Ammopiptanthus mongolicus. The sequence continues at coordinate 11,677,636 of CM077343.1, read as the reverse complement.
GTGCAGCCTGATGTGATCATGTAATATGTGTCCCGGTGCTTGAACAAAGCTGGTGCTTCTCTGTGCTGTCCCACAAGAATCCTTCTCATGACAGATGTCACATTGAGATAATCTTCAGTTAGAGGTCCAATGTGTAGTTCGCTATTGTCTTCAGATGAGTAGATTAGATATGCCACGCCATCATCATCTTTGAAAACTGTCATATCCCTGCTTTCATATCCATGAGGCCTTTGGCTACTAAGATAATCAAAAGGACCAATAGGTGTATCACTAATCGCTACGCCAACAGCCGCTTTGGTATAATTGGCGTCGTCAACATGCATCCACATCACATACTTTCTAGTCTTCTCATTGTAAATCACTTTTGGCCTCTCAAGTACATTAGACTTGTACAGATCGTGGGTTTCATTTGTTTCCTCAGCTGCCAATACAATTCCCTCGTGTTTCCAGGTCCACAAATCCTTGGAAGAATAGCAACCAACTCCTATAATGTCCACCTGATGGAGAGAGAGATAAAGACTAGAGTTTAGTCACAAGGGTATGCAGCTGAATATTTATACGTGGTTGGTTAAAAAGAAGGAAAAAAAAGATATTCCCTTGAAAGCTACTGGATCATGAGGTTGTAACAGCAGGACATAGGCTCATATAGTATGGTAATAAGTAAAAAAACATCATTACTATGACAAAAATAAGTCTTGAATACAGTTGTCTATACGTCTACCAGGAATTGAGAGGGAGTATTAATTTTGGATAAACAAGTTCGCTTCATGTCCTGATATCCATAAAGTAGAGGAAGAAAAGGGAAAAGCACAGATTAAAAAAAAAATTGATTCTAATAATATCATTCATATTGATATCTACTTGGCATAGGACTAAACATTCTGCACGCGCAAACTCACTAGTGTTACTATCATTGGTTATGAAAGATGTACAAAAAAGAAAAGATTGCTCAAGTTATTTGCATAAAGAAACAAAAAAAATTCCTAGGTCACTAAATATACGAACTTGCTAGATTGACCAGATGCCTGTAACTTAGCAGCACAAATTTGAGATCTAGTAACAGAATTTTCTGACTTTTGCCGCCACTTAAAGCCTTATAAGTTGGGTGATGGAAGGGAACACCATGCAGAAGGTCAAAAGAGCCAGGATCTTTTCCTTTCTGTGTATTTGACTATTTGTTATTGTGTTAGTATTTGCATTTTATCCAAATTGAAAAGACACTTACAATTTCTAATATGTCCACTTGTCACATTGAAACTTCATCATATATCCCCTTTTTGTAGAGTAACAAGATTGTGGAAATCTTATGCCAACGTTAACATCTCATGAACCAAATGAGACATTTGAAGCAAGTACAATTTCCCTTGCCAAAGATTTCAATTAATAGTGATGATACTAAGCATGTTCAGAACTCAAGGTATAGGAGTTACTTAGAATGGACTTGAAGCATAAGGCCCCTTGTTAAACAATAATAAAAAATGAATTAAACAAATGTCTACATGGGCAGCTAGCGGCAAATAAGGATCAATACAAATATGAAAGTCAAATGTGCATCTCTTATGTAGTAAGTTTTTTCTCACTAGCAATTCTTCTTCTTATTCTTCTTATTATTATTACTTCTTTCATTTTTTTTTTTTAAATAAGCAAAAGATGCAACCACACAAAAATTGCACCTACCTAGAAAGAAGTTATCAATTGACAACCATGAAATTCTTTTAATAAAACAGAATAAGCTGCACAAACTCCTATGGCCATAAAGGCAATTATTAACTTATGGTTCAAACAACAATTTTTTCGATTAAAATGACTTACCCGAGCTGCTCCTTTCTTGTGAGCATGGTAGGTCGGCCCATCTTTATATTCACCATACCAATAGTATGTTCTTGATTTTTCATCATACAAAATGCCCCCTCCATGGGCTTGAATAGGATTTCCATCAGTATCCAACCAAATCCTCCCAGGGTAGTAGTAATAACTATCATTCCCCGCAGCCTTCATTGGATCTACAGCAGTTTTCTTACCAGGAAAGACAAGGTGTCTTAGTAGGGAATTTTCATCCATGAATTCATCCACCAGTGTGGTTGTCCTTTTAGGCCTGCGTTTCGCCGCCCGAGGGGACCTCTTCCCCTTTGGTGAGGGAATTTGGATGTTCTCCTCTTCCACTTCTTGAAGTTCACGGAATTCAGGATGATGAGTCACACGCAATTGGACCTTTCCAACTTCCCCATCTTTGTGGTGAATATTGGAATATAAATGAAGCAAAAGAAGGAATCCTAACAAGGTCCATAGCATAGCAGACGTAAAACATCTGCTCCCTGCATTGCAAGGAAAAGTTGTTGGTTTCCTGTATAGGTTCCTCATCCTCACTTTCTCTTTCTTTCTATCTTCAAGATAATGCTGCAAATTGCAGTTAACAAAATGCAACCTATTGAAACCTGATAACCCCACCAAACAGAAGTCACAAACATCTAATTTGCATGCCAGAGAAGAGAACACTTACATATTTTATTATGACAAATCAGTTCAGGGAAATGAATTATTTAAAAAAAAATGAAAATAGTGACAGTAAAATATTACATAATTGGGTTTGTCCTCTTGCTGTATATCATAAATTTTACATACACCTTAATTGCAAAATTAAATTGTAAACAGTACTAATAGCCGATTGTTTGTTTATAAGTCAAGTCACCCATCTCTTACATGTTGATGAGAAGTATCTCAGACACAAAGCACTATTTTGCTATTGAATTAAATTTCAGATCTAAATATTAATCACCATAAATTCATCATTTTTAACTATAGAAAGAAGGACGATTTTTAACCATAACTACTTCCTTCTTTCTTAATGAATTTCTTTTTCTATTAGATTAGTATAGATTTTCAACCTAATATGTCGTGATTCGGAGATGTTCTTCTGAGGACCCTTTTAATAAAAAATATAAACTTTGGAATAATCAGAAGCTAGAAAGCAAAGCTAAGTGTGGGTGAAGTAGAACACTCACCTGGTACAACCCGAACTATGAAGTTAGCAAAACTACCCGACATGGGGTTTTCTTTACTCGTTATACAGACACAGTGGCACAACACAACTACAACACTAAGGTGAGTCCATTTTGCAGTCCAAAAAGGAATAAGATGATGATGATGATGATGATGATGATGGTGGTGGTGGGGTGGGGGTATTATTGGGTAGTTAAGTTAACTTTGTGTGCAAATTGGATCTAAGGTTGATGAGGTTGACTTGCAACCTAAGATGCTCTTATGACAGATGGTGCCCTTTGCCTTTTGTTACCGAAACCCATTGTCAGAGTCAGAGGCACAGGTCTAGAAGTTACGTTTTCATTCACGACAAAGAACTATGAATCCCTTCTCTTACTACCATGTTTGCTTTCTTAATTAAAAGCATACGAAGATAAGAAAATGATTTTTCAACCATTGACTTCGACAGCTGGTAGGGGAGGAAGGAAGGAGGAGAGGAAATACCACACTTTAGGTAACCTATTTAAAAATTGTATTTTGATATGTTCCATAGTTTTGAAAGGGGGCAGGGGACTAAGTGGGATGTTTAGTATTAAAGTGATTAGTAATTGGGTGAAAATAAGAGTCAATGAAAGAAAATCTCAATCCTTCTAAGTTGGAGAGTATGAAAATTAGAGTGTTTGAGTGAGATGGAATAATTTGAGTTACTATTCTTAATCATACCATCATTTCACTCCATTACTTAAAGGAATTCACAAACATTGGTTAATTCTTTTTGCCACCCCCACTCCATTACTAACAAATAGACTTCATCTATCCAAACATATGTAAGTCAATTTTTAAGGTTTAGCTTACGTGAAAACATATTTAAAGGTCTATTTTCCGTAAAGCTTTTTCAATAGATCAATAGGCATACTCAAAGTAGGTCAATAAGCTAACATATTAATAGATAAAACCTTGTTAAAAAATTAATATTATATATTATTATCAAAAATTAATTTTTTATATTATATATCATATACATTATTAAAAAGTAATATTATTTATGAATGAATCAAGCTATCAGGTTTAAAAGTTTTTTTTATAAGTTTAAGCCTAAACTTGACCTGTTTAACTAAAATGTTTTTCGAAAAATCTAGACCTGAATTCTTTTATTAACCAGATCATGCCAAAAACAGGTCAAGCGATCAGGCCATAAGCACCTGACGAGCGGCCTCACCTATTTTCATCTCTAACAACGGTAGAGTGATGTGAAAAATTGATTATTTTAATAATCAATTAATCGGTTATAATAAAATCAACTTTATATTTGGATGTATTTATTGAAAAACAATGTTAATACAATTTATTTCATTTGAGTTTGTGTAAAAAAAAATCATTTTTATACAATAAATTACAAAAAGAGTATGAAATTATCTGTATAATTTACTGGTATTTGTTTGGTAGTTAATTTTACAAGGATGGGATGAGAAAAGTGTTATTGTTTTCAAAATAATTTGACAACTTTTTAAATAAGTTTCAAACTTCTAACTTCTCTAAAAAAATGTTTTTTCTCATAAAAATAGTTTTTTTTTCTAAATTTAGTTAGATTTGTCAAACATATCACATTAAACCTGGAACATCTTTTTTTCAAAATAAAACTTGTTTTTTGAGGGAATAATCTTTCCCATTGGATTAGCTGCGATAAATAAATTATTTCAATAATCGATTATATGTATAATCCATTATAATAGAATCAGTTTTATGTCTCGGTTTACTTATTGAAGAGAGATCTTATGATAATCTATTTTGTTTGGGTTATGTAAAAAAAATATTTTTATATATTAAATCACAAAAACAAACGGATGGGATTCGACATAAACCCAAATTTTCTTGCATCAGATGCTGGGTTATTGCCAATATTACACAGATGTGAACTTACTCGAGATACTAGAACACAAAAGGTGGATTGTAGATATGGCTTAACAAAAGCTCTTGCTCTTTTAAATAGCTTCTCTCGGTTTAACAATAAAAGTGTTTGAGCCTGTTTGAGATATCATTTCTACGAGTTTATAGCGGATAGCTTATAACGGATGAGAAAATAGTCTCGTTTGATAAGCGCCTCTATCACGAGCTTATAACGTTTTTTTCAAATGCTACTTGAAGTAGCGTTTGAGCTTATAGTTTATAGAGTTTTATTTTTCTTTCTACTTTTATCCTTATTATCTTCATTTAATTCTAGCTTTATCCTTTTCTCTCTTTTTTATGTAAAATCATTAATGAAGATATATTTTTATATCATTTTATATTTTTTAGCTAGTTCAACCGCTAGTTTTATTAAAAACTTTCACATAAAATAAGCTAGCTTATCCGCTATCCGCTATCAGCTACCTCATCCGCTATCCGTTATCAGCTAGCATATCCGCTAACAGTTAATTTTACCAAACAGGCTCTTTACCTCTCGGCCAGTTTTGTGGTGGTGCCCTTACTTTTGGGCACCACTAGAGGTGCTCTATTTTGACTTGCAATAATAGGTAAAAGTTGAAGTTATAGATAAAAAAACAAGTTACAAGGACTTACTTGCAATAGAGTTAGAAAGAGTTAGTTGCAAAATATTTTTCATTTATTTTCTTCTCTCTTTGACTAAATTCTTCCTTGTTATTGTTATGCTTTTTTAACCTGACCTGTTTTGGATGAAGTTCCAAACATATACAGAAGGATGAAAAATTCATGAATAACCTCCGTTTTCAACCTGTCTTGGAATGTCACAGTCTCACAGAACTTTAATACACCACAATAAAGGAAAAATCCAACGATTCTTTCCCAAACCAAAAACAAAATATGGCCCCAACAAAGAGATTAGTCTTTCTCCTAGGATCGATACTATGGACATTTCATTTGTAAGGGATTAGTTTCTTTGTTGTAATTGTGTCAAATACACTCCAGTTAGTCAATTACACAAAAAATACTAATTTGTTTTTGTGTTTTTATTTGTTTTTTTAAAAAGTTCATCTAATTATCATAAAATATTTTTGACATATTTTTAATTCAAAAATACCTCCTTTGTATAAAAAGCACAAAGAAATGATATAAATATATGTTTAAATTAGTTTATGTGTTATTAACTAAGAGAGCTAGTGACAAAGAGCTTGGTTTCCCTAAACAAGGTCTCAGATTCGAGTCTTGTGAATGAAAAAAATAAACGCAGAGAGCTTTATCCCCATAAATGAGCCTTTCCGAGTCAACTCAAATTAGCCGGAATACAATATGATTTTCGGATATTGAGGGTTTCAGACAAAAAAAACTATTAAGAGAGCTTTAAGAAATGATTTTTTCTTAAAAATAATTAAAACCAAACATTCCTTCGGGTCTCCGGATTATTTTGCTTCAATAGTTTTCTTTCATTTTTTTAAAATTTCTAAAAACAATAAAAAAACACAATCACATGAATAAAAGATAACAAATAATTATTTTAACTTTACACTGATAGTGTAAAACCCATTTTATATAGGCATTCAATCACAAATCATCGCGCCAATAAACTTTTTTGACTTTTGTTCTAAATATGTGTTTCAATGAGGTAATTTAAGGAGGTAATGTATTTTTAGAGAGTAATTAAAATCGCTCAATCTAAAATATCTTCTTTGGATATTAGTTGTGTAGAATTTCAAAAATAAAAGGGATTTTATGGGGTATTTTTTAAAATGAAATTCGGGGAATTTGAAATATCACCTCAAAACAATTTTTTTTTATAAATACTCAAAACTAAGAATTTGAAATTCTCATATCTCATCTCATGCGTCGCCGTCGGACCGTCGCCACTGCCGGTCACTAGCATATTTTTTTTAAATTTTTTTAGATAGGTTAAAAAATAATATTTTTTTATATTTTTATATTTATACATAACTTTTATTTAACTACTTTATCCGAATAAGGAATTTTAAGAATGAAGAAACTTAATTAATCTATTCAAACAAAAAAAATTCAAAATAAAGGGAATTTAATTGAAGCAATTGAATTGCCTAAAATTTTTAATTTCCTAGTAGTTTCGAATTCCCACATCCAAAGACATCCTAAAAGTCATTTATATCATGATTGATAATTAAATTTTTTAAGTGTCAGTGTATAATAATTGAACTCAACTATCGCGTGTGCAATGCAAAAAAACATTAAATAAAAATTAATATTATTTTATATTTAAATAAAATAAATTTTAAACGATGAACAATAATTTTAGTTTACTTTATTAAAAAATGCAACTTTAAATTTAGTGCCCAGTCATATATCTAAATTTTGAAAGGATTGAGATTAGAAGAAATTTGAAAAAGAATACCATTAGCAATATAAGTGTTGTGAATAGAATAGTCATAAATAAAATAAATAATAAAAAAGAAATTCTAAATTAGAACCGAAATCAATACGATTTTGGTATAGCAAAATTAATATCCACCTGATATATTTAAACACGGTGCTTCATTTATATATAGTATTATATTTTTGAGTTTAATTATTATACATTGTGTAAAAGAATTTATACCGTCAACCAAATAGAAATCATGATATGAGTGATATTTAAAATAATTAAGATAAGAGTTAAAAATTTTAGCTAAGGTGACAAGTTATGATTAATTGACAGTGTAAAAAATCTTTACACTATCAGTACATATCAATTAAATCCTATATTTTTTATTTTTATTTTGATCTGATGTGGTTGGTCCGTGTGACATCAGGCTCAGGTCCCTTAAACAAGTGGTCATATGTTCGATTTCTGACTCTTGTGTATGAAGCAAATCTAATTGAGAGATGACAACTCTTAAATATTATCCAGCTCCTCTAAAGAAAATTAGTCATTATTTATGACGATAAATATTTCGTATTAATAACATGGTTGCGAAAAAAAAAATTGATAAATTAATTAAGTGAATAAACTCTGGATTTTAAATGGGCCGGTACGACCGTCGAGGGCCAGACCTTTATAAAGAACACATCGGCCCAAGTTGTGCGTCTTTTTTACGTTCGGCTTCATGTTTATAAATTATAATGCTGCGTGCGTGGCTGGTACTTGGGAGCTTCAGTTGTATTTGTTTTAGCAATAGACGAAACACGAATAGTAGAATAAAGAGAGAGAATTTGATTTTGTGCCCTAGCTGCTTTAGGATTGTGGTATCTCTTTTATGTCTATTGATTTTCAATCTTTGAATCCCTTTATGGTTGATTTGACGAAGGTGGTGTCTTTGTTGAGAAAACGCATTGTCCCAAAACCCTAATTCTTTTTTTGAGAGAATTTCTTCGTTTGCGACAGTAATGTGTTTTTCCTTAAACTGCAGTGTTGTTTGAAAGTTATATTCCAGAAAATTCGCCCCTGTGATATGTATGCTGATCTTATCGGGCACTTTAAGAATGTTTCATCTCGATTAATCAAAATTTTGTTGGCTATACAAATGTTAGAGGTTGATTTGCACTGTAAAAATTAAATAGTGCCTACAAGATGAATTCTTTATTGATATTCTGAAATCGGATGACCCTGATTGCCTCCACAAATTTTTATCTGTAATTTGAAATTCGGAGGAGACCCTAATTGCCTGGATGGCCCTAAATGCAAGTGAAATATGAATTCTTTATTCAAAATGTAAAATTGGGATGGTATACCCGTTGGTGGCCCCGAATGCAATTGTAGTCTGAATTCTTTATTCATAATATTGATTGTGATGGGATGCTTGAGCCCACATGACGTCCGTGAATACAATTACGATTGGATTCTATTTGATGATGTAAAAACAGATGGTATGCAATGTGCCTTTACGACCTTAAATGCAAATTTCAGTATGAATTCTTTCTTCTTGATGGTATATTTGAGCCTTGGTAATCCTAAATGCAATCTTTATCCATAATATAACATCAGGATGTTATGCTTGAGGCCACATGACCCTAAATGCAATTGTAATATGAGGTCTGCATTCATAAGTAGAAGTGGTTATGCATTGTGCCTTGGTGACCTTAACTGCAAATGACATATGCAATATGAGTTCTTTATTCATAATGTAAGTTCAGGATTTTTTGATCCTTGATAACTCTAAATGCAGAATGAATTCTTTATTCAAAATCTAAATTTTGGATGGTATGTTTGAATCTTGTTGACCCTAAATTCAACTGCAGTATAAAGTCTTTAATCTGAAAAATCAACATGGTATTTTTGTGCCTATATGACCCTGAATGCAATTGTAATATGAGCTCTTTATTCAGAATGTAAATTTGGGATGAGATTTTTGAGCTTCGGCGACCCTTGATATATGATGTTTCCCTTTTCCAAGCCCTTACATAGAGTGGGACACCACTCCTGACCCTGCATTGGATGACTCCACCAAGTATCATCTCGCCAATGAGATTTAATAGTAGAGATGGGCATGAGATTTTGTGGCTAGCTTAAGATGGCAGATGGAAAGGAATGATTGGTGGAGTGATAGGGCAGACTCAGTGCTTAGGAACAGTATGAGGCAGGAGATAAAACTTGCATCTATAAAAATCACATGGTTGATACTAGATACCCTCATAACAAGTAGCTTCACAATATGCTATGTCAAAGTTGAGCAACTTACTACATTGCTATTGGTTGACATACTTCTCGAGATTCTCTCTAATGTTAGTTAGGCTAAACAAAATTGCCAAGTATTCTCTTGTAGGATTTTTTAAGAACCTTGCATGGAATCGCATATTATAGAATGGACCTTTGCTATTATGATATATTCGTGTATTCTCAAGTCCATTTAGGAGGGATAGCTGGAGATCCGTAGAATGTCCTTGGCAAATTTATTCATCTTTTCTGGGTAATGCATTTGCTGCATTATTTTTTTTCCTGATCTGTACTGAATGATGTAATTAGAACCCAATTTTTTATTTAAGTAATGGTGCTTGTCTGAGATTTGAAATGTCAAATGTTTTAATCATGAACTTGTTCAAACTCTTATTATCTGGGATGGTGGTAAATAGTGCTCCCAAACATATGTGGTTAGAGTTGTTGTACTACATTCTCATTGTCATTCACATTACAATAACTATTTATTGTTGTAATAAAACAAACAACAATTGCAACATTAAGTCTTTTCTTTTTTCATGGCTCATGCAGGTATATACCAGCCAGAGTTCTTTTTCATCTTTTATGCATGGAGTCAAAAAGACCATGGAATTTAAAAATAAAACTTTTCCAATTTTTTTCTTGGTTACTTCATTAGTTAAACTGATTAGGCATCTTGGTGCTGTGAAGTCTTTGAATGAATCTATGGGTGAAAGAAAACTGTTAAACTTTCATTTTTGTTTGTGTTGTAGCTTTGTTTATATTACTTTCTGGGATTGGCTCATTTAGATAAATGGCATGACGTGGCATTAATATATGAGATATTACATGTTTAACTTAAGTAGTGTGTCCCATATGTGACTATATGATGATTAGAGCTGCATATCCTATTGTGGCTACATTTTGAGTTTCTTCCCTCCTCTCTATCTTAATGGATATTGTGATTATATGATTAAAATGTTGCTCTAGCTATTTAGTGAAAATACGTGGGTTGTATAGGAGGGAAATAAAAAATTTAAAAGTAGAAGGAAACTAATTTTCTATTTAACATCTTAAGGGCACTGGTGTGAAAATTAGGATTGATTTTTACCATACAATAGATTAATGGCTCTTACAAAATCTCTCTCACATGCATAGCCATGTACAAGGTTTTCCCTATACTCAATCTCTGTACCCTCCGATTTTCAGGTACACGTATAATATGGCTAAGTGATATATCACTACCTTTTCAAGGTGAAAACAGCATAAAGTGAAGCTTTATTAATTCTCATAAGTAGGTTAGTTGTTTATGGTGGTAGTTGTTTATAGTTTTTTATGATCTTATTTTCATTGTCCTTAAATTTCGCTTTTACTGCAGGTTGCATATATAATATTAAATGGGAATTGCAAGAATGTCATGAACAAATCTCAATCTGATCAAGTGGAGCTCGGGCTCTTTGTTTTAATTGATATTTCTGCTAATTGCCAGATATTAATGTTGGTACTTTGGATCTTTACTATTTTATTTCTCTGAGATGCTCTTCAGTCATATCACATTCTGCAGGTGAAAACCCCCCATTCAGAGGTGATGGGGTAGAACAAGATTTTGACTTAATTTTGAAGCAGATGCAGTGTTTTTATTAAGAACAGAATTATTTTTCTCATGTTCTATTTGTAGCTATTTTGCATGTAAATTTGTTACACATGCAGCTTTTTGGTATATCATGTGAACTGTAAAGCTCCAAATATATATGTGCAATGTCATTTATTTGTATGTGATTCTTGAAGTTCTATTTTTATCCCTTGTGCAAGCAACGTTTTGCATTGGCTGACATTTGTGATGGTGGAAGAATACCCTGTAGCTTAATATAATTGACTTTTGTTTAGAGCAATAATTGGTCCATTCTTTGCTCAACATTGGTGGTGCTTAGTTTGTGGTGGACTTTTATTCACCTGGTTGTGGAGGTGCAGGTAGGTGTGTGTGTGTGTGTGTGTGTTGAGTGGAGTTTTGGGTCGCCAAAGTTACTGTGAAAAAAATGAGGGGTACAATTTGGGCAAAGTTGGTACCTCCACCTTACCTTAAAAAATGTTGGTCCCTCCATGGTGTAAGATCTAGAAATAAAATGAGTTATGGTATCAGTTAGTTCCTATCTTAATTAATGAACTTAAACTACATGTAAGCATGCAGATATTTGTGATTACTACTGAGTTTGCCCATCCTACCACTACTAAGCACCTCACTGTTGATAAAGTTACAATAGATAGCTTATTCTTACATGGTGAATAGTTACCAAGTTCATTTTCAAAATTCCTCGTCCTTTACTTATGGGGAGCTTGTTAATCTTACGTTTGCTTGTGCTGATTTTGTTGCAACCATGTATATAGGAATTGCAGGAGATCTTGGAAATGAGCAAAGTTCTCCCTCTGAGCATTTAAAGCAAATATTGGACAATCTAATCCTTCAACTTGATTTTGTATCTGAATATTTCTTCTTCCATATTCCTCCGCAACTATAGAATGAGTTGGAAAACTGAGTCTAAATCATCAAGATTTGTACTTCCAGAAAGTTGAGTGTCTTCCCACTGCCCTAGCAGTACCTCCATCTTTCATTTATTTTATTTCTTTCTCATCTGCAGACCTCTGAGAGGTTTCTATAAGTGCTTGTTTGGGGATGCTGGATTTTTCCCATTTCAGCTGTTTTTTGGCTAAAAAGTTGTTTCATACATAATCTATCATATTTGGCAATTAGCTTAAATTTATAAAAAAGCTTTTTTTGGGGGAAAAACGCTGTTTTATGTTATCTAATTTGTTTTAGCTTAAGATTGTTATGATTTGATTATTTCTTATTCTCAAAACTCTCTTCCCTATTTACCGCTACAAAACTAACTTCCAAATAAATATTATTAAATTATACAAATAACTTCATACCCTTTTTCGTAATTTATTATGTAAAAAGCGATTTTTTTAGACCATCCAAACGAAAAAGGTTATCTTGAAATCGCTTTTTAGCAAACAGACCCAAACAAAAATAGATTCTGATTATAATCGATTATCACAATAATCAATTATTTATAAATCGATTATCAGCATAATCTTTTTTTTCCAGCTTTCCCAAACACACCCTAAGTTGATATTGCGAACCTTGATGTGTAAAAATACTCAGAGCAAAATAAAAGTTTTAAGAGCTTACCATGTGATTAAATGAGTATTCTTTTATTCTTTCTCTCAAGAACGGCTTCTTAGAACAGCTCCTTTCTTGCTTATGCAAGATCGCATCTACCTTTTACTTCAATAAAATGTTATCATCCCACCTTTTTCACGGATGGGGTCCATCTAAAAATAATGAAAACTATTTTTAAAATTCCAACTGTACAAAGGATTATAGGTACAACAATGGTTGATAAGTATCCATGATGAAAAGCACATCGTGGTTTTGGCAGTGAAAGTTTGTTTTAAGTTTTCACGATGTGATGAGAGCTGATGATCTAGTTAACTAGTCATGCCCACTATTGTTATCTTGTCTTTGGAACCCTGCATCTCTTCATTTTCATCATAATCCCATCTTCTTTCATCCATTTGGAGTCTCCTTGCTTGGACCTGTGACAACATGTATACTTACATTTGACTGCAGGCACTGATGGGGAATTTATACATAAAGACAATAACAAAACAATTTGCAGCGGAAATCAATTCCCCAAACTTGCAAGAACCTATGAGGAGATGAACACCGATATTTTTAACGTGAAAAACCCCTCAAAGCAAGGGTAAAAACCCCTCAAAGCAAGGGTCGTCCAGATCAAAGAAATAGCTCCACTATAATCAAATAAGGGTACAAGAGAGTCTCCAAAAGGTGTACAAACAGTGCCAACAACCAGCCAAAACAACAAAGCACAAAAGCTTACAAATGAGAACAAGAAGATGAAAAATACCACTATCTGCTGTTTCAGTGCGAAGCTAATATCTCCCTGCTCAGACCTCGTTTCGACGATCTGAACGGTGAAAGCGAAGGTCTGTGTCTCACGAACCTGCTATCCAAATTTGAACACGATCCAACAGTTAACGAATCTGTAATTGTAGTTTTACGGTGACAGGTTTGAGAAAACCGAGAATTGTTTTCTATCTTCTTTTCTCTCTTTGGTGGCTGTTCTTCTCTCTCAAAAATTACTCTCTTCTTTCACCCTAATTTAATCCTCTCCACTTAAAACAAGTGAAACACATAATGGACTAAAATATTTGGGTCTTTCTCCACATAGGAAGGGAGCCCAATACCCAACAAATCTCCCCCTCACAATTATGTGGAGGTGATCGCCAAACTGGCGATATCACAACAAATTTTAAACTTCCCTCTTGGCAATGCTTTAATCATCATATCAGAACCATTATCATCAGTATGAACTTTAGCTAATTCCAACAGCTTAGCATCCAAAACATCACGTATCCAATGATACCTCACATCAATGTGTTTGGACCTATTATGAAAAGTCGGATTCTTACCAAAATGAATAACACTTTGACTATTGATAAATAACAAATATTTGTCTTAAACATAACCAAGCTTCTGCAAGAATTTCTTCAACCATATCAACTCTTCGCATGCTTCGGTAATGGCGATGAACTCTGCCTCAGTAGTAGACAATGCTACACACTTTTGCAACCTAGACTGCCAAGCCACAGCTCCCCCTGCAAATCTAATCATGTAATCCGAAGTGGACTTCCTGGAATCAATATCTCCAGCCATGTCTGAGTCGGAGTACCCCACTGAAGTAGGTTTGTCATCTTCAAAACAAAGTCTCATACAAGTAGTACCACGAAGGTACCTTAAAATCCATTTTACAGCATTCCAATGCTCTCTACCTGGATTTGACAAAAATCTACTGACTGTACCAACAGCATGCGCTATATCTGGTCTTGTACACACCATTGCATACATCAAGCTACCCACAACAGACGCATAAGGAACCCGTTCCATATCTATTTTCTCATCTTCATTAGAAGGACTTTGTTTAGAACTCAGCTTAAAATGAGTAGCAAGAGGAGTGCTTACCGCCTTAGAATGTTCCATCTGAAATCTCTGCAACACTCTTTCAATATAGTGCTCTTGTGACATCCAAAGTTTCTTCTCCTTTCTGTCACGCATGATTCTTATACCAAGAATCTGTTTAGTTGCTCCCATGTCTTTCATGGCAAAAGACTCGCCCAACTGCTTCTTTAACCTGTCAATATTGGAAATATTTTCCCTAACAATAAGCATGTCATCAACATATAACAACAGAATAATGAAGTCATCATTAGAAAATTCTCTAACAAAGACACAATGATCAAAAGTAGTCTTTTTATATCCTTGGTCACACATAACTGACTCAAACTTCTTGTACCACTGCCTTGAAGCCTGCTTCAAACCATATAGACTCTTTCTCAGCCTACACACATAGTCTTCCTTGCCTTCAACAAGATAACCATCAGGTTGTTTCATGTAAATCTCTTCCTCCAAATCACTATGAAGGAAAGTCGTTTTTACATCCATTTGCTCTACCTCTAAATCAAGAGTAGTCGCCAAACTCAACACAGTTCTAATAGATGACATCTTTACCACAGGTGAGAAAATTTCATTAAAATCAACACCCTTTCTTTGACGGAAACCTCTCACCACTAATCAGGCTTTATACCTTAGAGACTTAGAGTTACTCTCATGTTTTACTCTATAAATCCACCTATTTTCCAAAGCCCTTATGCCTTTTGGCAACTTCACCAAATCATAAGTGTGATTATCATGCAAAGACTTCATCTCATCATGCATTGCATCCAGCCACTCTTGATTTTCTTCGCTCTCCATGGCCTCTCGAAAACACTCAGGTTCCCCTTCATCAGTCAATGTCACATACTCATCAGAATCATACCTCATAGATGGTTGTCTTTATCTGTTAGACCTTCTGAGTTGAGCTTGGGATGATTCAGAAGCATCACCAAGATTCTCATATTCTGACATCTCATGCTCTTCATCATCATCATTAGCTGGAATATTTAACCCATCTTCAAGTTGTTGATCATCAACATAATCATGTGGCTCACCATTCTGAACATTACCTTCAACATTATCCAGATTATGAATAGGCAACCGAACAGGATCAACATCTGACAAGTTGTCATCTTTCTTGGGTGTAATCTTCTCCACCTTATCAATGTCGTCAATAGTTTGGTCCTCCATGAATACCACATCATGGCTTCTGAGAAGCTTTTTCCCTATAGGATCATACAACCTATAACCAAATTCATCTTGACCATAACCAATGAACATACATTGCTTTGACTTTGCATCCAACTTGGATCTTTCATCCTTTGGAACATGCACAAAAGCCTTACAACCAAAGACCCTCAAATGATCATAGTTGACATTCTTGCCAAACCAAACTTTATCTGGAACCTCACTGTTTAAAGCAACAGCAGGACTGAGGTTAATCACATGCACCGCTGTGTACAATGCCTCACCCCAGTAGTGTTTGGGCAACTTAGCTTCAGAGAGCATACACCTCATTCTCTCAACCAGTGTTCGATTCATCCTCTCTGCTAAACCATTTAGCTGAGGAGTTTTAGGAGGAGTCTTTTCATGTGCAATACCCTGCTGCTTACAATAGACATCAAATGGTCCACAATACTCACCACCGTTGTCAGTACGAACAGGTTTCAACTTCTTGCCTACTTGCCTCTCAACCAAAGCATGAAATTGTTTGAACTTCTCCAACACTTGGTCTTTTGTCTTCAAATCATAAACCCATAATTTCCTGGAACAGTCATCAATAAAAGTAACAAAATAAAGTGCACCACTAAAAGATTTTACCTTTAGAGGACCACAAACGTCAGAATGGACCGGTTAAGGTAGCTCTAACTTCCTAGAGGGAGGATGCTTTTTGAATGATACTCTAGTTTGTTTACCGGCCATGCAATGAGAACATTTCTCCAAATCTGCATTCTTCAAACCTAGAAGCACATCATTTTTGGCTAAGACATTTAACCCCTTTTTATTGATATGACCAAGCCTTCGATGCCACAAAGATGCTTCCATATCCATAGCATTCACACTGTCTATAGAAACCATAGCTTTTGTCCAATACAGTTTAGAAATTTTCTCCCCTCTAGCCAAAACCAAGTTACCTTTGCTGAGTTTCCACTTTCCAGAACCAAAGTGATTATTATAACCACAATCATCAAGCATATGCACAGAGATCAAATTAAAGTGAGCATCAGGAGCATGTTTAACTCCTTTAAGCAACAATTGCATTCCCATGTTGGTTTGCAAACAAACATCACCAACACCAATTACCTTAGATACACCATCATTACCCATCTTCAACACTCCAAAGTCGCCTGAAGTATAAGATGTGAAGAACTCCTTCTTCGGTGTAACGTGCAATTTAGCACCACTATCAATTATCCACATGCTCTCATTTGACACAAGATTAACTAACTCATGATCACGGAGTATAACAAGATCATCACTAGTAGTAGCAGTAACACGATCATCATCATCATCATGATCCTTTTGTTTCTGTTTACTTTTCTTGCATTTATTCTCCTTCTTCCACAGAAAACAAATCTTCTGTATGTGCCCTGTTTTGTGACAATAATGACATTCCACATTCTTGTACCGAGACTTGGACTTGCTCTTGCTCTTCTCTCTACCACCCTTCGGTTCCTTTTTCTGAGTACTTCTCCCTCTATTTTCAGTGACAAGTTCCTCAGATTGAGACAAAAGAACCCTGTGCCTTCCTTCTCATCTCCTCATTAAGAACACCACCCTTAGCCGTTTCCAAAGAAACAACACCTTTAGGAGCTGAACTCTTTATAGAAACCCGAAATGTCTCCTAAGAATCTGGTAAAGATAATAATAGAAATAGTCCCAAAAACTCATCATCAAACTTGATACCCATTCCGGACATCTGATCAAGGAGCCCTTGAAAATCACTCAAGTGATCTGAAATAGAATTCCCCTCCTTATACTTCAAACTTATGAAGCTATTCAATAAGAACAATTTATTATTCCCTGATTTAGAGGCATACAAAGACTCTATCTTTTCCCACAAAGTTTTTGCATTTGTCTCATTAGCAATATGATTGTAAACATTATCTTCTACATATTGCCGAATGAAACCACACACCTGTTGATGTTCAAATTCCTATTCTTCGATAGATGTAGAATCCGGCTTTTTAGTACCAAAAATAGGAAGATGCATTTTCTTCACAAATAGCAAATCCTTCATCTTGCCCTTCCACAAACGATAATTAGTACCATTCAAATAAACCATCTTTATATTCATATTTGCCTCCATCATTCAAGTAAGTAAAAGTAGCCCCCCAACCAAGAGCTCTGATACCACTCTGATGGGGAATTTACACATAAAGACAATAACAAAGCAATTTGCAGCGGAAACCAATTCCCCAAACTTGCAAGAACCTATGAGGAGCAACAGAGAATATATATGGCAGAAAACAAAACGAATAAAAAGGGTACAAGAGAGTCTCCAAAAGGTGCACAAACAGTGCCAACAACCAGCCAAAACAACAAAACACAAAAGCTTACAAATGAGAACAAGAAGATGAAAAATACCACTATCTGCTACTTCAGTGCGAAGCCAATATCTCCCTGCTCAGACCTCGTTTTGACGATCCTAACGGTGAAAGCGAAGGTCTGTGTCTCACAAACCTGCTATCCAAATTTGAACACGATCCAACGGTTAACGAATCCGCAGTTGTAGTTTTACGGTGACAGGTTTGAGAAAACCGAGAATTGTTTTCTATCTTCTTTTCTCTCTTTGGTGGCTGTCCTTCTCTCCCAAAAATTACTCTCTTCTTTCATCCTAATTTAATCCTCTCCACTTAAAACAAGTGAGACATATAATGGACTAAAATATTTGGGTCTTTCTCCATATAGGAAGGGCGCCCAATGCCCAACAGGCACTTCGGAGCACTTATAGCTTGACATCTTACATCTATCATAATGATAGCTTGAAGTTTCCCTATATTCCCTTCAATGTCGTCAAAGTTTTACATGGCCATAACGTTTTACCATTGAATGAATAAGATGATGTGTAAGAATCTAGCAAAGCTTTCCATGCCTATAATGTTTCATTTTTTTTTGTTTAATTACACCAATATCTTATTTTCTTTCAAAAGTTATGTTAATCTTTGTTGAAGTTGGTTATCATTAAAGTTAGCGAGTTACCTTTCTTGAAAGGTGGTATTGAAATTACATTCACATCTCCTAAAAAGGGAATACGAGTATAACTTTTGAAACAAGAAGATGGTTCAGTGTAATTAAGTCATATCTGAAAGGAAGGTGTAATTGTTGAAGAATAAGAAAGTCTCATATTGATTGAAAATATGAGCAAAGAGCTATTTATAATATTTGGACAAACCTCCTTCTATGAGCTAGTTTTTAGAGTGGAGTTAGACCTACTTATTCTAATATGGTATAAAAGTACATAGGCCCACTGACTTTATAAAAAAAATTTAAAAAAAAAATTATGGTCCAAGTAAAAAAAAAAATCGGAACTTGAGGGGGCGTGTTGAAGAATAAAGAAGTCCCACATTGGTTGAAAATATGAGCAAATAGTCATTTATAATATTTGGATAAACCTCCCTTTATGAACTAACTTTTAGAATAGAGTTAGACCCACTTATTCTAATAGTAATTTTTCTAGAATTTAACAATTAATGAACAAGCATCATACATTGCAAAACTCAACAATAAGCATTCCCTTCGGCCATTTTTTTTACTTTTTTTTTTTTGTTGTGTATAACATATTCTTAATTGATAATTGAAAATTAATTCTTTTTGATATGTAAAAAATATTGCAATGGATTTTGCCTTTTAAATTTTTTTTTTTATATACATAACAAGAATTGAATTCAATGACAATATATTTAAAGAATCTAATTATCTACTAAACGTGCTCGACATTGTTGTTAGAGCCATCTTTTTAATGTTTCAAAGAATTGAGAGAAGCCATAAAAAGGCCATAGAAGAAGTAGCTAAGATTTGGTAAACGTGGCTAATCTAATGATCACAACTCTCTTGGATTTTATCTTCAAGCTGGATATAAGAATTTCTCATAAAAGTAGTAGTTGACATGACAATTTTCTTTTGGCTTTTTTAACATGACATTTAACATTGTTTAATATCGACTATGTGTCCGTCTTATGGCTAGCATATCGATATTTTAAATATTGACTCAGATAAATCAGTTAAATTAATTAAATCATAAATTAACTATTTTTATTTTTAGTTTGAATATTATCTGGTTAGATTCAATAATATTTAATTAGATGATGCAATGACTCATCTAGTAGGTTTTAAAAACATTTGGATGATATGACACACCGCTTTTCTAACTTAAATTAGTGATTTCGAATTCGAACCCCGATAATGCATTGGCGTAAAAAATCTTGAAAGAAAAACTTTTTCGTCCTTATGATTCTACTTAACTCGAAAAATTATCTCCTCAATTACAATTGAAATATCCTAAAAAAAAAGTAGATTTCAATTTCTGATTGAACTTTTAAAAATTTCAGATTGAGCTTTTAAAAATATTAGAATAAAGGTTAAAATTAGCTCTTAACAAAAAAAATATAATGATATTTTGATTCTTGAAAAATGAAAATATCAATTTGATCTTAAAAAATATAAAATGTAGGTCAAATTAATCCTTTATAGAATAAAATTTTTAGGGCTATTTCAATTCCTAATAGAATTATTTTGATTCGTACTTTACATTCTTAAAAAATAAATAAATAAATATTTTCTATTTTTCAAATACCATAATATTATTATATTTTTTTTTATCCAAAATCAATTTGGATTTTTATTCAAAATATCTATTATTATACCGCAAATTACAAATCTTACCTACGTTAGCTTTGCATTTGTAAGCACCCGTTTGGCCATATGGGATATACTGAGCCTGCAGAGACGTTTAACCATTGTTCAACACACACGTAGCAACCTTAGTCATCATGAACTTCAGATATTTTATTTTAAAGTAATAACAATAATCTCGCTGTCGTAGCCCTTCGTTAATGATCTACTCCATTTGTTATTAGAAATAACGAATTCAATTAGGCAAAATAAGCGAGTGAAGTTAATTTAAATTTTTAAATTGTTCCTTAAGTTTTTTTTTTTTTATGTCAAATAGATTTTTTAAGTTTTTTTTGTGATAAATAAATCGATTAAATTGTTATGATAATATATGATCTTATTATTAAATTCTTAAATTATTATGTCATAAAAAAATTTAAGGGACCTATTTGATAAAAAAAAAATTAAAAAATTAATTTAAAAATTAAATTAATTTAAAAGATCAAAACATTAATTTTACTAATTTAATTTTAGAACATATAAAAGATATTTGAATTTCACTCAATATCGCATCATTATATCATTATATATTTATACTAAAAAAACTATAATAAAAAAGAAAAGTAGAGAAGATGTCATCTCCGAACCCTTCACTTTACACCCGCGAGTGCCAACACGTTTTTTTACCAGTCAGTAAGTCAGCAACTTAATTAACAGGTGTCATAACCGAGGGTGGATGAGACCTACCTGATTCAACGGCTACGATCTGCGTACAACCCTTAATCATTGAATTAGCAAAGTAAGGAAAAAATTTAAAGACAAAATCTTGTTAATGAAATGCGATAAACAGTGGGTAAGGGTGAATTTTGATGCGAAAGGGTTTTTAGATCTGTGTGTGGTTTTTGTGGTGAAACAAGGAAATCGTAGATCTGTGTGTGTTTTTAGTATAGATTTTGATCAGAGAATAGAAGAGAAGCAATGGGGTTGTGGGAAGCTTTTCTTAATTGGCTCCGCAGGTTAGTTTCTAACTCCAACAATGTCATTACTCTTTGATTTTTATTTTTATTTTTTATTTTTTGTTTTGGGTTTTCAACTTGTTTTGTTTTGTTGTGTTTGATTTCATTTGTAAATGAATGATTGTATCATACTCTTTGGAAATTGTTTTAAGTTTAGGAATTCAATTCATTCACAAAATCATTTTGTGTGTAATATAGTTCATGATTTGTAAATCCTGCCTTATTTGATAGAATTTTGTAAGTCATTTCATTTCAATTGACTTCTTTTCAATTCTGAAGTTAAGGTGTTCCGAACATGGTTAATTTGTGGAATTTTGAATGAATTTATTGTTTAATGTGTTTTGTGTTCGGTTCTTTTGGAGGTCTGTTTCTATATAAATATTTTTTGGGTGGTTCCTGGAAGTTGAATTTTGTACATACTTTTTTTATGTGGAAGCTTGGTCTCAGCTTAGTGGATCACTTTCTTCAAAATAGCTTACTACATTGTAAATTTGATTGCAGCCTTTTTTTCAAGCAGGAAATGGAGTTATCTCTGATAGGACTTCAAAATGCTGGAAAGACTTCACTTGTAAATGTCGTTGCAGTAAGTATGATTGGTAACCATATTGGCTTTATCTTAGTAATCTATTCTTTTATTTGGCTGATTCACTGAAAGCTATTTTCTTGATCTTGTTTCTAGACGGGTGGGTATAGCGAGGACATGATTCCTACAGTAAGTGTTGTTTGCCAAATGCTTTTAATTATTGTTTTCTTCACTTCTTATTATCTTCTATGAAGTTTTCTACCAATCAAGGACGATAATATTTTGATCAATCTATTTGTCATCTCATTCCAGGTGGGATTCAATATGAGAAAAGTAACGAAAGGCAATGTTACAATAAAGTTGTGGGATCTTGGAGGGCAACCTAGGTTCCGCAGCATGTGGGAACGTTACTGCCGTGCCGTTTCTGCTATCGTGTATGGAACAAACTTCTCGTTTTCTTCTGATTTTGAAGATTCTTATCACTTTTTTTCTGTATATTTCCTCATTGGAGCATTGATACATGCATATACTGATACACATAGACGTAACTGATAAATGTAAATGTCCACTAGTGTATATTTGTACGCTTGTGTTGGTAATATGTTTATATATGCATGTACGATGGTTATCAAATTGCATGATTGTTATTTTAGTCTTCAAAGTTGCTCCATTACCAACAGATTTTGTCCTTTTTAAGACTGACGGTTGAGTTGTTACTTTAACTTACATGAACCCAAACTACCTCTTCTTGATCAGTGACTTTGATGCAAAGTCACTCGTCAATTAGATGCCTGTGTAAAGTGCTCTATCCTGGGGTATTTATTATTAATTAAAAGATACTTGTCTGTCTTGGAAACATAAAAAGTGCAGAAGAATCTGCACGTACAAGTTGATTTTACTGATGCCTTCTACAAGCTATATTTTACAATAAAGATGATTTACTAGTTAATATTGCTTATCATTATTAGAGCAGTTCATACAGCAATGAAGTGAGCATACCTCTTTGAGACTTTGTCTGGACTTGATTATCTGATAGACCTGTAACCCAAGTATATATACTAAAAGGGTGGGCTGAGTAAGAATGGGAAGATGAACTTCGTGTTATGAAAGGTGAAATAGTGAAGAGATAATTGGAGGAATGACTGTAACCATAGAGAAACAGCCAAATGAGATTGATTATGGGAACGAAGATTGTGACTAACAACCTGGACAACTTGCAGGTGGCAAATGTCAGGATACTGGAATCAAGGAGAGGAAGGGAAATGTGAATTAAGTGGGGAGGGGGAGGCAGAGAGAGGATAGACATGAATCGAGTAAGGTGGAGAGGTTTTTGGGTGGGTTCGGATATTGTGTAAATCTGCAGAATCCCCTTGTCATTTTCTTTCCTGCATTTTCCTTTGATTTCAGTCCTAGCAGGCGAGTACCTCTTGTTGTAAATCTCCCTTATTTCTATTCTAAAGTCCAAGTTTCTATCATTATCCATCATTGGATGAGTTCTACGGTTCCGCTAGTGAACGAGTTAAAACTTTCTGGATGTATGCTTTCTGCTGCCTAGTCCTAAAGAACTTGGTTGACTATATTACAATGCAACTTTTGTAGTTTCTGTTCAAAAATTGTGATGCTGCTGATTATTGCTTTCCTCTTATCTCTTTTGCACTTGTGTGATTGAATCATGTAGTTGTTGCTCAAATTTCTCTGAATTGAAACCTTTTCTCCTTATGACATTTCCTGCAGTTATGTTGTTGATGCTGCTGATCCAGATAATCTTAGCATATCAAAAAGTGAACTTCATGATTTGTTGAGTAAACCATCATTAAGTGGTATTCCTTTGTTGGTGTTGGGGAACAAAATTGACAAACCAGGGGCTCTGTCTAAACAAGCTTTGACTGACCAAATGTAAGATATATGTAACTTAGTCTGGTCAAATTGGAGCAATAACTAAGTAAACTGGCCCTAGAAATTTACAGTATTAAGTTCGTTATCTTTTCTTCTATTTTCTATTTTTCTTTTACCTTTATGTTACTTTAGTGCTGAAAGAGCTATCTGGTATGCAGGGATCTAACATCAATTACTGATAGAGAAGTTTGCTGCTTCATGATCTCATGCAAAAACTCGACCAACATTGACTCTGTTATTGATTGGCTCGTAAAGCATTCCAAATCAAAGAGCTGAGAGGCTCTTTTCTGTTTTGAACTCCACTGTAATTTCTCAGTGACATATATCTAGATGTTGCTGGAGACATCTGCATGTCTAACTTGGTTGCTGATCAATTTATTCTTGCCCTTTTTCTCAGATGCATTGTAATGTAATATCATTCTTGTCCAATGGGGAGTCAAACGGGATGACTTACATGTCAAGGGTTATATAAGATTGTCAGTTTAGTTACATCTCTAGAAAACTGACAACTGCATTTGCAGAGGAATTGATTCTCTTGTCTCTGTAAATTAGATTAGATTCTTCCCAATCATCTGCAATGCGTGGTCTTGTTAATTCCAGAAGTCTGTCAAATACAATAAACTCAGGTGGATTCTTTTGGCTGACATTTATGTTCTTATTTATCTATTTATTATTTTGACATACACAATCCATATCGTGGCATATTCTTCCCGCTGCATATTCCCACTTCATAGTCCAGTTAACTCCTATACTGGCTATGAAGGAGATAAGTCAATATACTTGGGCACATTTGGTTTGCTCCTCGAAGTATTGATAAGCATTATGAGCTGGTCCAAGAAGTATGGTAGTTATTGGTCCTATGTCATAGAACCATTTAATGAGCCATTGCGGAAATTTAAGAGGTGTCCCCTTTTTGAACCATATAAACCATGAGTGTTGTTTAGGAAAATAATATATCATATTGAACCAGGCTTCTATGTAATCATAATAAGTATCGTGTTCGGGAGTAAAAGTTTTGGAGAAGGATTTGGGTTGATGTAATGGCTGGTTGCAATCTTTAACAGATAGGGCTTGCGAAATATTGAATTTTGAAAGAGAATCGTGCCATTTGCTTCATTATGGGTTAATATCTACCAAAATGAATTCATATAATAGTCTGGATTTTTCAGGGTTAATTGTTGGATATGGTCATTTTTGAGGAAAATTTGTTGAGCTATATGCGCAGGAGGAGGAGGAGGAGAGTCCTCTTTCCATTCTTTTTCTATGATACATACCAGTATGCTATCTGGTTTTTCATGGTAAGGATATTCTTCTGCTGAAGGATTTTGTATTGCTTTTTCTGGTGTTTGGGTAAGGATGTTGTGATATTGAGGGAGAATAAATTTATTTGATGCTGGTACTAATGGGCTTGAGGATTTAGGTGGGTTTTGAACTATTTGGGATAAGGTAACTGGTGGCCTGATAGGCATCCGATGGACCAGTTGAGTCTATCATGGCCTTGATGATATTGGAACATGTGACTCGTACTAAACCAAGTTTTGAGATGCAGTTGGTTTTTTGTGGTGTTGACTTTTGTAGAGACCTTTGAGGCCTTTGTATTGTTCCATATTGCACTATTGACTGCTGTTGCGATATTGAGTTTGATCCTCCTATTGGAGGTCCATATTTATCTTTAGTTTAAGTCTTGCCTTTATTGGACATTGTTGTTTTTTCCCTGCAAAAACTCACTTGTTAGGAAATCATGAAGATAATTTTGATCCCCCTTAATGTATTGAATATCAAAATCAAAACGTGATAATAAAGACTGTTATCTAGTAAAAATTTGTTTTGAAACCAAGTTCTTGACATCCTTTTGTAAAACACTAGAAGCAACTTTGCAATCTATGTTGAGTAAAGACTTTAGTTGAATAACTTGTCTTGAAATTTTGTATTACGTAATGCAATAGATAAAATCTCTTTTTCAATAGTACTATAGTTTAATTCAGCAGATTGCCAGGTTCTTGAGTAATATCTTAATACTTGTTTTAACATAAATCAGTTGCATACGTTTCAACTATTAAAATGGCACTTGGTTAGCAATAGCTAAGTAAGATTTTGAACTTGTTGTTTGATAGTGAGGATCGCTTCTATCATGTTCTTGTCCCATGCTGGTGGGCTTTTTGTATGTCTCTTGAATAATGGAGCACAAATTATCCTCATATTTGGAATGAAATCTGCAACGTAGTCGATGATGCATCCTAGAAACCTTTGTAATTGTTTTTTGCCTCTAATTTCATTTGGAAATTTTTCTACAAACTCTTTTGATCTTTTTATTGGAGTTATGGTTCGTTGATGAATTTCAAAACCTAAAAATCTAACGTTGTCTTGAAATAATTTCATTTTCTTGGCAGAGATTATTAATCTATTTTCTTGAATAATCTTGAAGAACTCAAGTTAAATGATCAAAATATTGAGTGATGCAATTGGAGAAAACTAAGACATCATCTAGATAAATCAGAGCAAATTTTGTATATGAACTAAAAATATTATTCATAATGTTTTGGAATTCACTTGGTGCATTTTTAATCCCTATGGCATCACATTTTGTTCTTAATTCCCAAACGGTACTAGAAAGGCGGTTTTGTGTCTATCTTTTTCTTCTTCTTGTATTTGATAGTAGCTTGACTTTGATATCAAATTTCAAAAATATTGATGCATTGTGGATCCTACTTATCAAGGCCTTCTTGTTGGGAATTGGATATGCAATCCATTTTAGAACCTTATTAAGAGCTTTATAATTGATAACTAGTCATAGAGCTCTTTTTTTCTAAATCTGAGGAGTTCACAACTCCATGAAGATTTGCTAGGCCTTATGAGCTTTTCGTTACCAAGTGGCTTCAAACTTAAAAGGGGCGAGTGAATTGAGCTATAGGAGTTTTGAAACATTTTGCACTTGTTTCTGTAAAATCAGTTTTGACCGTGCAAGAACGAGAACAAAACATATGCAAATGTACAAAGTTAAGAGATAAGAAAGATAACACCAGGGATTTATCCCGGTTAGATCATAATCACTGTGGCCTACGTCCATTCCCCACAAGACCTTATGAGATTTTCCACTATACAATCAAGTTTAACCAGGTGCTTGAGAAACCATTACAATAACTATGCACTCTTCACTCGGGATAACCCACCCTTATGCAAGAGCCTCCTAACTTTCAGGGATACCTAACCCTTCCTATTTGAGGGATACCTTACCCTCTCAACAACTTAGGGATGCCTCACCCTAACTTTAAGAGATACCCCACTCTTAAACAATTGAGGGATACCTTACCCTCTCAACAAGTTTACAGCAAATAATTGAAGTTTTCAATGAAAACTCTCAAAGCAAGATTATACAAATTAAAGCACACTAAAAGTAGTAGTATGAATGTTCATTTGACACTTTGAATATCAGGTCTCTACTTCTTATTCTGTATATTCCTCCTTATATACTTGATCATCTTCATACCTTTGAATCATTTTGGCCGTTTGAATTTCTTCTATGATGCAACATGCCTATGCTTTTGGCAAAAGTCCTTCGCTAATAGTATTTAATGTTTTTGATTGTTGTATACTGATTAGAAACACTTCATGCATGCTTTTAGGTTTCAATCTATTGACAAAGCATAAATTGTTGACAAATTTCTTCTTTCCAGTATGTGCTTTATGCTTTTTGCCAAACTCAGCTTTAAGATAGAACTTTTTTCTTGTACTTCTCAGCTTTATGCTTTTTGTCAGAAGGAGTTTTCTCTTTTTATTATGATTCATTGTTGTTGTGGTAGAGATTGTTTAGAGTTGATTCTTCCCGATTGAATTTTCATTCCATCGAGGAGAAATACTTTTGATTATTTTAATTTTTGTTCTTTGAACATATTTTTCATAAGTTTGATACTCATTAGATACCACTAATGTCTTCAAAGATATTTCCTTTCTTTTATTGTCTTTCTTCTATATTTGTTGTGTTCCTTTTTCAGTTTTTTGTTGGATCTTGATAACCATCACCTAGGAGGGGTGATTTGGGTATTCGCTTATTTCTGAAATTTCGTTTTTAAATCCCTTTTTCAAACATTATGATTAAAGAAGCAACAAATTAAACAATTAATGAATCAGCGAAGAAATATAGGTGCAATAATTAACGAAAGTTGGGAAAAAGAGCTTGCACGTAATGATTTAACCTGGTTCGATCACAACCATCATGATTTACGTCCAATCCCCAGACCACATATGAGCTTTTTAGACTAAACCCAAGCTTCACAGGTACTTGAGAAACCTTTACAAATTCAATCACTCTTCACCAAGAGCCTCTAGACTTTTATGGTCGCGCTCAAGGCTCCTCATAACATCCCCGAGTTTACCAGGTACTTGGGAAACCTTTAAGTCGAGCACTCTTCATCAAGAGCCCATAGAGTTTTAGGGTCGCGTCCACGGCTCCTCCTAACCTATCCAAGATTTACTAGCTGCTTGGGAAACCTTTGTTCGAGCACTCCTCT
Source organism: Ammopiptanthus mongolicus (assembly GCA_039655645.1). Taxonomy (NCBI): domain Eukaryota; kingdom Viridiplantae; phylum Streptophyta; class Magnoliopsida; order Fabales; family Fabaceae; genus Ammopiptanthus; species Ammopiptanthus mongolicus. The sequence goes on along the minus strand of CM077343.1, from coordinate 11,649,336 downwards.
CTTCGAGCATCACCCTTGAGCAAGTGCCTATAGACTTTAAGGATCGTCTATCGCCCACAAGCTTACGAGTGCTTGAGTAACCTTTACAATTAGATGAGTTTGAGAGAGATAACAACTCCTAGAGTTGGATATTACAATTTGAAGCTCTGTAGTGAGTATACTCTTACAGTGAGATTTTCACAATGAAGCTCTAATGACTATTTAGATGAGATTGGCTTAAAATATGATAAAAAGAATTCAATGATTTTCTCTCCTTCTCAAAACGTATTTAAAATGTGTATTTATAGACATGCTGAAAATTATAGTCGTTGGGCTCATTTTGACATGCAATAAAATGGCAACTTTGTAATTTGCTGAACCACGAATCACCTGCCAGCCATGTCTACGGAAACCGAGTTCTAATAACACACAATAAATTGTAGTTATGTGTTTGGTTGGGTGAAGATGCTCAAATACGATTCCTCATAAGAGAACCTTCTGGTGACGACGACGACGTGAGGGAAACCAATAATAATATTTAGTAAAACCTAAAAAAAATGAAAAGAAAAATGGTAAGATTCCAAATCGTAACATTCTCAATGAATTCGTCTGCATCCGATGCTTGAGATTTTGTCGTGGTGGTGGCAGTGTTGGTGAAGGTGAAGGTGGAAATGAAATATAATGTAGGGTGGAAATGAAATAATAATAAAACATGTTTAATAGATTACAAGTGATCAATTTTAGCCATCGATGAGTATTTCTTCCTGATCAACGGTTGAAATTGAAGGAGCATTTGATGCACCTTCCAAACGGGCCTCTAAACATAGGGTGAATGGATGAATGAAGGGCTTTGCTAAGGGTACCCCCCAAATTACTAAGGATACCTCCCATGAACAGTGTATTTATCAAAATATCTCCACCAAAGAGGCATTTTTTATTCTTCACTCGCAAATATGATATTTGCGAGTACTTGTTTTGCTAGCAAATATCATATTTGCGAGTGGGCAATTCTCAAAAAATAACTCACTCGCAAATATCATATTTGCGAGTGAAGAAAATATTTGCGAAAATGCTATACTTATTTGCGAGATTCCAAAAAAAAAAAATTCCAACTCGCAAATACGTTATTTGAGAGTGAAGAAATTTTTTTCATACTCGCAAATATCTTATTTGTGAAATCATCCGGTACTCGCCAATAAGGTATTTGCGAGTGAAGGAAAATTTTTCTTCATTATCATATTTGTGAGTGAGCAATTCTCAAAAAATAACTCATTCACAAATATCATATTTGCGAGAATGCAAACATTTTTTTCACTTATAAATAATATATTTGCGAATAAGTCACATCACAAAAAATAAAAAAATTAAGGAGGCATTTTAATAAATACAGTGTTCCTGGATATCCGTGCAAATTTTGGGGTGCACACAAACCAGTGAACGAATGATTCAAGACCGGGATCCATAAGAAAATATCTTGAACTTCACTTCAGTTCAGCCAGCAAGCAATAGCTCATGCTTATCTTGTAACCAATGTTGCATCCTAATTCTATTTGTCTCTAAAATCTGAGTCCTCAACCACCTCAATTCAAATCTCTTCTTTCCACTTCCACCATGGAATCTCTGAGAGGACACTCTCTCCTTCCTCTAGCCCAATTCCAACCAGACACCGACAACATAAAACGCAACCTCATTCAGAAGGGTGTCTCTCCAACACCCAAAATCGTTCACACTATCCGCAAGAAACAAATCCAAAAACACAACCGAAAACTCAAGCGCCAAGCAGAAAAATCAAACCAACCCCCTCCACTCACAGATTCCCAGAAACAAGAACTGTCAGAAGAACAAAACTTCCAAGCACTAAAACACGAATACAAAGAGTTCACAAAAGCAGTAGAATCCGAATCCAACGCTCAATCTTTGTTTATGAAGGGAAAGCCATGGGAGGGGCTTCGAAAGATTGAATTTTTGGAACGCGCGAGGGCGAATGAGGAGTATAGAGGAGAAAAGCTGAAAAGGGAGAGCTTAAAGGAGCTGAAGGAAATGTTTGAGGCAAGAAAAATGGATGAATTGAAGTGGGTTTTTGATGATGACATTGAAATGAACGAGCTTTGGTTCAATGGTGGATATGAAACATGGGGTGTTGAAAAGAAGGGAAGGAAACGAAGTGAGGATGAGGTTATAAGGTTCCTTGTTGATAGGTTCGTATTGAATTTTCAATTTTGGAATAATTATTTTTATGGGATTTGTGGAAAGTTTTGATCTTTGTGAAGTTGTGGATTTTTGTTTAATTATTATTATGTAGGCTAAGTGATAGGGAGATTACGACCAAGGATTGGAAGTTTTCGAGGATAATGAAGTTGTCGGGATTGCCATTCACGGAGGGTCAGTTGTTGAGGATTTTGGAAATGCTTGGCGCTAAAGGTTGTTGGAGGCAAGCTCTTTCTGTGGTCCAATGGGTGTACAATTATAAGGATCATAGGAAGTATCAAAGCAGGTTATTATTGTTTTTTCTTTAGCATAGCATCACTTTAATATATGGTTTTTAATTTTGAAAACAACCTCTCCGCTTTTGTGGTAAGGCTATGTGCATCTACCCTCCCAAGACCCCACTACGTGGGAGTCTGGTGCATTAGGCCGCCCTTTAGCATAGCATCACTTTAATATACTAGTATGTGTTATGTTTTGCATTCTCAGTTCTCTCTTATCAAGACATTAATAATGATTTTGTAGGTTTGTTTACACCAAACTTCTTGCAGTTCTTGGGAAGACAAGAAGGCCAAAGGAAGCCCTTCAAATTTTCAATTTGATGCGTGTTAAGTATCAAATGCTTAGTTTGGTTCTCCATGTGACGGTTCCTCTTTAATTGTTTGCTGGATTGATTTTACTTTCAACTTATTCAGGGAAATATTCATGTATATCCTGATATCGCTGCATATCACAGCATTGCCGTTACACTTGGTCAAGCTGGTAATCTGAAAGAGTTGATGCATATTGTGGAATGCATAAGGCAGAAACCCAAAACAGTTAAATTTATGTATAACAAGAACTGGGATCCAATTCTTGAACCTGATGTGGTTATATATAATGCTGTAAGAAAACAACTAGATATCTATCATATAAATTTCTAATAAATGCCAGTTAGCAGATTGATTGAACTGTCAATTTTCTGCAATTGCTATTAGGTACTTCATGCTTGTGTTGCATCGAAGCAGTGGAAAGGCGTGTCATGGGTTTTTAAGCAACTGAAGAAAAGTGGTCTGAAACCTAACGGACCAACTTATGGACTTGCAATGGAGGTAAGTACAGGATTGAGGTATCTGTGACCAAGTAATTTATCAAGTGCATATACTGTAATATTGGAGCAGGGACATACATCAAAGATGCAATTTAACTTGACTCTTTATTTTTCTTTACAAGCAGAATGAAATTGGAAACTGCTATTCTAATTCGGTAGTTCTTGTGCTATCATCGTTTCCATGTTGTGTCATTGACAACTTAGCTCTGTATGGTTAACTCAGTTTCATGGGATTTTTTTCCTCTTAAAAACAGTGGAATTAAGGTGGGCAACTTTTTGTGTATGTAAAATATCAGCTCGTTTTTGGGAAAGCTGTTCTCATAAAATCTATTGTTCTGATTTATTAAGATAATAATTTTTTTGATAATGGGATTAATGCTATCTGCCCTTTATAGTTGCATTATGTAGAGAATTAGATATCCATGCTTGTATGATGGCTCGGAGTTTCATTTATTTCACACATTAACAAGCTATTTTTAAGTTATATTCTATTTGAGAGTCTATGGCTGAAAGTGAAAATTGGTTGATAATACTGTGAAGAAAAGGTTATTAGGTAATGCTGGTGGTGCTTGTTATATTCTATTTGAGAGTATTTTTTATTGTTTGCATTCAAGTCTTACAGGTGGTGCTTGTTATAAGGTAATGCTGCAATCGGGGAAATACGAACTTGTCCATGAGTTGTTTGAAAAGATGCGGAGAAGTGGGGAAGTTCCAAAAGCCATTACTTATAAAGGTAGTTTTAATCATTTACTACTGATAATTGGCTGCTGATAGCCTGATATATAATTTGTATCACTTCCTTAGTGTTGGTGAGAACTTTCTGGAAGCAAGGTAAAGTTGATGAAGCTGTGGAAGCTGTCAGTGACATGGAAAAAAGAGGAGTTATGGGAACAGCCAGTGTATATTATGAGCTAGCTTGTTGCCTCTGCAACTCTGGGAGGTGGCAAGAAGCTGTTATGGAGGTAATGTTTCTTTTTGCACTGGTGTGGTTACATGAATGCATAGCTACTTATAGCCATTATTAGAATACATTTTCCTTGAAATATTGCTGCAGGTTGAGAAGATTAAAAGACTTTCTCATGCTAGGCCTTTGGAGGTTACCTTCACTGGCATGATCACGTCTTCCATGGATGGTGGACATATTGATAATTGTATTCGTATATTTGAATACATGAAAGACCACTGTGCTCCTAACATAGGGACTATAAATACCATGCTGAAAGTTTATGGCCGGAATGATATGTTTTCCAAAGCTAGAGAGTTATTTGAGGCTGTTAAGTTACCTAAATCAGATCTTTTTGCCCCCTCAGAAGATGGTAGTGGTAGCTTAGTTATCCCAGATGTGTATACATATATCGAAATGTTGGAAGCATCTGCTAGTGCGCACCAGTGGGAATACTTTGAGCATGTGTACAAAGAGATGACTCTCTCAGGTTATCAGTTGGAACAAAATAAACTCTTGCCATTGCTTGTTAAAGCGTCCAGAGCTGGCAAGGTAGAAAATATACTTATTTACTTATATTTGGTCTCCAATTATTTTACATTTCTGATCCTATCCTATAAGTCTGTTACATCCAAACTATATTTCTTCATAAAAGTGTATAAGCTTCATCTGTTAATTCATGCTCATGGTGGGAAAAAAATCTTTAATTGATGTTGGCACAATTTTTATCACTTATTTTGTGCTGCGTGCAAGTATATGGACGAAAGCTCGTATCACATTTCAGTACAAGAAAATGTATTAGATTGTGCCTGTGACCTTTATAGGGACCTTTGTTGTTAGTTATTTCTTTTTCTTTATCCTTTAGAATCAAGCTCAATAACATTTGTTGGATGATTTTCAGAATCATTAGATCCAGCTGCATTTTTTGTCTTATCATTAGTGGCAGCAGTCAGCCAATGGAACCACAAAAAGTGTCTACTTACTGATGTATTTAGTATTATATGTTTTCTAAACGTTGAATTTGTTGGCATATTTTGGTTTCCATGCAGTGTCATTTACTGGAGCATGCATTTGACATGATTCTGGAAGCTGGAGAAATTCCTCACCATCTCTTCTTTTTTGAATTGGTGATTCAAGCTACAGCTCAACATAATTATGAGCGAGCTGTCATCTTAGTGAACACCATGGCTTATGCGCCATTCCAAGTGACTGAAAAGCAGTGGACACACTTGTTTAAGGAAAATAAAGACAGAATAAGTCATGAAAACCTTGAGCAGCTCTTGAATGCTCTTGGTAATTGTGATGTTGTATCAGAACCAACCGTCTCAAATTTATCAAGATCACTGCATGTTCTTTGTGGATTAGGTATATCAAGAAACATTTCTAGTATCATCCCTTATGGAAGCGAAAATACTGTCGATGATCAGAATGAAGGCGTTGATGATGGTAGAAATGGAAATATGCCAAATATTTCAGGGAGAATGATGATGGAAGGTGCTAAATCTGGAAATGACATTCTTGTTAGTAGTAAACATGCAGAACCAGATACATTAACCTTTAATCTTGATCAAGTTGATATAGGAGATAATAATCATGTCATAGTTAGCAGGCCTCGAAACTATGATATCGAAGATAGAAATGCTGATAGGGTGGAATGTGCTGATGATCTGGCACCTGACACATCTAGTAATTTAGATGAGGAGCTGTGGGATGATGATGGAAGTTCTGAAGATGATGTTGGTGAAGGAATACATGGCAAGCCCTCAGCATATGAAATATTGGAAGCATGGAAGGAAATGAGAAAGGAGGATACGAGTTGTTTACACTCTTAACTTGATCATAGCTAGTGATTGATTGCACGTTGCTTTGGTGTTTACATATGCTAGCAGAACTGGGAGAGGAAGTTGTAACAATGTTCATCGTAAATTACCTTGTTTTGGTCAACCTTGTGTTATCTGCAACGATGTTTTGATTAGAACAACGAAACGCAATTAGAACTTGTAAAACTAAAATGCCAAGGGTATATTAATTTTGTTTAAAATATCTTCACAAAATTTGTCTGCAGAAGATTGTAATGATGTTCAAGAATAATTTATCTTTCCTCTGTAAGTGCTGGTGGTGAAGCCTGCTTCTAATTGCTTTGTGCATTCCAATTGACTCATTTTGGTGAATAAAAATCTGTTGTTCCAAAAAATGATATTTCAGTGTCTCCAAAAATGATTGTAATGGTGTCTTGTTTGGATACCCCAGGCTTTGACCAAATATCATCTTTCAGCCCGGTTACCTTATTTGTATTATATATTGTTTACCATAGACTCCAGATATTGTAATTCTTACGGTGTATTGATTGTCTAAAATTTCATCACTAGCATTTGTGCACATGTACCACACTAGTGCACAACCAAATAGCATCTACAAAAAGTGTCATAAATTTTCTTCCCTGAGCAGTGATGAACTACGATTTGTCTGAAGTATTCATACACAACATTTGTTAAAAAAATGAACACGATACTACTCGCTCCTAAGGTAATATTTAAATTCCATTTCTTTCCAACTTGTTCCAAAAAATTACTTATCATTTCTAAATTTGTATGAAACAAATGCCTCTATAAACTTTTTCCGCACAGGCCCCGGAGTAGTCTTATGTATAGGCAAAAAAATCAAAGGTAAAAGAGGTGTGATCTATATAAATATAATTTTGACAAACCTCAAAAGGAAGATAATAATATATGGCCAGAGTAATGTAGAAATGTCTTATAGAACAAGCATCCTTCTAAATATGATCTGCATGTCAATAACAATCCACAATGCTAAATAAACTAAAAATTATTTCCTTTCATCTACTCAATGAATGTCAATCATTCCATCACCGCACCCCATTGCTATTTCCACTCTTCCCTTAGTACTTTGTACCCTTTTCCTCATTCTGTTGTCTTACTTTAAAAATTAGAATGAGGGGGGAAAATATAAGATCTTGCGACTCCTGACAAAATGTTTCATGGATCATCCCGCATATTCCAGATTTACAAGCCAAAATTATGTACAGTTATCAAATAAAGGCAGGAAGCGCAGCAGCAGAACTATTATATTAAGCCAATAATCTCTGCTGATGAAACACATGCAGCAGAGGTCCACACCATCTGCACAAATTTACAAACATAAAACCGATGAGGTGAAAGGCGGTTAACTTAAAGAACTAAGAAAGTACTATATAGGCATCAAAACCATGCAGCACTAATTTTAGCTTAGCAAGAACCAGGTCGATAAAGGCGAAAGGTGCTAGAGGGTTTTAAAGCCTCGAGGCGAGAGGCATCAAAAAGGGCATGCCTTACAAAGAAAGTGATAGGTAACCCCTAGTTAGTTAGTTAGTTAGGTAATTAGTTAATGGGTGAGTTAGGGGAAATAATGCATGTTGCCTATAAATAAGAGGGGAGATTGAGAGAGAGGGATATCTTGTCATTTGAGTGATTTAGGGCCTTTGGGCATTGGGAGAGTCCAAGTCTCTCGAATACTTGGGAATTCATTGTAATCTGAACCGGTTTCTAACAATTGGTATCAAAGCTCCGATCTTGGAGCTGTGGGTAACTGTTGTAAAGATGACACCAAGAGCGATTCCAAAATTTGATGGAAAGGAGGCTTATTGGTGGCTGATCCAGATACATCAGTATTTTGAGGCCAACAGAATTCGTGAAGAGATGAAGCTATTGTGGGCTTCGTTAGCAGTGGAAGGAGAAGCTAGCAGATGGTGGGTTTCATGGAGGGAGAGCAATCGGAATGCAACTTGGTGGACCTTTGAGAAAGCTGTGTTGAAGAAATTCCAACCTAAAGCTTGGGCTTGTCTTCAAGATTCGGGATGTGAGGAGCAAGAAAACAAAAGGGAAGATGAAGGTCTGAATATCAAGAACCAGAGGCATGGCGGTGAAGGAGTGATTGAAAATGGAAAGCAAGAAGAAAGAAATGAAAATAAAGATGAAGATTTAAGGGCCAAGAACTATAATCTTGGTGATAGAGAAGAAACAATAAGAGGAGAAGCATCATCGTCAGCGTTGGAGAAACAGTTCTTGAGCGGGCCGAATGGCCTGCCCCCGCCGCCAGAACCGCCGGAAGGTTCGAGAATCAAAAACCAGAATCTGACCGACTTGAAAAAGGAGAAAACAGGAGGAGACAGAGAAGAAAATCAGCATGTCCAAAGCAGTGAATAAGAGGAAACAAAGAGAGGGATTTTCATGACGGAGAACATGTCGACCGAGGTAGATGAAGTCAAGAAAATGCTGCAAAAACTGCCCGATCATGATTCATCGACAGAAGTGGGTGGATCATTCGTGGCTTCGGGTCCTTGGAGTTCGCACAGGCTGGTTGAGCCACCATTGCTGACTAATCAAAGTTCCTTCATTACTGTACTACAACCCAAAAGCTTGAGGACTGTTGAGGCAATTATTGGAGGCACCAAGGCAGATTTGGGTCACCAAGAATGGAAGCAGCAGCTATTGTTTTATTCAGTGGGTATTGAAGAGGGACATCAATGGGATCCCGGTGGCCATGTGCGTATTTCTATGGTGGTTGGGTCACCTGGCTTCAAACAGTGGGACCCCGGGAAAATTATTGTTCACCTTGAGGACAAGGTGAATCTTTAGGGGGGGAGTATTAATAGGTAACCCCTAGTTAGTTAATTAGGTAATTAGTTAGTGGGTGAGTTCGGGGAAATAAGGCATGTTGCCTATAAATAAGAGGGGAGATTGAGAGAGAGGGATATCTTGTCATTTGAGTGATTTAGGGCCTTTGGGCATTGGGAGAGTCCAAGTCCCTCGAATACTTGGGAATTCACTGTAATCTGAACCGGTTTCTAACAGAAAGACATTAACGTTAGAAAAAGAAAACAGTAAAATATTAGACTATTTTGCATTGATTTTCCATATAAATTAACTACACAAGCATAACATTCATAGTAAAAGTAAAAGATTATGATATTCAACTTACAAAGCCCTAAGCTGCTAACTTCTAAAAGTTCAAGTCTGACAACAAGTTATCTTTTAACATTCTAACTACTTCCAGAGATTTTTTCACTATAATCAAAACAGTTATGTTATTTGAACAACCAAAATGAGACAACTTTGGGAAAACTTTCGACAACGGTTAATGACGTTCAAAATTGTGGTTAATACAGTTCAGTGGATAATTAATGAGTTACCCATCTTGGTGTACCCATTAACCAAATTCAACACACCATTAACCACAATTTTGAACGTCATTAACTGTTGTCACTGAGATGGGTAACTCATTAACCATCAAGTGAACTGCATTAACCACAATGTTGAACGTCATTAACAGTTGTTATCGAGATGGATAACTCATTAACCATCTATTGAGTTGCATTAACCACAATTTTGAACGTCATTGACCATTATCTCTGAGATGGGTAACTCTTTAACCATCCACTGAGCTGCATTAACCAAGCTTTTGTACATCATTAACCAAGTTATTAGTTAACAAGTTATCCATCTACTACATGTATATCCATTAACCAAGTTCAACACATCATTAACCACAATTTTGAACGTCATTAACCGTCGTCCCAAAGTTGTCCTAATTTGATTTTAAAAATATCATTTTTGATCCAAAAAGGCGCTCTTAACGCGCCAAGAGGAGTTGACCCCCTTTCTAGTGCCTCGCCTCAGCAACATAGGTGTGCCTTTTGGTGCTTTTGACTACACTGGTAAGAAGGGCCGTCAAAATGGGCCAAACCCCTTGGGCTACCTATTTGCTTGTTAAAGTTAAGCGGACTGGGGTTCAAAAATTTGACCCATTAAAATAAATTTATTTTTAGCATGGCCCATTTAACGCACCTATGTTGTGCTTTGTTGCACATCCTTACATAGTTGGTCCCAAGCCAAAAAAAATCTTGAGGGTTGTGTAAGGCAGTTGACGGCCAATGTAAAACTTTGTTGAATCTCAATGACAATGACATCGCCTGTTTAACCCGCAAGCTAAACGGATCAACTCATTTAACATGCGGGCTGGCCCCCCTTTTTTGTTTTTGTAATACATATAGGTGGGCTAACCAAATACAAAGGCCCACAAGGGCAAAATACAACAACCTAGTACTAGCTTGTTAATGTTACTGATTTTGTTTTGGATTTGATATGTAATTTGAGCTTATGCATTTTGTTATGTTGAATGTTTGTTATGTTCAGTTTGATATATACTTTGATTTGAATTGGTTTTGGATTGGATATGCACATGAGTAATTTGAATTTGTCATGTTTTAGTTTTAGATGCATTGAAGATTATATTTCCAGTCTGGGCATCAGAAGAATGCAGCACTAGTTAAAGCTCAAAAAGAACTAACAGAAACTACTTCTATATAGGCATCAGAATAATATAAAGCACTAATTAAAGCTTAAAAAGAAACTTTCACCTACAAGAATTAAAAAACCCAGGGCCTATTAACAAGAGACTAAATTTTGGTGGAAGAAAATGTAATGTTGAGTCTCAAGTGAGAAAAGTGGGGATTAATGTTAAGTGGCATAAGAAACTAACTCAAAAGTGTGAAAAGAATATTAACTGAGATCTTCACTGTTGGGTTTTAGGTTGTGGTGATGAATGTGACTTAAGTTTGAGCATGTGCATATTTTAGTGGGCTTAACTTAAAAGAGTTGTATCTGATGGCGTGTAGCGGCCGACCCCCAAAACCGCTATAGTGGGAGTGGGATAGCCACTATTGCAAAGAGGGGGAGAGGCAGAAGCATAACGAACCAGAAGAAGAGCATGGGAGGGAGATAAGACATTTGAAAAGATAAAAAGAGAAGAGGGCAAAATAGAGATTTGAAGAGTTAAAGAGAGGGTAAAATGATAAGAAAAAAAGTAAAGTCTAGATTTAGAGAAAATATTTATTTCTCACTGTTATGATAAGAAAAAGATACATGGTATTTATGCAGAATTGGAAGATCAATTCTGCTACAAATATGGAAAAAACAGGAACTAAATCATAAAGATAAAAAACTTCCTAAGCATATCTAAACTGATTCGGTTCAGATTTATTGCTCCTAGACTAGCACCTATGAATCTAGACAGATTCCTCTACCAGATTCGACACCTCCCTCAAGTTGGTGCATAGATATATGTCATGCCCAACTTGCTCACAAGAAGTTCATACTTAGGTCGGCAGATTCCTTTGGTGAAGATATCAGCCACTTGTTGTGCAGTTGGAACAAATGACATACAAATAACTCCTTCATCAACCTTTTCTTTAATAAAGTGTCTATCAATTTCCATGTGCTTAGTACGGTCATAGTATAGTTTCAATGGTAGACTAACAGGTGTACCCAATTCTTCAAGAATTCTCTTAAACCATAACATTTCACAAACTCCTTGAACCATGGCTCTATATTCAGCTTCAACACTGCTCCTTGCCACAACATTCTGATTTTTGCTACGCCATGTAACTAAGTTACACAAAACAAATGTGCAATAGCTTGATGTAGACCTCCTATCTGTGACTGATCCTGCCCAGTCAGCATCAGTATAGACCTCTATGGTTTGCTGTGTAGTCTTCTTAAAGAATAGACCATTGCCAAGAGCACTCTTCAAGTATCTTAGGATCCGGTAGACAGCTTCAAGGTGTTCCTCATAGGGTGAATGCATAAATCAGCTTACTAGACTAATTGCAAACGCAATGTCTGGCTGAGAATGAGATAGATAAATCAATTTTCCTACTAACCTTTGATATCGGTAAGTGTCCACAGGTGTTCCCTTCCCTCTTTGAGGTCCCCAAGTTTCTGATTTGGATCAATAAGAGTATCTACTGGTCTACATCCAATCATACCTGTCTTTTTAAGGAGATCAAGAACATACTTCCTTTGTGAGAGGACAATCCCCCTTTTTGAGCATGCTATTTCCATTCCCATGAAGTATCTTAAGGATCCCAGATCCTTAATCTCAAATTCTGCAGCAAGAGCCTCTTTCAACCTGGTTATTTTTGTCAAGTCACCTCGGGTGACAATGATGTCATCAACATCTCCAATCAGAATAACAATTTTTCCATTAACTGACCGTCTTACAAACATAGCATAATCGGCATGACTCTGTGTATACCTTTGTCCCTTTACGAACTATGTAAATCTATCAAACCATGCTTGCGGTGATTGCTTTAGACCATATAGACTTCTTTAGCTTGGAGACTTTTGAGTCAAACTTCTGCTCAAATCCTGGAGGTACACTTCCTCCTCCAAATCCCCATTTAGGAATGCATTTTCACATCTAGTTGCTACAAAGGCCAATCTATATTAGTTGCAAGAAATAAAAGGACTCTCACAGTGTTCAGTTTTGCAACTGGAACAGAGGTCTCAGAATAATCAATCCCATAAGTCTGAGTGAATCCTTTGACAACCAACCGAGCTTTGTATCTTTCAATAGAGCCATCAGATCTGTACTTTATAGTGAATATCCATTTGCAACCCACTATAATTTTCCCTTTTGGCAGCTCCACCATTTGCCACGTCTGATTTTCTCAAGAGCCTTCATCTCTTCTAGGACAACTTCCTTCCACTCTGGAATTTCTAAGGCATCCTGCACATTTTTTGGAATCTCCACACATGACAATTTTGAGGTAAAAGCACGAAAATTTGGTGACAGTTTCTAATTCGTTGAGTTTAGAATTTGAATCAAGTTCAGAATCAACTTCACTTAATTGAGTAATTTCAGGATAAGGATTACCTCAGATTCATGGTGGTGCAAAGGATCACAATTCTCTACTCTGAGTATGGTTCTTCCTTATGTAGAAGCGTTCAAAGGGTTCCATACCTATTTGTTTTTTTCTAGTTTCAGTTCACTTCCAGGGTTCAGCCTCATTGCTTTCAGGCTGAGAAGAATTATGACTAGTTTTCTCACAGCCTAGTGTCAAGTCATGAGTTGTAGGACTTTCAGTATGGATTTTGTGGTTTTTGGGTAAAAAAGGCAGTAGTAAGAGTACCTTTTTGGGCCAAAGAACAAGATAAATTGTCATTTTTGGAGAAAAAAGTCTGTACAAGTGCTCTAGTTGTTCCTTTGTGAATGGGTTTGTCTCTGAAGTAGGAGGAGGCTCTTGAGTCTCCTCAGCCGTGGCCTGAAAAGCATGCCCAACTCTGATGGATTTCTTCTTCCAATTAGGTGGCTTTCCATGGATTCGCCAACAGGTCTCCCAATGCGCCATGGTTTTTTTGCAATGTCACACCATGGTTTCTCCCCTTTATCATCCTCTGGAGAAATTCCTCCAGTCACAAGTGCTGAACTTTCAGGTTTATGGGCTGTGCATGGTTCATGAGTGTTTAGCATAATCTTCCTCCTCAATTCTTCCCGTCTAACTTCAGAAAAGACCTCCTGAATAAAAGGTAAGGGTTTTCTGCCCAGAATTCTTCCTCTTCCTTCATCTAGGCTTTGGATAAGGCCAGCAAGGAACATCTACACACGATCATTCTCCTCTCTTTTCTTAAACCGAGCAGCATCCTTGGGATTTTCCCAATCATCTTCATAGCACTGGTCTAACTCTTGCCAAAGAGTCATCATCAAGTTCTAATATGATGTGACGTCTTCATCACCCTATTTGGACTGCCAAAGTTGTGTCTTTAAGTCAAAAATCTGAGAGGAATTCTCCAAGTCTGAGTAGCATTCACGAACTTCATCCCAAACATCTCTGGCTATAGGTAGGAACAAATAAGGTTCTCCTATTGTTGGTTCCATATAGTTGATCAACCAGGCAGTAATGAGAGAATTTTCTGACTTCCACTTTGCAAAAGAAGGGTCATCCTTGGAGGGATGTTTGATCTCTCCAGTCAGGTATCCCAATTTCCCTTTCCCATCTATGGCCAACTTCACAGACTGAGTCCTCTCAATGTAGTTTTTTCCATTGAGTCGATGCACAGTGAGTTGTAGGCTTGGGTTTTGTGAGAAAGCATCGAATGGGACTGTGGAAGACCCTGATTGAACATTCCTCGGAGCCTCTTTCATGCTGCTAGACTTGTCCCATGGAGCATCTATCGAGGTGCTATACATGTTTGTGGAAGCACCGGTCATCGCCGTCTTTACCGTGGTTGAAAGAGGTCAGAGCCGAAGCTCTAATACCATTTAGGCTTAGAGAAAATATTTTATTTCTCACTGTGATGATAAGAAAAGATACATTGGGTATTGATGCAGAATTGGAAGATCAATTCTGCTACAATATGGAAAAAACAGAAAAACAAATCTCCTATAAATCAGGAGAGAAATAAGGAACTAAATCATAAATATAAAAAAAAACTTCCTAAACATATCTGAACTGATTCGGTTCAGATTTATTTCTCCTAGATTAGCACCTATGAATCTGGACAGATTCCTCTACCAGATTCGACATAAAGACAGAACAAAAATGTTGAAAAACCCTATATCTAAGTGTGCTGCCGTTATTTCCACCGCTATTACGACCGCAACCACCGCGACGCCTCCTGGATAGCGACCATCGGCCGCCGCACCATGCTCCGTAGCGATAGCGCTTCTATCGCGCGTTATTGATAACTATGATACATACAATAATAACCAAGTCTTTTCCCACTAGGTGGGGTTGGCTAAATGGAGCCAATGATGTCATAATGTCCATTCATAAGTCATATCTATAGATAAAACATTTACATCTAAATCTTTCATACCGGCTTCGTCTATAGTTTTTCTTGATCTCCCTCTACCTCTAGAGATTGGGCTACCCTCCATCTAATCTACTCTCCTTAGTAAGCCTTCTACAGGTCTTCTCCACATATGCCCGAACCACTTACCTAGATTTTATTAGAGTACTAGGTATTGGGCCCATAAGCCCATTTGTGTATATTGTGTATATAGCCATGTAATCATCTATACCTTGTAAGATAATGAATACAATTTCTACAATTTCTACCTTGGCCATATCTTTGGACAAAGAGGAAAAACCAGGAACCATTTTCTGAAGCTTGGATAAGCTTGGATGTCCCAAATGGTTGTGGAGAAGCTCTAGGGATGATATAGTAATCGCATAGATAGTGATGCTCCTCTAACAGTCCATGCTGGCTCATTTCCTGCTCTAGCACCTCCTCTTACTGCGGCTCAATCTCCTAGTGATCATCTTCCCATTGCCATTAGAAAAAGGTACTCATTCCACTCATAATCCTCATCCTATTTATAACTTTTTTAGTTACCATCGCTATTCCACTCCGTATTGTGCTTTTATATCCTCTTTGTCTGTTGTATATATTCCTAACACCCCTAGTGAAGCTCTTTCACATCAAGGATGGTGTCAGGCAATGGTGGATGAGATGATTGCCCTTCATACTAATGGTACTTGGGAGTTGGTCCCTCTCCCTCCAGGTAAAACTCTTGTAGCTTTTTGTTGGATTTACACCGTTAAAGTTGGTCCTGATGGTCAGGTTGATCACCTTAAGGCTCGCCTTGTTGCTAAAGGGTACACTTAGGTTTATGGCCAAGATTACACAGATACTTTCTCTCTATTGCCAAGATGTCATTTGTTCGTTTATTCTTGGCAATGGCTGCCATCCGTTCTTGACCCTTGTTTCAGCTTGATATTAAGAATGTCTTTCTTCATGGTGAGCTTCACGAGGAGATTTATATGGAGCAATTGTCTGGCTTTGTTGCTCAGGGGGAGTCTGATCTGGTTTGTAAACTTCTCGTTCTCTTTATGGTTTGAAGCAATCTCCTCATGCCTGGTTTGGAATGATTAGCACCATTATTCAAGAATTTGGAATGTCTCGCTGTGATTCTGATCATACAGTCTTCTATAGGAATAATTCTCAGGGAAGGTGCATCTATTTGGTAGTTTATGTTGACGACATTGTCATAACAGAAGATGATCAGGATGGCATTGAAAAGTTAAAGAAACACGTATTCCATCATTTTCAGATCAAAGACTTGGGCTTACCTTACTTAAATATTTTTTGGGCATTGAAGTGGCTCAATCTAAATGTGTTGTTGTTCCTTAAAGGAAGTATGTATTGGACATTCTTGAGGACATTGGTATGTTAGACTGTAAACCCGTTGACTCTCCTATGTATCCCAATGTTAAACTTCTTCCTGGTCAGGGGGAGTCATTGACTGATCCAGACAGGTTGGTAAGCTAAATTATCTTACTATCACTCCTCCAGATATTTCGTTTGTTGTTTCAGTGGTGAGCCAATTCCTTCGGTCTCCTTGTGATAGTCATTGGGATGAAGCTGTTCGTATTTTGAGGTATGTTAAAGGATCTCCCGGTCAAAGGCTTATTGTATGAAAATAAAGGTCATTCCCAGGTGATTGGTTACTCAGATGTTGATTGGGCTAGATCTCCTTTTGATAGACGTTCTACCTCAAGATATTGTGTTCTTGTAGGAGGTAATCTCGTCTCCTGGAAAAGTAAGAAGAAAGATGTTGTAGCTAGATCTAATGCTGAGGTTGAGTATATCGTGCTATGGCCTTGGTCACATGTGAGCTTATCTGGATCAAACAATTAATTCATGAGTTGAAGCTTCTCTTCATATGGCTTCCAACCCAGTTTTCCATGAGAGGACCAAATATATTGAAGTGGATTGTCATTTCATTAGAGAAAATGGTTTATCTGGTTGTATTGTCACTAGTTAAATTAGTTCTAAGGATCAACTAGCCAATATTTTCAATAAGTCTCTTAGGAGGGCCTGGATTGAGTTTATTTGTAACAAGCTTGGTGCATATAATCTATATCTTCCAGCTTGAGGGGGAGTGTTAGAGTACTAGGTATTGGGCCTATAAGCCCATTTGTGTATATTGTGTATGTATATAGCCATGTAATCATCTATTCCTTGTAAGATAATGAATACAATTTCTACAGATTTTACCATCTTTTCTACAATAGGTGCTACTTCAACTCTCTAATGCATTCATTCCTAATCCTATCTTGTCTAGCGAGTGTCCGCTCATCCAACGCAACATTCTTATCTCTACTACATTGAGTTTGTTCTCTTGTTAGCTTTTTACCGCCTAACACCCAGTCTCATACAATATCAGAGGTCTTATAGTTGTGCAATAAAATACATATTCTTACTATATGAGTTGTATCCAATTTTCTAAGTGATTATTTGATAGCCTTTACAAATTATATATGAATTTATTATTTCCAAACTTTCCTTGCTATTTAATTGATTATTTCGAAGTTTCCATGATATGTGATTAACTTTATAAGGAAATTTTTTGCATTTAGAGAAATTGAAATATCCTCCCTCATGCTTATGATTTGAATGACCTTGTTACTAGAAATAACAGGCTCTCCAACCTTAGTGAGGACAATTTCTCATTCCAACATGCACGCGATGCCTTTGTGCTGCCATACATAAAATAAAGAAAACAAGCAATCGTATGGCTGGCGCTAGGCGTTGGAACGATTGGATGCTAGGCATTGGAAAATTATGGAATAGAGCTTCAGAGTATACAGGGTCAGAAATTCCATGATCAGCTTGGTAAAAAGTTAGGCTAAGATGTTTTCAGCAAAAAAACCCACTTGCAGAAAGAAATTAGGTCTCATACTGGTCAAACTCTTAATAAGTAACCAAGAGCAAAAGGCAAAATATATAAGGATGTGAAGTTCTAGAAGAGTTACTGACTAAACAGCATACAACCAGGCATATTATTTGGGTAATTAGGATGGGATAAATCATTCCAAACAGTAAAAGAGATCTGACATAAATTTATGACCAACGCATTCACAGGAATCAACAGAGATTTCTTGGTGAGGAAGCTACCAAAGATGAAGTGTATTGCATTTTAGCGCCTTCATTACTGCTTTTGCAAACACTCGAGCAGCCTCAGCTTCAGCTTCTGCAGCCTCTGCGTCCCTAGCTGCTTTCTCAGCCACTGCAATGGCAGCTTCTGCCTCTGCAACTGCTTTTGCGGCAGCCGCCGCCGCCTCTTGAGCTGTCATGCCCTTCGTTTTTGATCGTTCTGCATCATGTTGGGGTTTTGAAAGAAGGTTGACATCATCACTCTTCTCAGTTTCTGGAGAATCTTTGGCCCTCCCATCCTGGAGTAACACGGAAGAGCTTCTTCTTTTCTCAGAGATTGCTGAACTTGGTGCAATCTTGTACTTATGCTTTTCCTATCGATAGATATGTCATACACAGGATCAACTTATCATATATTGAATTTAATCACATGCCAAATGACTATGTTACAGTGGGGCAATTTATCAACTCAAATAGAATTATATATATATATATATATATATATATATATATATATATATATATATATATATATATATATATATATATATATATATATATATATATATATATATTTGCAACTATACATAATGATGTAATCAATTAATTTATCGATGTCAATCATTTTCTGTTAATAACTTTCAGTAACATCAGACATGTTATTATCGAAGTATCTCTGTCATACATAAAAAAATCTTCAGTATGGCCTCTAAACATCCAGATTGACTATGCCTATTATACACAGGTTTGCAGGTTAGGATACTGCTTATTGGCTTGGACAACTAAGTTTCCAAGGGGTGGAGCTTAATGTACTTCACTACAACATTAACAGATAGTAAAATTACCTTGATTATTTTGCCATTTGCCACCATATGCTTCAGTTTTGTTGACAGTAACTTCCTGAGGTTTGATGGAGACTCGTATTTCTCCTAAATAGATGAAAGTTTCAGAATTACTTTTTATGAAATGGTGCAGAAAAGCATGTAAACGAACATTATATTGCTAGTGATACCTGTATTCACCAATGTTGTAAGGCTAAGTCACGGGTCATTTGAAAATACAAGATAGGCAGCATATAGCATAGTATGATTGGTTAAATTAGGCTATGCTTTTGTGAACCATTGTAGATAAAAAAATTAGAAGTTTTTAACTTGCGAGGTGAGAGGACACACGAAGGCTTGAACAAAACAAATATTAAACAAAAAGAACAAATGCAAGTTTTGTAACTAGTTTTGCCAGGTGAGTCGCATGTCATAGATAATTGAAATCTCTGGTAATTGGTAAAAAATTAAAAACATGGCATTTTATGGACCTATGAGAGAAATATTTCCAATCAGTTCCAAAGATTTCTAATGCTGTAAGATCAATCACAAAGTAGGCTGGTACATAGTTACATACTTACATCTATTTGAAACAAATGATAGGAAATACATCATCAATTCAATATAAAAGGGAAATTATATGTTACATCAAATACAAATAAAAATTATTTACTGCTGAATCTACATGTAAACCAATTCATGAGAAAGAAAAAAATCCAAAAGAGGCCCACAAAGTGAAGTGAAGTAGAAATACCCCAATGTAAGAAGCAATGGCAGCCTTGTCAGAACCATTCGGCTCCTTCATATTGATAATAGCCTCTAATATATATTTATTCAACCTGCCATCATTGAAAAGCATACTGCTGCCATAATTCAAAAGTATATTACCGCATAATTTTCAACATTTCAGTACAAGACGGATGAATTGCCATCAAAAGTGACATCAAAGAAGAAAACCATTACTGCAAGTAAAACCTATATATAATAAATCAATGAAATTTGAAATTAAAATTAACACACACTGATACATGACAAGATAAATGTCCTTAAGCACAAGGTGGTCAAGATAGTGAGTTGAAATGTAAGATCGTACATTTCTAAGATCTTTGCTGCCTGGAGCGATCCCGATCACACCCAAAAGAACAGGTTTTGGTGAAATTAAGTAGGATCGCTGTGACAGGGCGTGAAATTGGTGGGATCGTTACCCGATTCTACCATTTTTAAAACTTAAAACCCAAACCCACCTGAAATCTAAAGAACCCAATGGCCCAGAAAACCCTAGGACCTTCATTTTACCCCTTCTTACCTCATTTCGCAATCGATCTCTTCCTGCTTGGGTGGCAGTTCAGGTGGAAAGAGAGGCAGCTTCTGGTTCGATCTTCTGGTTTGTACTTTGCTCTGTTTTGTGCTGGTTTTCAGGATCTATTATCTGTTTCTGGTTGTGATCTCGTCATTTGATTTTGTGATTGTGCAGCAGGCTTGGGTATTCTTGGGTGCTGGGTGGTGCTTATTCTCTGGTTGAGAAGTGTTAGTAGATATTAGGTTATTAACCTATCAGTAGCGGGCTTGGGCTTGCACTAGTAGGACTAGTGCTTGACCTAATTAGTAGGATAAATAGGTGCATTAGATTATTCACTTATCAATCATAGGCGACGTCTATGTTACACCTGAGGGAGTTAGGGAGATTCAGGCGCCTTAAATCTCAGCCATTGATCAACAAGAAAAATAGATCAATGGCACAGATTTATAACCTGTAACATGTTAAACAAGTAAATTTTAATGACCCCAAAATGATTGTAATTAAAATTTGTCCCCACCCCAAGCCATCACCCCAAGCTCTCCATCCTCACCCCATCTTCGCCTCCACCTAGACACGGTTGTGTCTGTCTCCAAGTCAAATCATCTCATCCATGCCTCTGTCATCTTCTCCTTGAGCCACCATTAAACTCCATGCAACCAGACCTTGCAGCCACCAATCCACCTTGGCTGTGATTGCTGTCCACTCTGCATATGCAACTCATCACGCTGGAACCATGTCCTCCAAAAGCACGTCCTCTGCCATGTGCAAACCTACAGCCACCATCCGCGACCTTTGTTGCTGGCCAAAGTAGCCCCTGTCATTTGCCCCTCCACCATTCACAACGTCACCACTCACAACATCGCCTCAAGCCACAACGATGAACCTCAGCCACACTAACTAAGCAATGACCCCAGCAGCATGGGAAGAGCCACAGCAAGCCTGCCTGCGGAATCGATGACCTATGTTATGCATAAATTAATAAATTAATAAGAATTCTATGGATTTGAAAAAAAACAACTTTACTGACAATTATTTATTTGGTCAGAAGAGTCACCAAGACCACGTCCATCAACTAAGCCGTTGTCAAACCATCGGAGCCCACCCCATTTGTGTTGCTCCTCATGGGAACAGCCAATATCGACCTCAACTGCAAGCCTAGAACCGTTGCTCACCACTCTCTGTTATGGAAGGGGATGGTTGAGGGGTGTGGTGGTGAGGATGAGGATGAGGATGAGAATGGGGGCGGGGATGGTGGGGGATTCCATGTAGGGATGATCATAATTTTATAAGGGACAAAATTCATATTACAATTCTTTTGGGGTCATTTTATAGATAAAGCATAAACTAGTAGTATCAGGTCAAATAAGAGGGTGCACAAAACTCCCTAACTCCACAGGGTGCAGCATAAACATCGCCATCAATCATATCATATTCAGTTTTCTAATGTCAGCTGCCATTCTCTCTTTTCTCTCAACTCTAAAATTTAAACATGGTATTAAAGAGAGGGGCTGTCTAACATGCACCTTGGTACATGAATACGCCTTTGATCTTGGCCATTGATCAGTATAAAAATTGATCTATGGTCGAGATTGATTGCCTATAACCTGTTACACAGGTTTTATTAAATTTCATTTCCACCCCTACCCACGCCATCCCATTCCACCACCACCAATCCTTGCTATTTCATGTTCTTTCCAGATTTTGCAGAATCTCAGCCAATATCTACTTCCATCAACTATAATGTGCTCGGCAGAGAATTACAACCCATCAAATTAAAAAGAATTTGTAGAATTTTTTCAAGCACAAGTCGCATATGTGTCATTGGTCTTCAAAAGCTGCCTTCTTTTGAATACCAAGAACTCAGCCATACCAATCTACATGATCGCTGCAATGCCCAGAAACAAAAGCCCATCCTTCTTCCTTGCGTTTATCCGGTGTGGCGGTGATCGATCTCCTTATCATTGGTTCATTGTTCCTCATATAGATTGGAGGAGCGCAATGCCACAGCAGCAGCAATCTAGGCAGGGGAGGAGAACAAAATGCCAAAGATGGTGGGGGTGTCAGAGGAGGAGGCGACGGTGGAGGTGACATCATAAATGCAAATGCAAGGGATGATTCAGCATTGTTCCCATCTTGTACTGAGATTGGACAATAAAGGCATAAAAGCTAATTAAAATACCAAAGCCACAAAACCCAAGGTTGAATCCATGAATCTACCCCGCCGATCTCCTCTTCATTCTTTCTTCTAAGATTCCTAACATTCGGTCCGCCTTGTTGACATAAAATCGGGAGCAGAAAGAGCATGGAGGCCCGAGTTGAAATCTTCGAGAAATCGGTGGAGACATTGAGAAAAGCAACCAGCAATCAAAGGGTGAGGATAGCCGCAATCGAAAAGAAGTTAAAAGGAATCGATGAGATCAAGCAAATGTTTGGCCTTTGGATGCATAAATAGGGGATCAGATGGGTGGAAACAGAGGGTGATGGCGGTCAGTCAGGGGGTAAGGAGGATGTGATTCTTGGAGGGAATTCATCGCATTTCTTATCCAAGAAGTTGAGTCACTCAAGTTGAGAGGAGGGATCGGATTACGTAGCGTATTGGGCTGGGGTAGACGAGTAGAGCTTCCGGTTTTTGAAGGTATAGACCCTTTGGGGTGGGTCGTAAAGGCCGAGAAATAGTTCAAAGTGCAGAAGGTGAAGACGGAAGAGAAGATGCAACTGGATCTCATTAGTATGGAAGGGGTTGCAGTGAATTGGTATAGTTTCTTGCCGAAGAAAGAACCTGATATGACTTGGGAGACATTCACAGTGGCATTGTTGCAAAAATTCAAATGGGAGGGTGTCGGAAATGTCTACGAACTGTCGGCCACCTTGCGCCAAACTGGTTCTGTTGAAGAGTGTATTCAAGAATTTGAGGCTTTGATTGCCCAAGCCTCAAACGTTGAGGAAGAGCAATTGTTAGGTTTTTTTCCTGGGGGGATTGAAACCAGAGATCAAATGTAGGGTGAGACCCCATGAGCCAGGGGGAAGTCACTCAACCTATGTGGATTGCAAGAAATATAGAAGAGGAGTTGTGCCCGAAGATTGAATGGGACAACTCTTTTTCGAGGAATAGAGGGGTGTTTTCCAGAGTAATGCGAATATGGTTTCAATGGTGAAAGGAAATCCTAGTTCAAGAGTATTGGGAGCATAAAAAAACCAGGGTAC
Organism: Ammopiptanthus mongolicus; assembly: GCA_039655645.1. Classification (NCBI taxonomy): domain Eukaryota; kingdom Viridiplantae; phylum Streptophyta; class Magnoliopsida; order Fabales; family Fabaceae; genus Ammopiptanthus; species Ammopiptanthus mongolicus. The sequence goes on along the minus strand of CM077343.1, from coordinate 11,626,076 downwards.
TTATTCTGTAGGAGCATCTTCAGCTTTTTCGAATGGGACTTTGGGAAATTCTGAGAAAGTGGGCAATAGAAGAGAGCAACCGCACATCCAGAGGAGCAGAGGAGCTAAGCATTTACCTTATCATGAATATGTTCGAAGGAGAGAAGAAGGTAAATGTTTCCAATGCGGTCTCCTATTTAGCCCAGCTCACAGGTGCCCAGAGAAAACTTTACGAGCGACTATTTTAGCAGAAGGGGAGTGTTTGGGGTGATTTGAATGTGTTGGAAGAGAATACATAGGGTACTAAGGGGAGAACTAAGGAGTTGACACGAGTAACAACAACAGTTGAATGTGTTGTCGAATTAGTTTTCTGCGATTTTTGCTAATCCTGAAGGACTTACTAATGCCCCTGTTACGTTTTAGTGTGTAATGAATGCTACTTTGCATCATTTCTTGTGTAGATTTGCTTTAGTTCTCTTCGATGATATACTGATCTACAACAACACTTGGAGTGACCATTTGAGCCATTTACAGCAAGTGTTTTCTACTTTGGAGTGTGCTAAATTTTACGCAAATAGGAAGAATTGCATCTTTGGTCATAAGAAGGGGAAGTATCTTGGGCATGTTATTTCTAAATCTGGTGTTGAGATGGATTCAAATAATGTGAAAGCAGTAATGCAGTGGCTTGCTCCAAATTCTGTCAAGGCTCTACAAGGCCTTTTGGGCTTGCCATCGAAGGTTTGTGAGGTGTTATGGGAAAATGGATAAACCCCTTACTGACTTGTTGAAAAAAATAGAGTTTTGTATGGTTTGCAGCAGCTCAACAGACCTTTGTGAAACTACAGAAAAGCATGATCACAACGCCAGTTCTAGCTGCTTCGGTGGACAAGCCATCAAGTAATGTGGGACGAAGCCTCGGTTATCAAGCAGCAATTTCCGGATTCTAACCTTGGGGCCAAGGTTGTTCTAAGGGAGAGGGTGTTGTTAGGGCTCAGCCCAATAATAATAGGGCTTTAGTGCCTTACAAGTTCATACCCGTAGGCATAAGAGAGAGATTTAGGATTGTTGTTAGGTAGTTATAGTAGTTACTGGTATAAATAGTAAGAGGGGAACAGCTGTACAGTCGGTTAGAGATCGTGTAAGTAAGAACCTAGAGCGCAGGCTCAGTGGAGAGAGAAGCTAGAGCGCAAGCTCGGTCGAGCGAGAATTTAGAGCGCAGGCTCGATGGAGGAGAATTCCCTTGGTAGCAGCATTGTACTTCCTATTCAATAATAAAGAATTCATCATCTTCTTCTTTCTTTCTTCTAAGATTCCCAACATAGCCCAGACGCCATACCCTTGGCGGCGTTGGTGGTAGGTTAAGGGTGGCGGGAATGGTGGGGGTGGAAGGGGGTTAGGGTAGAGAAGGAATGGAATAGAAAATATTATAATTTTTGGGTAAGGTAAAATTAGAGGGTGCAGCATACACCCTAACATGTAAGGGTGCATAATAGAATCCACCATCAAAGAGATATCATCCGACCTGAAGGGTCTGTGTTAGGAACCTTGGAAACCGAGGTTTGAGTATAGAAGAAAGGAACAGGGAAATAATAGAGAAAGAATGGTACAGAAATGTACCCCAAAGGAGCACTCTCCTTTCACACTAGGAAAACCCCAATCAAAACTCAACTATTTTAAAACATGCCCTTATTACACTTCAGAGGTATTATAGGAAATTCCCTAACAACTGCTAACTGCCTACAAACTGTTTCCAACTGACTCCTAATTAAGTCCTAACAATACCACCCTCCTCAGAAACAACCTTGTCCTCAAGGTTGAAGTTTGGGAATTGACTTCGGATGGTGGGGATGCCCTCAAAGTTTAGTCACCCCACATTGTGGTTGATATCTTCTTCCGGCTCAATTTGTGTAATCTATCTCCCTTTCCTCGTTCAAGTGTTCATTTTCTGCCAAGATGTCTACCCTTAAGCTCTTTTCTGGGCATTTATGACCAGGACCGAACGCCAATCCACTCTGAAAATAGCGTCCCTCCGCCCTTCTCTTCACATATTCTTGGTAAAGGAGGTTTCTCGTACCTTTGCTCCTTTGTCCCGATATGCCACTCACCTCTGGTTTTGCCACTAACGCTATTGAAGTGACCATACTCCCCGTTTGCGAATTCCGCCCTGGCCCATTGGACAATTGGGTATTGTCCGCGCCCCCATACGTTCCAACTCGTGACACAATTCCTCCTCCACCTTGATATCGGAACCCCAAGCTTGTATTCCAAACATGGGACCCCTCGTAATTTCCAGCTTCCATCGTCGCCTCTTTGATATCGCGGGCTACTTCCATGGCTCGAGTCAGATCTCTTGGGTCGTGGGGTCGTACCTAGCCTCTGATATCTTAACGCCATCCTGCCAAGAAATACCCTAGCAACTGATCTTCCGACGTCAATGTTGCCTGAGCCACCAAGAGTTCAAATTCTTGAACATAATCCTCCACACTTCCGGTTTGCCTTAACGCCGCCAACCTCTCATACACCGTACCGCAGCCGTTCCCTCCAAACCTCCGCAACAGTGTCGTGGAAAATTCCCCTCCATGCTAATGAATGCCAATCTCCGTTTCTCTGAAGGCTTAACTTGATCACTTCGAAGAACTTCTCCGCCCTCGTTATCCAACCCAGTGGGTCGTTTCCTTCGAAAGTGGGTGATTCCACCTTCTTCTTCCAAGAACGTGGTGGTTCAACTTCCTCTTCATCGGCCCCTCCGCCCTCAACTTCATCCTCTTCGGGAATCACTACCTTGATCCCATTGTTTTCCTCCTCCTCGGGAATCAGCATTCCTTGTTTTTGCATCCAATTCGCAATCATCGCCTTGATGTCTCTCATATCTGCCATGTTACTCCTCATATAAGCCATGCAACTTTTCAACTACGTCAGTTATGTCCCTTGATTGCTGGCCATTTTCTTGAGAAGTTCCACCGAATTCTCCTAAGCTTCAATTCGATTCTCTATTTCCTCCGGCGAAAGGATCTGGCAGGTCGGACCAATTTGTTAGGAACCTTAGAAACTGAGGTCTGAATATAGAAGAAATGATCATGGAAAAAATAGAGAGAGAATGGTACAGAAATGTACCCCAAAGGAGCACTCTCCTTTCACACTAGGAAAACCCCAGTCAAAACTCATCTATTTCAAAACATGCCCTTATTACACTTTAGAGGTGTTAGAAAATCAGAGATATATCTGATAATATCTTTTTTTATATTTTAGAATATTTTAGAGTATCCTAGATGATCTCTTAGGATTTATTTCTTATTTATATATGATGATTTGTTTCCCTATTTGATTAGGATTAGGATTCTACATTTACTATAAATAGGACTATTAGGTTGTCTTTTGTAATCACATCATCACAATATCAAATCAAGATCACTCTTATTATTTGTCACTTTATTTCTCTCTTTTCCTCCTTCCTTACCTAAAACCTTCCAATTCAACAAGAGGTATTATTTATAGGCAATTCCCTAACAACTGCTAACTGCCTACTAACTGTTTCCAACTGACTCCTAATTAAGTCCTAACAGTCTGTCCTTTCTGCGATGTGGAATTCTATAGAACTCTTGTATGTTCTCCCTATTATTTCCCTTAAACTCTAGTTTTTCCTCTATTTTTTTCTCTCTATTTTTAAGTCAGAATTAGTTTGAGACTTTGGGCAGCCATCCCATGGGCTGTTGTTGGGGTTTCAGGCGACCCACTGGTGGTTGCAAGTGAAAATATGACAATTGCGAACAAATTTTGAGAAAAAATTATGTTTTCACTGAGTTTCTGAAACAGAGACATTATTGTTGGAAAGCCGCCTTAATTGCAGTCCGCCCCTAGCCACCTTAATTGCGACAACTTTGGGCTGCCTTCATTGCGCCTCGAGCACCTTCATTGTTCTGGGCGTGGGGGGTGTTTCGTCTCACATTGCCTAGCGATATGACCTAAGTAGTGCTTATAAGGCTTGGCAGTCCTCACCTTATAAGCCGGTTTTGTGGGTTGCGTTAGGCCCAAGCCCAAATTCTAAGATGATATCAGAGCCTATCCTAAATCCGTTGTTAGGCCGCCCGCATCACCCACACTCCAGGTACATAGCTCTAGGCGTGAAGGGTGTGTTAGAAAGCCGCCTTAATTGCGTTCTGTCCCTAGCCGCCTTAATTGCGACAACTTTGGGGTGCCTTCATTGCAGCCTCCAGCACCTTCATTGTGCTAGGTGTGAGGGGGTGTTTAGTCCCACATCGACTAGATATATGTCCTAATCGCCTAAGTAGTGCTTATAAGGCTTGGGCAGTCCTCACCTTACAAGCCGATTTTGTGGGGTTGAGTTAGACCCAAGCCCCAATTCTAAGAGTTACAATATATAGAAAGAGAGAATAATACAAATCCCTAATAATCAACTAATTTAAAACAGCTAACACTAACACTATACAGTATTTACAGCCAATAAATAGAAAGTCAATCACCATAAGTGTGATTGATTTAAATCCCACAGAATTGGGATTTTGCCCGTCCAACAATCACCCTCAAACTGGTGAATAGATATCAATCATTCCTAGCATGCCCACACATGACTCAAAGCATGGTTTAGATTAAGCTTTTATAAGAACATAAGCTTCCTAAGAGGTTGTGGGAACACAAAATAAAAAGATAGTTCCACTATCTATTTCTGACTTGATGAAATGCCTCTCAATCCTAGCGTACTTCATCTTGTCATGCTAAACCAGATTGCGTACTATGCTTATAGCTGATTTACTGTCATTGTGAAGTCTCATAGGAGTGGTAATAGATATGTTTAAATCTGTCATACGTCTTTGGATCCAAATGAATTCACAAGTTCCTTGAGCCGATGCATGAAACTCGACTTCTACACTACTTCTTGCAACTACAGTTTGTTTCTTACTTCTCCAAGTAACAAGATCTCCCCAAACTTTAGTGCAATATCCAGTTTTAGATTTGTTGTCATCTATAGCTTGTACCGAATCTGCATCTGAGTACCCCCACTATCTCTATATTAGTGGTTTTTCTGAACATTAACCCTTTACCTCAACTTCCTTTTAAGTACCTCAAAATCTGATTTGTTGCAACCATATGCCTCTTTGTGGGAGCATGCTTGAAATTCACACTGAAAGCAATGTCTAGCCGAGTTAATGATGGGTAGACCAGTTTGCCAACTAGGTGTTGGTAGATCTCCTTGTCGTAATTTTTTGCTTCCAATTCCTCTCTAGAGGCACCTTAGCAGGTCTACACCCCAATTTACCAATTTCATTTAACAAGTCTAGAATATATTTTCTTTGTGAGATAAATATTCCCTATTTACTCCTAGCAAACTCCATCCCCAAGAAATATTTTGAAGTTCCAAGATCTTTTACTTGAAATTATGACCACAATTCATTCTTGAGATTCACAATCCCTACATTTTCATCACTTTTAATTACCATATCATCCACGTAGACAATCAAGAGTGCTTGCTTCCTATTGTCACTCCTTTTAACAAATAAGGTCTGATCTACCTGTCCTTGTTTGTGCCCAAATTTTTTCTTAATAGAGCTAAATCTAGTAAACCATGCTCTAGGTGACTGTTTTAGATCATAAAAGGGATTTTTTAAGCTTACTTACCTTTCCTGGTCCTGCATGTGCCTCAAATCTTGGAGGGACTCTCATATAAACCTCCTCATTCCAACATGCCATTCAAGAAAGCATTCTTAATGTCCATCTATTGTAATTCCCAATCCAAGTTTGCAACTAGAGACAACAATAATCGAATTGTATTCAATTTTTCCACCAGGGCAAAGGTCTCTTCATAGTCAACTCAATAGGTTTGAGTGTACCCTTGAGCAACCAATCGAGCCTTAAACCTTTCTACAGTACCATCCAATTTGTACAATCCTTGTGAACACCCATTTGCTTCCAACCGTCTTCTTCCCTTCAGGCAATTCCACCATCTCCCACATCTCATTTTCTTTTTGAGTGCTTCCATTTCTTGCATCACAACCTGCTTCCATGGTGGATCTTGTAATGCTTTAACAAATATTATGAGGCACTTGAATTTCAACCACTTTGGAAATAAAGGCCGTGTAACTTCGCGACAATCGTGAATATGTGAGATAGTTAGAAATTGGGTGTTTTGGTACAAGCTCTTACCTCGTTTCTAACATCAATTGGGAGATCCGAGACATCTTTTTCTTCTCCAACTTCTACAACTGTTTTCCACCGAAGAATCTACTACTGGTTCAGACTCATGGTTTTATTCGAGTTTGTAACCTATGAGAAAAAACATATTTGAAAGGTGGTTTATGAACATGTGGCACTCCTCCTAGTTTTGGACCTGGTTATATTTGATTGAGTGGAGAGTAAGAGTTGGGAATAACAAGAGCAGGTAAGAACAATGGACTAACATGCTCACTTGGGGCTATTGGATCCCAAGGATGGTCTCCTGATGAGGTATCCCCTTGGAGAGCAGCCTGGAGATAAAAGAATCGATTTTCCACAAAGGACACATCACAGGAAAAAAAAAAAAAACCGTTTGGAGGAAGGATGATAACTCGGTACCTATTTTGAGAAGCAGAATTGCCCGGGAAAACACACTTACAAGCTCTGGGGTCAAGTTTACCGAGATTAGGAAGATTATTATGAACAAAGGCAAGACACCTGAAAATTGAAGAGGAAGAAATTTATGGATATGAGAGGAAGGGGCGATGGAGAGTAAAGAACTAAGTGGAGTGCTAATTTGAGGACTTTGGATGGTAAGTGGATAATAAGGTAGGCTGAAGTAAAGATAGCTTCTCCACAAAAAGAACGAGGGACATCGCTAGTAATGATGAGAGACCGAGCAACTTCTAGTAAGTGACAGTTCTTCTCCTTAGTCACCCCATTTTGCTGAGGAGTGTACGAGCAAGAACTTTGATGAAAGATACCATGTTATTGAAGGTAATGATTAAAAGCCTAAGAAAAATACTCTTTTCCATTATCAATGCGAAGAATATGGATAGAAGACTAAAAAACATTTTTTATAAATTGGTGGAATCGTTTAAAGAGCATAGGAACCTTAGACTTATCCTTCATTAGGTACCCATACACCCAACAAACTCGAGTGTGATTGTCAATGAAAGTAACAAACCACTGTTTTCCATTGATGGTGGAAACTCGAGTTGGACCCTAGACATCACTATGCACAAGGTAAAAATGTGCAGACGATGTATAAGGATGAGGGGGATGTCAAAATGAAAAGAGTGAGGGTCTTAAATTATAAATAACTTGGGGTACAAATATTTAAAATATGAAAAACTAGAATGCCTAATCGTTGGTGTAGGAGAAGAACATCAGACTCAGAGACAGTATGTAGACCCACAGGAATAGAGGGACTTCATAACCACGGTTAGAAAGTCAATCACCATAAGTATGATTGTTTTAGGTCTGATTTCAGTCTCTCATGGCTGGGCTGCTGCTACTTCCATTAGGGGGAGACTCTAACTTCCTGTTGTTGGCTTCTTAATATGCAATCATCCGATTTGAGGAGGAACAGCGAAGTTCATCATTGTTGTTAGAGTATGTTAGTTACTCTGCTGAGTCAGCCTCGGTAGCTTATGCTACAAGCTACCTCAGCATCTGTATATAGGACTGGTGTAACCAACTCTAGTTAACAATAACAGATTACAGTTTTCAGTTTCTCTCCTTCTCTCTCTCTCGACTCTCTCTTCTCTCTTTCTAATAATTGTTGACTACATTTGGGTGGCTAGTGGTGCCACGTTTGGCTTTAAGTCTGCAACCAAAGCGGCAAGACTTGAGGAGTTCCCGTCAATGATGTCCGGCAGCGTTTGGTCAGAGGCAATGGTGTTTTGTTGTTATATCTATGTTTGGCTTGTTTGGTTTGGTTGCAGGCCTACTTTTGGTTCTATTTGAGGTTTTGGAGTAATTTTCAGCAGTCTAGTTTGTCAAAGTTTGTAGTTTGAAGACTTTGGGCACAAGTAAGGGGCCCTCTTTGTGTGACTGGGTGGTATAATACCTGACTCGGTGTTTTGGAGACTCGGTTGGAGGTCATTGTGGGTGGTATGATACTCGACTCAAGTGTTTTGAATTTTGAGGTTGAGGGGGCCACTGAAGAGAAAGGTCAAAGACTCCAAAATCAGTCTCAATCGCTTGGGGCGTATGTCGAGGAGAAGCAAGCAGCTGTTTTCCAAGGATGTTTCCAAGGTTTTGTTATTCAGGGGGAGTACTAGTTTCCTACTTTCATGTATATATGTATGAATGTATAGTTTAAATATAGTTTTGTATTAAGATCCATGTTACAATCCTGCATTTTGTGTCTCTCCCCACCCCCCCCCCCAGTCCTAAGTAGGAATCTTCATAATCTTGCCTTATTCCTTAAGCAAAGAAATCAAAGTACAAAGGCTCAGCTAATTATTTATGGTACTTTCTTATCACAATTCACAAGCATACAAGGAGTACATGCAGACATAGAAGAATCTCCAGATATAAATTAAAAATACTAATAATAAAAATATGAGTCATATTACTTCACTCAAAGGCAGTGATCCATAGCACGGTTAACATAGTCTCTTCATTCATCTCTTTTTTTTTTTTTCTTCAATATCATTTTCATATATCTTTGCCATGCTTAGAGCAGAAGCATCATGAAGTACCATAAAAATTGAAGAGTCAGAACACCAGATACTGTACATGGGAAATTACAAAAGTTGGATGCAATTAGTTTAGTCAATTACTCATCTATAAAAATTGGTACACTAGCACACAGCTTTATGTGATCTTACACTAATTACTTGTAAGGGGTAAAAAATCTACAATTTTCCAATGTCCAAAAGCTATACCAAACACCACACTCATGAAGATTATTTATTTTCTCTAGACCATAAATAGCAGATATGTTTAACTGGAAGTTATGTAACCTTGATATTTGTTCTTTCAAATTAGGAGATTGCACTGCTCCACCGGAACCTGCTAGAGGCTTACTATCGAGAACTTCTTCATCACGTTGTACTGTAGTCAAGGCCAGATGGTTTTTGTCAACTTTGGGGGTTGGTGGGTTCCTTTTAAGGGCAAGCTTCGCCTTCTGCCGGGATCCCCATATTGCTGTCACATTTATATTCCTCCATTTATCCTGTTCACAGTTCAAAGCATGTATATTAGTACCTCAAAAGTATGGCATAACTTCAGCAATTTGATCAAGGCAAAGGGCTCTATATATATTTCTCTTATGATGCAATACACACAAAATCATTTGGCAAGTGCAATTGTAACATATCCAACCAGAAAGAATAATAAAACTTCCTTTCTGTGACATTTCCTACAACCTGCAAGGCTGTTGAAAAGACATACCTTGAGATCCACATTTGAACGCGTGCGCAAAATGGCACCGAACTCAGGGTCTGTAAGTATAGTGCGCCATTTTCCTGCTCCATGTTTGACTACTCCAGCTTTCAGTGCCGCTTCTTCTTCTGCGGTCCATTTCTGCTTAGGAGCGCCCATTTCTGCTTCTATTCAAGAGGAAAGCTAGGAAAGTTCAGTGCTTCCCTCTTCTATATATGCATCTTCAAACAAGAAAAATATGACTATTGTTGACCAACAAACAATAAAATGAAAATATTATACAAGTTGTCAATGATTCTTAATTATAACCAACAAATTAATTAAATAAATAAAATACAACCCATAAATCCCAAATATTTACCTTAATTCCCAAATCCACTTCAATCTCATCCACTAATCACACAATATTAAGCAAGAGAACAAGTAGACAAGTTTCAGCAACCAATATTCCAATACTATTTGTCTGGTTAAGAGTATTATAACATAACATTGTAAGAAGCATCTAGACCAGGAGCGTGATGATGTACTGCACTATTGTAATGCCTATGCAAGTAGGACTTATTATAGCAAGGTAGAAATTCAAACATGAAAACAAAGTTATACAGCCAGATAATACCTATTTTAGTAACATCTACATGTAAATTGAATACTGAGGTTAAAAAATTAACATTGCATTGCAGCATTTCATCAAAGTGCAAACCATTGAAGGTTTTTATTTTCTCAGTTTCAAATTCATCAAATCGATGAAATTCACGTTGAACTAACAAAATGACAATGAAAAAAGGAAACTGTTTTTTAGCTCATAGACACAATTAGCAAAATTTGAGTAAAAGAATCACAACAAATAAACACCGCAACATAAACTTGAATCAATGCATTCAGCAGGGAAGAGGAATAGCAGATTATGCTTCTGATGAATGGCAAAAATTAAATCTTTTTGTTTTTAGAGGAAAAATGGGGGGGGGCGAAAAATCAAAGAAAAATCGGAGGAAAGAGGTGTACCGAATCAAAAGAACCGCAGGGTCATGGTGGGGATTGGAAAAAGTTGAAGTATTTACATGCTGAGAAATCAAATTAATGGGAATGGTTTTGCGAAGAACAGAAGAATGAGATGTGTGTGTTCTATTCGACCGAGAAAAAATGTGCTGTTTGTTTTTGTGTGCTTTCAGTTTCAGAAAAACTTGGAACCCAATAGTTTGGAAATTGCTAAACGACCCCTCACTTTCTTAAAATTGGGATGGCAATTTGAACCCTATTCCTTAGTACCCGTCAAAAATACTCATGATGGATAGAATAAATATCCGTTTTGTGTGTACGGATACGGGTTTGGTTAATTACCCGCAAACAAAAGAGGATATGGGTGCGGGTACGGGTACTCTAGTATCCACCCCGTCTCACCCCGCACCCGCATATATATATACATATAATTATAATTATATATCAAATTTTAAAAATAAAATTAATGTAACCTACGGTTTCTTAACTATTTTTTCCTTTCAGACTTAATCATCTACTGACCTAAGCACTAACAGCAGCCGTTGATGTTCTTTGTGTTATTTTTTCCCTTTTTCTTAGTTAAAGTGTGGGTAATGGGTGCAGGTATAGGTAGTTAGGTACCCAGATGGTACGGATAAAGATACTTAAGTTGCTACCCACGTGGGTACGAATACGGGTATTTTTTTCAAATACGGATATGGGGACAGGTACTCCAAACCCTATCCATTGCCATCCCAACTTAAAATGCTTCCAATGCTTCATCCAGTCACATTGTTACACTATGATGAGATGATCTATGATCTAATGGGGAAATTATTTGATAAACATTGCGTATGTAAATTACGTATATGATTTTTCCGGTATCTCCAATAATTTTAGGGTAAAAGTTATCCTGCTCAATTAGAATCTATCACCTTAATTAAATAAGTCATGATAGTGAGTCAAGTCAAATGATTTTCATTATCTGATTGGACCACATAGACAATGTAGAATTATCCTTGAGGTACGAAAGAATTCACCACTTACCTATATTAAGTAAACTCAGTCCATGGTTTCAAAAAAAAAGTAAACTCAGTCAAAAAAAATGTATATTAAGTAAATAAATTATTGATATATCATATATTATACAGTTAATTATCACTTAAATAATACAGTAAATTACTAATTAATGATGTATCAATAATTTATTAGCTTATTAGATTTAAATTAGGTGTATTATGTTTATGCAAATATTTTTTTAATGATATGTTGTAACTATTTATTTATCTATCTATCAGTTTATATGTAAAAAAATAATTTTAAATTTTCCCTACAAATTTTTCTAATAATTCATTTAATTAGTAAATAAAGTAAGTATTGAAATTTTTTGTGATTTTAAGATATTTAATTTATATATTTGTTATCTTTTATTAAGTATTAGGAGAATGTTTAAGAAGGATATAACGAGAATCAAAAGAGAGAGATTCCTAAATATTCCTGAAATAAGAGAATTCTCTTGTTAATTATATATACTACCTTAGCTATACTATTTTAAATGTAGTTAAATGAATAATTAACACGTGTCAACCCACAAGAAATCAAATAAGAAAAAAGCGAATGTTCGTGATAAGAAATAAGAAAAAAGAGTCACTTAATGAAGGAAGCAACACATATCAACATCATAAATAAAAAAATTGGTCACTTTGGAGAACACACAAGTTTCGATATCATTAAAGTTCAACCCAAGAGTGGTTGGTCACAGTGGAAGTGAGCTAAGATTCAAGATGAACTTTACATGTAATTTTAGGAACTCAAAACCTAAAGTCGCCACTTTGGAAAAGATTTTATCTAACAATCACACTAGCCCGAAATTTCATGAGAAATTGGTCAAAGATCAAAAAACTAAACCAAAAGTAATATAAACAAATAACATAATTCAGTATGCTAAAATATATAAGGCAATTCCAAATAGTTTTCAACATCCCTAACTATAACCTAAAATCCCAAAACATATCACCACACCTACTCTATGAGTTGAGTATGTAGGAGATTCAAGATATATCCACATGGCATGAAACATTTCAAGAATTTCTTACCTTCAAAACCAATTTTGTTTGAACATAAAATCTTTTTTTAACAAAGATATTTTCTAATCCTCGAATGAAATCATGCCATTGTAAATTAAAATACACAATAACCTCCTTTAAGCAGACAATTTAGAAACTATGCTAAAAACATAGCCTATAAATCAACATCGATAAAATCACTTTGGTGACATAGGCAATGTTTAGGTAAACGGCTTAATTAAGCGTTTATAGGATAAGCATAAGGTATTTTTATAATCAAAGAGAAAATAATATAGTCAAATTGTTTTCATATAAGTTATAAGCTGTTTTCATAAGCTATTCTGGAGAGCTTATTAAAATAAGGCGAAAACAACCTATGGACATGTCATAAGTTGTTTCCATAAGCTCTCTCAAACACTCTGACAAGCACTTATGCCAGTAGATAATCCTAAATAAGCTGTTTATCAGCCAATCCAAATAGGCTCATACTAATATATAGAGCTGCCAAAATGAGTTCGACCATGAGACAACTTAGGTGGTGGTATGGGTTACTCTAAATGGTAGGTTAGGTTAATATAAAATTAACTCGCCAAGACCCTAGGTTAATATAACCTAGTCTGCTTGATTTGTAGGTTAAGTGGGTTTTAACTGGGCTAAACACAGTCCAACCTGTATTTCTTTTTTACAAAATCAGGCTGACATTTTCTCTTTTCTTTCTAGTGGAAAACCTAGCTCATTGCCTCCCACCCCCTTCTTTCTCTTTCTCTGAGCATTGCCGCCACCCTTGCACCCCAAACGTTGGCCACTACTAGGCAACAACCACCTGACCACCCCATGCACGATGCACGAAATCCATCCTTAACCTTCCACCTTCCACCAGCCACCACAACCATCACCATAATCTTTGACGGCCAAGTGCTAGATGCCTCAAAACTAGTTGGATAGACGAGTTGCTATTATGACCATAAACCAAACTTGTCATTGATGAACCTACACCAAAACTTTAAACCACCATAGAGGCGTCAAACACAATGTTGGAGTTACAACTTCTTCTAGTTTTCATGTAAAAGTCTTCGCAAACAAAATTAATATTATGATAGATTTGAATCTAATTTGTTTTTGATTAAAATGGCGAACAAATATAGATTTCAAATTAGAAATAGTGTTTCAGAGACAATCGGCACTAAATTTTTAAATTTTTCATTTTCATTTTCTTATTTTTTTGGTTGACTAACTCATTTAATCCACCAACCTTGGTGTGTTAAGTTGGTGTGATCGTTTTTCAACTCGTTGCTAAAGTGGGCCAACTTAGCTAGACTCACTTTTAAAACAACTTATTGTGGACCAACCTAGGTGACATGGGTCAGCCCATTTTGACAACTCTATTAATAGAGCATCACACGGGTCGGGGTAGGCTTTGGAAATCTTGAAGTATAAACTAATCGCCTATGGTCGTTTAGGTTGGGTTGGAATAAAAAAAGACATTTACTTTCAAAGTAATCTAATCAAGATAGTGTTAAGAAAAGTGAAAAAATCCAACACAAATGGTTGATCATGCAAAATATCCTCAAGGGTAGTCATAGTTGAACTGAGCGTCAAATCATGAACCTGGTACTAGTAGCTAGTTGGCGTTGATGTGGTGAGCGGGTGCACAAGTCAGCAAATTGTTGCGATAGATGTTGGTTGTCACAATCACATTGCACGCACTTCATAGTCACAAGCTAAGATAGAGTAGTAGTAGTTGGGTAGTCGACCATTGGCGTGGTGGCAAAGCATGCAAGTTGGTAGATGGTCAAAGAGGAGGCTAAGGCATGACGAGTTTAAATATTAGGTTTCTCGAATGTGATTAAATGTGAAAGAATATCAAATATTCTAGTGTATAAAATGCAAAATGATAGTGTTTAGTAATCAAATTATTAAGTCAAGTAATCAGGTTAAATTTCTCATCTCATCACTTAAATTAATGGCAGGTCAGTTTTATTGAATCCTCCCAAATAAACCTGTGACCAAACTAACCTAGAAATTTTAAGTTGGGTTGGGTCATGTAGTCGAGTCATCGGATCCACCTAGACCCATGGCTATCACTCATCCCTACATATTAATCCAAGGGCCTCTAAGCAGAATCGTAGTTGTCATTATCACAATAGCATATCCTAAAAACATACTAAACAATTAGCACAAACTGGGGGTCATATCCATGGATCTCAAATTATTAAACTATCATATACGCGTTCAATTCAAAGCCACGATTTCCAAAAATTAATCAAATAAGAATTTATTTTTATATAATTAAGAATTCAAATTGTACCTTGCTAGTTTGAACATATAATTAGTATAAAATTGATGTTGTTAATAATGGCAAATACATTTACAATAGGAAACGAGTTTTGAAAAAATTACCTTAGTAAATTCGAGGACACAGAAGACAAACAAAAAATGTAACGTATGAAGCCGGACGTGGCAATTCAATCATGCCACAATGAACATGCAACAAAAATACAAGACATGTTAGATAACAGTTTTAATATAAAAAAGAGAATATTCACAATAATCCATAAAATTATCAAAACTATATAAGAAATTAAAAGTAAATATCCCATTAGGTAGCATGTGACATAACAGTTAATCCTCGAGTCACTTTTATTAAACATTTGGGCCATCCATAACAGTCCAGTTGTATAGCCCAAAAGGAAATCATAATAAATAGGAAACAAATGTCTAGACTAGTCATAAAAAGTAGATCATAAAACTTTTTGGTTAAATAAGTCTTTGGTCCTCGTAAATATAACGATTTTTGGATTTAGTTCCTATTAAAATTTTATTCAATTTTAGACTCTCGTTTTATAAAAAGTAGTTTGCTTTTAGTCCCTCATCAGGGACTAAAAGCACACTAAAATGGGGGCCAAAATACACTTTTGGTCCTTTATCTTATTTTTTGTTTTCAAGTTAGTTATCTAACTAATAAACATTCTGATTAGGTCCTCTAGTTGTCAACGTTACACCACGTTAGTCCTTTCCATCAGATTTTCTATAACGGTGTTAGATTTCCTCCATTAGTCGTCGGAATCTCGCCAGAGAACCCTCTTATTCCTCTTCTCTTGCTAAAATCTGGGCATCATGTTCTTCTTTCCTCTTTTGAAATTCGAAGGATTCTCCTATGAGTTCACAGATCTGGTTGTTCCATGTTCTAGTTTAGCCATAAAATCTGCACAATTGTGTACAATCTACACCTCCCAAATCCTACTTTGAAGATTTTGAATTGCTTCTATAGTTGCGGTGTGGCTTTGCAACTCAGAGTCTTCACTCGCTATAAGGAGCTCGACAACCTCCGTACAATTAGGTCATGTTAAAACCTTGCCGAATGGCCAGGAATTCTGCCAAGAGCATGTCTCAACCCACTTGGAGATCAGAGAAACCTCCGAGCCAGGCATTGTCGGATGCTTGGGTAACTCTTCATATCCCCAATATGCCCAAGTCCAACTACCTGCCACTCCCATCAACATTTTAGCAAGACATCTTGCTACCTCCGAATCAGAGGTAACAAGGAAAAACTGTTGTAGCTCGTTGGAGGTATGTTAAATGTTCCTAATAACTAGGTTGTTTTCCTATTTTTGGTCATCCAAAACCAACTTTCTTCTCTGCCTCCAACCACCGGATCACAGCCAAACAGATATGAGCATTAACACCTGTAACTAACTTGGTTATCCATATTGCATGGTTCTCATTATGGAAAAAAGGATTCCTTACCAAGCCCAATCTGTTCCAAACATCCAAAGAGTAGGGATGATCTTTAAGACACTGGAAGACATCCTCCAACTGGCCTAAGCAACACGCACAAGAGAGCGTAGTAGTAATTGGACGGTGAGCATATGAGTGTGAGGGGAGCACTCATCAGAGAGGTAAACAACTCCACCATATGGTGGCTAGGGTTTTCAAAAAGGGGAAAGAAGAAGATGTTGCCCATATTTCAGAGAGAGAAGAGAAAGAATAGGGGTCTTATACGAGAGTCCGACGACTAACAACGGAAATCTAAGACCATTATAGAAAATCTGACGAAAAGAACTAACGTGATGTAACGTTGACAACATAGAGGACCTAATCAGAATATTTATTAGTTGCAGAACCAACTTGAAACCGAAAAAGAAGATAGATGACCAAAAGTGTATTTTAGCATAAAATAAGAGACTAAAGATGAATAAAATTTTAATACGGCTAATTAAATCCAAAAACCGTCATATTTACATGAACTAAAGACTTATTTAAACAAAAACTTTTCAATAGACTATGATAACAAATAAAAAATAGTGACCCACTTAAAACAATACTATACATAAACAAAACACCAAACAACTTGATATTGAGCCAAAATAAAAAATATGAAAAAAAGGACCAGCATCCCATTAGGGAAAAAAGTTTGGGAGAAATTACACGAATCTTCCTTGAGATTTGACTTAATTACACTCTACATCCCTCTTGTTTTAAAAGTTACACGCACCTTTCGTTAGGGGAGGTCAATGTAACTTCAATCATCACCCATTCAGGGGAGGTAAGTGTAATGATACGTAAATCTTAATGGAGATTTGTATAATTTCTATCTCAATGGTAGTTGGTGTAATTTCAAAATGAAAAGTGGCAGGTGTAATTAAAGTAAATCTCAGCGGAGGTCATATAATTTTCCCAAAAGTTTTCACTCATAAAATTATTCAATATTTGAGAAAAAAAGGGATTCATAAATCTATCTTTAAATTGAAACCATTTGATCAGACAAAAATATTCATATTTATATCAAATACCATTATTAAATTCTATGAATTTAAGTATATAATTTGTAAAAAAAAAAAAAAAAAAACAAATTACATGATGATTACTCAACATTAAACGATTCGATTTCATCAAATCAAAATTCTATATATGAACCGCATAATAATAAACCCAAAAGTTTGTGAATCTAAGTTATCTTTACAAATACCATGATTCTATGTGAACTATTGATTCATAATAACAATCACACTAAGATATATATTAAATTATAGGAAAAAGATTTGAGTTTCTTAGGTTAAAATTAGGATTCATGATATGCAATGGGGTGTTAAATTCATATAATGTAGATCTGACAAAACATGTAAGAACAAATCTATATCATATATGAAATCAGAATAACACAAATATCATGGATGAGATAGATCACGTACCTCTCTTCAACTCCAAATGCAGCGCTCAATAGGTTAAGAGTGGAAAAGAGTCGGGGCCACTCTCTTTATATATAGATGTGTCAGATGTTAACCCTAGTGACCCTCCCAACACGGGCTATTAAAGGTTTAGGCCTACACTAATTGCCACCTATTACATAAGTCCAATACAGTATAGTAAGCCCAAAATAGATGGATTACAAACTTGTGGTCTTAATTCATTCTAAGTGTCGATTACATGTCAACCCGCTTTTATAAAACCCAAAATATCATTTTTAGTAGTAGACATAATAGGAAACAAAAATTTAAGAGACAATCTATATTATGAGTATAACAAGGATGAGGAATATGGTCCCAAGTATTATTGCAATGTTGTGTTTTTATTAAGAAATACTTGTATAATTTGCGAAGAGCATGTTCTTCTCCGAGAGGATATCCACTATTGGATTTCACTTTTAGAACTTTTAGAAATCTATTGAAACCTATTGAAAATGATGTGATGGACAGAGGCAGGTCAAAACAATATGAATGAAACCTATTAAAAATATTAAAATAAGAATGTTAGCCAAAAGAAATGAATGGGTCAGGCTCACGCCCTTTATAGAAAATATTAAAATAATTACTTAAAATATTAAAGATTGAAAACCTATTACCTATTGAAACTGCGTACGCATATCATGGAGCACTTTGCCTCTATTCAACTTTAGCACTTTGCCTCTGTCCAATATGTTCATCCGTACGCGGTACAACGGTAAAGACGTAGAGTCACATTCATGGAATAGTAAACCTATTTAGCTCAATAAAATTTCTTCACTATCTCGCATTCGTCTGTCGTCCATACTCCACGGGTATATGTTCATTTTTATTCATGCATATTTTTTAATCAAATCTTGGTTTCTAATTAAAAAAACTAAATACAAAGAAATAAATGTGTTATATTTATCCTTTCTCTATGATTGTGTTTGACTTTCAATTAATATATGTTTGCCTTTTAATTTCAATTTTTTATTAATAATATTATTGTAGAGAGTACTATGGGGAAATCATCTACCATTGATGCATATTTTAAAAGAAAAGCTAATGAAGCTCCTCAAGTTAGTAATTCATCAACTCTTCCATCAGCCACACAAATACCAGATACTACTGAACTGTCTGAACAACAGTTTAAAGTTCCTTGAATAGAAGAAGAAATTGATATATCTTTACTAGAGAGTGATCTAGGAAAACGCTATTCTATTTTGTGAGAAGCATGAAATCAATGTTCCTGAGATGACTACCTTGTATATTCCTAAAAGAGGCTGAGCTCGCCAAAATGTTGATCATATTACAGTTGAACATTATTATCGTACTAATTTGTTCATTGCTACACTTGATACTCAATTATAGGAGCTTAATAGTAGATTTTGTGATAATATGGTGGAATTGCTTACTTTGAGTTCAACTTTAGATCCAAAAGATATTTACAAATCACTGAATGTGGAGAAAATTTATGATTTGACAACAAAGTTTTATCCCGATGATTTTATCGACCAAGAGAAGTTGCACTTTAGAATACAAGCTCAACATTATGAAGCTGATGTTCCTTTTCATTCTGAATTGAGAAATCTATCAACAATTTCTGAGCTATGTCAAGGATGGTGAAAACAAAAAAAATACTTGACTATCATTTGATTAACCGTTTAATTCGTTTGGTATTGACTCTTTCCGTTTCAATTGCTACAACTGAGAGATCATTTTCAGGTATGAACATTGCAAAAAATAGGCTTAGACACAAGATGGAAGATGGATTTCTAGCTAATTGTCCGATTACTTACATTGAGAGAAGGATTGCTGAAAAGTTTGATACAGATTCTTTTATTGATGAATTTTATGATAAGAAACAACGACCTGCACGACTTAGATAAATTGTATGATGTATTTAACTATTATGATTTAATGTTTATTTAATATTTATTATTACATTTTTCGGCCCATTGTTTGATGAATTCCTGGATCCGTCCTTGGATGTGCTGACTGAAAAAAGATTTTACGATAATATATTTCGTTTGGGTTATGTAAAAAAACACTTTTATACTGTAAATTACAAAATGGTATGAAATTATTTGTATAGTTTAATAATATTTGTTTAATAGTTAGTTAGTCATATGGATTGAAAATCGAAAATCCTAACTATTAATCAATTATTGCAACTATCTTATACGAGCAATCAATTAATCAGAGAAAATTCTCAAAGGAAAATGAAACAAAAAATTTGCATATTTGAAATAACAAGTATCTAAAATTTTCGAATTCAATTAGAGAGGTACTAGATTCACCCATTCACCCATCAGTTCACAAAACTCCAAGTCAAATTCCCTAAAATTAAATCAACAAAATAATTTGTTAATCAAAACACTGATGCATTTAAAAGTCTATGTGTAGTTCGATTAAGTATGGTTCCCTTAATTAATAAACTGTGTCCTTGATTATTAACCCAAGTTCCCCCCATTAAGCGCAATTCTTAATTGACTATGCAAGGCCTATGAATATATTTCTATCTCATATGCTACTCAACACATTTACCCATAAGATGCAATCCAACTTGTACTATATATTCATATGCACCGTCTAAACCCAATTATCTATATCTAGAATCAAAGGGTTTTCTTAATTCAATTCAATTGTTGACCACCCAATAGAAATCATTTACCGATAAAGTAAAAGGGAAATTTAACAGTCAATCTACTTGATAAGATTCGAAGGATCCTGTAGAAAAGAGTTTAGCAATTCATAGAAATTAAGAACGTCAATTCAAAAGCGAGATACATCATCGAGAAATGAAAAAGATATATAGGAGGAAGGTTAGAAGAAATCTCTGATGTCGTCTGACAACGTGATCCACACCCTTCGATCTTGATCCCTCACTTTTGATGCGTATTCTCTCCCTAGACTCTTTATAAAAAAAAATAAGGGTTTTAAAACGATGTCCTCTTAACCTAAAATTAAAAGGTTTTAAATACTAAAAGCCGATCAGATTTGTGCGCGCATTGCCAGGGGTGTTTGTGGGTCCAGGTCAACCCGATGACCCTACCCAAACCAATGAATTTGGTTTAGATTTCTCTATCTTTCGGGTCCAACCCGACTCGACCCAATCAAACCTGAACTGGTTTGGTTCGGGTAACAGGGTTGTCGCTTTCAAACCCGAGACCCGTACACCCAACCTATGGACCCGTAGACTCTCAGAATTCTCATTTACCTTTAGGGAAATTAGGGATTTAGGTTACCCTCACCACTCTCCAATCCTCTCATGTTCTCCACAACCGCCGCCAACCAATGATGAACTCTCCAATTCCTTTCCTGCCTCTGGTCACCACTCATGATCTGCCTCTCCAACCCGCGATTTAGGTGTGGCTTCTCTTAGTTTTCTCCACGGTGGTTTTGATCGCCGATGATGATTCAAGCTTCTTGATCTGCTACTTCTCGCGCTTCGCGAACTGCTTGGATTCTTTGCACGAGGTTAGGCTTGAGATGTCGACTACGACGGGAAGACAAGCAAAGAGAAGGATGAAGGAGGGGGGCAGCGTGGGGAGAGAGGTAGAGATAAGGTTGCAACGTTGTGTTATTGTCTGAGGTGGTAGTGCTTCAGTCTGCAGAATCATCACGGAGAAGATAACAATTTTTAGGGCGCCGTACTATCAGGGAGTCAGGGACGCACTATCGTGTTGTGGGCTTTGGTTTTAGGGTGTGTTTTACGTTCGACCCGGTTACCCGACCCGAACCAACCCAACTTTGATCGGGTTGGTTTGGTTCGGGTTTGACAACAAAAATACAGGAACCCAACCCAACCCGTAAAAAAAAATTTGGTTCGGGTAACGAGTTTGGTCAAAACCGACCCAACCCGACCTGTTAATACCCCTACGCATTACTGCACAAGTGATCTTGTTGTAGCGTGTTTCCCCTTCATATATGAACTAGCATGCAACGCGCTGGTCTTGAACTTGCTGCATCTAGCTATTCCCTGCCAAAAGCCTTCTTCATAAATTGAGTAAATCTCCAATTGGGTCCCCGAAATTTTAATATTGTATTAATTTCGTCTCTGACTTTAATTAAATTCCAAAAACGTTCCCGAAGTTGTTAAAAGTTAATCAATCTAGTCCTTCCGTCAATAATGTTAGGGACTAGATTGATTGGGGTTGGGGACTAGATTAATTAACTTTTGACAACTTCGGGAACGTTTTTTGAATTTCGTTAATATCAAAGACGAGGTTGATACAATGTTATAATTTCAGATACCAAATTGGGGATTTACTCTCATAAATTAGTAGAGCTATGAAAGTAGTCGGATGGAAGTGGATGACAAATTAATATTTCAAAACCCATAAGCTTAATTTCCATAACTAAGTGTGGGTTTGAATTAGTTATGAAAAATAGATTATTTCAATAATTGATTATATGTATAATCGATTATTATTTTAATCAAATATAATAGATAGAATAGAATTAGTTTTATGTTTCGATGTGCTCAGGGACGGACAGAGGCAGGGGCAAGCAATGACCCTCGCCACTCCCTCCCTTTTCAGAACTTTTAGAAACCTATTGAAAATGATGTGACAGGCCGAGGCTAGGCAAAACAATATGAATCAAACCTATTGAAAATATTAAAATAATTATATTAGCCAAAAGAAATGAATGGGTTGCGTAAAAAAACACTTTTATACTGTAAATTACCAAAAAAATGGTATGAGATTATTTGTATAGTATAATAATATTTGTTTGATAGTTGGTTTTGCAGGGATAAAAATGAGAAAAATGTTATTGGTTTCAAAATAATCTAAGAAATTTTTTAAATAAATTTCAAATTTCTACCTTTTATAAAAATCGTTTTCCAATAAAAACAACTTTTTTATAATTTAATCAATTTGCTAAACATATTAGATTAAACCCGAAAAGTTATTATTTTTAGATAGATTAAATCTGTACCAGACATACTCCTTTTGGTTTTCAAGGGGATCCTCGCGCCGCGCGCAACTGCGAGGACTAATCATTCGAGTTGGG
Organism: Ammopiptanthus mongolicus; assembly: GCA_039655645.1. Taxonomy (NCBI): domain Eukaryota; kingdom Viridiplantae; phylum Streptophyta; class Magnoliopsida; order Fabales; family Fabaceae; genus Ammopiptanthus; species Ammopiptanthus mongolicus. Next base: position 11,603,491 of record CM077343.1, on the reverse strand, counting down.
TATGATCACAAGGACGATAAAGCTCTATCTCAAAAGTTTAAACGTTGCTACATTCTCAAAGCTCAGATTCAAACTCGAGACCACTGGTTAAGCTGGAAGAGACTTATATCATCTTATCTAAGCGCTCTTGGGTGTTCCAGAGATACTCTAATATGATGGATGGTCAATCTTTGAGCACAGCCAGCCCAAGGGCCAAGCTGGTGAGGCAATGGGTTTAGGCCTCCAAATTTTTATTTTTTTTACTTACAAGTAATTACTATATAGTTTGGCCTTTAAAAAAATTTACTTACTATATAATTATTATATGTAGTTACTTAATTATATAAGAAGACTTGATTCTTTTTTCAAATGCATATATTGCTTATAGAATAATGTTAACGATTCTCATAACTGTTACTTCGATAGAAAAAGGTTTTTCAAAACTAAAATTAATAAAATCTCATCTAAGATTAACAAAGTCTCAACAAAGCTTACAACAATTTAATAAACTTTAAATAAAATATAATAATTTAAACGAAGTATTATTATTAGCTTTAAGAAGGTCTCAGCTCAGAGTTCGCTTTAGATCTAAATAAGTGTTGGGCTGACCTTATTGTTAAGCACCAAAATAATTATTTACCAAATAGAAATGAGACGTGGGGCTTCAAGAATCAAGTAGTCTCTATTCACCCTTGTGTGCATGTCTCAAACTGTTACTAAGAAATTTTTTAGCATCACCCCCCTTTATTGATAGATGAATTTCATGCGGGATCCACTAAATCATATGAGCTCACACTTTATTCAGTAAATCTCATATGAAATTCATCCAACAATAGAGAATTGTGTTAAAGAGTGTGTGATAATTCTTATAAAAAGAGTGTGTGATAAAAAGTGTGTTGCTCCTTAGCATTCCTATAGTTACTAAACAAGAAAACCATAATTTAAAGAGCTACTTTTCTAATATAAAGAAGTAGAAGGGGGTACCCAAAAAAAGTTGGCCTAGTGGATACACGTTAGGTTCGCAAGATAAGACGAATGTGTATAGAGATAATTTTTAGTGAGAGATCTCTGATTCGATTCTCGTCTTGTGCAAAATAAATCTCTTAGGATGGGGTCAACCCATGTTGATCCAAGTGCCGGAATAATAACTCACTTCCTATCATTTTGTAACCCAAAAAAAAAAAAAAAAAAAAGGAAGTAGAAGGGTTGAATTGGTAAATTTAGCGGAACAATAACAAACATGAGATGACAAAGGTTTGGTGATTCAATTTTCACTTGGTCGTGTCGTTCACAGAATCAAATTTTTTCATCGACAATGGCCAACACCCTGCAACGCGCGGCGAACCATGGTCGTTCTTTACGCGCCGCCCTGGCTCGTCCGTTCTCCACCGACGCATTGGTGGAGGCCAAACCAGGCGAGATCGGAACGGTTTCTGGAATTCCCCAAGAACACCTTCGTAGGAGGGTATTGTTTATAACCTAATTTTCTTCTAATTTTATTTTTATTCAATGCTTCGATTTCTTTCATATGGTCTCAATCATTTACAATGCAATGCATAGTCACTTGTTTAGAAAACCTAATTTCGTTCATTGTAAAAAAACAACGATTTTTTTTTATATTAGTTTAATTGTGTGTTCAAGTGCACTACATAATTATGATTTTAATCGTGAATTGCTCATGTTTGGTGCACAAATTTCAGCTTCAATGAAGCATTATGCTATTTATTTTTTCTTACAAAAAAAAGCAGTATATTTTATTAGAGCAAGCTTAGCATGATAGTTATAGCTTGGCTAGACTCAATTGCAGCCATGTTTATGGAGGAATATCAATATACCAACTTGAAAGTTTACAAATAATTGATGCATCAATGCAATTACATTGCTTCCCACTGAAACTCAATTAACCATTTTTCTTGTACTTACAATGTGATGCAGGTTGTAATTTACTCTCCTGCTAGAACTGCTACTCAACAAGGATCTGGGAAGGTTGGAAAATGGAAGATCAACTTTTTATCAACACAAAAGTATATTCTTCTTTTTAAAAAAAAAGAAAAGAACAGAAAAATCATTGACTGAGTTACATAATTTGATTTTTTTATTAATTTTTTTCTGTAACTTTCTTTCGTAAGATAATATCTAATGAACTTGATTGTTAGGGGGGAAACTTGGGATTTTGCATCTGAGTTGGATATCTGTTGCCCTAGTATACTGACAAATTTCGGATTGATACTTATTCATAAAAGTGAAACTTGTGCTATCATTGACGTTTCCTAGACTATGGCAAATTTCATTGGTTTAAGTTTATTATGATTTTGTGCATCCCTGAATAGATTAGTAATAAGTTACAGAGCTACTAGCAATCCGAGTATGATATTCTAAATATAAACTTTTTTCTTTTACTGATCTTATCGGTAAATTTGTAATCATTTAGCTCAGCTATTGTAAACCAATGTATTTATAGGTGGGAAAATCCACTGATGGGCTGGACATCCACTGGGGACCCATATTCCCATGTTGGTGATTCTGCCTTGGGTTTTGATAGTGAAGCAGCAGCAAAGGACTTTGCAGAGAGACATGGTTGGGAATATGTGGTATGTCTTGCTATCCAAATATTGAGTCAATGAGAAGATTATTTTGGTCTTTTTAGTCTTAAGAGAGGCCTTTTGTTATGGTTCATACCTGATCTTATTAAGCTTAATTATTATTAGGTGGACTGATTCATGTTTTCTTGCTCATGCTTCAATTAGGATGTTAATTAAAAGTCATATTCTATAGAATGATGGTATCGATATTGCATTCAGCTATCAAACTTAGGAGAATCAGCATATCTTGTTTTTCAGATTACAGTGAGACATTTGTCAATAGAATATGGTAGTTAGTCATTTCATGTTGCTTCAAGCATTTAGCCACTAAACAGAAAAATTAACTTGATAAGTCTGTTTGTATCATTTCGTGCATTGGTTTCCCTCATGTTTAGGGTTTTTGTTTTTGTTTTTAAATTATTATTATTATTATTAACAAAAGCTCTGAACTTGTTTCAGGTCAAGGCCCGCCACACGCCATTGCTGAAGGTTTGAGCTTCTTTCACGATTTGTATTATGATTTTAGTAATTTGAATGTTGATGGCATTAGTTTATTTCACCACCTTATTTGTGCTTGCTTTGTGTCTTCAATAATAATAGCTCTGTTAACTTATACTTGTGGTTGTAGGTTAGAGCATATGCAGACAACTTTAAATGGAAGGGCCTACCCAAATCTGATGAAGAGTGATTTGTTGGTTTGTATTCTTGTTCATGTGTTCTGTCTTCAGAAGTTCCAAGTTTTCTCTGCATCATTTCTTGGAACAAGAAAGTTTGAATATCAATTCCTATTAAAAAATAAATGAGACTGCTTTACCATTGCCTTAGTTTTCATCTACGATGTAGATAACTATTCACTTGCATCTATGTATGATTGATTCAGACTCTACCATCTTGCCTGACCACCAACTTAAATAACTAACTTATCAGCAAGTTGTTGTGGGAGCTACTACCCCTGAGAAACCAGAAACTTATATGTACTTTAAGAGTAATAACCACAACGACCTAAATTTTATTATAATTAAGTATTATAAGATCAATCTAACTGCGCATATTCAACTTCTGTGAAGTATTATGTTTTACTTTCTGAGTACGCAATATTTCTCCTGAGAAATGAGTTTCTCTAATAAGATAATATTAATCATGGGGCGGGCATTTGGTACAAGAGTTATTTTTAGATTCCTCGTAATGTTATGGTAATGGAACATTCCCACGTTTAGTATAGGAGTTAAAAACAATATTCCCATCCTTGAGGCATTACCAGGCATGATTTTAATCATCATTCCTACCAAATCATTCCCACATGGGGGTGGGTTGAGTTCATTCCCATGACCCAGGAATGCTTCTAGCTTTATGAAAGTACTTTTTGTCCACCCTCACCCTTAGCCACTAGAACACCATCTTTATCCTTGAATTTGCCATGGCAGCCATCCGGTGCATGTTTGGATTTTCGTTTGTAACTGTAAACTTAAGTTAGCAGTGACATTTTTATAAAATAAATTCCATCTAACGTGAAAGAAGAAAAAATCTCTGTTGACCAAACTTAGGTTTGAAACGGAAATCCAAACATAGGTGGCGGTGAGAGGTGTAGTAGTGGTGGCTCGTAGGATCTTGCTGGCGGTGAGAGGTGATGGAGCACTGTTGCTTGGAATGGAGATATGGCTGGATGGGTGTCTGTGTTGTGGAGGTTGCAGCTTGAGCAGCGACAGGAAGGTCACTGCTGCTAGATATGGAGATATGGTTGTGTATTGTGATGGCTGTGTTTATATGTTTATGTTGATGAGATTGAATGACAAAATAATGGACGAAGAAGATTAGACACCCTTGAATATTCTTTCCAAGGTTCTTATTTGGTAAGGCATGAAAATATAAAACACATGAAATACATCAAAAGAAATAGTATAAGAATCCTATACTAATTAGTATGATTTACTTTGTAGTGGTAAAAGCACAAGTCTACACTTAAAAATTATGATGAATGTCAACAAATAAGTTTATGCAATGATAAATTGTTGGAGAAAATTTAGGTGCAATTTCATAGGTATTTTAGATATTATTTTTCAGTGGGAATATGACATGTGTAATAGTATGACATGTCTATTGTTACACGTTATATTTTCATTGATTAGTTATTACACGTCATATTCCCATTAAAAAATAATGTCTAAAGTACTCCTAAATTGTTTTAATTTATGTTCATGCAAATTGCCATGAGCCCTTTACGTGTATGTGTATATATATATATAAAGTGAGAAAGTAAAAGGTTATTCATCATTAATTTGATTAACTATATAAAGATCTCAATCTACTAAATAATTTAAGAGTGGATAGTCTTTTATTTTCTCACTTTAGAATTTCACTCACTTTAAAGGAGTCAAATCTCATATTTATGTGTGAAGGGTGACTGTAATTCACTAATAATGATCCAACAGCCCTTTTAGTTTTTAAGTCAATAATGCTTAAATATTGAACTGTGGGTCCTGCCTTCTGTAATTCGTTCTCTTCACTTTTCACTTGTTTTAATATTTTATCCAAGTTTTAAGAAAATATAAAAAGAACAAACTATCAGTCGTTGTATATGTAATAACTGCAAGATCAATATTTCATAATGAGCTGTTCTATTTAATAAGAGACGAGAGTTACCAAAATCCAAAATCTAATTATTTTTTTGGTAGAAATCCAAAATCTAATTTTAATATTGAACTGGTTTAAAACAATATATAAGCTAAAAACACAAAAGTAGGATCAATGAAAATAGAGTTTTGCTATTCAGTACAAATAGCAATTTGTCGAACCATGCGAAAATGGAATAAACCAATGAAATCTGATGTTGGGCGAAAATGACGGGAGGATTCAAAGGAAGTGTGAAAAAAACACTATTCCTCGAATGAGTACGAATATCGTTTCATATTATTTAGCTTTTTCCATTAAAATATAAGCAATGAAAGTCTCTTGTATAATTTGAAGAATTTTTTTGTACTACTTAGCTTTTCCGTTTCATAATTAACTTGTGGGTAAGAGAAAAAAAAACTCAAATTTTGGAAATTAAATACAATTGTTATTTGAACATCAGAATTTGAACACCATATGTGATACCATATCTCTTTATCTCTATCTCTCACTAATTTTTTATCTTCTTTATATATATACATTTCAAAAATACATAAAAAAAGCAATAGGACACCTTATGTGTCCTTATTTAGATGTTCAAAAATCATTTCTGAATTAAATACTAACAATAACTTACAAACACCTTTGTGTGGAAGAAAACCTGTCAGCTATTGATTTTGTGGCTACCATATAATTATGAGATTATTACCTACAGTCTATAGAAGTCCCAAACACCTTTGTCTAACCACCCTTACCCCGTTGGTGAGGAGGGAAAATAACGTTAACTGGAAGTATATTTCCTACCAACAGTAATTCCACTCCTACTAGGTAGAAGCATCTTCAGGTAATACTTTGAATTACGAGACAGATTAATCATTTTCCTTCTCTTCTCAGGTATAGAATCAATTGAACATTCCGAAAATCCACGCCTCACAAACCTGTCAAATATCCGGATTCCGTGTCTTTAGAAAACCATTCATGAAGTTAACAAACAATATGCAATGTCGAAGAAAGAATGTATAGATTATGAAGAAACAATACATTGAAAGCTAAAAAATGTTTCACAAGTAAAAGGGTTCTTGGATAAGCTTTGAATTAAAGTGATTTTAAGATAACACGAGTAAAAGGGTTCTTGCATAAGCTTTGAATAAAACTGAATAAATGTGATTTTTGTGAAAAAACGAGGATGAGCCTTAACGCAATGATAAGATGGGGAGCGTAAGGGTAATACATTTACCCTACCCGTACCCTCACAAGGTGGGGAGCTTCTTGCCCTGGCTGTCCTTATTAGATTTTTGTGAAAAGCAAAAATTATATCATCATTTGCATACAATTACAAAAACATTTTTTCTTGCAGAAATTTTTTAAAAAAGCTTACACCAGACACTCAAATTTTCTAGAGGTGATTTTTTAATTAAAAAGAATCACTTTTTCAGTTTGAAAAAAAACAAAAAACTTGAACAAACGCACTCAAATATGTTAATATATGCTTGACATGCATTTGGGAAGGTACGTACCAATCTGCTGTACGAGTTGTGAGCAAGAAAAGCATACTGAATCCAACAGATGATGCCTTCTTCTCTATATAATCTGCTTATATTCGATCATGAAATTAAATAAATACTATGAAAACATGTGACAAACACCGTTATAAGCAATAGTTTCCAAAGATATAATCAAACAGCTGCTCAAAATGTGTTTTTATCATGCATTGCATTGACCACACGCTGCATGAAACTGTATTTTTTGGATGAAATCGTAAACTATTTGCCCTTAAAATTATATGTTATGGTTCAATATACAATTTGCAAATAGTTTCCTGTACAAGGAAGACTGCAGAAAGTACTAGCCAGCACCTGCATGAATACTTGCAAGAAACTTATCATAGTTGTTAGAATTACATAATTCACAATTCAAATCACAGGATTTGATTCGGCAATCCAGCGATTCGTATCATGTGATGAATCACAGATGGCTTTAAATCGTGCATGTATCGCGGCATTCCATATCACATATACGACTCGTATGGTTCTATGATCTGGTGATATTGTCATTATTTTGCTTTTTTTTCATCAATATTCTCATCAGAGAATTTGAAAAGGCTTAGAGGCTTAATAAAAATAACAAAACGGGTGACTTGGCAATTCATGAAAATCAATTTGTACAGAGCCAGTCGCTGTGCTTTAGTTCTTCTTATAGTGTGGAGTGTTCATGCACCCACTTCATGATAAAAAAAATTGAACAAACAATTCTCGATACACTTCATGATTTGACAACTGAACTTACCAGCTACGTCTCACTATCTTCAAAGCCAACACAGTATAAAAAAATCATGTGGTTTCATGTCTTCGGATATGAAAATACCCCCTAAGGCATGATCAAGAAGGGGGACAGGGGACTACGAGTGTAATATGAATGTGTTGACATTTTCTGCTCTAACATATGAACTTCCCAAACCTTACTGACTCCGCACTGAAATATGAATATAAAAGCAGTTGAAATGGTAGAAATACACCACAAATCCGTCTTAGTGCAAGGAAACAATATGATCCTTTTTTAGTATCAGAAAAAACCATGAAAACAATGAAATAGTCCCTTAATCACCAATAATTCACACCCGAATCACATAAGAATATAGGAACTTATGTAGAACCACCATTAAGGAATGGAAATTTGAAATGACAGGTAAAGATTTCTCATAAACTAGAAGAAAATTCATAGCAGAAGCAAAAGGGATATGAGAAGGGTGTGAGTGTGTCTAGCCTTCTTGATGTCAGTTTTTGGGTATCCCCATAGTGGTTTGACTCTCTTTTGATGGGTTTTGTCATTCTTTGGCTTCCTTCATGTTGTTTAGCTCCATTTGGCAATAAATGCCCTGTTTGGTTGCTTTGTGGCCTTGTTCATGGCCTTATTTGTTTGTTTGGCATCGTATGCCATGTTCTCTTCTAGCCGCAAGCCGTTAGTTGGCTGAATCAAGCCATTTTTTTAGCCACTTTCAGTTTTCAACATTTTCTGGATCTCCTAGTTTAAATTTGAAGCTCCTCATGCAATTTGCTCATATTCTCCCCCTAAATTTTCTATTCTGCTCTGAAGCTTTACAGTGGTACCATATTTCCTAGTGGTATCTTATCACACTACAATGAGTGGTTATTTATTGTTTTAGCTATAACTCACAACAACACGACTCTATCTTGGGTGTTCTAGCCCCGGATCTTTGTCCCAGATACACTGGCCCCATCTCCGTCCCGGTTGCTCAGGCCCTGACTTTCTGTCCCAGATATTCTGACCCCGACTCTTTGTCCCAAATGCACTAGCCTCGTCTCCATCCCAATTGTTGTGGCCTTGTCTTTTTGATACAGTTGATTTAGCCTCAAATCTTTGTCCCAGATGCACTGACACCATCTCCTTCCAGTTGCTTTGGCCCGAGCTTGTTGTCCTAGATGCTCTTAGCCCGATCTTTGTCTTGTGTCCCAAATGCAGTGACCACGTCTTCGCCCTAGATTCAGATGCCAGTCCAAGAAGCTATTGCCAAGCACTATCACATTATTTGTTGTGTTATAAATTTTTTTAGTCCATTTTCCTTTAGTGTGTTTAATTTAACAAGCTCAAGCTGAGGAAGCTTTAGCTTAAGGAAGAGTGTTGGAGGGGATATCACACAATTAATGCAGTGTTGGGAATGGCAACCATAATTGGAAAAACTAGGACTTAATGTAGTGTTGGAAACAATAGGGTCCTAGGAAATAGTTCAATTCTACTTGAAAATGCAAGTTGTATTAAGTACTTCATGAATATAAATACCAACATGCTGAGTGCAAATCACTTGAGCAATTCAAGCAATTCACGACACTTGAGTCTATTCTCTCTTTTTCTTTTCCAACCTAAAACCCTCTAGTGCACGAGGCTCCCACCTGGTAGGATCTGGGAAGAGGTAGATGTACGCAGCCTTATCCCGGCAAGCGGAGAGGTTGTTTCCAGGATTTGAGCTCGTGACCTATAGGTCACAAGCCAACAACCTTACCGTTGCGCTAATGCTCATCAATTCAACAATATTATTAATCACTATCCATTAAGCACAAGAATTGTCAAACCATAGAAGCAATGAATAACATTAGCATACCAAGCAATTTGTCTCCCTGTCCTTGGCCTCGACAATCAGGAGATACTGCAATCGCAGCAACTTCTCCACACTTCTCCTCAAAGAAAGGAAAAAGTGCAGCACAAGCTATTATTTGACCTTCTCGTTCAACGACGACGAAGGAACGCAATGATTGAAGCAGCTGTAAATAGAGAATGGTGAAAAATAACAGCCTTCTTGACAAAATTACCAGTAACCGCTATAAGAGTATGAAGAAGCTGTCACGAGAAGCTAAGCAAACCTCTTCATCAGTCCGCTTAACCAATATGCCAGACTCCTCCAAAGGCCGGATAATTTGTTTTATTCCAGAAATATCTGTTACCTGAGCCATCCGGGTGCCTTCATAAAGGTCACTGCAAAATCAATTAAAGGCAAGCAAATGAAAATAAAGGATTTGAGAGATAACACTTGCTGAAAAGAGGAAAGAGAAGATCTTACTCATGCATAACATCATTGGCAATCTGCCACATATATAGTTCATTGCTAGCAGACTAGGAAATTGAAAAATAAAAGAAAGTGGAAAGTTGCTTCAAGGGTATGACATATTTGTCGTGGAATGTTAGGGTTTAAAATGTGTGTGCTCTTTAACACTCAGATAGCCAGTTATTTTAAATAAGCCCCCAATCTTTTTGTAATCAATGATTTCAGAAAGGGTTAAAAAGGGGAATGGTCACAATTGGGGTTGAGATCCAACAGTCCAACCAATACATTTACAGCCTTAATCAATCTGAATCTCAACAAACTGCCATGTAGTCATCAACTCATCATAGGCAACTATAAACAAGTTTAAGTCTCACTAAACTATAGTTTATCAACATTTATAACTCAAATAAAATCAAGAAACAGAACAGTCGGACAAATAAAGGATACGATTTATTTCAAAGCACTATAACTTACCACCTATTACTCTTACCAAATATTTGCCGACCCTTGGACAAAATAATTCAAAATCAAAACAAACATTTTCCAGAGATAGGCTGCACAGTTTGCCTACCTAGCCACCATTGTTCCCATCCCATCTCTCTTAAACAATTCCAACAACAGAACTCCACTAATAGTGCCATCCAACAAGTGCACTCTTTGAACACCACCCTGACAGAAGGTGGATGTATTATTAGCAACATATTTGAGAAACTTGTATCAACTGAAATTTCAAGCAATGTCATCCTATTTCAACCAACAACTTCACAATGACATTTCATGGTAAGTATACAGTGATTGAACAGCTGCAGAAACAGTTTACTTTTTTAAAAAAAATCTGACATTGAGGTCATTATATTTACAGAAATTAGTCACTTGACAATTCTTCAAGGGCTATATGTGGAATTCTAAAAAATAATGAGATGAACCTGTCTGCCATGAACGAAAATAAAATTTTCTAATTTTCAGTGACTCAACATGCAAAGGCAATATGGACTTGAATGACCAAAACTAGTACAATTGACATGAAGGAAAAGTTGAACCATGGACTCACTCTGCAAACGAAGGCTGCAGCAGCGAGTTCTGACAGGTAACCATTCTTTCGACTTAGCCACTCCTGACCTCCAATAGCAAAACCTTGCTCACCAGACCATAGGCCATTCCCATTGTCAAAACCAATGCCATTATGAAAGGTTGCATAATGCCGTTCTGAAAATGGTTTTCCATTCTGTGGAGAATGGACTGTCCCGTTAAAATCGTTATACCCAAGAGAGTTGAAACCTTCTTCATGAACAGCTTTTACATATTTAGCAGCTGTTTCACTTTGCTCAGCCCTTTTACGAATTAGCATGTCTGCTTCTTGAAGAGGCAAGAAACTAATTAGATGTCCACTCTCATCAAGTATAGGACCATCTATAATGCATATAAGCTTGTCTGCTCCTATAGCCAAGGCACAAGCTGTTGCAACTTCATAGGTACTGCAGATGAAAAAATCATCAATATCCAGTATTTAAGCATTTTCAGACTCATTAATTGGGCAAAGGGGCAATGGGGCACCATATTCAAGGCAACCAAGATTTCATGCATATTATTCATACAAGCAAGAGAAGCAAGTGAGATACACACACATGGTTTCTGCTGCCCATTTTCTTCTCCTTAATTACTTATTAAATTTTTGGCTGTGTTGAATCATATCAAGTACTAGAAAGTAGCATGCACGAGAAAAAGAAATGGAACACATTGGCACCGGTGTAAATCTGATTCACATAGGCAAGTAAAGGTATTATTGAGAAACTTGTAACATTAATTTCTCCGTATTTGCTCTTTCACATTTCACAAGCAAAGTCCTAGCAATCAGCTATTCTGCATACTAAAGCACTGCATAAAACCTTCGAGTAATCTCTTTCTTACTGTTTTGCTAAGAAACCAACTTTTATTCTTTATCCTAACACATTCCCCTAATTGAAGATATGTAGCTTGTAAGGCATAAACTATTGAACCTTTCTATGACAAACACAAATAATAGAGTATGAAAATGAAACATAATAGATATTAAAAATCATAAATTACAAAAATGTTTCAACAACAGAATATATGTAAGCAATCAATCAAGTAATACCATCAGAAGCTCTAAAGCATACTTGCAATTTAATACTTCTCCAGAGCTAGAGTAGCCCAAGTTGCTTAAAATAACTATACAACCACCATCCAGCCTCTCACGCATGCGAGATACATCTACTTTTTTAACTTCCCCGGTTGACCCATAATCAATTCCATTGACAACCCCTCTTCTCTGCGAGACAACAAAATTAAAAAGAACTTGCACTAACACATTGATAGAAACAGTAAACGGAGGGACAATTTGAGAAGGCCATTGTTATTGTTATATTAACAAAAGAATGGACGGGGGACTGAAGGAAACCAAATTCTCCATATTGTTTGATAGTGAATCATCAAACCTTGGCTGCAAGAAAGTTACCACTGGCAACACTGACACCAACTTCATGCCAACGACTATTTTCACCATGACGACGAACATTGCATATGGAGGGTCCAGGAGACAATTTTGCTTCTATCATCAATCTTATTCCTCCAGCTGCTTCCATTGCAGCTGCTAGAGATTCATCATCAGTTATCCTATATGGACCAACATACTTAGGCTTGCTCCCTACAAATACAATAACAAGGTCACTAGTCATGCAATGCACTAGCTAAAAAATCATTTTCTCTTCATCTTCTCTTTGAGGGGTTGGCAAGTCGCAGCATAAGGTAAAAAAAAAACAGTCATTTTCACCATAGGAAGAAAACTAGGCCAGGAGCACCAATTCATGTGACTAAGTACTAACCTCTCTCATGCAAAAGATTGTCTACTTGCACATGGGTCCCCGGAACAAGAACAAACCGGATTCCCAGGTGATGGAGGAAAGCTATATCCTGCAGGCAGCTTACATGTTTAAGAGCCTAGCTAATAATGGGATTGAAGGGTATAGTGAAGAAAAGATAATTGAAAAATTCTTCAATTTTTTTTTCTTTCTGAAAAATTATGTATAAACAAAACAAAATATCATGATCGCACACTACTTTTTTTGCACCCAAGATTTAAAATTGCGAATGTGGTCGCGGTAACGTTACGTTTACCATCATTGCGTGCAATTGCGGGAAAATGTGACCAATGCGGCTACAATCGTAGTCCCAATGCAATTGCGGAGACTACCAAAACCACAAAGTTGCAGCCTTAATTGCGGTTGAGAACTTCATTTTAAAACCTTGGTTGCACCCGTTAACAATATATGAACTTCTTATTAATAACACATTGTTTGGTTAACAAGCTAATAATCAACTATTACTCATCAATTGCTAGACTATTAATCAAGAATCAAGATTGTCGCTCTAAAGTTTTTTCACATTATCAACCAATCACTCAATATGTGACTTTTAAGGTAATTAACTAATTATCATAATAGTTAACCAGAGCAACGTATGAAGGGTTGATAGTTTTAAAAAACGTTTATGAAACAGTGTATCACAATTAGATCCATTAATCAAACCCATTAACAAAATAAAATAACATAAGTTGTTAGCTAATAAATTGTACATAAGTCTAACAAAATTGATAATCAAAGACAAAGGTTAAAAATTTTGGGAGGTGCCTTGAGAATGGGATCCAAGAAAGGACTAGAAACAATTTCACCGGAAATGATGAGAAGAAAGGTGGCACCCCTATAGGCCCACAAGTAAGGCCATGCTTCACGGAACCAACGTACGAATTGCTTATCCTCCATCATCTCCATGTACTTGCTGTTGTAGCTCTCATTGTCTTCTTCCAGTTCCACGCTCCCATTCAAATCGTCGCTGAACACGTTGCACCATTTACTTGAGATTCTTATTCCCCTCAAAGCTAATAATGGTTTTGACTTTGAGTTTGACGAGGGGCAAGCTTTTAGCTTTAGTTTTTGTGGTTGTGGGTGGAAATAGAAATGGTGAGAAGAAAACTTGGTAGGGTTTGGAAGGGATGTGCAAAAGCTCGATGAGAAAGCCGCCATGGGATTGCACAGTCGAGGCTTCTTGCTCATAAGGGAGTGCGAGAATAGGCCTAGGTTACGCGGCTCATGCGCCAGTTGAATTTTTTTTTTTTAGCAAAAATTGGTTGATTGATCCAATAGGTTTATTTAATTTTTTACATCGATCTCATAAGTTTTTTTTTCAAATTGATCCTCCATTTTCATATTAGTCATTTCAGTCAATTTCAACCTAACATCATTAGTTTTGAATTAATGCGACATGATATTAGCGCGACACGTGGCTCTTGATTTGACTTCGTAACGTCGAAATTTACAGAAAGGACTAACGTAAAAACGAAACATAACGTGTAGGATCAATTTGAAAAAAAAAAACTTATGAGACCGATGTGAAAAATTAAATAAACGTATATGACCAATCAACTTATTTTGTCTTTTTTTAGTTTCGCAATATATCTCCACGCGTAACTGCGATGACTAATACCTCGAGCCGTAAGATCACAAGGATGACAAAACTAGTTTTAATACTGCGACATACCCAATGCTAGGATTCTTCGAACTCGGGATCAGTGATTAATTTGAAAGAGACCCATATCATCTCATCTGAACGCTTTTAGGGTGTTGAGATGCTTATTTAACTATACATGCTTAATATTTTGAAAAAAAAAATCTGTTTATTATTTAATTATGAATTTATAATATTTTGCATAATTTATTATTTATATACTAGTATGATTATTTATTCGTATAAAATTATTAATTTTGTTATAGGTCATATCAAGTTAAAAATTAAAAAATGTAAACTTTTTGGCTTACATGACGACGAGAGACCCCTTTATACTAATGTAAATTACTTTTTCACTTACATCCATCTTTATGTGTTGATCTTAATTTTATCCAATTACAATTGTGATTTTAACTTTAACAATAATTATATATCATTGGATGAAAATAAGATCGACGGCTGAAAATAAATATAAATGAAAAATAATTTACATGTATAAGTTCAACGCCTAAATATATGTGTAAATGAAAAATGATTTATATTAACCTACAGGATACCTTTTTTTATAGTAATATATATGCATGTAAATGTTCATGTGGCGGACAAACCTGAAACCAATACTTTACAAAACAGAATTAGACCTATTTAAAAAGAAAGATACGTATAAAAAGGATAGAGGAAGTTTATAAAAAAAAAAAAAAAAAATTAAAATAGTTATGCTCTTTTGCGAACATTGTTTTTGAAAGTAATGAGGGCCGAGCCACAACTTTGATTCAAGGGGGACTAAAATCAAAGAGGCTATATAAGTAAAGAAAATTTTAAATACTTTAATGAAATAGAAGGCAATTCCAGTAAAATCTAATATGAAAATATCGGAAGCATTTTTTATTTTCTAACAATTTATAAGGAAAATATATAAATAAGGACAAAATTTGAGTACAATTCTTCGAGCACTTGTGAGCTATTCTTCGATTAAAACATAAAAATGTGTAACAATTTATTAATAAAAGTATAATATCTATAACAATTATTACAATTGTTATATTTTAATTGAAAAATTACGTCATATGCATTCGAAAAATTATACATAGGTTTTGTCAAATAATTAATTAATGGTTGATAAAGTCATATAAAAAGTGGACAATATATGCCTTTCTATAGTTATTTTTATACAAAAATTTATAGATATGGAAATGTAAATAGATATAAAAGAAGTGGATATCACCAAAATAACTTCTATATCTCAATAAATAAACTATTTAAAAATATAAAAATATTAAAAGGAAAGGGGCATAAATTTTAATTATATTATAATAATAATAATAATAATAATAATAATAATAATTAAAAAGGTAAAAAAAATCGAGGCTAGTCATAGCATACAGAGGTCACCCCTTCGTCTCTGGAAAAGACTAGACAATCCATCAGACGGAGGCTTATGACCTAACTTATTTAACCTACTTATCGCCTGTTTGGTTCAGATTTACACTGACGCAAACAGGAAAAAATCCCATCCCGAGGTGATCATTCTAAAAGCTCCAAATTGAAGCTTCTCATTAACAGAACTTTAAACGGAATTTTTTGTTGTTGGAATTTAAAACAAACTGGCCATTAGTAAACAAGTGAGGCTTAAACTTTTTGAAAGGTCTATTTAACATGCATGCTAAGATTTGGACTTTTTAAAAAGTATATATTTAGCCTATCATACCAACGTATTTATTTAATATTTCTGAATATAATTATGAATTTAAAACATATACATAATTTACTAGGTATTATAGTGTGTTTATTTTATACAGAATTATTAAATTTTGTAATGTTATGTATAATTAAATATTAAAAAAAGTATAAGTTTCTTAACATATGTGAAGGTCTTCTTATAATTTATGATTTAAATAGAATTTTATATTATATCAGGCTTTTATATTTTCATAAATAGACATGTCGAGTGCAAAACCTATAATAAGTAACAAGTCAAGCTTAATCCAATACATTACGAAACAAACATAAATCTATTTTGGCACACCCTAACCTGACCTTTCACACCCAATTTGGAAGTCACTTAATCAATAATAATAAAAAGAGAATGGGGAAAGAGAAATAATCCCCTTGTTTAAGAGTTTCATAAAACACATGAAACATAATTTATATAACACAATTTGGTCTCCATTAGATCCAGGTTAGAACGAATGAATATGACTAGTGGAATCTCCGGTAGCCTTAGCGCATGTTTGGATGTGCATTTCTTTTTCCCGAACGCGCGTCTTCCTTAAGCTACTATTAGTAGCTTCTGAGATTTAGACACGATTACATGAGTTTTACTTAGAGCTGTCAACTCGGATCGGTCCGGCCCATTCGGGCCAAGACAATTTTCGGGTCGGGTTGGATTTGACCAAAATTAGATCGGGTCACGATTTTGCTAGCCCAACCCTCTACGGGTTGCGGGCCAAACGGGCTGACCCACGAGCCAATTTTTTTTTTTAAAAAAAATTTTAACTAAAAATTTATGTTCATATGGTTATGAATTACATTTGACTTGTCACTCACTAAGAATCTCCATTTTTTAACTAATATATGTCTTATAACATGTTTCATAAAAAATAAAATATTATTTAATTAAATATGATCTGTTATAAAACTATCGAGTATAATAAATTAATATTATTTTTGGAGTAGGTTACAATTTCAGACTCTGTGTGATCATTACTACCTAACAGTGAAGACCCACCAAAGAAACATGATCAAAATTGTTTTTATTTATTGCAGAATTGAATTAAGCACACACGTGAAGTAACATATTGACAAAAATAAGTGACGTAACATTGTGTTTATAATTTTATATTTCAGGCCAGTGGGTTGTCCCGGCCCATTCAGATCGGCCCACTAGAGCCAATACAATTTTCAGGTTGGGTTGGGCCCAAATAGTTCGGACTCGAATCTTGACAACCCAACTCACCTTTTATATCGGGTCATTTAACAACTCTAGTTCGGACTCGGGTCATTTGACAACCCAAGGGGATGGAAGTAATTCCATCGTTACTTTCCTTGGTTGAAAACATTTAATGGTTATGGGATGGACTGGTTTGGTCTTTTTTGTTCAAAGTAACCGGAAAAGGTGATAAGAACAGAAAAAGGAATCTTAAGAGCACCTATTCACCTAAATTAGAGTGGTCTTTGACAATCTGCGATTTCACATTACATGCTTCGTACATTTATAACGCAGCATTTATGTAAGAGTAGTACAAAAGATGAAAAATAAATTATTCTTGACCTAAAGTTTACTAATGTCACATACTGTATTTGTAAAACATTAATTAACATTAACTTTTTAAGATTTTTCTTCTTCTTCAAAATAAGTAAGAGAATATAGCATTTCTCAAAATGAATTTATATTTTTTGATACACTTTTGTCCTTGTATAATAAATTATTTCTTTAATTAGGATCCTATGTGTATTTATATATACATAGAGAGAAAGACTCAAAGAAGAGGAGAGGGAATTTCTTGATAAAAAAAAAAAGTTAACCTAATCCTCGTAAAAAATCAAATAATATAAAACACATAGTTATAAAAAACATGTGCAATTAATATAGCGATTTTGCTATTTTTATCCTTCCTCATCTTCTACTTTTCTTGGATTAATACTTAGAAGTCAACAATTGTGTCCTCCAGTCTGCATAAAGACATGTCACTTGAATGGAACTAACAACAGAGTGACGCATGAACATTGATCCTAACTCTCTCAAAAAATTTCTGTTCCTCCGCAAGTTGAATCAATGAATCGATACCAATATTCTAGCTAGCTTAAAATTTTATAGAATCTGATTCTGATCTCGACATGTTGAATCAAATTTACAGAACAAACCAATCCATCTACTGACCTCTAATGCCTATACTACAGCTTCAATTGAGAAGTTTCAAAATGTATGTGTGACCGTAAGAAAAAGGGAAAAGAAATTCTTGAGAGTACCGTTAACATCTAATTATATAATATTTTATTTTTAATTTAACAGCTTATATGATTATATGGTGCCACATTATTTGCATCAATACTGCTATTTAGTACAATGAATTGATTGTGACAATTTCTTAATAGTTTTTGAGTAAAGCACACATATTTTATAAACAATAATGCTAAATGGCTCGATAAGGAATTCGTGCATATGATTCTGATTGGTTAACTTTGTTTCAATACCCAAAACCTCAATTTATTTTTATAGTTGATATCATGCCAAATTTCATATGGCATTCATGGTCATTGTACTAAATAGGAGTATTGTTTTATAAATAATACAATATATACAATGAGATAGAACACATTATATAGCAGAGGAAGAGGTTAATTACCTTGAGAGTATCATCCAAGTAGGGACTAGCAACAATTTCTGCAGACAAGACAACAACAAAAACTCTTCCCCTATGCACAGACATGTAAGGCTGGACTTCCCGGAGAACCCTCACAAGCTCCTCCGGCTGCGCCACATCATCGCTGTCACCGCCACCACCACTACTTTGGTCACACTCACAGCCTCTTACCGCAAACACTGTCTTTTTTTTCATCTCTAACCTGGAAACACAACTACCAGAGAGCCCTCCAATTCGCACGCTTGGACCATAGTTGAAGACCTGGGAACATGTGGGGCCACGTGAAACCCAAGTTTGTCCATGGTTTTGTAATGACATGGGTGGCTTCCAACTACAACCAGCCATTGTCTTTCTTTTTTGTTTTGGTGTTTCAAAAGAATAAGAGCGAGTTCAGGTAAGAGTAGTAGTACTAGTAGGTTACTTGCTTTATTTTATGTGGTGATGACGCCACCAAAATGAATGTGTTTGTTGAAAGGAAAAACCATGGAGGAGCGTTACTTGGCACCGAGTTATATATACATATCCGATTTCTCAGGCTTACTTATTTTTTTTTTTGGGTTCAAAAATGTTTTTTTTTTACAACTGGATTGGACACTCAGACACTATATTGATATGAATGTGAATGAGTATCAATGTATTCTATATTCGGAAATAAAGTAGACATAATGTACATAGTTGCAAGATAGTGTTTGGTACAAGTTTTATTTTAATATTTCTAGGAATGTGAGCATAGAAATAAAAATTGTTCATGTCTGGTACAACCGTACAAGTTTTAAAAAACTATTCTCAGGCAGAAAAAATGCTCAAGAATACAATTCATGAATAAAAGTGGAAAACTTTATTCCAAAGTGTGAAGATGAGAAAGAAACATTCTTGGGAATGAGATTCCCTAGAATGTAGTTTTTCTGATAATAAAACATTCCATGAACCAAACATCACTTAAAAGAAGTGTGAATTCAGATGTAAAATCTAGCTTTACAAATAATAGAGTTTTTTTTTTTTTTGGTGCATCTCTCTATGTAGAGGAATTATTATATATATTTTTTTGTTTCCCAAAACATCCTTTCACATGATGGATTAATCTCCCGAGGTACGATCAGTGTAAGAAGGTTAGTTGTAATAACAGTAAACACAAGTATAGAGATTCCCATTTATGTAACGATTTCCTATAATGGTTCTTCAATCAGTATCGGTAACAATTAATTGACAAGCCAAGGTAATACAATAGAGTATCATAGTTTAGAGAATGGAAAAAGAGATAAAGCCTAGAAGAAGAAGAGGAAGCCAAGAGAGGTAGAAGGAGAGGGAGTTTAGAGACTTGTCCAAATTCCCTTTCCCACTCTCTACATTCTGTTATATATCTTTCTCATGCTCACTCTCATTTATTCCACGTGTCCATCTGTTGCAACTGACTTGGTTGCTTCCACTTGCTGACTTGGCTTGCCTCATGTGAATCGTTTGCTTTCCAAATTTCCTTTTTCCTCTACTGATGTCATAACAGTTAGACGTTCAAACATGAACCCCTCGATCCCAACAATATTTTTTCATATACATGAATTCATAGATCGTATTCAAAATCACATATTTAAGTGATTCAAACTCCTTTCAGTTGGACCAACATATGTTTGATAGAGAAGTTTTTATATATGTACCAAAAGGATGAATTATTATATGGCAATTGAGAATCAATTGTTTTAAAAACATCTTTATAATTGACTTTAGACATGCTCACATCAATTTTACGAATAGGAACGAACCTAGTCTGAAAGTGACAGGATAGTACCCTCAAACAATTTTTTTTTTAAATTACTATGTTTACTTGTTTAAGTTACTCCTTTCAAATAAATGAAATTTACACTCCAAATATTATAAATTATAGTATTTATTATGTGAGCAAATATATTTGTAATAACCCCATTTGAAAATTTTCGATTTCACCCTTTCAAATAATTGCTGCCTCAGGAGCGTGCTTACATTTCTGGTCCTACTAGCCACCCATGACTCAAGACGAGGCATAAGCAAGAACCAACCCGTTTTTGGTCTAGTGTAAGGGTAGATAAATGATGGAAATAAGTTTCCTCCAATCATTTTTTTTATTGCATGAGATCATGATCATATATTAATTTTTGTGTAGGTAAATATATTAATATAAAATGATTATATGAGATTCTGATCATAAATTAAGATGAACGTATGAATATAAAAAAACTCTAAATGCAAGGAATTCGAATCCATAAGCAACATCCTCCATGAGTGAGTTGTATGGTGATATTGACATGTTATTGTAGCATAATGAGAGACGAACCAAACCAGAATTATTGTCTGAA
Organism: Ammopiptanthus mongolicus; assembly: GCA_039655645.1. Lineage (NCBI taxonomy): Eukaryota > Viridiplantae > Streptophyta > Magnoliopsida > Fabales > Fabaceae > Ammopiptanthus > Ammopiptanthus mongolicus. The sequence goes on along the minus strand of CM077343.1, from coordinate 11,582,553 downwards.
TTGTCGAGTCAACTTTTATGAAGTGAGGGCCACCTATACTATGAATGATGGCAATATCACATGTGAATAGGCATATATGACCAAGAGCCGTATGCTAGCGCCGTTACCTTCCTTTGGCAATTATCAAATGACTTAATTTAGCAATTATCGAATAATCAGTACACTACACTCCATGTTCAGTAGTATACTATACAACGAAATAGCATAGATCTTCATTATATAAAGTAATGACGCCATTAAGAGTATGAATCACAAGATCAACATCATCCAGGGGGGATTGAATGACAGCAAGTTCATCTGACAGAGATTTGATGCCATGAAGGTTTTCGAAGACAGACCGAGAGCCTTTTGTGAAGCGAGAGAGGCACTCCTTGAAGTACATGACACAAATTAGTGTTTTGCTAGCAAACATTTTGTTGAGAATGTCTCATGTTTGTTTGGAGGTAGTGACATTACTTGATGACAACCTTCTAGTCCACCGAGGAGATGATAGTATGCAAGATTAATTGATCTTGCCTCTTCTGGTAGTTGAAGTCAGCATGGGATGATGCAGGGCATGTGTTTGTGCCATCAACAAAACCAAAACCAGCAAGGTTGTATCTGTTAGAACAATCACCTGTTCTATCGCCTTCGATTAGTCACACACACAAGATAGACGGGTCGCAGGGCACAGACGGGTCGCGAAGCACAGACGAATCATAGACGAGTCGCGAAGCACAGACGAATCATAGACGTGTCGCGAAGCACAGACGGGGTTAAAAACACAATATAGACAGATAAACAATGTATAGACGGGTTACACAAAAATCACTGCATAATTGCACACACTCATTTATTGATTCATTCATACGTATTTATACACATAGATGTTAATCCCACACGGAATAAAAGATTTATAGTTACAGTTACACTCTAACTGTCACTAACAGAATTAACTAACTTAATACATCACTAACTGAATTAACTAACTTAATACACTCCCTTTAATTCAGTTAACACTAAGTGTGATATGCAAAGAAGTATCACTATGAAGTCTAACATCCCAACTAGGTTGGCACCCTAGACTTCACCATTCATTTGCAACATATCACACTCTACTGAATTTTTGACAATGACACAATTCCCAGCTTATCTCTTAACAACTTGAACTTATCTCCCTTCAGAGCTTTAGTCAGTATATATGCTCTTTGATCTTCAGTTCGGCAGTAAACTAAGCTCAACTTCTCCTTATTTACTTGATCTCGCAAGAAATGAAATCTAGTCTCAATGTGTTTACTTCTTCCATGTGCCACTGGATTAGCAAGATTGATAGCTGATTTGTTGTCTACTAGAAGCTGCATCTGAACATCACTCTTCAAATGTATTTCTTCTAGTAATGATTCAAGCCACAAAGCCTGACATGCACCATAAGAGGCCGCAATGTACTTTGCCTCACAGGATGAGAGTGCAAGAACAGGTTGCTTCTTTGAACTCCAGGAAATAGAGGCATTTCCCAACATGAACACATATCCTGTTGTACTTCTTCTGTCACTTTTATCTCCACACCAATCAGAGTCTGAATACCCTCTGAGTTTAATCTCTGAAACAGCTAAACTGTTAGAATACAGTAGACCATAATCAAATGTACCTTTTATATATCTCAAAATTCTTTTTGCAGACAAAAGATGTGAGGTTTTAGGACTTTCCATAAATCTGCTAACAAGTCCAACACCATAGGTAATATCTGGCCTACTATTGCACAAATATCGAAGTGAACCAACAATCTGCTTGAAAAGAGTGGAATCAACAGATTTTTCACTTTCACCTTTCTCAAGCATTAAGTTGTTTTCAACAGGAGTGTCAGCCTGATTACAGTCATACATTTGAAATCTTCTCTACGTACATGTCTGATGCATACTTTCTTTGGTGCAGCAATATACCTTTTCTGGTAGTCACAAACTCCATTCCCAGAAAATATGAGAGTATGCCTAAATTAGACATTTCAAATTCAACCATCATTTTCCTCTTGAACTCTTTAATTTCTTCACTCCTATTCCCAGTCACAAGCAAATCATCTACATACAGACATACTAACAGTAGGTCCGATGCATTAGAGGCTTTCACATACACTCCATATTCCACACTGCATTTGCTGAAACCTAACAGTAAGAGAAAATTGTCTATCCTCTTGTTCGAAGCCCGAGGAGCTTGCTTCAACCCATATAGGGCTTTATACAGCTTATACACCTTTTCTTCACTGCCAGCTATCTCAAACCCGGGAGGTTGACACACATAGACCTCCTCATCAAGTGATCCATTTAGAAATGCTGACTTTACATCCAGCTGATGTAAAGTCCACCTCTTTGCACTTGCAAAGGCTACAACAAGCCTTATAGTCTCAATTCTAGCCATAGGGGCAGACACATCTCCATAATCCAGCCCTTCTTTTTGTAGAAACCCTTTGGTCACCAACCTAGGTTTGTATTTGGCTACTGAACCATCAGGATTCATTTTGGTTTTGAAGACCCATTTCATTGCTATTGGCTTCTTTTGCTTGGGGAGAGCAACAAACTCCCATGTGTCATTTTTATTAATGGATTGTATTTCCTACTGCATTGCTGCAACCCACTTAGGTTCCTGAACTGCCTGCTCGAAAGTCACAGGTTCCACATCTGCATACAATGCTAACTGAACCAGATCACCTTCTCCTGCTATTGCACTGTCAGGAAACATCACATAATCAGTCAATCTGGTTGGTGGTTGCCTATTCCTCTGTGGTCTTGTTGTATGAGCATCATCAAGAGCAGTATCTTGCAGCTGTGTTGCATTCTGATCATGATCTGCCAAGGTGACAGAGACCTTTCAATCAGTCGCGCCTCTCTGTGGGGTTTGGTTCCAATCCCAAGCATTAGATTCATCAAAGATTACATCCCTACTAAAGATCACCTTCATGCTGATAGGATCATATAGTTGATAAGCCCCTGTAGGATGTTAGCCACTCTTGTTCTCCAGCTTACTTCTCTTTTTATCTGGGACATGTCTGTAACAAATAGAGCCAAAAATTCTCAAGTGGCCCACAGCTGGCTTCTTACCTATCCAAGCTTCCTCGGGAGTAATACAATTCAGTCTTTTGGTGGGACACAGGTTTAAGATCTATATTGCAGTTGCTACTGCTTCACCCCAGAAGTAGCGTGGCATTTTCTTACTTCTCATCATGCTCCTGGCCTTATTCAAAATAGTCCTATTCCTCCTCTCAGCAGTGCCATTATGCTGTGGAGTATAGGGAGCTGTAACTTCATGAATTATGCCCTCTTTATCACAAAAATTCTCAAGCTCTCTTGATGTGAACTCACCTCCACCATCTGTTCTTAGGATCTTTAAGAACCTACCACTTTGTTTTTCAACCAGAACTTTAAATTTCTTAAAGACATCAAATATCTCTGATTTTCTTTTAATGAGAAACAACCACATTTTTCTTGTATAATCATCAATAAAAGAAACAAAATACTTGTTACCTCGAAGAGAAACTTCTTCAAACGGTCCACAGACATCTGAGAAGATGACTCCAAGAGGTTCAGAGGCTCGTGTAGCAACATGTGACTTGAAAGAGTTTCTCGGTTGTTTCCCTATCATGCACCCTTCACACACTTGTTCTGGTGATTGAATGGAGGGAAGATCATACACCATCTAGCTGTTTTTCAGCTGATACAAACTTCGGAAGTTGAGATGGCCAAATCTCAAGTGCCACAGCCAGCTTTCATCTTGGACAGCTGCTGACAAACTGATTAACTCAGCTACCTGAATATCAATCTTAAAGGTCGTATTATTGGACAAAGGAGCCTTCAATATCATCTTTCCCTTGCTGTCATAGACACTCGTCTGATTATCTTTAAGATTCATAGAAAATCCCTTCTCTAATAACTGCCCCATGCTTAGCAGATTATTTTGCATGGTTGGTACATAGAGAACATTAGATATGTAGGCTGGTTTCCCATCTCTCCTTTTAATCAACACTTTCCCTTTTCCTTCTGATTTTATGGTACTGTTGTCAGCAAACCTCACATTGCTCTTGACTGTCTCATCAAGTTCTACAAACCAACCTTTATTCCCGGTCATGTGATTGGAGCACCCTGTGTCAAGATACCAAGAACCAGAATTGGTGCTTTCTGACCTGGTAGTGACCATTAGAAGAACCTGATCTGAGTCTGAGCTTTCACCATGGGCAGCATTCGCTTTTTGTTCATCTCTGTTGTCAGCAGCCTTATTGGATCTACACTCATCAACAAAATGGTCATATCTTTGACAAGCATAACACTTTACCTTGCTTTTGTCAAATTTCTTCTGACCTTTCCACCCTCTGCCACCTCCTTGTTTGCTGAAACTTTCCCCTTGCTTCTGATCAAAGGAGTGACTATCTTGACCAGAATTGGGTTTTCCATCGGCTCTCCACTTTCCGCTTTTGAATTTTCCTCTGCCCTTCCACTTCTTGCCAGTGTCTTTCCCACCTTTCTTGCTGATCTGAGCTTGGAGTGCTTGCTCAGAATTTCGCTCAGCACTTTTTTCATTCAGCCTTTGTTCATGAGCCTCCAGGGACCCTTGTAATTCCTCTACCTTCAACTCCTCAAGATTCTTAGATTCTTCAATAGCAACCACAATATGATTGAATTTGGAAACCAAAGTCCTAAGAATCTTTTCTACTATCATCACATCGGTAAATGTTTCACCACAAGCTTTCATCTGATTTGTGAGGGTCAGTACTTTTGTGAAGTAATCGGCAACATTTTCTTGCCCCTCCATCTGCAACAGTTCATACTGTCTTCGTAAAGTCTGGAGCCTCACCTTCTTGAGTTTATCACCACCCGCATGACTCCTCTCAAGCATATCCCAGGCTGCCTTTGAGGTCTTCGCAGCAGAAATCCTTTCATAATTGGCTTAGTCCACACATTGATGGAGCAAGAACAGAGCTGTGTAGTCCTTCTTCTTTGACTCCTTGTAGGCCGCTCGTTGCGCCTCTGTGGGGTGTGCACCCAATTCTTGGAAGCCAGATTTCACCACGTCAGTCACATCTTTGAAGCCAAAGATTACCTCCATCTGGTTCTTCCATCGGTCCCAGTTCTTGGAATCAAGAACTGGTAGGTTTCCGCCCATAGTGCCATTTGATTTCTCCATCGCAAACAACTAATCGATTTGCACACACACACGGTGAATCACCCACAATTACTCACTCAATTGTCAGAATCACACTCTTGATCCCAGGGCCGTAAAGCTCTAGATACCAAATGTTAGACCAATCACCTGTTCTATCGCCTTCGATTAGTCACACACACACACAAGATAGACGGGTCGCAGGGCACAGACGGGTCGCGAAGCACAGACGAATCACAGACGGGTTAAAAACACAATATACACAGATGAACAGTGTATAGACGGGTTACACAAAAATCAATGCATAATTGCACACACTCATTTATTGATTCATTCATACGTATTTATACACATAGATGTTAATCCCACACGGATTAACTGATTTATAGTTATAGTTACACTCTAACTGTCACTAACAGAATTAACTAATTCAATACATCACTAACTGAATTAACTAACTCAATAGTATCCTACAAGTAGAGCATTGAGTTGAACTCTCCACGCAAGAAAGTTGGATCCAGTAATTAAGCTTGATGGATGACTGAGTATTCAGGGCCACCACAGTTTGAGAGTCATTAACAGAAAGGGTTTGAGCGCCAGAGGTAGCAGTGGAACTCATGGTGTTTTGGGCCAGTATCGATGCTGTTAAGCAAAGACTACTGATACCATATAAAGTAATGAAGAGAATAATGATTTTGTGTATTTCATCAATATGCAAAGATTACATATATAGGATGAGTTGTTGCTAAAGCTCAAGAAGCTGATAACAATCTTATCATAAGAAGATACTAACAATCCTATAATCAAGGAGTACATTTGAATACAACATTTGAATACAAATAAACACATTCAAATAAGAGTTTCAAATAACTGTTGCTATATTCAGGTTACATTAGATCATGAAACCTGACAGAGATTGATCACTCTATTACTGGTTATTCTCTCTCATGTACAACAGATGTTCCAATCGCATATAAGCATCTCCCTTGCTGCTAAGTTGAGCCTAGAATCACATTTATTTTTTCTACCGTAAATTGGGGGGAAATCGAGTCCAACGACAAGTTTTTTAAAAATTACATGAGACAAACTTTCTGCCAATAGGATTTTGAAGGTGATTTTCCAATGCTTATTCATTTGGACTTAACGTTATAACAAAGGCTCTCTCTAGCAAGTCCATAAGCTAAATTGTTAGCTATTTTTGCCAAACAGAATATCTAATAATGTATATTCTCTATTATATATTTTATCGTTCTTAATTTCATTTTTAAATATTTTTATCTTCTGATATATATATATATATATATATATATATATATATATATATATATATATTTTTAAATTCTAACAAAAAAAACTCTTGCAATGCAAGGTATACGCACTAGTTTAACAAATACTCATAAGTCATAGTTATTTTCTTTCAAAAATTACATATATTATATTTGAAAAATTCTTAAAATTCAATAATAGTATCAACTTATTTTGACAGTAAATTAGGGATACCTGTCCCTCACAAAAAGTGAAAAAGGTATGTATTCACTTTTCAATAAATCATTATTGAATAGAGATACTCTAGTTTAGATATTGATTGTTTGTTATTAAGAATGTGCAGAGAACATACTTCTCTTGCTCCAATGGTCATAAATGTGAAAGCAAGATTGTGGGTTTTGAGGAAGAAAACTAAATGATGTCATGCCTTATTTTGTTTAGTAAAGACTCTAAAGTACAAATGACGTCGTTTCAAGTGGTGTTTGCCATGTACGGGTCAAGTTGACATGTGCGAGACACTCTGTCACGTGTAAGTACTGTACATTAACAACATGGACCAATAGGTGTCATAAGAACACAATTTTATTTTTTGTAAATTTATGGACTAAAATGATTGATCATGATAATTCAGGACTACAATGACCGATCCTGACATACAATGATACAACATATGTGTCTAAGTTGCATGTTATGTAGGCACCAAGTTGACACTTAATATGCAATAAAGACGCTAAGTTGACACTTAACATGGCATGTGTGACACTTTGTTAAGTGTAACTGACATACATTATTGACATTTTTCAAAGCCATAGATTAATTTTCTTTTTTTTTTGTCCAAAAAGAGATTCATAAGAAACTTTACAAGAAGAGAGAAAAGGACATTGTATGAATCTGAATCCACGCGTTAACAATTTATGTCTTACGACTTAAAACAACTTGACTGACTTAAAGAAATTTTAATTTATTTTTATAAAATCAAGGATTACAAAACAACTTAGAAACTCGATTGATGTTTTACTCCCCTTCTCAATTTAGAAAACCCATTTAATTCATAAAACTCTGGTAAATTCCATATCAACTCGAAGGTCCAATTTTTTGTTAAATTAAAATCCAGTGCAAGTTCAATAGAATACTATAATGAAGATCTTTTACCCAGTCCTCTATGTCCACCATTGGTTTACCCAGTAATCATTAATTAATTTAACGCTAGTATATTTGATTTCAGAGTTCTATCCCTATTAAAATTTCTAATAGCTATTCATTGGAGCACAAACCATAACTAGCAATCACACTCGAATCTCGACAATCCAACCTTCCTGACAACTATCACCATCATGGTTTCTCCCACAGCTTTTCTTCATTTACAACAAATCCTTCTTGTAAGGATCAAGCCAAGTTGGGTCGGATCGTTTGGCTGGATCATGTCATTATAACACGGTATCAACTTCGTTTACTTGAAGGAGGATAAGACGGGGAGAGAAAGGCATTTAGATTTACATTATATACTTTTTTTTAAAAAAATCAGGCTTTTGCTTGGATTGCTCTTATTATTGAGAAATTTTGCAAAAGCACAAAAGTTACATTAATAGATGAACAAATTATATATTTAAATAATTATACTTTTACATGAATATTGAGATGAATTAAAAGAGAGATAGATTAGCCTAAGCTTGTAACTATTTACCAACATTTTTATAAGTAGTGAATGATACGCATAGTGAAAGAAAATGCCTAAATTCAATCACTTCAATGTAGAAAATTAATCCATGAATTGACCAGTCTAGATACAGAATTCATAGACACTGCATGAATTCATACACATACTTATAGATACCATATTCTCTGAATAAAAATTAAACCTAAACAAGTGCTAATCCTTAACGGAACGAATAGACGAGGACGCTGATTCCTGTGACTGAGCCCCTAGCCATGTGTTTCTTCAGAACTCAGAAGCAAGCGTCTAGTAGGCAACAGCAGCAGAGTGCCGCTAAACTGCAATACAATACATAAGCTTATGTTGTTTTTCTTCCATGAACTCATAATATCAAACCAAAAAAACAGGATATTAACGAAGACAAAGAGAACGATCAAAACAAAATCACAACAACTTAATTAAACATTTATTTAATAAGCATTTTTTAAATATAGAAAATAAGTTTATTTTTATAAACTTTTCTTAGTAAGCTCTTTATAAGTTGCTACAACCGGTTCTTCTCATCTACTAATTTAACTTTTGTTGAGTACAATAATTTGACATCATTTCACAAAAAAATATAATCATATAATCATGGTTGTATAACTTTCAAGGTGTAAGAAAGATGGTGCCTTTGTTACTACATGAATCAGGGGGGGGGGGGGGGGAATCGATTTATTATGCCTTTCGTCTTTTTTCTTTTCTAATCAATGAGATCATCAACATTGAAAAAACCAAATAAGTTCAAATGATCTCGGATAGAATTCATTGCAGTCACCTACTCAAGTCATAAAACTTTGACTAAAAATCATAAAAACTTTTATTAAAGCTTTTCTTATATCCACAGATGTAAAAGATCAACGACAACAACAACACAAGATATTAGCCAGAAAGAGAAAGGAAGACATACCATCCTTCAAGACAACCGGTTTCTTGCCTTGGAGGAGGTTGTTGAGCGTACTGTGGAGCATAACCTTGCTGGGGGTACCCTGGTGGAGGGTAACCTTGAACAGGGTACCCTGGAGGAGGATAAGCATCCTTTGATGGATAGCCTATTTGGTTCATTATTCACAACCAACCATATAATATTCAGTAACGTTGAACCCAAATTAAAAAAAAAACAATAAAAATTAAAACTTACAAAACAAAATTAAGGTGAGAATAGAATTATATACAGGTAGATATATAGATATTTACCTTGTTGGGGAGGAACACCAACTGGAGGCTGTTGTTGATGATCGTAATAGCTCATGATAATGATATTTTGACTAACAAAGCTGAATGAAATTCAAACACAATGTTTGATAACAGAATAAAGTGAGAGCTTTGTGTGTGGGGGGTTTTATATAAAGAGAATTGATGGCGGTGAGAGATTGAGAGAAAGAGGTTACCTCAAAGGAAGTTTCGCGTTTCCTTCGATTGCTGAACCGACTAAGGAAGCAAAAATACGCGTTCAAAGCGTGCAATCATTCCGATACGATATACTCCTATATTTTTAACAAAATTAAAATTAATAGATGCTTTGCTGTATGATAAAAATAAGGCTTAATTGCACTTTTGATCCCTCAGGTATTATGATTGTGTAATTTTGATCTCCCGGGTTTTAATTGCGTCAATTGGGTCCTCCAAGTATCACGATTGTGCAATTTTGATCCCTCAAATTTCAATTGCGCCAATTGGGTCCCCCACTTATCATGATTGTGCAATTTTTAATGTTAGTAGCATACATAAGACACGCGAGACTAATTTGACTCTTACTGAAGTCAACTTGATAATTTACGGGACATTCTTATAAGACATCGTTGACATCTCACACAATTTAATGATCAAATGCACATCATTAAGTGTCACATAAGAATGACACGTAAGCTGCCAACCTAGTCTCATTAAGTGTCAAATCAGTCGCACATGTGCTTCCTAGGCTATTGATGTTAAAAGTTGCACAATCGTGATACTTGAAGAACCAAAATTGTACAATCGTGATACTTGAGGGACCAAAATTGCACAATCGTTATACTTGGAGGACCCAATTGGCACAATTAAAATCCGGGGGATCAAAATTATACAATCGTGATATCTGAGGGACCAAAAATGTAATTAAGCCTAAAAATAATGATGATGACGACTCTTTAGTCTTTACTAACAGGTTATCTGGATATGGATATCGCCCTGTTTTTCCACTACACTCACTACTTTTTCGAGCACTTTCTGTCAACTTTTTTGACTTTTTTCTCCTCACGTCACGTTAATATTCCATGAACGCGTTATTAAAGAACAAAATTTCAAATCAAACATACGATATATTTCTTTCAAAAATATATATTTTTTAGAATTTCTTTTTGGTGATTTATTTATTTTTTTGATAATTTTTGTTTGGTGATTTATATTTTTCAGAATTTAATTTTGATATATTGTTAATTTATAATTTGTTATAAAATCAGTCGACCATGAATTATCTTATATATAACTTTTAAGATAATTATGATAAAAATCAAATATTTTTAATAATCTGACAATTTATAATTGTTTGAAGATGTAAGTATTCTTTACACTAGCAATATATATTAGTTAAGTCCTATTGTATATATTTTAAGGATAAAATTTTTAAATTAGATGAAAATTATAATACCATTAAAAAACATGGTAATGACATGTCATTTTATGTAGGATAAAACCTGTTATAATTTTTATCTAATAATAATCACTGATTTGATAAAATTTGATAAAAATGGCTATGATAGAGTAGATTGAGACTATCTTCAAGCTAAATTAGGGTTTTGACTTCTTTAAACATATTATTAACTTCATAATGTTGTGTGTCACCTATACCCCATGTTCTTTGGTTTGAAATGGTAACAAGATTTCTTTCTCTTCCACACATGATGTACAATAAGGAAATCTAATATTATTTTACTTTTTTTTCTTTTGCATGTAAAAGCTATCTCTCGCTATCTTCAAAGCAGTTGGATGGTCTTTGGCACCCTAACAGATATCTAGAGGTGGCCCAAGAATTTCTACTTATTATTTGAGGAGATGTGCTTTTATTTGCTAAAGTAAAGGTTTAACTCAAGCCATTATTTTTTATATTTTCAATAATTTTTGCCTGGAATTGTCCTCAAACTTAACATGGTTAAGTCTAAAGATATTTGCTCTTGATTAATGTTCATGTAGTCAAGAGGAAGAAAATTGATACTCTCTCTGTTATTTGGTTTTGTTCAAGCTTGGGTCATTATATGGAGTTTCTCTTTGTCAAAGGTGGAATTGAGAAAGTCCAAATTTGTCTGGCATCTTGAAAGACAAATATTCTTAATAGAACTGGTAATCTGGTCTTAACTACTACAATTCTCACCTTCATTCCGGTTTACACTGTGTAGAATTGTTGACTTCCTTAGCAATTTGTGAAGTCAACGATAGCACAATCAAAGGGTTCCGGGGTAAGATAGATAATCTTGAAAGCTTGCAACCTGCAGCTAACTGTGGCCTTGTAACATCTCCTAAGTGTCATGGTTGTCTTAGGACATGTAATCTCACTTAACCAATTTCTCAGTACTTGGCAAGCTGTTTTGGCAATTGCTGCGAGGTTCAAATAAGCTTTGGATCCAAATTTTGTCACACAAGTACTATGAAACCCATCCTTGCTATAGTAGGCATGACACCCATATATATATATATATATATATATATATATATATATATATATATATATTTATATGGCATCAAGATCGGGGCAAGGAACATCGATCCTTTTAGTATGATAACTTGATGGAGGAGGGTCCTCTATGCTCTTAGTTATAGCTTTCAACATCTTTGATACTAACCTGATAACAACACTTTACGGGTGTGTTTGGTTCAAATGACGAGAGGGAAGGGATTTTAATTAGCTATTGTGTTTGATTGGAAGGAGATGAGGGGGGATTTTAATGGAGGGAAGGGAAAGTAATATCATTTATATTTGATCCACAAGGGGAGGGGAGAGATTTTAAAACTAACCTATATACTTTTTTACCCTTATAATTTATATTTTAAAATATATAAGTAGGATTATTTTAATCATTTCATTCAAAATGTTTTAAAACCCCTTCTCTCCCCTCTAAATCCCCCCACTTTTAGAGGGGAACCAATGGATGAGAAGGGATATTTGCTCCCGTCCCCTCCGTTCCCCTCCAACCAAACACCATATTAAAGTGAAGGATGTTTGGGTAGATACTTGTTGGGATTTTGGCCGATTATAGACTTGCCTTTCTATTGGGATTATGAACCATATGAATGTTATTGCCTTGGATATGTTTTTGTTAGATAGTTGCATTTATTGGAAATATCACCCCACTGGAGACTATACATTCGCTTCTGCTTACAAATGGCTCATTACTATGAACATCAAGGACCTTTCCACCAAGTCATGGTCTTGGTTTTGAAAATTACCAGTACTTAAAAAAGTACGATTTCTAGTGTATGTATAGTTTATGTTACATGATGTTAGCTCCTACTAATGGCTTACGACTTCTCCATGACCTTAGCCTCCACTCCGTGCAACAGGTGTCAAACTGTATGATGAGATTACTCTCCATTACTTTTGGTATTTCCCAGTGATCATCTATGTTCGTAGAAGCTTGGTTTCATGGTGCAATTGAACTTTTTCATCCATGCCACTAAGTAATGGATTCATCGGCTCTCTAATTCCCATGACAATATCTTCTTTGTGGCTCTCTGAGAGATATCGTGTAGGAGAAATAGATTTGTTTTTTAGGTGATGGGAATCTCTTTGAACAGAAATTAATCAATATATATGATTCATTTCGATGCTTGTGCGCTAGTTGATAAAGAAATTAACCTACACTTCAACATTTAGTACGTAGTACTGTCTTGGTCTCTTCCTCTGAAGAGGTTCTCTAAACTTAACGTTAACGAGAACTATTTATTCAACCTCAAGAAAGCAGGTTATCTTGGACTGCTGCGTGATGAGGATGGCCACTAGTTGATGGGGTTCGCTAGTTCGGTGAGTGTGACCACCAACCTGGTCGCAAAACTATTTGCACTAAGGCAAGATTTACATATTACTCGCGACAATGTCTGAAGGTTGCTTGTTTGTGAACGAGACTCTATGAATGCCTTGCACTTAGCTCCGTTTGCGAGTTAGGAGGGAAATGATTATAAAGGGAGGAAGTGTAACATCCCGATTTTCTAAGCTTTTTAGTATTAATAAACAGTATTTATGTGTTCCTATTTTATTGGAGGACCTAGAGAGTGAAATAAAATAATTTGAGATTATAGTCACCCTCTACGCTATCGTAGGAAGTTATGGTTAAATTTTGGGTCGAAAACTCAGACGGAGTCCGGTCTGTGTTTTTCACTGACAGTATGATTTTACTACTCAAACGACCAAATTTTGACCCGTGAACGAAACAGTTAGTTTTGTAATTAAATTTCAAACGACTTTGGTTATTTTAAAAATTTTCACTAAAAAGTGAAATAAAATATATTATTCGGACGAAATCTTTAATCAGGTAAATAACGGAGTTGAATACGGATTTATCGGGACGCTAAGGGATAAATCCCATGTCCAATCAAGGACAACTCACCTAGTGACTCACTTAGTGAGTCACCTAGTGAGTCACCTTATCATGATGAATTAGAGTGGCACATGGACAATTTTGTCCTTGAACTTGATTAAAATGACTATTTTGCCCTCATGAAGAATTACCTTCCTACCCCTCAATTTCACTCAAGTGGACACAACTCTCCTCTCACCTATCCCACGCCTAAATCTCTCTCCAAGTCCTTCATCCATTTCTCTCTTTCTTTCATCCAAACTTCATTTTTCTTATTTTTTTTCTCAAGTAGCCATAAGCCATTTTTGTGAAGGAGAAGCTTGAATCATTGAGGAACTTCATCATCCAAGAGGTGAATGTCATTCATCTTACTCTATTAGCCCTAAGTCCTTCATATACTTCATTGATTCATGGCCAAAATTCTATGATTTCAATTCTAGTGCTTTACCTTCAAAAATTCCTAGAAAATGTTAGAAAAATCCTATGACCATGAAACCAATTTCTATGAACTCATCTTGATACATGTTATGATTATCTAGAAGCTTGTCCCCAAAAGAAATTTTCTTCCCTATTAATCTAAGCATGGCCGAACCTACCCAAGTGGCTTAAGGGGGGTTTTGGTTCATTTTTGTATTAAGGAAGCTTGATTATGTTCTAAGGGATCATAGGTTCTATAGTTGATGAAATTTTAACACCCTCGCCTAAGTTAATTAAGGAGGGCCGAACCTACCCCTAAGAAACTAAAAAGATGTTTTAAAAGTTTGACTTATTTTATGATTGTGTGGTGAAGAGTCGATAGAGTAAGGGTAGCTTGGTGATTTTTGGAGTACGTTCGAACCTCGTGAGTCAAAGATTCACGGAGCAGAGGGACACTCAGAGAACTTGGAGGGCTCAAATCCTTTTTAGACTGCAAAAGGTAAGATGAGGTTACCTAAGGGATTTTCGATAACTATATGTTATCTGTGTATGTTATGGTCCGTAGAAGTTTAAATTGAACTGAGTGGTGGGTGTTTAAATTAGTTTTCGCTATGATGTTATTTGTTGATAATTACCTGTATGATTGATTGTCTGTAATTATGTGTTGTATGTTAATGCATATTATCGACTGTATTTTCTGTTGTAATGAGATTGCGTTAACTGTATGGACGTTGATTGTTGATTGTTGATTGAGAAGCTTGATAGTGGCCAGTGCTCCATTAATGAATGAGATAAAAGCTTTTAAAAGTCTCATGAGGAACGACAACCATTTAATTTGGAAATGTTGAAAATTCTCAAGAATGTTAATTTTACCAAAGGAAATTGAAAAGGAAAAAAAAAGTTAGTAGATAGAAAGAGACATTTTCGAAAAATAATTAATTATTGGGATGAGAAAAATTAATTGGAAGGAAAAACTAATTTTCAACTTGGAACGTTTTAAAAAGAAAAGTTAAAACGAAGACAAATACCGAAATGATTTTCAAACAACATCGCAAAAACAACAATTTTATTGGGACGATGGTTCCATCACAAAATGACCCTATTTTGAGAACTATAACTTTAGTAAACGATTTTCAAAGAAAAGTAAGTTTTATTGGAAATTCGAAGGTTTACACTTGGATTTCAAGGAAAAGGGTTTTTCATAAACGAGTTTTATTCAATGGTATCAAAACCGACAACTTGGATAAGTTGCGGGGATTTTGTTTTGATTTGTTTCACCGAACGAAAACGACAAAAACGTTGAAACGTGAACCTAGTAAACGAGACGTTGGGTTACTAGTGTTATGTGATGATGACACGTGGATCTGAGATCCGTGCTGTAGTATTGTGGACTTTGTGTCATGTATACGTTATGATGAACGTTGTCAAAGGTAAACATTACTTTCTATTACCACGAACCTAGGGCTGGTGCATCGGTCTAGGGTTTCGTGATTGAGCACTCGGACATTGTATCCTGTGTTAATTATGAAAAGTGTTAAAATATGGTAAACCATGAATGGTCGGGAGCCTTTGAGCTTCGACAAGGAAAGAACGAACAAAAAGAACAGTGCCAAGAAACAAAATGTTTTACGTGGATTAATTGGCAGATGTGCCTATGATTAATCATGATATCTTGGTGGTCAGGATATTCATGTTACATTGTATCATTGTGACATGGTGGACAATGAAAGTCATATTGATGATCACTGTGCCTTGCATAGGGCAGTGTTGCTATGGTATTACGGTGTGTCCAATGTTAGGCAGTCGAGCTTGATCAGCTTGATAGACACGAAGTTGGGATCTCCGGAGATTAAGTAATAAACTAGACGTTGATATTGAAGTGTTCATGCATTCTTACAAAATGTCTGTCGGGTATGAATCCCCTTGGCGAATTACTTGTTGTTCAATAAAATATTGTATTGCCATGATGATGTATGTATATATGTTGTTGATGTGTCTTGCATGTAGTTATCGTGTTTAAATCCATATATTGGTATCTCATTCTTACATCTTTAGATGGGTTCCAAGATGCCACTAGAACATTCGGGGATCCATTCCCTGACACTTGAGTATGCCGAGGAGGGTGATGTACGAGGAGTCACAGTATATTAGAGGTGGACTAGTTATAAGATGAGTCCTATTTATTTTTGAATAACAATTTCATTAGTTGCTCTGGCTACTAAAAGCCAAGACTTTTATGAATGGCCGTCCGTATAAGGCCTTATATGTCATATTATGATATCGTAATACGTATACTCTGCTTGCTGTTTATTTGTATTCGTGTTTAAGTTACGTTAGAGAGTGATAAGCTAAGTTAGAAAAAAAAAAATTATCACGCATTTTCACAATAAGTTAGATACTTAGAAAATCTTATTTTCCGGGACATTGGACATACTTTTACAAGTTTACACTTATTTAAGAAAATTATCATAATTAATATTCTATAAATAAAATATAATATAGAAAATAAATAATATTTTTCTCACAAAAATTATTTTCCTAATTTTTTTTATGTAAATAATTTTCTTACTCCAAATTTTTTCTCTCTAATTTTAAAGATTTTTTTTTATGAAAAAAGAGAACGGTAAAATTTGAAATTATTAAAGGCTAAATTAGTAAATTATATCTATTATCCCCAAAATATCCCAAATTGGGAGAAAAGAGAAAATGGCTCCTAGGAGGGTTTACAAAATACCTCAAAATCTTCCCCTCTCTTTTACTAAACTCCCAAACAGGGGTCTGATGCAAACTTATCTTTCCTTTCCTTCCTTTCTCCCTCATAAAATTGTCTCGCAAACAAAGCCTGCATTTAATGAAAACTAAGAAAAGTTGAGAAGTTCATTTGTTGCACACTCTTCCTACAGTCCGGATTCTCTCCAGCCGCAGGATCGTCCAGCCAACACTTTGTATGTGAAAATGCATGTATCCTGACCGCGGGATATTTGTTGGCTATACAAAAATGTTGGCTGGACAATCCAGCGGCCGGAGAGAATTCGGATTGCTCTTCCTAAGGGTAATAACAATTGTATTAACCACGTTGGGAAGCTTGATGCACTTAATGAATTTCATCCCAAAAATTTGAAAGTCTATCTCCTCAAAACTTATCACTCTTATGAATTCTATGAGTTTTATTTATTTATTTATAGTTTTCTTTTTGTTTTTTTGTTAAAAAAAAAGAAGAACCAAACAAGTTTAATTGTTAATTCCATTCTAAAAATTTTCAATCTTCAAAAAATTTATCTAACTGGTCAAGTTAAAAAGGAAGATGTTACAAAAACAATTGTTTGCATCAGGCGAAAATGATTAGTGTATTGCTTTTTTTTTTTTTTATGAGCAATTAGTGTTAGCTTTAAATTAATTTAAAATTGGTCAAATATTTATGACGTGTTAATATTTTTGTGGTGAATTCTATGATATCCTAAGGGTAACTTTAACCTGTCTAGGTGGTCCAATCAGATGGTGAGAATCATTTGAATTGACCCACTAATATGATTCATTTCGTTGAGGTAATGCATTCTGGTTGGACATGATAACTTTTATCCCAAAATTATTGGGGATCCATGAGAATGCACCTATTTTTGTTAACCACAAACCTTTCCTTGGAGTCTAAATATTAAAAAATAAAAATTTTCACACTCTTTTTCTTATAATTATCGATTAAAAGATTTTTACTTTGAGAAAACAACAATGTTAGATCATCATTTATTATTTGTCATATAAGAAGTGTAGGTCATTCTTGTCTCTTTCATTTAATTTTTAATTTTCTTAAAATACTAACCATGATTAATCAAAAACCTAGAACAATGGTGTTACTCCTAATCTCTCAACCCTGCTACCGTTCTTACCTTAAACGTTGAGCTCTCTCCCAATTGTTTATTTGCTGCAATTTATGCAATTAATCCCAAATCATGCTCGATTGAATTGATGCTCGGTTGAATAATCTCATGCTCGGTTATCAATTTGTTTCTCAAGTTACTGCAATTAATCCACTGCGTGGCCCTCATTGGGGGAGGAAGAGTGAGGGGAAGGAATGGGGTTTAGAGATTTGGAATGAGTTACAACAAGATGGGGTTAACCGCGGCCACGGCTAGTATTTTAAGAAAAAATATTAAAAGAATTAATTTAAGGAGACAAGAATGACCTACTGCTACACGTCTTTATGTGACAAATTAGAAGTGACACAGTATGAGAAATGAATGTGTGTATTTGCTCCGCGTGCATCTAACAATTTTTCCAAATATTTGAATTTGATTTTACCACAAAGAATTGATACGCATGGCTGATTGCGTGTCACTGTCTTAATTCGGCCAGCCCTTATTTCCATAATTCCCTCCTTCAATTCAAAAATTTCATCCCCTAAAGTCTATATATTTCCTTGCATTAGAGGTCTGTGGTCTACCAGAGTGCCAAACTGCTCCTTATTCGTCCATCCTTTCTGTTTATCTTGCAGGAGTAGTGGCCTAATTGTAATGCCTTTATATAGTCATGATCTGCATGCTACAAAATATTATATAAATTGTTGCAGTAGATAACATATTCCTTTTTTTATTGTCTTGCCACTTAAACAGTACGGTTGGATTAGAAGCAAGCAGCACTAAACCAATTAAGAGAAGACAACGCCCAACTCAAACAAGATCTGGTACTGATAAGTAATGAAAAATGTTTACTTATTTGTTCTTTGTACTTATATGTTTTCTGATGTATTATCTCTCCCCTACTTGTATGTTTGCTTCATTTTGCTACAAACAGACCATCACAAATGAGAAAACTTGTTTATGATGAGATAATTATCGGACACGTAGTATGGGTATGCGGTTCATTTGGGTACATGATTCACCTTTACATTATTATTATTAAGACTTTTTTTTAATGTGAACTCGGTATACAATATTGCGAATTCAATACGTGGTACACAACCTTAACGGGAGAACCCGATAACTATACTAAGATCTTCTTTTCTTTGTATTTATGTGTTTTCTATTCATGGTTGCTTCATTTTACTAAAAACAGACCATCACAATGATAGTGCAAGGATAGTGCAAATGCAGAAGTCATAGATCTTAGTAATTTGTATTGGGCTGGACTTTGTTTTTGGTCTTATTCCTATTGCACGGCGGTGCATGCTTTTGGGGTCGTTTCTCATTTTAATTTTCCTTCCTTATGGTTATGCATATGTGTATTTCATTTCAAGTTTTCTAAAATTTTAATGTTTCATCTTGCTTTCTTCGCTCTGAAGAAGTGTGGAGCCCGCCCTTTCTGATTGTCTCTTTAATTTGCTTTATCAACAAAAGCGCCTGGAGATAATTTGTCTGACTTCCTACATTGGCAGAGCTCAATGAGAGTACTCTATTCTCAGCTACCTCGTCTTCTCATAACAAGTTAAAACCTCCAACCACTTACTTTTCTTGACATGGCTTGTCATTAGTTTTTCTTTACAATCCAAGGTACTGTTTGGGGACAAAATGTAGCTCTTCCCCTGCATAATGCATGTAGATAGAATTATGCTGACAAGTTGATATATATATTTCTCTGGCTCCATGATCTTCTGTGCATCAATATTTAGATTTTGCAAAAGCAAAAATACATTTAAAAATCACTTTTCTTTTTGAAAATCACGTTGAAAAAAAGTTCGTCAAATATATAACTTTCAAAATAATTGTGTAGGGAAGTATTATTTTCACATTGGGTAAGAGCATATATTAAGAGATTCCAATAAGATGTCTCGTCACAATGTTGTGGTTCACGGAACATCCTATGAAAACAACATCCAATATTTTAATGGCTTGGATGGACAACAAAGTGCCTCTTTGTTTTAAATAATAATCAACGCAAACTCGCGTTCTCTTTTCCGTTGAGGAAAAGCTTTAAATTGAAGGGGTGACAATAATTGTCTCGAGACGGCAAATACTTCCGTTTGCGGCGAGAAGAATCTGAACCAAACAAGCTGAAAGACGTTAGGCATGGTGTGACTATCATGATGGACTGTGATGTCGTGATCATTATCAAACAATGACTGAACAATGGGTGGGACGTCATCAAGAGGGAGAGGATGTCATATATGGTCGTGTCTCAGGTTGCATAGATAAATTAAGCTTTGAGACTATTACTGTTGCAATCAAGAAAAACAACATAAGAGGCTGAGAGATAAGGTTTTAGACGTTGGAAACTAGAGCTGTAGAGGTTTAAACATAAATAACATAATCCACTTCTTGATTTTTATTTTTTTTTATAAACAAAAGGTTATTGATAATTATACCGGAAAAAAAAAGGTATATCGATAAAGAGTAAGGGTTCCTATAACCCATATACAAGAAAAAAGCTAAAATAACCAATCCAATGTAAATAGAATACTGCTACTAACAAAGTGAGCATTATTAATATTACAGAAGCCTATTCTATAGTTAAAGAACCTATGTTGTAGCATAAAAACAAAACTAGACTAATTCATCCCTTGTAGACCTGAGAATCCTGGCGAAATCATGGTCCAAATTCCTGTCCCTAGCGCAGCCAAATTCAAACTTCGCACAACCAAACTGCAGCAACAGCCCACAAGTATATATTCTCCAGTTCAATCACAGGTTTAATGTCAATTATTATTGGCCAAATTGTTGGGAAATGCTATCATAATTTTCATCCTCCGTGAACTCAAAAATAGACACTATGCGGAAGCGTAAAATAAATGTAGTAACAACACCAGGAAATTTTTAGCGTGAAAAACCTCCTCAATGTGAGCAAGGAAAAACCATGGGACCCGTAGGCCAATTAAACTTCCACTATAAAATAATGGGAATACAAAAAAACAACGATAATGTATCTTCAATTTGTGGATAACACTCACAAATTGGCTCACTATTTTTTTCTTTTAGAAAAACACTCTCTAAGGTTCTCTATATTTTTTCTCTCACTCTTTTCCTCTTGATTGTGAGGATCTGATGTCTTCTGATGCTCAATGCATGAAGGGGAAAGCTCTATTTATAGAGCCTCTTCACTTGTTGGCTCATTGCTTCCCAACCACTTGCTTTTGAATATTGTGTCAAATATTAATGCACCGAAAACTCACCAGGTTGCAGTTTTGAAATCTAGCACCTTTGGTGCACATTTTTATTTGGTTGGATCCAGGCTAGGCCCCACAATTCTCCCCCTCCAGCCAAAGGAAAAATATCCTTGGATCATTTTGATGTTGATATTAAGCCTGCAACTTCTTTACAGACTTGTAACTTCTCTTTTGGTAGAGCTTTTGTCATCATATTTGCACCATTGTCTTTGGTGTGTATTTTCTCAATCTGCAGCAGTTTACTTTCCAACACGTCACGGATCCAATGATACCTTACGTCGATGTGTTTTGACCTTGAATGAAAGGTCGAGTTCTTGCTAAGATGAATTGCGCTCTGACTATCGCACTAGAGAACATAGCTTTCCGGATTCTGGCCGAACTCTTGTAGGAACTTCTTCATCCACAAGATCTCCTTACAACCTTCAGTGATTGCAATGAATTCAACTTCTGTGGTGCTTAAAGCAATGCACTTTTGTAGTCTTGATTGCCATGAGACAACTCCCCCTGCAAAAGTAATCAAATATCCAGACGTAGACTTTCTTGAATCTACATCTCCTGTCATATCTGCATCTGCATATCCAAGAAGCTTTAGATTTCCATTGCCAAAGCACAAGAAACTTTTGGCAGTTCCCCTCAGATACCTTAGTATCCATTTCACAGCGTTCCAATGCTCATTTCTTGGATTTGATAGGAATCTGCTTACAACTCCTACAACATAAGCAATGTCTGGTCTTGTACAGACTATTGCATACATAAGACTACCCACTGCAGAAGAGTAGGGCACTTTGCTCATTTCTTCTTTTTCTTCTTCATTCCCTGGACATTGCGTCTTACTCAATTTGAGATGACCAGGTAATGGAACATGCACAGGTTTGGCATTGTGCATGTTGAACCTTTCAAGAACTTTCTTGATATAGTCTTCTTGTGACATCCACAACATTCTTCTAGAACGATATCTAGTAATTTTCATTCCAAGAATCTTCTTCACTGCACCCAGATCTTTCATTGCAAAAGATTTGCTTAATACCTTCTTGAGAGCAGCTATCTTTGTCTTATCTTTCCCAACAATCAGCATATCATCGACATACAATAGAAGTATGATGGATTCACCATTCTCATAATTCTTCACAAACACACAATGGTCTGCGGAAGTCTTTTTGAAGTTATGTTGGGCCATGAAGAGATCAAATTTCTTGTACCATTGTCTTGGAGCTTGCTTCAGACCATAGAGGCTTTTCTTCAAACGACACACTAAGTGTTCTTTGCCTGGTTCTGCAAAACCTTCTGGTTGCTCCATATAGATTTCTTCCTCTAGGTCTCCATGTAGGAATGTTGTTTTAACATCAAGTTGCTCTATCTCCAAGTCTAGTTTGCAGCTAGACCAAGGATTGTTCTAATGGATGTCATTTTCACCACTGGTGAGAAGATTTCTTCAAAGTCTATTCCTTTCTTCTGGTTGCACCCCTTCACAACAACTCTTGCTTTGTACTTGGGGTTTGGGTTGTTCTCTTCAGTCTTGAGCTTGAACACCCATTTATTTTTCAGTGCCTGTCGGCCATCTGGTAATCTTACCAGGTCATACGTCTTATTTTCTTTCAGAGACTGTATTTCTTCTTCCATGGCTTGAAACCATTTCTCCTTATCATTCATCTCAATGGCTTCCACGAAGCTTTGAGGTTCTCCTTCAACAGTGATATTGACGTATTCATTTGAGAAATACTTTCTGAAGGTTGTCTGACTTTTGTCGATCGTCTTACTTGAGATTCTTCTTCTATCTGATCAGTCTCCATTTGTTCTCCCTGCATTGTTTGACTTTGTTCTGTCTGGTCAGGTTGTTCCGTCTGATCAGGTTGCTTTGTCTGATTGGGTTGTATTGTCTGATCAGGAACATCATTTCTTTGAAGAATCTCTCCCCTTGAATTGTGTATCACAATGGTCTTTGACTTCTTAGATTGTTGAATGTCCTGGATTGTCTGGTCTTCAAAGAATACCACATCTCTGCTTCGAACAATCTTTTTGTTTGCAGGATCCCATAATCTGAAGCCAAGTTCATTTCTGGGTGAACCAAGGTATATGCATTCCTTTGTCTTAGCGTCAAGCTTTGCTCTTTCATCTTTAGGAATGTGGACAAATGCCCTGCACCCAAAGACTCTCAAGTGACCATAAGAGGCTTTCTTTCCAAACCATACTTCATCTGGAATCTCTCCATTTCAAGGTCTTGAAGGAGACAAATTTATCAAATCAACTGAAGTTTTTACTGCTTCGCCCCAAAATGATTTGGGAAGTTTTGCTTGAGAAAACATGCTTCTGACTTTCTCTGCAATCGTTCTGTTCATCCTTTCGGCTACTCCATTCATCTAAGGTGTCTTGGGAGGTACCTTCTCATGTCTTATCCCATGAGTCTTACAATAATCCTCAAATGGACCTCTGTATTCTCCACCATGATCAGTGCTCAAGCATTTCAGTTTTCTTCTAGATGCTCGTTCTACAGAAGCATGGAATTCCTTGAAAGCTTGAAGAACCTGATCTTTCGTTTTCAATGGATACACCCACATTTTCCTGGAGTGATCATCAATGAAGGTAACAAAGTATTGGGCACCACTAAGGGACCTTTTAGACGTTGAGCAAACATTTGAGTGAACAAGATCCAGAATCTGCTTTCTTCTTTTTGCAACATCTGATCTTTTGAAAGATACTTTGTGTTGTTTGCCTGCTAGGCAGTCTTCACAGGATTCAAGCGGCTGCCGCTTTATGTTTGGGAGATGATCTTTTGCAAGAATCTCTAAACCCTTCTCGCTCATGTGGCCCAATCGTCTATGCCACAGTTCTTTGGTTGCGTCTTGAGCAACATTCATCTCTTCCTTGCATATCTTTCCTTGCATAATGTACAAGGAGCCTTCCTTCTTTCCACGAGCAACAATCATGCTTCCTCTGCTGAGTTTCAGTCTGCCGGCACCAAATTGGTTTATCATCCCAGCTTCGTCTAGCTTGCCTGCTGAGATAAGGTTTAGACACATCTCGGGTACATGTCTTACCTCCTTCAACACAAGCTTGTTTCCATTCTCAGTCATCAGAGTTACTTCACCAATATCGACGATTTTACTCGTGACATGGTTGCCCATCTTCACCGTACCAAAATCTCCTTTTTGGTATGATGAGAAAAATTCTTCATGAGGTGTGACGTGAAAGGATGCTCCTGAGTCAATTATCCATATGCAATCATCAGATGCAATATTCAGATAATTTTCCTCTCCGACAAGAAATATATTCTCATCATTCGAGGCCACTGCAGTAGTTGTTCCATCTTCCTTCTTCTTTGGGTTAATCTGGTCAGGGTGGACCTTTCCAGCCTGTTGGTCTCTCTTCAAGAATCTGCACTCAGGTTTTCTGTGGCCCGGTTTGCCACAATAATAACTGTTTAATCTAGTGTGAGATTTGGATCTACCTTTTGATTTTCCACGACCACCTTTTTCACGATTCTTACTCCTTCCTCTGTTTTCAACAACATTGGCTTCGAACTGGTTATTCAAGCCCCTTTCTCTCCGTCTTGACTTTTCATTTAGCAAACAATCTATAACAGAATCCATGCTAAGCTTTCCGTCCGGAGCAGAATTGCTGAGAGTGACAATTAAGTGTCCCAACTCTCAGGCAGAGAACTGAGGAGTAGAAGAGTTTGCAACTCGTCATCTATCTTCATCTCGGTCTTCATCAATTGATTCACAATACCTTTGAAGGTATTCAAATGTTCGATCATGTTTTGACCGTCCAAATACTCCAACTTCACCAGTCGTCTGACAAGGTGGGCTTTATTCCTAGGCGTCTTCTTTTGAATCAAGGATTCAAGTTTCGTCCACAACTCATACGCATTAGTATAAGTTGACACATGCTCAAACAAACTGGGATCAATGTATTTGCGGATCATAGCTACCGCCTTCCTATTCTGGAGCTCCCATTCTTTGTCAGTCTTCCCTTCCGGTTTATCTTTCTGGGTGATTGGCTCATGCAAATCTTTGCAGTATAAGTGATCTTCCATCATCGGCTTCCAATAGGAGTAGTTATCTGCAGTTTGCTTGAACATGTCTCCATCATGAGTGACAGCTCCGTCCATCTTGAGTTACGCAGGCCGCTATGGTATACGTGAACAGTGTCGTATACTGGAACAATAAATGCAGTATGCAAACAGTGCACTAAGTAAGTTCCCAGGAAAGAGTGGTGGGTCACTAATGGACACACTTAAATACCAAGTCTTTCCTAGCCAGAACTTTCCTAGAATGCACATTCACGCTACCACACTTTATTTCCAGCAACAAGAATAATTCTTTTCTGATGTGGAAGATCAGTCAATGCTGCAACCACAGAGAATACTAAGAATTTTCATATGAATCTCTGGCACCTAGTATCTGAGAGCTCTGATACCACTGTTGGGAAATGCCATTATAATTTTTTTCCTCCGTAAACTCAAAAATAGACACTATGTGGAAGCGTAAAATAAATGTAGTAACAACACCAGGAAATTTTTAGCGTGGAAAACCTCCTCAATGTGAGCAAGGAAAAGCCACAGGATCCGTAAGCCACTTAAACTTCCACTATAAAATAAAGGGAATAAAAAAAATACAATGATAATATATCTTCAATTTGTGGATAACACTCACAAATTGGCTCACTATTTTTCTCTCTTAAAAAAACACTCTCTAAGGTTCTCTCTATTTTTTCTTTCACTCTCTTCCTCTTGATTGTGAGGATCTGATGTCTTCTGATGCTCAATGCATGAAGGGGAAAGCTCTATTTATAGAGCCTCTTCACTTGTTGGCTCATTGCTTCCCAACCACTTGCTTTTGAATATTGTATCAAATATTAATGCACCGAAAACTTACCAGGTCACAGTTTTGAAATCTAGCACCTTTGATGCATATTTTTATTTGCTTGGATCCAGGCTAGTCCCCACACAAATTGCATCAAGTGGTTAGCACCTTTAACATGCAACAACAGCTCACAGATATTATCTCCCAATTCATTGATAACTTTGATATCAATTATTGGCCAAAATACTACATTGGTTCTACTCACGCATGGCCTCCTCTGTGAGTCGTGTAACGAGCAGGCAGAGGAGTGAGCTATACAGAGTAGATGAAAATATATCATGAAGAGTAGAACTTGTTGCAGCAGATGTCAATTTAACAAAGGTTCTACCTATATGGATCAATCAGATGATGAAAACTTAATCCTATATGACATTGACATACTCAAAGGTAACATAATAACGCCCTCTTAATAAATAACAACTTTTCATTATTACTTGTTATCCTATTATAGGTAATAATTTTGTTACTATTAATCAAATTTTACTAATATTCTATGGATCCGTCTGGACCACCGGTCCACTCGTTAAAAGCGGTGCACCATAAACATTGCTTTGTTAGCACGAGGAGACTTTTTTAACATTAAGAGTCTATTTGATAAAATTAGTTATTAGCGGATAAACTAGCTTATAACGGATAGCGGATAATGTAACTGATAGCGGATAATGGATAAACTAACTTATTTTCTGTGGAAGTGTTTGATAAAACTAGCGGTTGAACTAGCTGAAAAATATGAAATGACATAAAAGGACATCTTCATTAATGATTTTACATAAAAGAGAGAGAAGAGGATAAATGTATAATTAAATTAAGATAATAAGGATAAAAGTGGAAAAAAATGAAACACTATAAACTTTAAGCTCAAACGCTACTCCAAGTAGCGTCTGAAAAAAACGTTATAAACTCGTGACAGAGACGCTTGTCAAACGGGGCTACTTTCTCATCCGCTATAAATTATCCGCTATAAGCTCGTAGAAGAGACGAGTCAAATAGGCTCTAAAAATATTGACCCGTTTACATATTTGGGGTCTGTTTGTTGTGTTAAGTTGTCGGAGGTAATTTTTATCCCAGAAAAGTAGTTTTGTTTTTTAAAATTAGGGGTAAAAAAAAAATATCAAGTCGCTCGTGAGAGACTTATAAAAAGGTCTAACCTATTTAATAAAAAGATCGGGTGAAAACTTTTTCAATAACCCATGAGACCACGCGTTTTTCGCTCCAACGGCAAATTTCATTTCAACCCTCCCCTGCTTCGGATTACTCCCTCAGATTTCACGGATTGAAAGAGAAAATAATGGAACACAGACAATAATAAAAAAAGTCACAATGCATCATTATGTAACACTCAGGCTGATGTCCTGGTTATGTAGTCCCAAAGTTCGTGTGTGCTCTTCTATTTTCTTCCATGGACAAGGTAATTTAGTACTAGTATATAGTATTAAGCCGTATGCTCCATAACAAAACCGGTTCGCACATTATGTCAGTCATATACTTCATAGCATAATAATCGTTTTACTTTTCCACTCGATTTAAATATTGATAATAACTTTAAGTTTGTAAAAAGTAAAAACATATTTTATACAAAAATTTTCATGCAAGATACAACAAAAATTAATTAATTTATTTTAAAATTATATCTGTATTACTTTATTTTATTTTAAATATGATCATATATGCTTCCCACGACCTCAAACAAACATTAGTTAAGCTCAACGAAACAAAACATAATATTCGATATTGGGACGATTAATTAAAATTATACTTCATCTGTTCCATTATATATGTCACGTTTACAAAAAAAATTTATCCCATAATATATATTATTTTTTATTTTTAATGTAATATTAAATATTTTCTATCAATATTGTATCCTTAAATATTTTACTTTACATTTATGATAATAATTAATATATCAATAATTAATAAAATTAATTTGATAAAATTATCATTCTTTTTATTTATTTATTATTATTTTTTAAATTATATGATTTAATCAAATATAACGTTTAAAGAAACACGACCAGAGTATATAATAAGTGGGCTAATGGCTAATTGTAACTTGTAAGGTCAATATGTATACGTAATACGTGTCCCTCAAATTAAAGAGAGATCAAAGTTTAACATAAACAGTGCTATGCATAACACTACTACAGTAATTAATAAAGGAGAAGGACAATACGAATGTATTGGAAAGAGTGAAAGGAAGGAAAGTTTGGTGCATGATTTATTAATAGGAGTGAGAGGTAAGGGGCTAATTATGTAGTGCGCTCAAGTTCCAAATTCTGCAATGCTCTGTAAAGCTGGCCTCCATTGCCCACTACCACCACTGAATTGCCTTCCAACACCTTTGGTATTGCTGCTGCCGCTGCCATTGCTTCCCGTTCGGTGAATCTCTTGTTCCACCTGACACAGAAAAAAGAGATAACAAAGGCATTGGATTGGATTGGCACACACGCCAACAGGTAAAGGGTAAATGACAAATCATATATAGATTCATAATACAAAAGTCATTGATGGTTGGCTCAAGGGTCGAAAATGACTCTTTCAATAAGTTTTATCTATGATCCATATTATTTATCTATAATTATATTTAATTGTTAATAAATTTTATCTATTATTATTTATAATTTGATTGATATTAATATTTATATCTATAATTTTAATTTTAACGAAGGTCACTAAATTATCCATAAGTTATAACAAATTTCTTGTAATGACTCCTACTTGACCACTTACACTTAACGCAAATGCCCTTAGGTGGAATTTTAATAAAGATCTAGGTAAATTCTTCTCTCTCTTTTCTGTATAATAAATAAGAGTAAAGATTCAAATTAATCATCGACAAAAAAATTATGATGATATTTTGATCCTTGAGAAATAAAAAATATCAATTTAATTTTTAAAAATGTAAAATGGGGATCAAAATAGTCCCTACTAGAAACTAAAAAATCCTTAAAAATTGCCTTAAAAATGATCAATTTGACCCGCATTTTACATTCTTAAAGATTAAATTAATATTTTTTATTTCTCAAAAACTAAAATGTCATAATATTTTTTTATCAAGGACCAATTTTAATCTTTATTCTAAAAATAAAAAATTCTCATTTGAAAAGATAATATCTTACACTAAAAGCATCCATGCTATTCTATGATTAGCTGACTCGCGGTCCTGACGCACCTTTTGTAAGTTGGTAGTGCTTCATTAAAGTAACAGAACAAAGGAGTGGATCATTATTTGGATAGTGGAGCATGCATTGTTTGACGTACTTTCCTAATTTACCACTGTGTATCCCAACTAAATTAATTAATATATTAAGCATGTTATAAAATAGTGTGCTGATTTTGCAAAAATCCAAGTTTCCATATGGGTCGCCTCCACCTCTAGCGGCGGAGCTATATCTTAAATAAATTTTTTATTATTTGAGGACAGTAAGTTAAAAATAAAAATAAATAAGTAACATTACATTCTAATAAAAAATTAGGAGGAAGGGGAAGGCAAAGCCTCCATATTTGTGATCGTGTAATGAACACGGTCAAATCAGGTAATAGTAGAATATCATTACAACAAAGTGTGTTGGTGCTGTTTCGATCCAAAAGTGCAAGTGATTTAGCTTTCACGTTATTTAAAAAAAAAAAGGTTTCAATAATATTTTGATCCCTATAAATGACATTGATTCTTTATTTAATTTTTATAAGTAAAAAATTATTAAAAAGATCCTCATAAATGCAATCGTTATCCATTTGGTCCCTTCCATTATGATGTCGTTTTTAATGATCTGTTAACTATTACGTATAAGGACTAAATAAGAATTTGTACAACATATAGAAACCAGATTATTACTTTAACCTAAATTATTGGATCCCTATACGTGGCACAAATTCTTTATTTAGTCTCTATACGTGATACAAATTCTTCATTTAATCCCTATACATAGTAATTAATGGATCATTAGAGACGATAACATAACAGAAGAGACCAAATGGATAACGATTACACATATGAAAACCTTTTTAATAACTTTTTACATATAGAGACTAAATGAAGAATCAGTGTCACCTATAAGGACCGAAAAATTACTTTAACCTAAAAAAAATTACAACAATGATACTACAAACGTAGCTTTAGGCATTATAACGCAGAATCAAACAGAGACAGAAAAGTTTGAATAGCACGCAACAACAAATTCGAAGTTGAGTTTAATTAAAACTTGGTTAACATAAGATCCGTAGGAGAATTGGATCAATTGTGGATGGTGCCAAAAATCGTAGCATCAACCTGTAAAAAAAAACATACAAACAATCTTTTCCCGCACTCACATGTGTCTCTGTCCTAATTAAAATTGGGGTAAATTTATAAGCACCCCTAAAAAATCTTAATTCATCAATATCAAGAAAAATTATTGAAATGAATTCATTTTAAATTTTATTTTATAAATGCTCCTATTTAATTTAATTACTACTAATTCAACTAACTTATTTATTTCTAGTGAGCTAAACTAAAGCACTTGCATGAGAAAATGGATCTGTTTGGGTAAACAGCTTAATTAAGCGCTTATCATATAAGCGCTTATGTATAAGCTATTTTTATAATCAAAAAGAAAATATAGTAAAACTATTTTCATATAAGTTATAAACTGTTTTCATAAGCTATCCTGAAGAGCTTATCAACTGAAAATAGCTTATGGACATGTCATAAGCTCTCCCAAACACCCTGACAAGCGCTTATGCCAGTAGATAAGCCCAAATAAGCTGTTTATAAGCCAATCTAAACAGGCTCAATGTGTCTTTAATATGAAGTTTACAATAAATAATGGTAGAAATAAAATTTAATATAAAAATTGATTACTTTTTTTTATATATTGGACCAAAGAAAAAGATTTTTTTATCTCTTATATTAAGAACCACAGGAGTATTAAGAGAAACATAAAATAGTCAATGATACTACTGATTAATGTCGAGGTTAAAGAATAAAAAAAAATTATTGAAAAATTAAATACATAACTTTTTAATATATCAAGGGTTATGCTAACGAGTGTCATAAGAATATTGGTTAAGGAATCCATAAAAAAAACAAATTTTTATTGAAAAACTAATTAAGTATTAAATTTCTTAGAATATTAAATACATTATTTTTCCATAAAAATTTTCTTCTTTTGGCTTCCTAACTAATACTTTTAGGACACTCCTTAGCATTTTACATATATTAAATATATCATTTTTTAATAAAAAATTATGTTTTTAATTCTTTAACCATACCTTTAAATTTTAAGACACTCGTTATCAATAATGTAACAAAGATCTTCCAGATCTAAATCTAGTTGTAAGTGGAAATTTTGACCAAGCACCGGCAACAAAATGAAAACTCAGAATTGAGATTTGTACTTCAAAATAAACAAGAGTAATGCTACAGATTCATAAAAGAAAAATACAATTGGTTAAGAAAACAAAAATAGAAAAAATATATTGAGAAATGATGTATTCAATTTTTCAAAGTTTAAAAGTTATAATTCTCATTACGAATTTTTTATTTTTTGATTCATTAACCAATACCCTTAGAACATTTAACTTAACAAATGTCCGAGTGATTGTTGAATAAAATAAAGTGGCACTATTCACTCATCTAAAAATCAATGAGTATATCACATCATTCTAAGAAAAAATTCTACCAAAAATTATGACTCTCTAACATTGTTGCTTAAATAAATAATGATCTTTTTTTTTAACGTGCAACATTTTCTGTATAAATTTATTCATGTAAACAGAACCAAAGAAAAAAGATGGTGGAGATGGCTTTTTGTGTCTGATATAGAGAAAGAAGTATATATCCCTGCACTTTCCTTTCCCCCTTTCCTCTCGCTGTTTTCCACTTTCCCTTTGTCAGCATTCAGCATCAAATCAAAACACCAAGAAAAAAGTATCGCCACACCTCAAAAATCCAATTAGATTACGGCTTAAGACAAGGAAATAAAAAAGAAAAAGTAGGACTAACCCTCAACAACGAAGGCACGGTTGTTAGAAAAAACCTTGCACTATTCTCGTCCTCAGCTCACTTGGTTAAATTACGAAACATAAATTATGGTCGTGTGAGTTCAAACCCAGCTTCACCTCTTTTTCCATTCCATTCTCTCTACCCCCTTCCTATAACCCTTCTTTTCATGGGTTTAATTGATTAAATTAGGGAACATGAATTATGATTGTGGTGGTTCATCCTTTTTTTCATTCCTTTCTCTCCTCGTGCCCTCCCTATATGCCTCCCTAAAAAAAACCTTATCCCTTGACCTACTCTCATTCACCTACGTACCTTTTATATTTATTAATTTTAGGAATAACTTTAAATTAAATGTCCCTCTCTTTTCAATATTTTATTTCTCTTACTTTTTCTAAAGATAACAAGTTGTAGCAAGAGATGTATAAGTTTTTTTTTAAAGTAAAGAGATGTATAAGGTTAAGAGTGTGGAAATAACATTTTTTTTAACAAAAACATGTCAAGTTAATAAAAACGCATGATAGTTTAATACTTAGTTTTTAACCAATTTAATTAGTTGCATTGAGCAAAACAAACCAATTCGAAACAGAGAACTGGGTAGCATTAACATAAATTGATTTACCTTAGTGGGGTCGAAATCAAATTTTGAACTGGGACACGGATTTGGAACTCTAGAATCTCTATGCTTCATCTGAATCCCATTTCCACCTCTCTCCTTGAGCAATTTCCCGAGTTTACCACATTTCTTAGAAGCAAACTCCTTCAATACATCTGTGCCCCACCAAAATCATATACATGATCAATTTTAAAAAAAAAAAAAAAAAAAAAAAAAACAGTGCCAAATCATATATAGCATGTAATAAAAAATGAATAAAATGTAGTGGCATAATATTAGGTACCTTCAAAACTGATCAAACGGTAAACCTGACCAAGAAGCAAAGTGTCATCTGGTCGTAGAAGCTTGAGTTGCTTCAACGGGGTGCCATTCTCTGACTTAGAATTTGGTGAGGACAGAACAAGTGCAACATAGTGACCAGGATTTGTGTTCATAACCACATGAGCACTAACTGACCAGTAAATCCTCTCGATCTTGTTCCCTGGATGTTGAATCACCACCGTTGCAGCCTCAGCAGCTTGACAATTCCCCATCAAAACTGTCACCAATATAATTCTCACAAGAAGTTACAATGGTGGTGTGGAGTGTGTGGGTTTGAAGACTTGAAGAAGTAGTGATGATAATAAATCGGGTGGAAACGTTTCGTTACGTTTTCAATTGGGTGACGTTTGAAAGACACGTACTGTACACTGTCATCGAAGAAAGGGATGCTATAAAATAAAACAAGATGAAGAGGAGGGAAGAAAGAGCAGAGAGACTCTGTTTCTATAGCCTATAAATGAAACCTGACCTGACCCTCTCTTCCACCTTCACTGACGCACGCCAAGAATCAAGGGGTGTTTGATGGATTTGACCAACACTGAACCGGTAATCGAGAAATGCCTAGAATGCCTTTTTTTTATTTTATTTAATGAGAAATGGTTGTGATTGTATGATGATGATGGGGGGATGATGTTAATAGTGTACCATATTTAGAACAGTAGTGCAATATGGTGGTGAACAGAGAAAGGCATGGCATGACACGAAAGGAAAGAAGGAAAATGGAAAGGGACTAGAGAGTGAGGAACATGTGAAAGAGTGGGACAGTTTATATAAATGGAGAGTTTTTGAGTCCTTGTCCTTGAGGTGTGTTAGATCTACAAAACTCACCTGGGGCTGGGTATGGAGCTTAATCAGCTTTGCTGTGTCTACACTCTATTGTAACAACAATGTTTTTATTATTTTCCGTTTTAACCTTTGATAAATTTATTGTATTTTGATTTATGAGTGATGCATGTAAATGAAGATCTTTTATCTCATTTTAATATCATAATATATCATATCTGTTAATAATTTTGTCACATCAGATTAGAGGGGTAAGATATGTGACACGAAAGTAAGATAATTTTATTCGATGCCTACATCCAAGGAAAAAGGTAATAAATGACAAAGGAGTTGAGATCGATTCCCAAATTAGGTAATGTCCTACAAGGCTATAATTATGACCACTTGAGTTATCTTTAACATAACAAAATGATTATAATTTTATATAACTGAATTAGAATATTATATTATATAAAAAGAGTTACATTATTTGTATAATATCCTTAAATATGAATATTATAATTTTTTATTTAATACATTTATTTATATTTTTCTCTCATTCTATTATATTACAATATAAAAAGTGATAATCCTTTACAATATCCCATATCATGACTATAAAAAAAATTTACAAATCAACTTATTAAAATAAATATATTTTCATTACCAAAAAATATTATATATTTTATAAATAAAATATTATCTAAATATCAAATTCAGCTATATAAATAAAAAAAGGAAAAGTGTGATTGACAAATGGGCTGGGTACTTGCGTACTTCGGTTGAGTTGATACGTGATTCTGAGTCTCTGACTGATAAGAAATTTAACAGCTTATATTTTAGTATAAACTTCATTATATATAATATGCAGAAATGATTTTTGTATGTCTAAATATACAATAACTTAAGAATATTATTTAGACTTTGTATTGCATAATAATGCATCCTGGGTTTCAATTGAATTTGTATGTTACTTTTAGATTGCGTCAAAAGTTGTGCTAACTAAACTGCCACTTGGTCATTTGTAAAGTAATGAAATCCTATCATTAACATTTTTTTATTCAAAAGGTAATATTTTTATTTTGTTATATTATTATTGGTATATTTGATAGTAATTAGTAAATTTGAACATTTATTTATGAATGGTTTTTTTTTGTTTATGTTAATAATAACTTTATCATCATTTAAAATTTAACTTAATATATTTTGGTAGTTATTAGTATACAATAATAATTCATTAGTACAATGAAAATTATTAAATAAGATTAAAACAGGAAAATAACGCAGTAAAAACATTTTAAAATATTATTGACTTAATTTTATTTATTTTTTTATGATGATTAAATTGAACTCTTTAATTTGATTTGTTTTACTAACAAATGGCGTCATTAAAGAATCTAAAATATGAAGTTTTTAATAAAAATAAATTAAAGAAATTTACTTTTTTATTTGAATTTTTTTAGTTTATTTTCTTAATAAGTGCACTTAGCTCTTAGGGCACCACCAAGATACTTGTTAACAACATACTAATTTTATAAGCCCAAAAGGTAATTTCTATGTTATATTAATCGGGTGCCGGTGGGATGAATTTATCCTGTTTCGAATATATATAACATTTTGATCGGATCAATTTTTTGGACCTTGACGGTTGACTCGGCCTCATTGTCATATAGTAGTAACAAATAACTAGAGGTATGTTTGTTTCATATTTTTTGTAACACAAACGGAAAGACAAAAAAATCAATGCACTTTGTTTTCGAAGAAACCCTCCCCCATCTTTCAACAAACGGTAGGTTGAGCACTGTGCAACGCTAAAAAAAACGGGAACTAAGTTAGAATCAGATTGACTCAATAATTAAATAGTTTTGAAAATTTAAACATTATTTATAACGAAGTTATAAAATTTTAAAAAGAAAAATCTAAAAGTAAGAAATATTTTATAATATACATTTTAGAATGTTATTATATTATATTGTGTAAAAGCTTAAAAGGTATTAATATAAGTTAAGATGTTTTAAAGTTTATCTCTATCTCTTTAAAAAATTACAAGTTTTAAAGTATTATATTTATCAAAAAAAATCTATTGCACTAAAAAAATATTAATAAACACCGGAGTAACATTGAAATAACCTAAAACATGAGTCAAATCCAACTCCCAACCACAAGTAAAGAAATATTGGCAACAAACTCTTTATTATGTACTCACATTCTTTAATATATTTTTCATTATTTGGTGGATTTCATATGGAACTCACTAAATCATATGGACTCACTCTCTATTTAGTATAACCCACATGAAATCTATTCATAAATAGAGAATGTGTTGAAATGAGTGTGATAACAAGTATGTTGTTAATATTACTGTAAAAAAAATACAAAACATAACTTTTATAATTCAAATGTTTCCTAATTAATTTTCGGCAGATACCATTATTAGGCCGATTTTAGAACACTCCGAGTGTGTTTGAGAACTCGTTTACAAAACTTAATTTTTAATAAATTGGGTTTGTAAATTTAGTTTTTAATAAAATTGAGTTTATGTAACTAAATTACATTTGGAAATTTTATTGTTAAAGATAATCTTGATACAACTAATTTTTAGATATATAGTTATTTAGTTGATCAGTGGAATAAAAATGAATGTCAAAAGCATGAGGAAGTATTTCATTTTCTAAGGATAGAGAAATGTTAAGTTGACACCCAACATCGACAACATACGATGACATTGTAGGAGTCCATGGCAAAATTATAATAAATAAAAAACTCAACAAGACTCAACTCAACAATAATTATTTCATCACTCCCAACACACTCATACCCACTTATTTATTGTTTTCTTCTC
Organism: Ammopiptanthus mongolicus; assembly: GCA_039655645.1. Lineage (NCBI taxonomy): Eukaryota > Viridiplantae > Streptophyta > Magnoliopsida > Fabales > Fabaceae > Ammopiptanthus > Ammopiptanthus mongolicus. The sequence goes on along the minus strand of CM077343.1, from coordinate 11,546,028 downwards.
TCTTATCATATATTTCATCACTCCCAAGACACTCATAACTGCTTTTCCACTCTCACCTGATATTTCTCTCAATTCACTTGTCTGTACGAAGTCAACACTAGTCTAAGCTGGAGCTCACCCGTCTGATGAAATATATGACTCGTCTGACCGAGAAAGCTCACTCGTCTATTTGAGAGGTGTCACCCGTCTGAAGCTGAAGATCTTCATCCGTCTGATGACTATCAATGAAGATCTTCATCCGTCTGATGACTATTAGTGAAGAAATGTTCACCCGTCTGATGATTATCAGTGAAGAACCTTTTAAATGATCACCCGTCTGATGACTATCAGTGAAGAAATGTTCACCCGTTTGATTCACCCTTATGATGACTATCAGTGAAGAACCTTGTAAATGATCACCCGTCTCATGACTATCAGTGAAGAAATGTTCACCCGTCTGATGATTATTACATTGAAGAAATATTCACTCGTCTGATGACTACAAATGTGCTTATTAATCATATACAAAACAATATTAACTAAGAATTTTAACCTTGTTCACCAAACAAACAATAATCATCAGACGAGTCAAATTTTTTTCACTGATAGTCATCAGACGGTTGAACATTTCTTCACTGATTGTCATCAGAAGGGTGAAGATCTTCAGCTTCAGACGGGTGACACTGAGTTATCAGACGGGTAATCATTTAAAAGGTTCTTCACTGATAGTCATCAGACGGGTGAGATCTTCAGCTTCAGACGGGTGACACCTCTCGAGTAGACGTGTGAGCTTTCTCCGTCTGACGAGTCATATATTTCATCAGACGGATGAGCTCCAGCTTAGACGAGTGTTGACTTCGTACAGACAAGTTAGATGAGAGAAATATCGTGTGAGTGTGGGAAAGCAATTATGAGTGTCTTGGGAGTGATGAAATACATGATGAGAGAGAAGAAAATAATAAATAGGTGGGCATGAGTGTCTTGTGAGTGATAAAATACTTGTTGTTGAGTTGAGTCTTATTAAGTTGTTTTATTTATTACAATTTTGCCATGGACTCCTAATAACACAACTACTAAGGATAATATGATTAAAGTAGGCTTAATTGCACTTTTGGTCCCTCAGGTATCACGATTGTGCAATTTTGGTCCCCCATATTTTAATTGCGCCAATTGGGTCCTCCAAGTATCACGATTGTGCAATTTTGGTCCCCTAAGTTTCAATTGGGCCAATTGGGTCCCCCACGTATCATAATTGTGCAATTTTGATCCCCCAATTATCAGGATTGTGCAATTTTTAGCATCAGTAGCTTACATAGGACACGTGAGACTGATTTGACACTTAGTGAAGTCAACTTGACAGTTTACGGGACATTCTTATAAGACATCATTGACATCTCACACAATTTAATGATCAAATGCACATCATTAAGTGTCACATAAGAATGACATGTAAGCTGTCAAACTAGTCTCATTAAGTGTCAAATCAGTCGTACATGTGCTTCATAGGCTATTGATGTTAAAAGTTGCACAATCGTGATACTTGGAGGACCAAAATTGCAAATCGTGATACTTGGAGGATCAAAATTGCACAATCATGATACGTGGGGGTCCCAATTGACGCAATTGAAATTTGGGGGACCAAAATTGCACAATCGTGATACTTGAAGGACCCAATTGGCGCAATTAAAATCCGGGGGACCAAAATTACATAATCGTGATACCTAAGGGATCAAAAGTGCAATTAAGCCATTAAAGTAATAGTAAAAACTAGAATTGAGTTCTGACAAACAAAAAAAGTAATTTTTTTTAACTTCTTCCAAGGTTTAGAGCCGAAACTTTATTACAACTAATTCAGTGTAAAAAATATAAAACATGTTTAAAAGATTGAAAACTAAATTTATTTGATATCACAAGAAAGGTAGAAAGTGATCTAAAATTCTGGACCTGATGCAATATGAGTGAAACCCATTATAGCTTTATCCCTCAATGAGAAAGGGAAAAGCCTTATTTGGGAGGCCTCTTCACCAATTCCATTGAATTTGGACGTGTCACAAATCTGCAACAAATTTCGTCCTACCTTGAGTATCTTAACATGTTTTCACTACTCCAACCACATTTGGTTGGATATTCTAAACTCAATTTTAAAGTAGGATGATTGGATATTAAACATGCATTTCTATCGTTGAGTGTGTTGACTGACTCGCTATGATAGTATGATACGCAACGTAATGTTTCCCATATCGGGCGGCTCCGGAATTTGGTCATAATCCACTGGCCAGGGCCAGGATGAGTTCTGGGAAATGCTAACATTGTTATCATTTTTTTGGGTTTGGGATGTTATGTGGTGATGTCCCATTTCGAAATTCTCCTCCCAAAGAAACCCACTTCTAGTATTTATTTTTGTTTTTTCTTGTTCCCATTCTTTTCTAAATTTTTGTTTGTTTTAACGCATGATCCGTATTTCACTTTAAAAATTAATTAAAAATGAAAAAATAAATGCTCAACGTAACGTTTTGGTAATGTTTATACCGATAGGTACTCTAATTCAACTATAGCCTTAAATTATTTTGTATAATATATAATGTAAATTTGGTTTCTTAATTATTTATTATACAACTTATGGACACCTCATTTATGCTTGAAACTAAAAGATTCAAAAAAATATTTGTTGAACTTCATCGGAAACAATTAGAATAGTTATGATAATGTTGGACCTTGTATGTTTGTGCACCACTAAACCAACCTGTTAAAGTTATTGTATATAATTAACATATGCTAATTGAGTTTGATTCATCTTTTCGCCTTCAGTTAATGAAGAATGTATGATTTGAGTTTATATTAATATTTTTTTCTTTGTGAATTATTTGTAAGTAATTTTTTTACAACTAAAAGTATATTAATTAAGAGTACATACAAGGGATATTAATTAAGAGTATATTCCATCTGGTCCTTATTATAAGAGGCAATTGATTATTATTTTTTTGTCCAAAATATAAGAGACATGCAGGTATTTTTACAAATATTAAATGTTCATTTCCAATTTTATCCTTATTTATAATAGGGTTTATATTTACCAGACAGTATCAACTTTGCATACAAGTAGGCTATTAGAACATTTATTAAGATTAGAAGGGATAATTTTATAAATTTATAAGAATATTAATTACAAATAGTTTATTTTAGTGCATTTTCTTGATCAGTGTATTTTAGGATTGTTTTTTATATATAGGACGAGAGGGAGTAATAATTAAAAGTACAAAGGATATTCTAAATTAACTGTAAGCATTAATTGTGCTTGAGGTATCTTTCATTCTCCATCTTAGATTGGAGTAGTATCTCCTGACCCAAAAAATTTCATTGTAAAATTAAATAAGCTGTATGCATATACACCGGCGGTATCAGGTGGAACCACCTCAAACCTTAAATATTTCCCATGTGTAGTAATCTTTTTATTTTTCAAAATATAATATTGTATGAGTTTAATTATTATACACTATCATTATAAAATTTTTTTATATTGTTAATTAATTAGAAATCATTATATGAGTAACTTTTAAAGTGTTTAGAATAAAAGTCAAATATTTTAATTAATGTGATAAGTTATAATTGATTGATGATGTAAAAAAAAATTATATATTTAATACATACCAATTAAATTCATATTGTATGGTTTAGATAATCTTGCATGCTAATCATATTGATATATTGTTTTCGTTCGTGGTTATTTATCCTGACAGTAGGCGTTAATCAATCCATTTGTATCACAAATATTTTAATTGTTTGTGTCGAGCTGAAAGTGGAATCCTAACTCCAATGCCAAGGTCAAATTTCCAAACTCTGACTCATAAGTCGTCTATAGTCATAACCTAAAATTCATCTTTCTCACAAATAAAAAAAAAGCCAAGGTGATTTAATAACAACTTCTGCCGACCCAAATTTATAATTTTGGCCTTTGGGAGTCAAAACATTAAAAATATAAACTAACAGAAACAAGGTGTTGAATTGAAGATGCTGGCATATGAAACTTCTATTTTTCTCGCAAATGCATACCTATCTTTATAATTTTGTTTATTTTCTGGCGATTACTATGGGGATTGAGTATTATTTTGTGACTTTGTGAGGGAGGAAGAGACTGAACGTGCAGGAGACGTTGTTATATTGATATTAAAGTAGTATTTGTTATGATTTACAAAATAGCCGGCAGCCCACGATAGCATGAAAAAGTATCAGATACCCACTTTCAGCCACATTCGAAATCATAACAAATTAATTACGTGAAATTAACCATTAGTTCAATGTGCACGACAATTCAACTAACATTATTGGGGTCCTTGCTTAGTCATGAGACTACCATTTCATTTATCATCATTCTCTTGAAAGTTTTTCTTCGCAGCGTATGTATGACGATTGACGAAGCTAAAGATTTCAGATCCATACGAAGTGAATGGCTTCGAATTTTTTCGGCCTAATAGTTTCCACGTATGAGGGGAAACACAAACACCTATAATAGATTGGGCTTTCTGGTATTGGGGTAGGCCGAACTACCTATAATTCCCATGTTTAAGGTCCAATGACAAACTTTATAGGTCCGATAAACGGGAAAAAATGGCCCAAGAAATCTCAACAACTTAAAAGGCGTGCTTAGGAATTCGTTTGCATAATTGAGTTTTACAAACTGAGTTTTGATTAAAAGTCAGCTTATAGTAATTAATTTATATCTAGATACTTTATTATTAAAACTTAAAAGTAATTTCGGAAGATTGAATGTTGTTTGGATTGTGTCATTTAAACTAACTTTTAAATATGTAATTACTAAATTATCCTTCAGCTTTTATATGAGTATGAAAATGGTTATTTTTTAAGGGTAGTATGATAAAAGTCGCAAAAGCTACACATTTTTGCTTATGTCCAAACCCAAGTTTGGTCCAACTAAGTTCAAAGGTAAACCAAACATCATGAAAAATGACAAAAACAAGTTTGGATTTCTAGCTTATGTTTGGACTGTACAAACTGAAATGCAAACACACGTATATTTGGATAAGATAATTCGTTTTATTGTATTTTAGTATGTTAATTATACAAGATAGAGTAAACCTTAATGATTCCAAGAATTGGTTAAAAAGAAATATATACAGATTGTGGAATGTTTGATATTCTCCTGCTGCAAATGGCTACAGGACGGGAGGGATACACTTTGAGCAATCTCTCGGTAATAAAAGTACATATGATTTCACTAGAAAATAGAATAGGTCGTGTTATCATCTACTCACTTGACTTATCGAAAATAACCTATGATTCTTGGTTTGTGTTTTGTATATAGCATCCCCTATTTTTGGTATATTTCCATCCAACAACTATGATGGTCCCAACTTGGTTGAGGATGGTGGAGGACGATGCAACGTTGGTGGTGGCTAACCGGCAGTGGTTGCAACGAAAAGTTGCGGCACCAACTAGGCAACAAGGGGTGTTCTGTCGGATCTAAGTCGTTAGAGCTAGTTGTGTGAGAGATGTCATGTCCCTAGTTCTTCGAAGGCGCGAGCCCTCTTTGTCGTGGTCCTCATATATGCAATTGAGATCTCCCAATTTGCAACTAAGATCTTGCACTGCAAACCAGCTTCTGAAAGTTGCAACAGATGCTCCACGATCCTAACGCGGTTCAAAGATGTGGCGGGAAGGGTAAGCTAAGTTGTTTTTTATATCTTTTTTGGGTTTAGGTGGTTTTGGAGTGGATGAGGCGGACGATGGGTGGCTCGTGGTACTGTTTTTTTATTTCTTTATTCGATGTGGTGCGTGTTTCTAGTAATAGCACCACAAGAAATAGGCCATTTAGTGACAACAGAAAATCGTAGGTAAAAGGTTAAAAATCGTAGGTATAGAACCCTAAAACCTATACTGATGAACGTTTGGATTCGTGGTAATAGTTCGCTATACCTACGATTTTAGCGCCATCACTATAGGCTTTAGTGACGGTTGTTACGTCCGTTGATAGAATACATAATTTATTTTCCGTTGGTATAATTTATTTGCCTCGACACTATATATTTTAAAGACGGTATTTATACTAATAATAATATATACCAACGGTCTTTTATAACGTTGATCATATTACAAACTAAATACACAATAAAATAAATAAATATATTTAGAAACTAAAACAAAATAAAACTTCTTTCATATTGAAAATTAACATAAAGTCTTACAAATGTATCAAACTATAAAAACACGTCCACCTAAAAGTAGAGTACTTGCATATAGTATGCACATAACATCTTATAACAATCTCAAAAATTAGAAAGAAATCATATCATGTTCACTTAATTGCCAATTTTATGCCGCCAAGAACAAAGTTGCTTCCTAATCTTCACCTGCAAGTAAAAAAAAATAAAATAACACATGAGCTTACCATAGGAAATATTAACAATTTTAGTGAGAAAAACTTAATATTAAATAGATACCCTAAAACTTTGAAGCAAAAACTAACTAGATCAACCCCAGATTCATAACGAAAAGTGACTCATTAACAAAATGAACTCAGAAAAATTGAGGAAATGAAGAAAAAGAATAATAAAAAAAGAAAAAAAAAGAAGAGGGTACCTGATTGAATGTTGATTGGGCTGGTAGTAGAATGAGGAAAGGGAAAGGCAAAGGAACGGTAGGTTAAATCAACCCAATACCTAATCGTTACACAAAATCGTTACAAACAAACAAACAAGCAAGCATAACTATGATCCTGCAAAGAGTTATGGCAACATAATAAGTACAAGCATTCATGATTCATATTTTAGCTAGAGTTATGAAGGAATAAAGGACAGATACTAATCATAATGTCAAGCTGAATGAGAAAACTGAACACCTCCGTATTTATGAGTGAAAAGCAATATTTTCCAAAAAGGACTGATTGTCAAGCCCCTATAAATAATATGTAATATTGAATTGGATTAAAGACAAAACATTTTTTTTACCCTTATGCCCCAAAAGTAAAGAAAAAATTACAACCGGACCATACATAATAAGATAACATAGCAGAATGGGTTTGATACATATATCCCTGGTTTCATCCATTGAAGCAATCGGGTTAAACTAGCTGGCTTTAGAAAGTTGTACATGAGAACTTTCAGTTGTACTGTTTCAAGAACACAAGGATTATTATTCTAATTTCAGATTGAGCCTATTTCTTATATCTCTCCCACTTCCCATTACCTATATTTATTCGCATTTGAGAGCATAGGAAAAACTCAGTTAAAAACATCTATGAGTACCATTCCCTTTTAATCACATATTTGAGTCTTCAATGTATGAACATTGCAAAATCAGAACAGAAACTTGGCATTCATATATAAAATTATAAATCTTGTGTTTTTGTAAACCATGTGAATTTGATACTATTCAACAAGCAAATTTTAAAATTCAAACAGGGATTTAAAAAGTAAAAGAACCAAGCCAAATTTGAATGAAGCCAATTCAATCAAGACACACAATATGTCTTGTATCATTAGTTGTTCCTTGCAAATTCAGCCATCCACATAAAACTAGAGACACATATGCTAACTAGAGACACAAAAGTGGTGAGGTTCTTACTTGAGTATCCCAAATTCATAAAAGTTTTTTTTTTTTGAAAAAATAAGCCAATTGGTTCCATTGTCACAAAAGGACTACAAGCTATACTCAACCAAGAGATAGTTCAACACCTAATAAGCAAATCCAAGAGACAAACCCCAGTGACATCTAAAAGTTCTCCCGGGTGTTTTTTTAGTTTTAATCATAAATATTTTTTTTTTTTAGTTTCAAATTATTAAGTGGCATTATAGTGATGAAAATATACATATGTAAGTACATGTAATCTATACTCACAGTTTATGAATCTATCACTAAAGCATATAGTGACAAAATCAAACATTTGTAGGTATATGTCATTTATGCCTATGATTATAAATCTATCACTAAATGGTATAGTGACGAAATCAAGAAATCACACATCTGTAGGTATATGTAATCTATGCCCACGGTTTTCAACCTGTCACCAAAACATATAGTTACGATCAAGGCATCTGTAGGTACATGATACCTACACCCACGGTTTTAGCTGTTGTCACTAAAAGTTACCTTAGGTATATATGTGGCAAATTTCTTGTAGTGTTGGGTCTTGTTTTGTGAAAAGGCATCGGTTTGCTTCGATTTCCGATTTCTTTTTTTAAACTGAACCGTATATATAAAATTAAATACTTATTTATTTTATTATTAGTATGCGACATCTTATTAGACTGTTATTCGTTGGTTTTTGTTTTCCTAATAATATTTATTAGTTTGATGTGATGTAACTTTAAACTATTTTTAATGTTCCAAACATAAAAATTGATATTTTACTTCATAATGTTTTAATTTTATACCATTTTTCTGCGGTTGCAAAATCTTCCTTGTCGTGGTGGTGTGGGTTGTACAACAAAACATCTGAGGGTGTGGTGGCAAAGAAAGAACACACATAAATGGTGACGGGAGAATGGTTGCAAGCTCATGGTGGACTGGTGGTAAGGGTGCGAATAGTGGTGGTCGAGTGAGGTAGGGGAGAAGAAGACCATTTTTGGAAATGGGTTGGGATAAAAAACCCTTTCTACAAATCAACTTTTGCCTCATTCACCTTTTAATAAAATCGATTTTACCGTTCACACTGATAATAAAGTTTGGTCATTCACTTATTTTAGTAATTAATCAATGATCCAGATTTAAGATGCATCACTAAGGGATGGAAATAGGTTAGGATGCTAGTCATAGGTCTATGGTCTGTTCTGACTTGTTTACTAAAAAGCTTAGGTCTAAGCTTTTCAAAATGTCTTTTTAGTTGTACAAAAAAAAACCTATTTAGTTAAATAGACCAAGCCTAGGCTTATGAAAAAGCATTTTAATTCTCATAAATTAGTTTGTTTATAAATAATATTGCTTTTGAATAAAATATATAATATATAATATTATTATTTTAATAACACTTTATAATATTAAAGGCCTGTTTACAAGTAGATCTGTTAGCTTATTTAAAAAGCTTACTTGTTAATCTATTTAATGGCCTTATTTATTAGCCTGTTAGCGTATTGGCCTACTAAGAGATAAGTTTATTGACCTACCTGAAGATCTTAATGCGAAATAGACATTTAAATAGGCTTTCAGGTCAGATTAGATTTCTAAAAAGGTCAGGCTAGACCTTGAAAATTGGCTTATGTCATGGTAATATGTCAGACTTAGACCATGCATTTTTTAAATAAGTTAGACCTATTTAAACTCAAAGCTTGACTGCACTGTATATGTTAAAGTCTTTTAATGATGTATACCGTAATAAATGATTATATAATTATATTATGACAAAACTTCAATACCAATATATGTAGCAGTTTTTTTTGGTGAATATATATATGTAGCAGTTACATTATACGTTAAAATCTTACTAAACATGCATTCAATTATTATTATTTTGGCTTTTTCACTTTTTTAAAGATAGTATATAATTTAAAATCATCTTAACATCATTGAATACTTTTTTAGTTTATTTTTAATGTTTTGTTATTGTGAAGTTTGTATATTATCAACTAATCATATGTGTAACTTTTGAGATAACTGTTATAAGAGTTAAATATATATATATTTGGTATATTGAGTCAAATATATTTTTAATAACGTGATAGTACGTGATTAGATGACATTTAAAAAAAATTACATTGATAGTATATTAAAATTAAATTCATAATTTTTCATTTAATTGTAATGTATTGTGAGTGTAAAGGTTCTTACAAATCAATCATTAATATATTAGCTTTATTTGGCAAAAATAGTTTTGTTATACCCGTTAATAACATTAATTATGGATCTGTATGAAAGTAATAAATTATGTTATAAATTACAGTTTTATTTTCATAAATGAATTAAATAAATATTGTATGACACTAATAGTTTTTTTCGAGGAGGACACTAATAGTTTTATAACTTGACATACCCTTAATAATCATAATAAGCTTTCGTGATAAATTAATCTTAATTGTGGGCATTTCCATATTACCCTTAGTCACAAGGGCATTATTGTCCTAGTTTGAAATTATAAGAGAGAACTTATTTTTTTCCCCTTCTCCCTCATTTTTCTTAACTTTGGAAATCCTAGGAAAGATAGAAAGTGAGAAAGAGTTGAGGCAAAGAAGAGACAAAGAGGAGGAAGTGGTGGTGTTCTTCCTCACACTACTTTATGTTATGGACTTGTGGTCCCAAGAATGTATGATTAAGTGTAAGTAGTGATAAATTATTTTGGTTTGGATTAAAAATATGAAATTTGTTTTATGGCTTGTGTTGCTAAACATGAACAGAGGAACATTGCTTTTGTTTTTTTAAAGGTTGGTCTTATATTGTTGAATTGTTGGTTGGATCATTGGATGGCACAAGTGAGGTGGGAAACGTTTCATTGATTTTTTTCCTTCCTCTGGGCTTTTTGGAATATAGTACCTTAGCTGCTGGAGTTGGAGTTTAGGCATCGCGAGTCCTTCCCCTGTAGGCAATAAAACGCAAAGCTGCTTGATGGATAAATTAGGAGGGATGGAAATAATCTTACGTTACATGTGACTATATGAAAATAGGCAAAATGGTCTTTTTTTTGTAACGTGGAAATGAGTGGGCAATAAATCTATGGGCAATTGAGATGTTAGTCAAGGAATAAGTGCGCCTAAACTAGATGAAAGAAAAATTTTTTTTGACTGAACTAGATGAAAGAATATGAATGTGAGTTATATATGTTGATTTTAAATATAGGTGTACCGTTAGAATAGCATATTACATGTTGTGTTGAATATTGGTTTTAAATATAAGTTTGGTAGAATATTATTGAGGGTGGGATACTTGGATTATGTATTGAGAATATATATATTGTTTAAGTTATCTGGTGGTACAAAAGATGTCAATATTTGCAATGTGACGATTATATTGTTGCTTTTATTGTTGTGATTTAAAGTGTATTTGGTGGAATGGATTGACAAAGAAGTTATGTGAATCTTTGGAAATCCGATCGGATGAGGCGGTATCTCCGGTATATAAGCTAAAACCGTTGAGGTTGGGGACCTTAATGAACAACCCCGGAGTTGAGGACGAATGTTGTTGGCCGGAGGGGACAGTATCTCCTGGATACGAAATTAAAACTATCGAGGTGGGGGACCTTAATTAGTGAGCAACCCCAATTGGAACCCCGAAGACTCAATATGAATATGTTTATGTTATGTTTCCCTTTATGAGCAGGAACATGAATAATGAAAATAAGATTTATGTGCAAGCCATTTCACAAGTATTCTATTGAGGGACAAAATGTCCACATGGTAATTTGTTTGTTTCAGGAAATATTTTCATATGAATAGATGGTTGTGACGTGTAGCTTTGACAAGATTATTTATTTGTTTCAGTTAGAGTTTTGCATGATTGTATGACTTTATTTTGTATGAATGCTTGTGTTTGGGAAAAACTCCCTCATTAATTAAGTGGACTTACCTCACGTATAATATTTCAGTTGCTGGTATCTACGATGCTGTCGGAAGCCTTGGATGTCATGTGGACGGTATGGAGGGTTTGAACTCATAGGTTTTAATTTGCATCTAGTGTAAGCAGGACTTTGTAATTAATGTTATGTTTTGGTTTGACTGTGATGATATTATTCAATCTTATGATATATTATTGAATGATATATTTTTTATACTTTAGATGAGACAAATTAGTATACTTGAGAGGCTGCGAAGAGGAAAGGATAAACTTTCCCCTTTTGGCCGGTCATGGCTACAAAATTTGGGTCATGACGACAAGTTTATAAGCTAGCTTATGGATGATAAGCTAGTTTATACTGATAAGCTATTTTTTAGCTGAAAACTTATAGTTTATATATAGCTTATAGCTTATTGCAGAATAGCTAAATGATTGATTTTGGTGTTTGGTAATATTAGCGGTTGAATTGCCTTATAAATATAAAATGACATAAAAGAACATATTTTTATGATTTTTATATAATATTATTTAGATTCTAGTTAAAGCTTTATAATTAGAATATTAATTTTTTTATTTTTATTTTTAAATATTTTTATTAAATAATATAAATGAAATGAGATGTTTATTTAAATAAAATTTATTTTAAGGGGGTTAGTAAAATAGGAATTTCATTAAATTAATAAAGGTAAAAATGAGAGAAAAGTTAGTAAGCTATAAGTTATAAGCTAAATAAATTATAGTTTATGAAGAAAAACTATAAGCTAATGAGATAAGTTTGTTTACCAAACATCTGTACTTTGATGAAACAAGTTTATAAGCGAGTCAAATAAGTTATAAGCTAGCTTATTGAATTTGCTAAATAGAGTTATTATCACATCGTTAAAAATGTTTGACTTTTATAATAATTATATTAAAAGTTATACATACGATAATGTATGATTGATTGATAAAATAAAAAATTTTACACTTACAATATATCACTTTAAACTCATATTTTTATCAAATATCATTAAAATAAACTAAATTTTTTTATTCTATAACAAATATTAAATAAAAAATTTACGTTAATGTAAAATTGTTTCCATTTAGTTTTCTTTCTATTGTTGGGCTTTCCATTGAAAAAGAAAAAAGGAAAATTGTTTAGATTACGAATGGCGAAATTGGTAAAAGGAATATTATTATGTTAACTCACTAACTTTCTTTAGAATGTAGAGATTGTGTCCGTTCAAAGTTGAAATCGAAAGTGCATTATTCATTGATAGTACCTACCCATTGATCAAGCCTATGGATTTGCAATTTGTCCTTAATGCAATTAATAACGCTTCTAAACTTGGCTCAACAACAAAATAAATGCATGAGATTTTGCAATCAAGAGTCTTAACTGCAAAATAATAATAACACACTCTGTATCCACAACACCATTGACTTTTGCCTTTTAAAACTGCACTCTTTCCTTCTGAATCGTGAATCCAATGCGAAACTTCTCAAAACTCGAATGACAATGGCGAAGCGAAAGAGAGCATGCTCATGTTCATGCTCGAACCCAAATCTAAGTGGTGGTGCCTTTCTCTTCCTTAAGGGAACCCTCTTCGTTCTCTTCTTGCTCTTGGTGTTGTGGTCCACAAAGGACAAACTCACCTTACTCCTCTTTAGTCCAATCAAAAGTACCCACCCATCAAACACCAACACAACAAACTCCGAGGTTGTCCCCGACCCTATAGAGAAAACCTTCTACGACGACCCACAACTTAGTTACTCCATCGAGAAACCCTTAAACAACTGGGACGAGAAGCGAAGCGTGTGGCTGCGTCTTCATCCGCCGTTCGCCGCCGGAGCACGTGACCGGATTCTTCTAGTCACGGGGTCTCAACCGTCACCATGCAAGAACCTCATCGGCGACCACTTATTGCTGAGGAGTTTCAAGAACAAGGTGGATTATTGCAGGATCCACGGTTGTGATGTGTTCTACAACAACATGTACTTGCACCCCAAAATGGACTCTTATTGGGCCAAGTTACCCGTTATCCGATCCGCCATGATGGCCCACCCGGAAGTTGAGTGGATATGGTGGATGGATGCTGATGCAGTGTTCACCGACATGGAGTTCAAGCTTCCCTTGGAGCGTTACGTTAACCACAACCTCGTTGTTCATGGTTGGCCTAATATGGTGTACGAAGAGAATAATAATAATAAGAGTTGGACAGGGTTGAATACGGGGTCGTATCTTATTAGGAATTGTCAATGGTCAATGGACTTGTTGCACGTGTGGTCCAAAATGGGACCTTTGACTTCAAACTTTGAGAAATGGGGTAGGATCTTAAAGGCTTTGTTCAAGGACAAACCTTTTCCTTTACCTGATGACCAATCATCTTTGATTTATTTGCTTTATAGGGAAAGAAGAAAATGGGGTGGGAAGACTTATTTGGAGGGAGGGTATGACTTGGAGGGTTATTGGGTTGCCATGTTGGGGAGATTTGAAGGCATCAATGTTGGGTACAACGAGATAGAAGAGGAAGTCAGTGTTTTAAGGAGAAGGCATGCTGAGAAACTGAGCGTGTGGTATGGTGAATTGAGGGAACCTTATTTGAAAGAGAGAGGGTGGGAGCCTCTAAGTAAATGGAAGAGGCCGTTTGTGACACACTTCACGGGGTGTCAGCCATGTAGTGGGAATCATAACCCAAGTTATGATGGGGATAGTTGCTGGAAAGAGATGGAGAAGGCTTTGAATTTCGGTGATAATCAAGTGCTTCGTAACTATGGTTTTGTGAGGAAGGATCTGACCACCTCGTCTGTGTATGAAGTCCCGTTTGATTACCCGTGGAATGATTTGCTGCGGTGAAGGGCGTTTCTTAATTAGAATTAGCAAGTGCAATACATCTTTTTGTTCTAAGTGCAATACAACTTTATTTGAGATAGTTTCGTTTGTCTACATCAATCAACAGCACTGCTATTCAGTGGGGAATTCGTACAAATCAGCATTCTCCTTCAATTAATATCAACTTTCTTAAAACCAAATCAAATTTTAGTGGGGCCAGAAGTTGAGCTAGTTAAATGATTTTAAGACTCTTTGGAAATGGGAGTTACAGCTTGATCGTAAAGAATAAATAGTTTAATTTTGATAGGAGAATGCTACCGAGTGTCTTTAGAGTACTTAACGAAGCAAGAAAAAAAGTTTTTCATTCGAAATTGATGTAATTAATATTTCAAAAGATGATATATTTAGTTTTCCAGTGCAAAATTGCTTTTTTCGATTTTCTTAAAGAGTACCCTTAGGACACTCGTTAATATGATCTATTTTGATAAACGAATTTAGTAGTGCATATTTAATAGGGAGTTCGCGAAGAAACGGTTTAAAAAATGTGAGAGGATCATGTAGGAGATCTCATCGGTTCCGGCAGAAAGGGTATAAATAGTTACTTTAAGGTTGCACTATCTTTTCTGGATTTGTATCCTCTCATGTTAGGATTCAACATGAAGGGGTCATATGGGGATCTCATCATTAAAAGTCATTGGTGAGACCCAATTAAAAAATATGTAGTGAAATTTTATGTTGAGATTCCCCGATATGACCCCCTGATTATGTTGAATCCTGAATCCCAACACAAGAGGATTCAAATCCATCTTTTCCCCATTTAGCAAAATATCGATCTTTGGTAATGTTTACCAATAACTTTTTGTAAAGGTCGTCGGTAAGTTCATCGGTAACTACCAAGGCTAGTCGTCGATAATCAACCAGTTGTAGTACCGACGGGCTAGCCCGTCTGTAATCGTCCATTCGTTGTACTGAGCGTCGAAGCCGTTGGAAATGATAAATTTTTTCTTAAAATATAATTTTGTTGTATTAAATAAATAATTATAATTAATTAAATATTTTAATTATATTTTATATTAATTAAAAATTTATATTTTCTATTAATTATTTATAGATATTAATATTAATTAACTAAATATTACAAAATAAATAAAATATAACGTCGAAGAAATTAAAATTATAATTCAGAAGCAATGTTACACTCTATTTTATTAATTACAATTAAAATTATTAACCAAATTTACATGTCTATTTAATTAGTTACAACTTTATTTAATCAATTATGTATTATTAATATTAAATTAACTGCAAAAAAACAGAAAATGGTAAAGCAATATAACATGGGCACTATCAACATGCATACAAACAAGACCAATTTTTATATCAATAACTAGCATTTTTTCACAACCAGAAGCAATGTTCTTTAAGAAAAATATATTCCAAAACACAAGCTATGCTCAGAAATAAACCCAAATGGCATTTTCATACAATGACATTTTTTCACAAGCAATTTCATACAAAAAGTTATTGAACTAACCCAAAATTAACAACTCAAATGAAAATAACACAACAATTGGCATTCCAAAATGGGCATTGGCAGGGAACAAAACAATTGTTGGTGTTAATTTCAGCATTCCTATTATGTGAAAATTAACATAAATAGAAGGAAAATAACAACAATCTCATTTTTTTAGCATCACAACAATGAAAATAACACACTTAATTTCAACATTCCAGAAGCAACAGGAGCAAAAGGAAGAGTATCAGAGTTCAAGCGTGTGCGGTGCGTGTGTCGGCAACTCAACTTCAAAAAGCTAGATGGAGACAGAGACAGAGGGTTCCACCTACAAAGGTTTGCACGATGGCGGTCGTGAGAGAGAAACAAAGACAAAAGGAAAGGAGGTGATTGTTTTGAATAAAATATAAAAGATTAAAAAATATTTCAACACATACAACAAAGAAAGACAAAGAGGAAGAGAAAGAGGGAAGAGGGACTTACAGTGGTGGTGCGCGATTGCGGTCGTGAGAAAGAGACATACAGAGGGTGGGGACGCGATGTCGCGATGGTCTTCGCGAACTGAGATGAGAGAGGGAAGAACTGAGAGTGAGAGAGCATAAGTGGAGAGGAGGCGCAACGCTAAGGAGAAGTGGAGGAGAGAAACAAAGTGAAATGAGAGGAAAAGTCACCGCCCTGGTATATTAGTGATGCGTACCAACGGATTTCCAACGGCCAGGCTGTCGGAAATCAAGTAACTTCCCTTATAGACGGATTTATGACGTCTAGCCCGCCGGCACATGAAAAAGTAGTCGTTGTGCCCCGTAATACCAAAGGACACTTATCGATGAGCTAGGCCTTCGATAATAAATCACAGCGTTACTGACTGGCAAGCCGTCGGAAATTCGGCAAGTCAATTTTCGGGCCTAATTGCGCCAAATTTGCTGATAGCACTACTGAGGGATAGGTCCTCGATAATGTTTATTTTATTTACCGACGAGCCCGTCAGTAAGTTGGTCAAATTTTAACTTGTTCGTTACTGACGACTCTAGCCGTTGAAAATGATGAAGATATTGAAGGTCAAATGATCATTGGTAAAAGGTCGTCGGTATGCGCGAGTGATTCATTTGAGGTCATTAACTTACCCTAAAGCGATTAAAGAAGTGCTTCTTTTTGTCATCAGACACTTGTCCTCATGATAGCCATGGATAATGATACTGCTACTGGATGGTCCTGGTGATCGCCTTCGAAGCAGCCCTGGATGGATAGAACCTAAATAGAAAAGTAAACTATTTCATATTAAAAGACAATTAAACAATATATACATTTTAAAAAAATGAAATAAATTCTAAATAATTCTTAAAGTCCATAATAGGCTCAATGACAGGTCGATCGTCGGTCAGAACGGTATCCACTCGCTCCTGTTGGAGTACTGATGACGGAGTACCTCCACTGGCATCCATGTGCTCAGCCTGGTCGTCGATATATGTTTTAGATATTATCAACGGACTAGCCATAATTACAAATCACACATTATGGACGGAAGAGCCGTTGGTAAAAGTTCACATACAATTAACGACGACCTTTTTGTCGGTAAAAACCCGTGCACAATTTGGTGCAAAAGCATACGAGAAGTACAAACGGATTTACTGACAGATTGTCCGTCGGTAAGGTTACTGACGGCTATTCTGTTGGTAATATGGATGACTTTCCAGTATCCATTTACCCACAACTAAATTCGCCAGTAATTAAGTCCAACAGAATAAAAGCCGTTGATAATTGTCTGTCGATAATTCAACGAATTCTTATAGTGCACTCACTATTTTTTCCCCTTGATAACATCGATAGGTCCTACATATCTCTGTACAAATCCAGTTTTCCATTCTCGTGTGAAGCATATCTCCATTTACTATCATTTCGTTCCTGACTTGGTTAGCAAGTCTCTACTGTTACTCATGTTCTTACAAGTCATCACCTAGCTAGTAGATTTGCTCACTAAACAGCTTGGGGCCACAACACCACTTCCTAAAATACAAGGTTGCTGTTGTTCCTCCCACCACCATCTTTGGGGAGTGCATGTATTGGTATAACCACCTAACAAGAGATCCCCCTATTTTTTGTATATTAATTTTTGAATAAATGGTTATTATATCCTTCTCTCCCTAATCCGTAAATATAGCTCCAATTTTTAATTCAAAATAAATTTGTTCTTTCAGTTTTCTATATATATATTTGTACTGTGACACCGTAAAAATCAATGCAATTATTCGTTCAATCCTATTCTCTTACAAAAGGAAAGGATAAAAAGAGATAGAAGGGAAGAAAAAAGGAAAAAGGAAGGAAAAATAATTTGAAATGCAACAAAAAACGTCGTTCAAATTGAAGACAACCAATGGGCCAAAAATAATGGTTCAGGACAATCATCACCGCTTACTGGTTTTCTACCTTACTTAAAACTAGGAAGATGCGTTCATGCCATGCACCCTAGCTAAGGTGGTGGTTTTGCATGTGTGCCTTTGTGTTAGAAGTTAGTCGTGTTACTTTAGGTAAGCAATTAGTCGTTTATGGTTTTGTCCTCTTACTCCTTTTGTTCCCTCCTGGTTCAAGTTTGTACCATTCAATAGTGATTGACCAAGTTACTGAGCCGTGCAACAAAACATTAGCTATTATTTTTTAATTTTATAAAGCTATATATATATATATATATATATATAATAGTAATTGAAATTCAATTCAAGTATCCAGACACACCAACAAAAATATACATTTTCATGGCAAACAGTGTTTACCTATACCAACAGGGCCCAAAATTGTTCATTAAGTATGATGTCAGAGGTTCGATTTTTGTCATATGTATAAAAAAATGTTTTGTTAGGAGAGACAAAACTTATTTTGATAATTTTTACTTCTCGAAAGAGATTAGTCTTCGATTATTGACTTAAAATATCTTTATGCACAAAAAAAACATGGTTTACTTATAAACTCGTACATGGACAAGAAGTATGAAATTAATTAAGTGGAAAAACAAAGTTGTGTACAAGATTTGGATTCACTGTAGTTATCCCACCACACATTCACTATGAATCCAAACCCTGTTGTACATCATGTATTTATTCTCTGATCCCATCACATCATAAAGCAAAAATTGAGGATACCATACAGTGTAGTACTTGGGAACCAAAATGGAGAAGAAAATTTGTATAAATTACTTTTTTTATCACATCACTTTTTAATATTTATATAGTAACTATTTATTATTTACCTACTTGTTTCCAAAACAAAAAATGATTTTATCCATGGTCGTAAAATAAGTGTAAAAAAAGTGTAGGTAAAAAAATGGTGTGAAAATATAAGCGAGACACTGTAACGGAAAGAATGGATGTTGGCGGGGTAGATCGCATTCTACGTGCCATATGAACATGAAAGTTACCTATGAAATCGAACACGTAAAGGCAGCATTACCTCTTTCCAAACCTGAAACACCACCTTCAACATGTCACTTCATAGCCCCCTAAACCCCATGTTTCACGATTTTCCCATTTTGGAGCTATATCTCTCTCTTTGTCTCACCTGAAAACCTTTGCTAATTTAAATCTACCAAAGTAAGATAAAAACAATTCACACAAGACGACACATCTTCACAATAGGACAAGTTACACTAACATGTACGGCGCAAAAGTGCCACCAAATACAACAAAAAACCAATGCAACCACCACGCTTAAAAACATCATATCACACGAGACTTCTCACACACCATCACAACAATTCACAAGTCACACACACCATGGCCTCCAAGTTCGGTTCAAGAAACAAACCCACCCTTCGCCTCTCAGACGGTTGTTTCTTCCTCGGAGGAGCATTTTCAACTCTTCTCCTAGTTTGGGGTTTCTGCTCCTTCATCATCCCAATACCGAACCCCAACCCAAAACTTAACTTCGTCGCCACAAAACTAAGGTCCCTTCAAAACCCCACCCTCACCGCCGCTGACGTGGCACCTGATATGCTTCACGACGCACCTAATATCACCTTCTATGACGACCCTGAAATGGGTTACACCATGGACAAACCAATGAACAACTGGGACCAGAAGCGCAAAGAGTGGCTGCTGCATCATCCTTCATTCGCCGCCGGAGCAGGTGAAAGGGTGCTCCTCGTGACGGGGTCGCAACCGTCCAGGTGTCACAACCCCATTGGGGACCAACTCCTCTTAAGGTTCTTCAAGAACAAAGTTGATTACTGTCGCCTCCATAACTATGATATATTCTACAACAACGTGTTGTTGCACCCGAAGATGGACTCTTATTGGGCCAAGTATCCGGTTGTTCGGGCCGCCATGATGGCCCACCCGGAGGTCGAGTGGGTCTGGTGGGTCGACTCGGATGCGGTCTTCACTGACATGGAGTTTAAGCTTCCAATGAAACGTTACAAGAATCACAACCTCGTGATTCATGGTTGGGAGGAGCTTATACATCTGAACCGTAGTTGGACGGGGTTAAACGCCGGCGTTTTCTTGATTAGGAACTGCCAGTGGTCGTTGGACTTTATGGACGTGTGGGCCATCATGGGCCCCCAGTCGCCGGAATATAAGAAATGGGGTGAGATCCAGAGATCCACATTTAAGGACAAGGTATATGAAGAGAATTATAGATCCTTTCACATGAGTTCGTTCTGCATTACATTAACTCATATCATAACTTATATCACATATGACAAGAACACCGGCCAGCTACGTACATCAAAATCTTGCCATATTGAAAAGTTTTGAAAAAGGCTTCTACTTTGATTTTAAAGAGTGAATAAGTAATACTGTGTATATCTGGATTTAATTTGTGGTTGCGATTGTTGTGGACTAATGTAGTCAAAGCAATTCGCAATTACGACGTCCTGCTGCGATTGCGACAGCTGTTGTAATTGAGATGTTGTCGGTCACATCACGGGATGTGGTCCGTATTTTAGAACACTAATATATATGGATTTAACATATTAAATTATCTAAGATGAATATATTTTTATTTATTTATTTTACAAATCAATTATTTTATATAAGCTTTTAACCAAAAGTTTTATACACAAATATACTATCCAAACGGGACAATATGTCTTCTATGCTCATACACTATCATGATTTTCAAGTTGTTGTCTTCGAACCACATTTTTTCAATGAAGATTTTATATAGATAGACATAAAAATAATACGGATCCTCAACAAAACTCTCCATTCATCCTCTCTCTAACTAAATGTCAGTCAGTTATTGTCTAACGGTTGGAGAAAAGATGAACGAGAAGTTTTGCTGTAATGGATCCGGTTCCGCTATCTAATCATGTCAATGTCATGTAAAAAATTTACATTGATTTCTTTGTTTCAATAATCTATTTTCTTAAAATTGTTTCAATTAAATTTATTCAAAACACAATAGGTTTGAAAAAATAATTTTTTTCTTAAAAATTGATCTACTTATAATCTAAACATGCATAAGGTTCTGCCGGAGTCGGATGATCAAACAGCGCTGGCTTACCTAATCGCAGTGGAGAAGGACAAGTGGACGAACAAGATATATTTGGAGAGTGAGTACTACTTCGAAGGGTATTGGTTGGAGATTGTAAAGACTTACAACAACATAAGCGAGAAGTACAATGAGGTGGAGAGAGAAGTGGAAGGGTTAAGGAGGAGGCATGCAGAGAAGGTGAGTGAGAGATATGGTGCAATGAGAGAGGGGTACCTTAAGAATATAGGGCAGTGGAGGAGACCCTTTATCACTCACTTCACGGGGTGTCAGCCATGCAATGGGCACCACAATCCCATGTATGCTGCTCAAGATTGCTGGAATGGCATGGAGGGGGCTCTCAACTTTGCTGATAATCAGGTGCTACGCAAGTATGGTTTCCTGCACCCTGATCTCATGAATAAGGCCGTTTCACCAATACCTTTTGATTATCCTGCTGCATGACCCACTAAGGTAAATCCTACTACATTTATTCATTTCTTTGAAATGCTACTGAGCACTCTTTAAAACACTTTCTTGTGTACACATTTTATTATCGTGGATTTCATGTGGATTTTATTAAAACACATCAGTTCACTCTCTATTGATTGATCTCACATGAAATTCATCCAATAATAAAAAATATGTTGAAGGGAGTGTGGTAGCTAAAGAGTGTGTCGCTAACATTGCTAGTTCTTCCTTATTGTTAAGGTTATTATAGAAGAATTAATTAAGAAATTAATTAAAATTTTTGGATTACAAATAAAATTAATTTAATTGACTTAAAATACTATTATTTTTTAATTTTTTATTTCATTTATAATCAAAAATAAAAATAAAAAAATTAATGAATTATTAGTTTTATAAATAACATGTAATTTTTAAAAAATAAAAAATAAAAGTTGACAGTAATATTTAAATAATTTAGTAGGATCCAATTATTGTTGACCAATGCCCACTGAGATTCTGTCTATTATTTAAATTATTTATTTGTACCAAAGCGTAAGTATCTAATTTGGCATTTGCTGTGCATATCAAAATGTGAACAAATGAAATAAATTGAACCGGGACAACGACTCAATTCAGATTTCAGAGTATTGAAAAATGTGGATTATACGCACTCATATGAACAAGTTCTCTATATATATGATTAATGGAATAAATTGGTAATATGAAAAAAAATGGAATAAATTGGTAACTTTTAATTATGACCACAATATTAGGGTATGGTGCGAAGGATCTACTGTAACCATTATGCTCTTCAAATTATTGGAATCCATGACAGTCTATCTACCCCAGAATAATACCTTGTCACTAATTGATTGGGGCATGTAATGTTATTTGTGTGATTTTGACGAGGAGATTACAGTGGTACCTATATATCAGGGTCACTTATCAACTATTTAATTAGTGGTTGATTGTAATGAAATTCTGAAGATTAGTTACTAAATTAATGTTTGATAACTTGGATTAAGGTACCCATTAGGGGCATGCAACTACTTTTGAAGCACCTAATACTTTCCTCTTTTATTTTTAAGCTTCATTATAATCTATAAAATTCTGAAACATTTAGAATTGTGCCAGATATTTTTTAAGCATAACTGTGTATGACTATACGCTGCCACGATTCCAAACCATGGCTACTTTGTTGTTTGTTGGAGAGCATTTTCTAGTGGATCCCATAAATGTCTTGTTCTGGACTTGCAGAATGAAAGACCTATTGGGTTTGGAGCCAGTTAATCGCGGCTAATTATCTAAGACAGCTATAGGAAGCACGTACATGCGTTCAAGAAGTTTATTGGACCTGTATATTATCATCTACCATATCATGTCAAATACCATAGTCACATATACTCCCAGCAGTGAAGACTACCTCACACCATGTGCACTTTCCTGTTCCATCCATCATTTACTTTTGTCCTTTCCATGTCCATGCTTGTGTTATGCTTTATTATGATGTTCTTACCTTCAAATATTTGTTGTACCCAATGGCTCAATAAATTTAAGGGCGATGACGTGTATTCCAATATGTTACTTGCACTATCCAGCTTTTCTTTTTTTTTAATTTTAGTTCTCCTGTAAGTTCCAATATAGTTGTTTCATGTTGAACATTTATACTACCAAGTACCAAACCTCTATCGGATTCAAGGCACTTATTGCAATCTTGATATTATTTGTGATTAAGTGATAGAGTTTATCATCTTTCAAGAGTTAGACTAAATGAAAAACAGAGATTGGTTTTAGTTGAACTAGGCACAATTATTGACACCCTGAAAGGTCCTTCAACAGCAATAGAGCAGCAAAACCAGCACTTAGTTTAATTTATTAGAAACGTTTATGAGTCTGCATTTGCATTCTGCCATTTGGAGAAACGGAACTTAGGATCACCAAGGCTCATGAGAGATCCACCTCTTGAACATTTCAAAGCATTCCTTTCGCTTGTACTCTGGGGCTGTGTGACCAGCTCCCTGCACTCAGACACACAAATTAACTAATCAGTT
This sequence comes from Ammopiptanthus mongolicus, assembly GCA_039655645.1. NCBI lineage: Eukaryota > Viridiplantae > Streptophyta > Magnoliopsida > Fabales > Fabaceae > Ammopiptanthus > Ammopiptanthus mongolicus. Next base: position 11,522,264 of record CM077343.1, on the reverse strand, counting down.
CATCACAGTCAAAATTTAATGTACATTTTGACTGTCAAAATGTATTGTTGAACTCAGAGCACAAAGATGCAGAGGATGCAAACCATGAGGATGCAGAGGATGCAAACCATGCAAGCCATGCAAGCAATCCGGTCCACTCATTTGGTGAAAACATGAATGGCTCACAACCACTGAAGAAAGGCTCACAAGGATTCAAGTCACGAGGGAATGAGTGAGGGAGGTGCCACCCTTTGTCATGCTTGCGAGTCACACCTTTTATCCCTTTTCTGTTATGATGGTTTTACTCCTATGCATTGAAGTCTAGCTGAACTCTAGTACACCTTACTCATGCATTATATAGAGCAGCTACCATTGTATCAAGAAACATGAATGAAGATAATTCTACTTCAATTCAACATGGATTTTATCTCATTTTATCTCATCTTTTGCTTCTTTATCCTTACTTGCTTATTAGAAAATTAAGATGGTATCAAAGCTTCTTTAAGCTTTGCTGCTGCATTCTTCCTTCCTTCCTTTATGGCTCGAAACAATAGAAACAACAACAATCAGGTCCCAATGGACCCTTCCCAGAACCCTTCATCTCCTTACTATGTACACCCAGGTGATGGACCCTCCTCAGTAGCAGTTACTCCCGTTCTCGGTGGAACTGGATCGAACTACCATTCATGGGCTCGATCCATGAGAAGAGCTTTAGGAGGTAAGAACAAATTCGATTTTGTAGATGGTTCTATAGAAATCCCAGATTCCTTCCATCCAAGTTTTAAAGCTTGGAGTAGATGTAATATGTTAATTCACTCTTGGATCATGAATTCGGTGGCTGATCCAATAGCACAGAGCATTGTTTTCTTAGAAAATGCTATTGATGCCTGGAACGAATTGAGAGAAAGATTCTCTCAAGGAGATTTAATTAGAATCTCAGAATTGCAGTGTGAAATCCACTCTCTAAAACAAGGATCACTCACTGTGAGTGAATTCTTTACTGAACTAAAGGTTCTGTGGGAAGAGCTAGAGAGTTACATGCCAATGGCAACGTGTGGTTGTCCTATAAAATGTACTTGTGAGACAGGTATAAGGAAAGCTCAATACTCTCATAATTTACACTATACGATTCGGTTCTTGACTGGATTGAATGAAAATTTCTCTATGGTAAGGTCTCAGATTCTGTTGATGGACCCCTTACCAAATATAAATAGGATCTTCTCTATGGTGATCCAACATGAGAGACAATATTCTAGCTATGATGACACCAAAGTGTTGGCAAATAGCACTGATTTCAGAAGAACTCAAGGCAGAGGCAGAGGCACTTTTTCTCAGAGTTTCAAAAATTCTAACAGATATTGCACTCATTGTAATAAGCCAGGACACACTATAGAGACTTGTTACAAGCTACATGGATTTCCACCTAATTGGCCGACAAATCAACAAAGGAGCTCGTTGAATATGGTTCACAATTCTGAGAATGAGGGTCATGAGCATAATGGAATTGAAGAAGTCAACTCACATACAACAGGATTTACCCAGCAACAATATGAGAAGTTACTAAGTCTCATCCAGGGAACCAATATCACACCACAGTTCTCAGGGTCATCTAGCCAGACGAACATGGTAACTCAATGTGGTGCAACACCTTTTGATAATACCAAATCAGGTAACATTTATGCTTCTTCATCCCTCAGTAGCACTTGCCTCGGTTCATGGATCATTGACTCAGGGGCAAGTGATCATATCAGCTCTTCATTACAATGTTTCAAAAATCACCAGTCCATTAAACCAGTAAATATAAAATTGCCCAATGGTCATTTTTCCACAGCCAAACTAGCTGGAACTGTTGAATTTTCCCCTGGTTTCATAGTCACAAATGTGTTATATGTACCTGAATTTTCCTGCAACTTACTATCAGTTTCCAAACTCAGTTGTGAATTTAACTATCTTGTTCAATTCAATGGGCCAAAATGTGTTATACAGGACTCGAGAACCAAGAAGATGATTGGTTTGGCTGAGCATTTTGAGGGGCTGTACTACCTGCAGGTTCAGTCTAAGGTGGTCAACTCTTCAACCAGTGCAGCAACAGGAGCAGAATATCTCCCTACAGCAGCCTTATGGCATTTTAGACTAGGACATCTATCACATGAGAGACTACAAAAGATACATAGTGAATTTCCCTTTGTTACTGTTGATAATAATGCAGTATGTGATGTCTGCCATTATGCTAGACACAAAAGGTTACCATATAGTTTAAGTCCTAGTAGAGCTACTAGCTGCTATGAACTTCTGCATTTTGATATATGGGGACCTATTTCTACTCCTTCTGTGCATGGTCATAGGTACTTCTTAACTGTGTTGGATGATTACAGTCGATTTACATGGATTGTTTTACTCAAATCAAAAGCTGAAGTTAGCAATCATGTGAAAAGATTTGTTGCTATGCTGGAAAATCAGAATGATGCTAGAATAAAGATAATCAGAACCGATAATGGTCCAGAGTTTTTAATACCACTTTTCTATGCTTCCAAAGGAATTTTACATCAAACTAGCTGTGTAGAAACTCCCCAACAAAATGGGAGAGTTGAGAGGAAACACCAACATGTCTTGAATGTAGGGAGGGCACTCCTTTTCCAGTCTAAACTTCCAAAAACATATTGGTCCTATGCTGTGATACATGCTACTTACATAATCAATAGAGTCCCTAGTCCTCTTTTACAGCATAAAGCCCCATACACAGCATTACATAACCAAACACCAGATTTACATACGTTAAGAGTTTTTGGTTCTTTGTGTTATGCCTCTACATTACAATCACATAGGACAAAACTAGATCCCAGAGCTAGGAAATGCATTTTCCTGGGATACAAACCTGGGGTCAAGGGGGTTGTTCTATTGGACTTGCATAACAGAGAACTATTTGTCTCTAGAAATGTCACTTATCATGAGCATATTTTGCCATACAAAAATACTCAGCCTGTGTCCCAATGGCATTATCACTCTCCAACTCCTCCTGATACTGGACCAGATACCATTCCCGACCATGAGGCAACTACTGAGAACGAAATTTCTGGCACAACAGCACCAGAGACTGTTGAACCAGACACTATTGAAGACACATCTATGCAAGAATCTGTCCTTCCAGTGACTCCAAGTGTGAGAAGGTCAACCAGAGACAAGCATCGACCAACCCACCTTACTGACTACATCTGCAGCCTCTCAACCAAGCCAGCCAATTCCACATCTTCAGGTACTCCTTATCCTATCTCTGCCTTCCATTCATTCTCAAGGTTATCACCTGCACAACAGAAATTCTCCCTTTCTCTAAGTAGTTTATCAGAACCAAAGGGCTACGAAGAGGCCAGTAAATATGCTTGCTGGAATGAGGCAATGAAAGCAGAATTAGAGGCCTTGCAGAAAAATGGGACTTGGGACTTAGTTGATCTACCTGCAGGGGTGACACCAATAGGAAGCAAATGGGTTTACAAGATCAAACACAAGGCAGATGGTACAATAGAGAGATACAAGGCAAGATTGGTAGCTAAGGGATACAATCAAGTTGAAGGGCTGGATTTTTTTGATACTTTTAGTCCAGTGGCAAAACTCACAACGGTTCGGGTTCTATTGGCCATAGCCTCTATGCAGAAATGGCATTTACATCAACTTGATGTAAATAATGCGTTTCTCCATGGAGACCTCAATGAAGATGTATTCATGACAGTTCCTAAGGGAGTGGTCTGTGCTAAGCCAAATCAAGTATGCAATTTGATGAAATCTCTGTATGGGCTCAAACAAGCAAGTAGAAAATGGTATGAGAAGCTCACTTCCTTACTAGTGACTCAAGGTTATTGCCAGTCTACCTCAGATTACTCTCTATTCACTCATTCAACAAATGACAGCTTTACTGCACTTCTAGTCTATGTGGATGATGTGATTCTTGCAGGGGATTCTTTGGAGGAATTCACTCGAATTAAGGCTGTACTTGATGGTGCCTTCAAGATAAAGGACTTAGGAACTCTCAAATACTTCCTAGGACTCGAAGTTGCCCAATCAAAGGGTGGTATTTCTATTTGTCAAAGAAAATACTGCTTGGATTTGCTGATTGAAACAGGTCTCCTTGGGTCCAAACCTGCTAAAACTCCTCTTGATCCTGCCATCAAATTACACCAAGATTCAGGAAAGCCTTATGCAGATATTGGTGGCTATAGACGGCTTATTGGCAGACTTCTCTACCTTACAAATACCAGACCGAACATCACTTTTGCCATTCAGCAATTAAGCCAATTCCTTAGTTCTCCAACCCTGACTCATTACTCAGCAGCTTGCAGGGTCATCCGATACCTCAAAGGCAGCCCTGGCCGAGGCTTATTCTTTCCCAGAGATTCAGTTTTACAATTTTTTGGCTTCTCAGACGCTGACTGGGCAGGCTGCTTAGACTCCAGAAAATCCATCAGTGGCTATTGCTTCTTTCTTGGTTCCTCCCTTGTTTCTTGGCGAGCTAAGAAACAACACACTGTCTCAAGATCATCTTCTGAAGCTGAGTATAGAGCTCTCTCCACTGCATCGTGTGAGCTACAATGGCTGCTATATCTCCTTGGGGATTTCAAAATCCAGTGTCATCGAACCCCTGTCCTTTACTGCGACAACCAAAGTGCACTGCATATAGCAGCTAATCCGGTGTTTCATGAGCGCACAAAACACTTGGAAATTGATTGCCACCTCGTCCGAGAGAAGGTTCAAAATGGGGTCCTACGACTTCTTCCTATCTCTTCCAAGTCCCAACTTGCTGATTTCTTTACTAAAGCACTTCCTCCAGTTTCTTTTCTTCCTTTTCTTTCCAAGCTGGGCATGCTTGACTTCTATCAAGCTCCAGCTTGCGGGGGGATGTTGAACTCAGAGCACAAAGATGCAGAGGATGCAAACCATGAGGATGCAGAGGATGCAAACCATGCAAGCCATGCAAGCAATCCGGTCCACTCATTTGGTGAAAACATGAATGGCTCACAGCCACTGAAGAAAGGCTCACAAGGATTCAAGTCACGAGGGAATGAGTGAGGGAGGTGCCACCCTTTGTCATGCTTGCGAGTCACACCTTTTATCCCTTTTCTGTTATGATGGTTTTACTCCTATGCATTGAAGTCTAGCTGAACTCTAGTACACCTTACTCATGCATTATATAGAGCAGCTACCATTGTATCAAGAAACATGAATGAAGATAATTCTACTTCAATTCAACATGGATTTTATCTCATTTTATCTCATCTTTTGCTTCTTTATCCTTACTTGCTTATTAGAAAATTAAGATGTTGAACTCAGAGCACAAAGATGCAGAGGATGCAAACCATGAGGATGCAGAGCATGCAAACCATGCAAGCCATGCAAGCAATCCGGTCCACTCATTTGGTGAAAACATGAATGGCTCACAGCCACTGAAGAAAGGCTCACAAGGATTCAAGTCACGAGGGAATGAGTGAGGGAGGTGCCACCCTTTGTCATGCTTGCGAGTCACACCTTTTATCCCTTTTCTGTTATGATGGTTTTACTCCTATGCATTGAAGTCTAGCTGAACTCTAGTACACCTTACTCATGCATTATATAGAGCAGCTACCATTGTATCAAGAAACATGAATGAAGATAATTCTACTTCAATTCAACATAGATTTTATCTCATTTTATCTTATCTTTTGCTTCTTTATCCTTAGTGCTTGTTTGGGAAAACTTGATTTTTCCCATTTCAGCTATTTTTTGGCTAAAAAGCTGTTTCATATATAATCTATCATGTTTGGCAATTAGCTTAAATTTATAAAAAAGCTTTTTTTGGGGGAAAAAAGCTGTTTTATGTCATCTAATTTGTTTTAGCTTAAGATTGTTATGATTTGATTATTTCTCATTCTCAAAACTCTCTTCCCTATTTATCCCTACAAAACTAACTTCCAAATAAATATTATTAAATTATACAAATAACTTCATACCCTTTTTCGTAATTTACTATGTAAAAAGTGATTTTTTTAGGCCATCCAAACAAAAAAGATTATCTTGAAATCGCTTTTCAGCAAACAGACCCAAACAAAAATAGATTCTGATTATAATCGATTATCATAATAATCGATTATTCATAAATCGATTATCAGCATAATCTTTTTTTTCCAGCTTTCCCAAACACACCCTTACTTGCTTATTAGAAAATTAAGATGGTATCAAAGCTTCTTTAAGCTTTGCTGTTGCATTCTTCCTTCCTTCCTTTATGGCTCGAAACAATAGAAACAACAACAATCAGGTCCCAATGGACCCTTCCCAGAACCCTTCATCTCCTTACTATGTACACCCAGGTGATGGACCCTCCTCAGTAGCAGTTCATGTAAAGATTAATGTATATCTTGGTATTGATGTTCATGTAGCCAGAGAAGTATATGTTCATAAGTGTGTTCATGTACCTAGATAAGTTTGAGTTAATACTTATTCTAGGATGTTCCATTGCTCACCGTAAATATATAAGCCATCTCAAGTTTCAATCTATAGAGCAAGAATGATCATTTGAAAGAAAAATTCGTCTTCGATATCAGTTCTAAAATTTTTCAGCAAAGATAATGATTATCTGGCCAACAAAGTAATAAACAAGTGTGTGAAATATAAAAATACAGTTTAACTTCAAATCAGTTACACATAATGTGACTCTATATTTATACACTTACCTTTACAGTGGCAAAAGTGACATAGTTGGATTACTCTTGTACATACCTGTATGCAAACTTAGAGAATCGGCAGTTGAACAACAAATTGAGGATGTTGAGTGCATTTTCTATTACAGTAGCCTTACCCTGCAATTTGATCCCCGACGAAACAAGGTTTCCAATTCTCCACAATTGTAGAGTTCAGAGAATTGACCCACCATAGAGTTCCTAAGTATGGCATTGCCATGTCATGGTCACCGCTGCATATAGTGATTTAAATTAGTGTATCATTAGTTAACAAAATCTGACTCATCACTGAGTGGAACAAATAAATGTGGTAACTTGTCACAAGAAAAAAGTTTCTTCAAGGCCAGCATTTAGTAGATTCTAATGGTGGAGCTTAATTTGTAGCAGAACCTGTATACAAGAGCCCGGAAATGTTTGGTTCTGAGATAACGATGATAGCCAAGACAACTGGGACATCGCTTGTGTAAATTATGCTGCGGTTACACCTTATCCAAACGATCACAGTTCCCTGAATTTTACTTTAGCTATAATAAGGTGAAGGTACTAAAAAAGTTATCTAGTTAAGATTGATTCTTATTTATTCATGCAATCAACTAGGGGAATCGGAATAAATGCGCTCTTACATACCATAAGGACATGTAACGCCTTTTGAACATGAACATCATTGGCCCATACATGCAGCAATAAATTCTCATAATTCTGTAATATGGGTCAGTGAATATGTCAAGTTAGTACCGAAGATTGATTCCAAAAATTAAACAAATGAGGACATGAGATTGAAAAATCAGGAATTACCCTACACCCAAATTGTAAGATTTGCAGTGGAGCATACAACACCTCCCTATATTTTTCTTGAATAGTCCTCGGGTCAGTAGAGTAGTTGAATAAAAACTCGTCTTTTGGACAACTAGGCTCTAAGATATGTTCATTATTTATATTGCTGATGCGCTGTAAAAGCACAGTAGTAAAAATCTAATGAAGGAGAAAGGGATATATAAAAAGCATAGAATCCTTGTTTGATATGCAAAATATGATTATATGACTATTGACCTCTGAGATTGCTTTCTAGATCCTTCCGACATGGTAGATTGTCTTTCTTCACGTTGAAATACTTCCCTCTGCAAGTCATTTTCGCTGACTGGGAGAAATTGAAAGAAACTAAGATTACTAATTCTAGTATGCAGAGAACCAAGAGGAATTCAAAAGACAAATCAACAAGAAATGAGGGTGTTGTTCTTGTGTTTGAGGCTAATAATATCTGTGAAATGTTATTGTGGTCATGTAAAAGTGATAGTAACCGATATAAGGGAGAAACAGGCTTAGCTGGGTCATGAGCCAAGTTAAGGCTATTGAGTTAGTTAATTCAATTAGTAATGTGAGTTAGTTAGTGACAGTTAGAAGTGTAACTGTAAATCAGTTAATCCGTGTGGGATTAACATCTATGTGTGTATAAATGCTTATGAATAGATCAATAAATGTGTGTGTGCAATTATTCAGTAATTCTGTGTAACCCGTCTATACACTGTTCATATGTCTATTGTGTGTGTTTAATTCGTCTACGCTTCACGACTTGTGTGTGCTTCGCACAACCCGTCTGTGCCCTGCGTGTGTGCTTCGCGCAACCCGTCTGTGCCCTGCGACCCGTCTATCCTGTGTGTGCGTAAGCCGATAGACAGGTGATTTGTTCTAACATTTGGTATCAAGAGCTTTACGGCCCTGGGATCAGGAGTGTGATTCTGGTAATTAGTGTGCAAATCAATTTGTTTTTTTGCAATGGAGAAATCAAATGGAATTATGGGCGGAAACCTACCAGTTCTTGATTCCAAGAACTGGGACCGATGGAAGAACCAGATGGAGGTAATCTTTGGCTTCAAAGATGTGACTGACGTGGTGAAAATTGGCTTCCAAGAATTGGGGGTACACCCCACAAAGGCGCAACGAGCGGCCTTCAAGGAGTCAAAGAAGAAGGACTACACAACTCTGTTCTTGCTCCATCAATATGTGGACTCGGCCAATTATGAAAGGATTTCTGCTGCGAAGACCTCAAAGGCAGCCTGGGATATGCTTGAGAGGAGCCATGCGGGTGGTGATAAACTCAAGAAAGTGAGGCTCCAGACTTTAAGAAGACAGTATGAACTGTTGCAGATGGAGGGGCAAGAAAATGTTGCCGATTACTTCACAAAGGTACTGACCCTCACATATCAGATGAAAGCTTGGGGTGAAACTTTTACTGATGTGATGATAGTAGAAAAGATTCTTAGGACCTTGGTTTCCAAATTGAACCATATTGTAGTTGCTATTGAAGAATCTAAGAATCTTGAGGAGTTGAAGGTGGAGGAATTACAAGGGTCCTTGGAGGCTCATGAACAAAGGCTGAATGAAAGAAGTGCTGAGCGAAATTCTGAGCAAGCACTCCAAGCTCAGATCAGCAAGAAAGGTGGGAAGGACACTGGCAAGAAGTGGAAGGGCAAAGGAAAATTTAAAAGCGGCAAGTGGAGAGCCGATGGAAACCCCAATTCTGGTCAAGATAGTCACTTCGTTGATCATAAACAAGGGGAAAGTTTCAGCAAACAAGGAGGTGGCAAAGGGTGGAAAGGTCAGAGGAAATTTGACAAAAGCAAGGTAAAGTGTTATGCTTGTCAAAGATATGGCCATTTTGCTGATGAATGTAGATCCAATAAGGCTTCTAACAGCAGAGATGAACAAGAAGCGAATGCTGCCCATGGTGAAAGCTCAGACTCCGATCAAGTTCTTCTCATGGTCACTACCAGGACAGAAGGCACAAATTGTGGTGCTTGGTATCTTGACACAGGGTGCTCCAATCACATGACTGGGAATAAAGGTTGTTTGTAGAACTTGATGAGGCAGTCAAGAGCAATGTGAGGTTTGCTGACAACAGTACCATAAAATCAGAAGGAAAAGGGAAAGTGCTGATTAAAAAGGGAGATGGGAAACCAGCCTACATATCTGATGTTCTCTATGTACCAACCATGCAAAATAATCTGCTAAGCATGGGGCAGTTACTAGAGAAGGTATTTTCTATGAATCTCAAAGATAATCAGATGAGTGTCTATGACAGCAAGGGAAAGATGATCTTGAAGGATCCTTTGTCCAATAATAGGACCTTTAAGATTGATATTCAGGTACTTCAGTTACTCAGTCTGTCAGCAGCTGTCCAAGATGAAAGCTGGCTGTGGCACTTGAGATTTGGCCATCTCAATTTCAGAAGTTTGTGTCAGCTGAAAAACAGCCAAATGGTGTATGATCTTCCCTCCATTCAATTACCAGAACAAGTGTGTGAAGGGTGCATGATAGGGAAACAACCGAGAAACTCTTTCAAGTCACATGTTGCTACACGAGCTACTGAACCTCTTGGAGTCATCTTCTCAGATGTCTGTGGACCGTTTGAAGAAGTTTCTCTTGGAGGTAACAAGTATTTTGTTTCTTTTGTTGATGATTATACAAGAAAAATGTGGTTGTTTCTCATTAAAAAAAATCAGAGGTATTTGATGTCTTTAAGAAATTTAAAGTTCTGGTTGAAAAACAAAGTGGTAGGTTCTTAAAGATTCTAAGAACAGATGGTGGAGGTGAGTTCACATCTAGAGAGCTTGAGAATTTTTGTGATAAAGAGGGCATAATTCATGAAGTTACAGCTCCCTATACTCCACAGCATAATGGCACTGCTGAGAGGAGGAATAGGACTATTTTGAACATGGCCAAGAGCATGATGAGAAGTAAGAAAATGCCACGCTGCTTCTGGGGTGAAGCAGTAGCAACTGTAGTATACATCTTAAATCTGTGTCCCACCCAAAGATTGAATTGCACTACTCCTGAGGAAGCTTGGACAGGGAAGAAGCCAGTTGTGGGCCACTTGAGAATTTTTGGCTCTCTTTGTTACAGACATGTCCCAGATGAAAAGAGAAGTAAGCTGGAGAACAAGAGTGAGAAGACGGTAATGCTTGGTTATCACTCTATAGGGACTTATAAACTATATGATCCTGTCAGCATGAAGGTGATCTTTAGTAGGGATGTTATCTTTGATGAGTCTAATGCTTGGGATTGGAACCAAACCCTATAGAGAAGCACGACTGATAGACGGGTCTCTGTCACCTTGGCAGGTCCTGTTCAGAATGCAACACAACTGCAAGATGCTGCTCCTGATGATGCTCATACAACAAGACCACAGAGGAATAGGCAACCACCAACCAGATTGACTGATTATGTGATGTTTTCTGACAGTGCAATAGTAGGAGAAGGTGATCTGGTTCAGTTAGCATTGTATGCAGATGTGGAGCCTGTGAGTTTCGAGTAGGCAGTTCAGGAACCTAAGTGGGTTGCAGCAATGTAGGAGGAAATACAATCCATTAATAAAAATGACACATGGGAGTTGGTTGCTCTCCCCAAGCAAAAGAAGCCAATTGCAGTGAAATGAGTCTTCAAAACCAAAATGAATCCTGATGGTTCAGTAGCCAAATACAAGGCTAGGTTGGTGGCCAAAGGGTTTCTACAAAAAGAAGGGCTGGATTATGGAGATGTGTTTGCTCCTGTGGCTAGAATTGAGACAATAAGGCTTGTTGTAGCCTTTGCAAGTGCAAAAAGGTGGACTTTACATCAGTTGGATGTCAAGTCAGCATTTCTAAATGGATCACTGGATGAGGAGGTCTATGCGTGTCAACCTCTCGGGTTTGAGATAGCTGGCAGTGAAGAAAAGGTGTATAAGCAGTATAAAGCCCTATATGGGTTGAAGCAAGCTCCTCGAGCTTGGACCAAGAGGATAGACAATTTTCTCTTACTGTTAGGTTTCAGCAAATGCAGTGTGGAATATGGAGTGTATGTGAAAGCCTCTAATGCAGCGGACCTACTATTAGTATGTCTGTATGTAGATGATTTGCTTGTGACTGGGAATAGGAGTGAAGAAATTGAAGAGTTCAAGAGAAAAATGATGGCTGAATTTGAAATGTCTGATTTAGGCATACTCTCATATTTTCTGGGAATGGAATTTGCAACTACCAGAAAAGGTATATTGTTGCACCAAAGAAAGTATGCATCAGATGTGTTGAGAAGATTTCATATGTATGACTGTAATCAGGCTGACACTCCTGTTGAAAACAACCTAATGCTTGAGAAAGGTGAAAGTGAGAAAGCTGTTGATTCCACTCTTTTCAAGCAGATTGTTGGTTCACTTAGATACTTGTGCAATAGTAGGCTAGATATTACCTATGGTGTTGGTCTTGTTAGCAGATTTATGGAAAGTCCTAAAACCTCACATCTTTCGGCTGCAAAGAGAATTTTGAGGTATATAAAAGGTACACTTGATTATGGTCTACTGTATTCTAACAGTTTAGCTATTTCAGAGATTGCACTCAGAGGGTATTCTGACTCTGATTAGTGTGGAGATAAAAGTGACAGAAGAAGTACAACAGGATATGTGTTCATGTTGGGAAATGCCTCTATTTCCTGGAGTTCAAAGAAGCAACCTGTTGTTGCACTCTCATCCTGTGAGGCAGAGTACATTGCAGCCTCTTATGGTACATGTCAGGCTTTGTGGCTTGAATCATTACTAGAAGAGATACATTTGAAGAGTGATGTTCAAATGCAGCTTCTAGTAGACAACAAATCAGCTATCAATCTTGCTAAAAATCTAGTGGCATATGGAAGAAGTAAACACATTGAGACTAGATTTCATTTCTTGCGAGATCAAGTAAATAAGGAGAAGTTGAGCTTAGTTTACTGCCGCACTGAAGATCAAAGAGCAGATATACTGACTAAAGCTTTAAAGGGAGATAAATTCAAGCTGATAAGAGATAAGCTGGGAATTATGCATTGTCAAAAATTCAGTAGAGTGTGATATGCTGCAAATGAATGGTGAAGTCTAGGGTGCCAACCTAGTTGGGATGTTAGACTTCATAGTGATGCTTCTTTGCATATCACATTTAGTGTTGACTGAATTAAAGGGAGTGTATTGAGTTAGTTAATTCAGTTAGTAATGTGAGTTAGTCAGTGACAGTTAGAAGTGTAACTGTAAATCAGTTAATCCGTGTGGGATTAACATCTATGTGTGTATAAATACTTGTGAATAGATCAATAAATGTGTGTGTGCAATTATTCAGTAATTCTGTGTAACCCGTCTATACACTATTCATATGTCTATTGTGTGTGTTTAACTCGTCTACGCTTCACGACTTGTGTGTGCTTCGCACAACCCGTCTCTGCCCTGCGTGTGTGCTTCGCGCAACCCGTCTGTGCCCTGCGACCCGTCTATCCTGTGTGTGCGTGAGCCGATAGAGAGGTGATTTGGTCTAACAAAGGCAAGGGATAGTGTTGTTTGGTTTTATGGGAGTTTATTTCTTTTTGTAGGAGACTTTTTCTATGATTTTAAACCTAGCCTCAAGTATATGATAGTGTGGGTGTCCTTCAACCCTTCCTTGAAGGTGGGGAGGTCGCTTACTGTGATGCTCTAGCTAGATTGGTTTTAATAAAATCTATAAGTATTGGAAAAAAAAAAAAAAGTATGCCCGAAATATCATCTTCACTTAATCACTTATATGTGTATATGCATGCCAGGCAATTCTATGGTATCATAATTTTTTTACCATGTCGGATCCATTAAATCACATGAGCTGACTTTCTATTAAGTAGGTCTCACATGAAATTCATCCAATGATGGAGATTGTTGAAGGAAGTGTGATAAAGAGTGTGTTACTAACATTGCTCTTTTTATATACCTTACAAGCATTTCATCAACTGTGGGGTATTTTTGACAAATTTTAAATATTATTACGAAATTAGCATTAATGTTTGATCACTTACCCTGGGTACCGTACAAGGTAGCATAGATTTAACATAAACAGGATATCAACTAGAGTAAATTTGTGACTAACCTTGTACAGTTCGTCAGAAATAAGAGCCATGCGATGAGCAAATGGAATCTTAGAATTCAAATCAAATTTTGGATCTGTTGCTGGGGACCGCATATCCCTATAAAAAGTACTGTAAACATTACTACAGTTATTTAACTCTAGCTGCAGAAGAGCTTGAATGCACATACACATACTTTTATATTTATTTTTGGTTTTTCTCCAGCTTCGTTTCCTGCAACAACATAATCTAATAATAAATGGTCCAAATTCCAGATACGAGAGCTTTGATAATAGTAGTAGTTAATAGCTTAAGGCGCGACATTACCGTCTGAAATATATTTAGCAACAATTGGTACAGGTAAGCCAGCATATGAATCACGAGCAATGTAGAATTGGTTAGCAATAAATTTGGGGTGACTTGCCAACCACTGCATAGAAACAAAGACAAGCAATAAAGGATGTATAATTCATTGTATCAAAATTCTCAACAATTTCTCTTTCTTTCCAATTTCTTTGAAAATATTACTCTTGACAAGAAAATTTATGACTAAGGTTAACATATTCTGGTCTATAAGTTTTGTTTTGTTGGTTTTTACATTTGTCCCAATCTCTATAGATTAGTCACAACAGTCAATTAAATATTTTAACCTTTCTCATGAAAGTGTGACAGTGTTGGGCATGGATTTTGTCTGTTATCTTGTACCCTGACAAGGTTCTTGAATATGAGAATCCAGAGCCAACAGGTGCATCAATAAAGATTATACTTGAAACCTTGGGAAGCATCATTGAAGCCAGCAAAAATCAGGAAAACAAAAAAAAAGTGTTCAGAAGAATAAGAAGAAAGTTCTATAATTAAGCTTGCTTTATTACTTAGGTAACTAACAATTCACCTATTCTTTCCTAAAAATACCTTTGTCCACTAGTGTTGATTGAGAGAAAGTGTTGGCAAACTTCCATTATACTTCACCATATTAAACTTGAGAGGGCCTAAGCAAAAGCAGCAGCAAGATAGCAAGAATGTTTAATATTCATTAGGTGCAGAAACAAGAACTAAAAGCTATGGCATGTATCAACCATTTAAATTGTTTATATAAATTATACTTAGGAGTTAATTGACATATCTTTGATGTAAGTGTTCATATTCTTAGATTTGGGTCTAATTCAACCCCAAAAGCTAGCTCAAAAGCCAGCTCAAGAGGTGAGGATTGCCCAAGCTTTATAAGTTCGTATGAGGCTCTATCTCTAGCCAATGTGGGACTTGGGTTTTTCCCAATATACCCCCTCATACCCAGCACTATTGGGTTTGGTGCGTGGATAATATGGTGGACGACCCTTTAATGGATCTAGGATAGGCTCTGATACCATCTTAGATTTGGGCCTAACTCAACCCCAAAAGCTAGCTCAAGAGGTGAAGATTGCCCAAGCTTTATAAGCTCTTTTGATACTCTATCTCTAGTCAATATAGGACTTATGTTTTTCCCAATACACCCCCTTACGCCCAGCACTATTAGGCTTGATGCGTGAAATATTGGGAAAAACTCAAGTCCCACATTGACTAGAGATAGAGTATCAAAAGAGCTTATAAAGCTTGGGCTCCTCACCTCTTGAGCTAGGTTTTGGGGTTGAGTTAGGCCCAAATCTAATATGGTATCAGAGCCTATCCTAGATCCATTAAAGGACCGCCCACCATATTATCCACGCACCAAGCCCAATAGTACTGGGCGTGAGGGGGTGTATTGGAAAAAACCCAAGTCCCACATTGACTAGAGATAGAGTATCAAAAGAGCTTATAAAGCTTGGGCAATCCTCACCTCTTGAGCTAACTTTTGGGGTTGAATTAGGCTCAAATCTAATAAATATTTATGCATTGGATTCCCTTCTGATTCAACAAAGTAATAAAACAGCTGAACAACTTCATGCTCACCCACACCAACGTATCTACATGCATAACCATTTTATAGTACACAAACTTTAAACATATAACTAATAAGGAGTGATTTGGCCCATATTCAAGTTATAAATTAAAATACTAATTAACTTGTTTCAAGTTGCACACACTATGTTAAATGGAGGGTGTAACTCACCCAGTCTCTAATTTGAAAGGAAGGGGACCAGGAAACCCAGGCAAAGACCTTATGATATGGGAAGAAAGTGCTGGCTTTGACAAGATCAGCATTGTGCTGATTACAAATGGTAACCACATGAAACATTTCGAAAAAAAAGACATGGCCTTTGAGAAACTAAATGGCTGTTATTCTGACTAAGTCCCTCATGCAATTACAAGTGAATGCTCGGAATAACATCACTGATATATAAGAATTGTTCTACACATTCTGCATGGCTGAGGACAAGTGTCCATTTGTTGGAGGGCTTCACTTAGTATGCATGCCACAAATGTCAACAAGTGCTTCATTTAGCATGCATGCCATGATGTCAACAACAACGTTGTGCAGGTGGTATGATGATGATTGTCCCTACTGCAATGGAAATATTTATCCCCGTCAGGGATCTGCTGACAAGTGTGGGTGATGGATCTCATACTTTATGTTAAAAAATGTCTCGCAGGGATGCTACTATACGTACTAATAAGTGAGTATAGTTCCACAGGGACTGGGTTAATTGCATGCGGTTGAGATTGAAAAGAACTCTAGTTTTTAGGAAATTAAAATGCAACAAGTATGAAAATAAAGAAATTAAACAATAACAAGGTGATTAAAAGCGCAATTAAGGGTTTTAGGGAGTTTCCCAAATGATAAAATTATGGTTCAATCTTACTTGATGATCATGTGTGATGAACCAAATTCTACTTAATCCAAGCAATCCATCCATGACTTAAGATCAAATTCTACAAAAATGATCCACATGCGATCGCTTGGTATGTGGACCCTCCTAAACCCATTAAGCAAGATTAATCTCTTAATTCAAGTTTAATAAAAAAGAAGGATGAAAAAGAACAAGAGAATTTCAATAGATCGGTTGGAAATAGCAATAATTAACTCATGTCCTTTAGATTCATGTACCTAGGTTGTATCATTCATAGACCCATACCCAGTGCTTTCTATGGGCTATCAAGATAAGCATCTTCCCCTCTTTAAAACCCTTCTCTTCTATCTAAAGCTTTTTTTTTCTTTTTTTTTTTTTGCAAATGAGTTTTTGGTCATTGCTTATGGACCAATTGATTTTCTTCAATCTATTTTCTCTGTTATTTATCCTAAGCAAGTTCTCCAAGAAAAATTTCTTCTCTTTTTAGAACTGAAAAAAAATTGTCGTTAGTCTCTCGTCTATCTAACCTTTATTCTTCTATTCCTGAACCCCCATCTATTTATGATCTTTGTATTCAGATATCCTACAACACTCTCTTCTAGAAAGTAGAAACCAATAACTATTGAAGATCTCCCTATCATTCTCTACGTGCCTCCACCGTCTCATGAGCCTAAAACATCTAATCCTTTTGAGATCCCAGCTTATCTTGATCTTGTCTACAAGGGTCTTGAAAATCTTGAAGCAGATGTGCATGAGATCAAGACTGGTCTCTTCACAGTATGAAATCAAGTGTAGCATCTTATGCATCTCATGAAATCTTGTCTGTTGACGACTAATAGTTTTTGTTCTGTTTTGTGAAGTTTTTTCTTCTATACATTTTCTTTTGTCAAACTGTTCTACAAGTCTAAGTAAGTGTTAATGAACTCGAGTTCCTTAAATAAGTGATCAGGAGTTCAATTTCTGACTCTTACATATGAAGAAAATCTGGTTGGGAGGGAACAATCCTTAAATATCGTCCAGATCCCCTGACGGAGATTAATCACTGTTTACAACGGTAGATACTTTCTATCAAAAACATGATTACAAAAAAAAAAAAAAAAACTATTGTACAAGTTTATGATGATAAAAAAAGGAGGAATTTCTTTCATATGCTATGTTCTGGTCAATTCTCTTTATTAACGTCTCTTTTATTATTTCTGCTATGATAAATTAAGTTATGCTCTGATACTTATTTCTGCTGGATATCTTCTCTCTTCTATTTTTAAATGCCAAATGGGGGAGAAAAATGTAAAAATGTATCCTTAAAATCAATGTTTTAAAATCTCGTTCAATCGGTGGATCGGAAAGGAGAGTGGATCAAAATTCAACTTATTCAACTGGATGTTCGAACAGGTATTATATATATATATATATATATATATATATATATATATATATATATATACATACATTCATAAAGAGATCAATCAACAAGTAAAAAAAATATAGCTTTTAAGATACATGATAGTTCATAACATTTACGTTAGGAGTATGTTATAATATGTCTTAATTGACTAAGATAGTTAACTAAATATGTATATTGAGTTAATTCTAATCACTCAAGTTCTAGAGCCCCAAAAAAATCGGACCAAAGGTCAAAAATACGTTCCATTTTTTTACAAAAATTAAAACAATGACCCGATCGGTCTATAAAACCGTTTTTATGTTGGTTTAACTGGTTTTAGGCTAGTTGAACTGGATTTTAATTGACTTTGCATGGTCAGACCGTAATCCCGATTCTCTAATCCAACCAGAATCAAAGAGGGTACCGGTTGACAGTCGAACCGGTTCGATTGGACCGATTTTTAAAACATGGCTTAAAATGATTTAATGTGTAATGTGTCTGCATAACTTTTGCTTTAATAAATGTCTACAAACATGCTCTGATTCTTTATAAATTTGTTTTTGCTCTCATAATTTTAAGTGTCAAATAGCATGTGAGTAAATACTCAATTTGGTCCCTGAAATTGTAGGGTCGTATCAATTTAGTCCCTCATATGATCAATATTCCAAAATGATCCCTGGAATTGCAGAAAGTTAATTAGATTTGCCCTTCCATTGGTATTTGCATGGACTATAATGAAATTAAGTTGGTAATATCAGAGATGAATTTAAAACTAAGTGAATAATGTTAGGGATGCATTTGCTACATTTTGTAATTCCAAGGATTATTTTGGAATATTGATAATGTGGAGGACTAAATTGATGCCGTCCTACAATTTTAAGGACCAAATTGGATATTTACTCAATATCATGTTCTCTTGTATAAGCTTTTGCTCAGATATGTCCAAGCAAGTTATAGCTTATACCTCTGATACGTCTGTTCGCTTATCTGAATAAAAAATGTGTAAATAACTAAAACTGTTTTAATGCTCTGATAATCAAGTTTCTACCGTCACTATCTCATATAAATCAAATGTGCTTAACTTTGATAAAAATAAGTTATAACAAATTAACTATGATACGTAGTGTCTACTATATAAGTGAATTCTTCATAACTGACCTTTTATTTTAAAATTTTGTGTTCAAATTCATTAAATAATAAAATGTTTGTCATCATCGAAAAGAGAAAGAATGTTCAGTTTTCAAATGTCTAATGAGCTTATAACCCTAAGTTTTGATGAATCCAAACATTTTTAATATTCTCACTCACTTAGTGTGCAAATTCTTTAAGCATTTACAATAGCATAAAAGTCATATGTCTTTGCAAGACATATCCAAGTATTCTTTGTAGTATCATGCGTATAATCTCTCGGTTGTATCAAACGTATGATCCATGTAAACAAGTGCTTTGAAGAACAAACGTTTAATCAGTTCAAGAGTCAAAACGTCTAAGCTAGCGCCTAGTGAACTTGACAACTAAATGTCTGAAGAGTGGTAAAATACACAAGTCAAAAACTCTGGTATGTTGTATTACACAGAGAAATATTAAGTACTTAAAAGGAGCTACAAAGGAAGACTATTCTCTATTGTGCCTGCGCTGATGGAAAGTTCTTATTTCAAAGGACAAAAGCGCTTTTTCTACGTCAGAAAACATGAGAAAAAACAAGTCAGCTTCTATGTTAGAGAACATACCAACGACTCCTTGCAATAATAGAAATCATAACATTCAAATGAAAGAGCTCATGGTCGAAAGAATGTCTCTAATGATCAGATTGGAATAAAAGCTATAAATAGAAGATTAGAAGAACTGCTTGAAGTTAGTTACACAGATCTAACGAACTTCATTTACTCTCAAGCATTCAATACTTCTTATCATTCTTTTCATTTAGAGAAGTTATTACTCTATCATTCGGAACTTCAAATTTATTTCACTTTTTGAGTGCTTATTTCACTTGTAGATGAGGAAACTTAGCCTAGATAGGCTAGGTATGAAAAAATACTCTTCCGTAACCATCTGCATTAGCGGAAATCATGGTGGTAACCACGGACTGGACGTAACCCAAGTTGTTAAGGGTGAAGCAAAATAAATTCTTAGTGTGATCGCCTTACCCTTTAAATCTTTAGTTATCGCTCTGCTTTTTATCTTAACGTTTAACAAAGGGTTAAACTTATGCATACTAAATAATCTTAAATATCTTCTTTCTATGGTGTTAAACTTAAAGTAATAGACCATTCATCTGAGTTCTTTAGATGAGTCTTTTAAAATTTTAGTCAGGTTTTCTATTTGTTTTCTCTCAACCGTTTACTCGCTTTGCAAAAAAGTTTTCTGTTTGCAAAAATTTTAGTAAACACAATTCAACCTCCCTTTTCATATTTATCTATGATCATTTCATTGATGACAAGCAAAACTCAAGCGTGAGGGTGTTGATAACTAGATTTTATATAATCATAAACCATATATTTATTGTGATCATTTAATGGTTATTAGCTATTAGTGGATCATATTTCATCAAATGTTGTTAACTTTCGCAAATTCTATGGATCAGGCCTAGTTGGAGTGCAAACGAAAAGAAGAGGGAATCTGTTGGGCTTAAACTTGGGCTAAATAGAAGCGGGGCCATGAGACACGATCGTATCTCCTACCTCACATAGTCGTGTCTCCCAAACAGAGGCTGAATTTTTCACCTGAAGTTCAACACGATTGTGTCTCTCGGACACATGGTCGTGTCTCAATTATGTAAATGTTGCCCCTTGGAAAGACACAATCGCGTCTCTTGTAGACGTGGCCACGTCATGAATTATGTTTTGATAAGAAAAGACATATTTGCCCTTCGCAAAGTGTAATAGGGTTAGATACTCCTTGAAACATATATCTTACATTGTTTGGAACTCTTTTACATCGTTAGAAGAGTTCGAGAGTGAAGGAACGCGCGCGAAGACTCAGGTTAAATATATCACTTTCGTAAAAGGGGTTCTCCATCTCTATTCTTTATGTGCCTTATAATCTTGGACTTTGATTTCTATTTTACTATGGATTTCTGAATACCATATTTGTGAAGGAATCTCCTAGTCTGAGTATGAGCGCATTAGGGATTTAGTTACAAATTTGACAGTCGAAAACAGGAACCTTAAGACTCGATTGTAGTCTCATGAGGAGCTAATTCATTCATCTCGAGAGGACAACTGTTTGATGAGGGAGCAAATGCGTCAGTTCATGGAGAGCTTCTCTCAAGGTCGTTCTATTGCATTGCCTTCGCATTCTTCACTTATCTACCACGATAATCAATGAAATGAGGGAGATGGAACTGATGATGATGGGCTTGAGGAGTATCATTGATATATTTGGCTTTTTCTTGTTATGTTGGTTCTGTTTGAATTTTATTATAAGAATATGACAAACTTTTATATTATTAAATATTTGATATTAGATATTTTAGGTGTATACCTTATATGGATACAGATCTATTTGGATTATATTTAATATTTAGATATTTTGGTAATTTAATTTATCAGGGTGTAATTAATATTTTGGTGCAAATATTAGTGATGAATTCTTTTCTGCTGTTAAATCTGTCGCTAAAAATCCTATTTTTATCCTTAAATCTGTTGCACAAATCTTATTTCTGCCGTTAAATCTGACGCTAAAATTCAAGTTCCATCGTTGAATTTGTCGTTGTTTTACGACGAATTCAGGCTGTGAATCCGTCGCAATCTGCGACGGAATCACCGAATTTTCACCTTACGTCTTGTGAGGCTTTTAGCAACGGATTTTCCGTTGTTAGAGATAGATTTATTTTCGTCGCCAATTGCGACGACAAATAAATTCCTTCGTTGAAATTTAGTGACGCCACTTTTTGCAACAGATTTGGTTTCGTTGTTAATTATTTTTGTGACGGATTTTTCCTATTCAACAACAGATTTTGTCCCTCGCTGATTTTGATATTTATTAGTAGTGTGATTATTCTTTTATATAGATTATTCTATTACTTTATTGTGTGTCAAGATTTGATCACCCTTAGAGTCTGTTTGCTTTGTTTTAAGTTTCTTGTTTTCATTTTTCGTTTTCAGAAATAATTTCAAAATTGTCATTTTACTTTCATTTTGTTCCCTATTTCCAGATATTTGTTCACAAACAGTGAAAACAACATACCCCTTGTCTTTTATGTCATTGGCAACATCAACTTACTCATGGGCCTTAAAATGGCCCGATTTCTTTACAACCTCGATCCTAGCTTTTCATTTAATTTTGTTTGGTGCCGTCACTTAAAGGAAAGCATAAATTGAAATGTAGGATCAAATGAAGTTCACTTGCCCGTGATAATGAGTAGTTGCATGCATCTAATTTTTTTACCATATGTCAACAGGCATGACAAACTTTTCCGTGAGAGATGTATCTTAACGATTTGATGAGTCTCGTTTTTTTTTTTGGTTTATAAGAGTATCGTTTCATTTGTTAAGAGGCTAATCTCTTGAGGTAATATCATACGTTTAAATGAAAATCCCTCTCAATAACATTTTTTCATACACATGAATCTAGGAATCGAACCTAGATGATTGATTGGCCATTCATAATGAAGGATATAGTATAACCTTGTCGTGTGGCTGTGCACACCAATCTTTCACTTTCAAGTTGATCTTCATTAGTTGGATTTTGGGATCAATCTTGGCACCGAAAGAGTTCTCTGTATGATCGTTTTGGGTTAAATTATTCAAAAAAATTAATCCTAAAAATATTGACTATAAAAGATATTTTTGAAATTTTGAGTTCATTTTTTTTTTATAATCATGACATAGGTATGAAGTATCCATCACCGTTAACAGTGACTTATCTCTGTCGGGGAATCTGTTGGGCACACAAGGTGGATTCTCCCCTCTCAACCAGGTTTTCTTCCTACACAAGAGTCAGGATTCGAACCCCTGACCATTTGCTTAAGGTGTCCGAATTACTTATCACTTAAACCAACCAGATGTATTTGAGTTCATTTAAATATTGTAAAAGAAAATCACTGACAATCATAAAAATAGTTTTAAAAAGTTTGTCCTACTTGCTAAAATTGGCTTTATAAATTTACTACAATTTACTGATAATGTCAATGGACTTGATGACATGAAGCAATTAGTCCGGATGAAAGTAAAATCAATAAATGAGAGTGATTGTAAATAAAAAAATATTGATCCCTTATAAGCCAATTATGCTTAGCGAGTGAAGGAGAGTTCGGTTATAAGACTTAAAGAGTCAGAACAATTCTTAGTCAGACATTTAGGTAGATTTTAATAGGAGTGGCCATCCTAACAGTATCAGACCTTGTTGCTTTAAAGGTTAATAACTTAATTTTAAAGTAACATTTATCAGGAACCGGTAAAGAAAGGCCATGCCAGCATTTGTATTAAACCAACCATTTGTTGTATTAAAACAATCACGCAGCTACTACCTATCCCCGCCCCCCCCCCCTCCCCTCCCTCTGCAGGCTTTAGGAGCGATAAATAACACTTTAGAAATTTTTTGATTATTTGTGAATTTTAAATAAAAATTTGCAGAAAATAGGTTTCTTATATTTTTTTTCTATGAATTTTTGTCCATAGATAATACCTTCGTAGATAATTTTTTCCTGCGAATTTTTTCTTGCAAATTTTCTTGGGAAAAATTTAAATTCATAAGAAAATCTATAGAAAATATCAAAATTTCCTACAAATTTTTCTATAAATTTGAATCTACAAGAAAAAATCTTATTTTAGAAAAATTACAGAAAAATTCACAGGAAATTCCTATAAAAAAAATCCACAGGAATATTCATAAGTAATTCATGAATTTTTAGTAATGTAACCTTATCGGGAGAACCTTTCAAAAAAAAAAACCTTATCGAGAGAAAGTTTTCCAGGAAGAAAGGACAATGAGCAATTTGTTCCGAGTTGGGATCCTCTCTATTTATCAAAAGAAATTGAAGCTCCATTTAGGAGAGAGATAGACACAAATGAGAGATTTGTTTTTTAAACTTTTTTTATCATTTAAAAAAATTTAAATCATTAAAAATTCGTTATGTCTACTTCACTCCTAAATGGAGCCCTCCATTTCTTTTGAGAAATGGAGAGGATCCTAACCCATTTGTTCCGTCTCTAGTCCCAAACTGCAAGCCACTTTCTCTATGAGAAAATGAAATTTTAACTTTTTTTTTGTTTTATTTTTTATATTATGAGGAGCAACAACATTTAAATAATTACCACAATATTATAGTTTTGATAATTGTAATCATATCATAGCCGCAATTACAAATGTATTAGCCACATTATTTTGCGATTACACTAAATTACTTAATCACAACAGTAATTTAAAATTATAAAGATTAGGTAATAAAGGAAAGTCAAGAGACAATCCTAGATCATGGTAGACAAAACAAAACTCTCAAACGAATCCAGTTTTCATTGCTACAAATTCAGTAGACAGATATTCTGAATTCAAACATCTTTCAAGTTCTGGCCTTCTCACATACTTCTGAGGTCTGAAGGCTAATAGAATAGAGCAAATAACTACAGAGAAGTGTGTCTAAATATTTTTCACAAATTAAAAGAGATACAATTAAG
The DNA here is from genome assembly GCA_039655645.1 of Ammopiptanthus mongolicus. Lineage (NCBI taxonomy): Eukaryota > Viridiplantae > Streptophyta > Magnoliopsida > Fabales > Fabaceae > Ammopiptanthus > Ammopiptanthus mongolicus. Next base: position 11,497,960 of record CM077343.1, on the reverse strand, counting down.
TAAGAGAACAATAACTCATTTCCTTACATTTTTTTTATATAACTTTTCTGGTTGTGCACAAATGTTAATTAAAACAGCCCTGATTCATCTCTGAGAATAGCATACCTTCTCCTTCTTGGATAAACACAGGTTTTGACCTTTATATCATCTCCAAAGTCACATGGCTTGTCTTCATCAATCCTTCCAATTCCCACGCTATGAATCCAAGGCATTTTCATCCCCACTGAACCAAACTCAACGCTATTGTCATGGCTCCTAAGTGAAGCAGCCTTTATGAGGTCCTTGAAATCATCTTCGCTTGCACTTGATCTGGTTGAGGTAACATTGAAGCTCCTAGGAAGGGCGCAAAGCTGACCAGGGCATCCCATGGCGGCGTCCACAGAAGTGAAGTGGCCGGAGCACTTGGTCATGCCTTGGACGTATATGTCCCTTGCCTTGATCAGGAACCTCACGGGTGCCTTCACGTACCTCGTGAGTTTGCTTTCTTTGCTTCTACCTTTTTTGTTTGTCATATTGCAAGATTTCTTCAAATGTTTGCCACTTGGGCCGTTTATATATATATATATGCATCATGTATTCATGTTACAATGGACGGAAAAAGCAAGCTAGCTAGCTAGCATGACACCGACACAACCAGGGAAAAGATGCTTACAAACGAAAATTAATTATATATTATATGAGTAAATCACCGATTTAATTGTAACGTTGTATCAATTTGATCATTATATCAATTTGATTTCTAAAATTGTAAGATTTATATCAATTTGATTCCTGTCGGAGGGATTAAATTGATTAACTTTTGACAACTTCGGGGATGTTTTTAAAATTTCAAAAATGTCAGAAACCAAGTTAATACAAAATTGGAGTTTTACTCTATTTTATATATACACATACATATAGGGGGAAATGAACTGATTACACCGGTGCAAATTATGGATTCTAGAACAGATTTTTAACTTTCTACGTAGGTTGCTATAGAACCGATGTAATTGCAATTTTTACATTGGTTGTAGCTTAATCGACGTTGAAAGTGTAGTTTTTATATCGGTTGCTATAGAATTGATGCAGAAAGTGTAGTTTTTAGATAGGTTCTATAGAAACCGATTAAAAAGTTAGGAATTTTAGATCAGTTTGTTACAGATTATAAAAAAAATGATTTTCGTATAAAATAATTTAGAGATTAAATGAAAATCATTTTTTCATAATATGTAACAAATATATTTTCTTTCTCCTTTATAGAATCAGATTTTAGTGAGAAGTTAAATAGAATAGCTTCTCATTTTAACCATAAAAATGATTTTTTTTTTTAAAATGTCTTACTAAAAAATCTTAAACAAACACAATTAAAACCACTAAAAATGATTTTCAACTTAGAGCCTGTTTGGTAAAATTAGCTGTTAGCGGATAAGCTAGCTGATAGCGGATAGCTTATAACGGATAGCGGATGAGGTAGCTGATAACGGATAAGCTAGCTTATTTTTTGTGGAAGTGTTTGGTAAAACTAGCGGTTGAACTAGATGAAAAATATAAAAAGACATAAAAGGACATCTTCATTAATGATTTTACATAAAAGAGAGAGAAGAGAATAAAAGTAGAATTAAATGTAGATAATAAGGATAAAAGTGGAAAGAAAAATGAAACGCTATAAACTATAAGCTCAAACACTACTTCAAGTAGCGTCTGGAAAAAACACTATAAGCTCGTGAAAAAACACTATAAGCGTGTGATAGAAGCGCTTATCAAACGAGGCTATTTTTTTATCCGTTATAAATTATCCGCTATAAGCTCGTAAAATTACCTTGCCAAACAAGCTCTAAAAAAAATGATTTTCATGAAGATGATTTTTAACTTAATTTTATTACTTACGCTCTTCATCAGAAAGATCTCCCAAATCTTCACTCTCGAACCCTATTCTTCACTCTCTCCCCTGCCACTGTCGTGCACCGTCGTCCCTGCAAGCACTCCCTCCCCTGCCGTCGCGCCGCTCCATCATAGCTCTCCCTTCCCTGTGCGCCGTCACCTTCACCTGCGGTCACGTTAAGGTATGTCAGCTCCACCGTCATGAACCTCGATTATGCTCTTGAAGGATTGGGTTATGCTCTTGAATTTGAGGATTAGGGATGCTTGTCATGAACCCTAGAATTTGGGGATTTGTCCCTGTTGATGAGAGTCTGGGAAATTTTGACTAAGAACACATTTGACTTGTTTTGGGGATGCTTCTCACAAAACCATTATCGCGTAGACTGATTTCATGTATCCAAACCCATGTAAGGAATGGAAGCAAAATGACTGGGTGCACCACTTTTATGGAGTCAGGTGACTCAACCAAGAATTTTGTCAAGATTGAATATTATGCTAAAGATGATTTTTCCCCCTTTTTTCAGTGGGCATTCTTTCTTACGCTCATTTATAAACAACTTATTTTGCAGCCAATAAGTGTTTACATTTGGAGGGATGCATTTTGGTAAGTTTGGAGTGAATAATCCAGGGTTATGCTGAAACTTGTTATTTTAACATTTACTTCTATGCTTAGTGAATGTTGACTTACTTTAACTTTATAGGCTTGTGATCGCAAGTGGGATGGTGAGCTTTTTGCCACAGCTGGTGCTCAAGTAAATATATGGAACCACAACAGGTTTTGATCTCAAGGCAATTATTGTTGTTTCTACAGAGAATCCGATGACCATATATCTATTTGATAGCCATGGTGTGCTTCAGTAAAAAAAAAAAAAAAAAAAAAGGCATAAAAGTTATTCATTTGATCTCATCATGATTTTAGGAAATCGCATGTTGATATATCTCAAATTCGCATGAGAACTAAATTTATTTCGTATTGGTGTTTCTTCCTTGTGCAGGTCCAGCCAATAAATAGTTTTCAATGGGGAATGGATACAATAATTTTAGGAAATTGAATGAATGCAAATGTGTTCCCAAAGATCATGTTTCTGCAGTGTGAGATGAATGTTCTCTAAATATTTACTTTTTGTTGCTAAAATTCTAGAATTTGTCATCCATATTTTTCATATTTCATTTTACAGGATGGATATTGACTACTCACCAACTGGTCAGGAATTTGTTACTGGATCTTATGATAGAACCGTTAGTTCCCTTGGATTTTGTTTTAATCTTTGGACTTATGTTCTTACTTCTTACTGAATTAGAGCTTTGGACTTATGTTTTAATCTGTTGCAGGTGAGACTCTTTGTTGCAGGCGAGACTCTTCCAGTGTGATGGTGGTCACAACAAGGAGATTTATCATACTAATAGAATGCAAATGTTCACTTAGTTTGTTCATCTTGCAATATGGACCATTTTATTTTGTTTGATAATTACTTATTCGACCTTTCAAACAATCTAAACCTTCGATTTGAATCCGAATTTTGTTTCTGTTTGTGCGAATATTGAAAGATTTTTGTAGGCCTTAGGTTGATCTTTTTTTTTAATGCAGCGTGTTTTGTTTAATATAAGCTGGTGTGTAATGCTGCTGTGTATCATTAATTTGGACAAAATATTGTTTTTGTCTTTGTATCATGCTGCTGTGTAATAATTAATTTGAACAAAATTCTAATTTTTTTTTTTTGTAGAAAGTGGACTTTCTACATCAGTTCTGAGGGCAACCGATGTAGAAAGTCAACCGATGTAAAAAGTCACCCTTTTACATCGCCTATCCAACCGATGTAGAAAGTCATTTCCAACCGATGTAAAAAGCCATATCTGCACTAGTGTTAAGTATTGAACACTATACTCAGTTTAATAACTTTTTATATAATATGATTTTATCAAATCTAACCATTTTTTCTTTTGTTGATAAAAAGGCTAAGGCATGCAAAGGCATCAATGTAAATAAGGTAATCTCAACTAGGTTGGTACCACCAACACTATCAATCTAACCATTGAATCACGTAATATTATATTAATGATCATGCATATTAAATTTTAGATAAATTAAATATTCATAGGTATGTAATCTTTTAGTTGATATTTACTTGTATTGTTTAGTATTATACCTTAAAAAAACACACATGCACACATATACACAATTTCCATAAGAAGTTATTAAACGAAGTATTAGAAGTAAGTGGATCCCTCCCTCACACACACATATGTGTGTAGAGGGATGGCAATGGGTAGGGTATGGGGACAGGTATCATGGTACACGTCCCCATGTTTGCGTTTTAAAAAATACTCATACCCTAACTCATTCCTGTGTGGTTAACAACTTTAATATCTGTACTTTTACTCGTTGGGTACTTAAGTACTCATACTTGCACTCATTACCCGCACTTTACTATAAAAAGAATTGTGGATGTTTGAAAACAGGATAAGAAATTTGTAATGTCAAAAGAGGAAAACATAAATATGTAATACAAATTAGGTCATTCTAATATGTTCTCACATTATAATTATACATTATGATATATCTTTACCGAAATGCAAATGCATATCTTTGATACAAAACATCAAATATTCTCCAAAATATTAAGTAAATACATGTCAATAGCATCAAGTCTAAATTGAAAGAAATTAAAGCAAACATAAATGTCTATACATGTATGTTTATTTTACTTTAATATGATATGCTTATTAAATTTCATGATTCTGTGTTGTTGACGCTAATCCCAAGCATGCATAACTAGAAAGCAAAAATTAAAAGGGGTCGGGAAAAGCAAATTTCTTTATTAAGTAACCATAAAGCACAAGTATTAGTGTGCTTAAATTGTATCATTTATATATTTGCCCGCCATTAGCTTACTGCTTCATTTTATTAGCTAATTTTAACTCCATCACTACACATGCTTTGCAGTGTGACCCCCTAATTTATATTATTTTGCCTTTTCCCCCCACTTTCCTTTAAACAGTTTTTCCTTTTTCTAACAAATAATTATTGTTCTCTATTAAATTTTTATTTATCACTATGAACCTAATTAAATATCATATCATATTCTCATATCCATCTATCTGTTTTGAAATTTGATTACATTCATTCTTTACCGTATTATTATTTTTTAATTACATTAAATATCTAATGACCATTAACCAATCTCTTTAAAATTACGTGACTTAAGTAAGATAGAGGCAAAGATAAAGAATGAGAGGTCATTAAACCTGGTTACAATTTTTTTAATTCAACATATACAATATATATCTATAAATCTATAAATAATACAAAGCAGTCCCCAATGCAAGGAGGGTTTGCCATGGGTCATCATCACCAGAGAAGAGTATTTTAATAATTGAACAATTTTTAAAAACAAATTAAATAAAAAAGATTAGTCAATTCAAATCAAATTGGGAATTAATTTGGAATAAAACAATTAATTTAGATTTCACGTTGAAATTGAGAATTGATATCCATTTTTGGAATTGATTGGGAATAAACCAATTAATTTAGATATCTAAATTCAAATTTGAAATTGATTTTAATTTCCTATATATAAAAAGGTTAATCAATTCAAATCAAATTGGGAATTGATTGGTAATAAAATAATTAATTTAGATATCTAAATTCAAATTCAAATAAATTTTCATTTATCATATTTAAATTCAAAGCAAATAACAATTGCAAGCTGATGGGATTGGAAAATATTTTCACCAGAGTTAATAAAAAAATATTAACGAAAATATAACTTCTTAATTATATTGATGATGGTTTTGGAAATATTTCCATCAGAATTAATAAAAAATATCAACCAGATTATAATTATAAAAGCAATTAAAAATTTCGTTTAATTTCAATTAATCTATCTATAAATAATAGACTAGGCCTTTCATACTATAGATTTAAATAATGCTTTTGCATGGGTTTTGGTTAATGTCTCCCATGTCTTCTTGTATTCTTTTCTAATAATATTTTGGTGTGGTGCATATGATAGGTAGCTTCTGGGGGTGCTAACCTAATTTTGGATGCTAGCTGTTATTGTAATGCTTTTGCATGTCATTTTATTTAAAAATATATATAAAAAATCTCCAATGGAATGAGTATTTGCCATGTGTCATCATCAGATAAGAGTATTTTAAAATTTGAACAATTTTTAAAAACAAAAAATAAAATAAAATAAAACAGATTTATCAATTCAAATCAAATTAGGAATTGATTGGGGATAAAACAATTAATTTAGATATTACTTTCAAATTGAGAATTGATTTTCATTTCCTATATTTAGAATGATTTGGACAATTTTTATACAAACAAAACAAAAAAAATAAAAATATTAATCAATTCAAATCACATGGGGAATTGATTGGGAATAAAACAATTAATTTAGATATCATGTTCAAATTGAAAATTGATTTTCATTTCCTATATTTAGAAAAAATTGAACAATCTATAAATAATATAAAGTTTTCTCATATGTAAGGAGATCATTGCCATGTGTCCTCTACCACGTGTCATCACCAGTATGCCACGTGTCTTTTGCCACGTGTCATCACTAAAAAAATTGAATTTGTACTGTTTTGATGATATATTTAAAAATTATCACCCAAAAAATGATATATTTAAAAAACTTGTATTCAATTTCAAATTAAGTAAAAAATAAACATGGGATGTTTTTTTGCTTTCATTAAGCATCCATATCTGATGGATTTGGAAATATTTTCACCAGGTTTAATAAAAATTATTAACAAAATTATAATTGAAAAAACAATTAACAATTTTGTTTAATTTCAATTAATCTATAAATAATACAAAGCAGTCTCCAATGCAAGGAGAATTTGCCATGTGTCATCTTAAGATAAGAGTATTTTAAAAATTGAACAATTTTTAAAATAAAAAATAAAATAAAATAAAATAAAAAAGATTAATCAATTAAAATCAAATTGGAAATTAATTTGTAATAAAGCAATTAATTTAGTTATCATGTTCAAATTGGGAATTGATTTCCATTTCCTATATTTAGAAAGATTTGAACAATTTTTGAAAAAAAAATATATAAAAGATTAATCAATTCAAATCAAATTGGGAATTAATTGAGAATAAAACAATTAATTTAGATATCTACATTCAAATTGGGAATTAATTTTCATTTCTCATATTTAAAAATATTTGAACAATTTTTTAAAACAAAAGAAATGAAAATAAAATAAAAAAGATGAATCAATGCAAATCAAATAGCGGATTGATTGAGAATAAAGCAATTAATTTTTAAAAATTATTTTATTCAAAACAAAAAGATACTTGACTAGATAATTTGTAACTCCCTTCGTCACATCAGTACTGAATAAATACTTAATATCCATAACAATATCAAAATAATGTTAACCAAAAGCTAAACTAGAGGGTGAAGTCTTCAAGTCTCTTTATGCTCAACGATGTCGTTCTCAGACTCTAATACAATTATAAAATATTTTCGCAAAAGCATTGTTTTCAGTCGACGCGGTAACCGGAAAAACTGTCCATGGTACCCGCTATTTTCCAAAATAGTAAACGGTATATAATAATATTAGTTTAAAAGTCAAGCCAATAAGCAGTCATCATCAACACATCATAACCAAGTATGTTCAATCCATATTTGTCAAATAATACCCATTAAATCTCAAGTGCATGTCATATAACTATCAAACATCACTCGACAATGGCGTCTCATTGCTTACATCTACTCAAGAGAGGTTTTTCGATGTCACATTCTCTTCAATGATATTACTCATTTTTTGATACCAACCATGTGTATGGGCGGTATTACTCATTTTTCGACATCTCAATTTATGGCGATGTTGCTTTCAATACCCCATTACGATGGTATTTCATAATTTCGACATCACAATTCAATGACGATGTTACTTTCGATACCCCTTTCATAGGTGATATTACTGACACATCATACATCATGTATAACAATCAATTTATCATGCCAAAACAACATATATTATTATAAATCCCAAATAGAGCATGTCAATCAATCAATACATATGTCAAACATTCATGTCATAAAGCAAATCATGAAATCAATCACTCAATTCAATACAATTCTATCATAAATGAAAACCCCCAATCTTATAAAATAGGACTTTAACCAAATGTACATCATCATCCTCAAAAACCTTTGAAAATCATACCCCGAACCCAAACCGTTTGCACCATGGAAAGGGTGAGAAATAGTATTTCTACTCAGCTCGTGAAGACTTTCAAAAGCTTCAAGTGTTATCTCTGGATTACGCCAAGAAAGCTCCAAGAAATCTCCTCCTTCTTCTCTCCCTAAGCACCTTCTTCTCCAAGATCTCCTTCTCCAAACGCTTCAATCCTCCAAGGTAAGCAAGATAGTGATTTAGGGTGTAAAGAGGGTTTGTGGCCGCACAAAGATGTTTTAGGATTGTATTTATATCAGTCTCCCACGTTTCCCTCTTAAATCTTCGCGTTTTCACATTTAAGACGACGAGCAAACCAACACGGTCGTGCTCCTTGCTAAGAGCAAAGGTGCTCAAACTGATCGAGCAAGGGCGTGCTCATCAGCGTCGCTTTTGCTAGTTTTCCGACGCGGACTTGCTCCCTTGAGCACGGGCGTGCTCATTAGCACGACGCGGCTCGGAGCGTGCTCCTCCTAGCACGACCAATGCTCATCAGACGAGCATGGGCGTGCCAGGAAGGATTTTAACTTATTAACCCCCCTTATTCACTTTTAATTATTTTTAACTCATTCTAACTATTTCAAAGGCCAAAAACATAGACTCAAGCCTCTCAAAAACTCTATAATTTTTATTATACTATAAACTCAATTTATTTTTAATTTTTAGGATGTTACATAATTCATCAATATGGACTTTTCCTACGAATTGATCGTAAATGTTTACTTGATTAAACATGTTTGTGGGAATGATGTGCAATTTTGTCTATGATGTGCAAGAGTTGGGCATTGTTGTGAAATATAACTCTTAAAATCAGTCTATTAAGTCTTTCTTTTTTAAAATTTATTTATGAATTTTTTTCTTTGGGCATTGTTGTGAAATATACCTTCTTTGTTGTGGTTTAATAAAATGAACATTTATATGATTAATGATTATATTTTCTATTAAAATATTCAATTTTTATATGAATGATTTTAATATTTAAAATCAAGCTATCTATATGCTTTTATATGTAAGCATTTTTTAAGAATAAGGCTATTTTAGCATAATCTACTATGAAGTTTGAAATAATTGCATCTGGAACTACAAGTGAGGAAGCAACATGGTTGAGAAACCTGTTGCCACATATACCATTGTGTGAGAAATTGATTCCAGCCATATTGATCCATTGTGATAGAACCTCGACTATCGCAAAGATCCAAAACCGTTATTATAACAAAAAGAGACGACAAATACATCTCAAACATAGCACAGTTAGATAGGTCCTCTCAACTGAATCTGTAAGAAACTAAGAATGGATCATGTGAGGTCTGAAGTCAATTTAGTTGATCCTTTGACGAAAGGGTTAACAAGAGAGAAGGTTTTCAAAACCTCAAAAGGAATGGGACTATTGCCCATAAATTGACTTGTCACTTGTGAGGGGAAACCGACCTAAGGACCGGAGATCCGAAGAAATTGGTTCAAAGGGTGATAATAACTTATAAAGAAATGTGAAAATCATGCTATCATAATTTATTTTAAAACCTATTCTATATGTTTATTTGGAACATGAAATCCTATAGTGTTGAAAGCTTGAGTCAATATTTGACTCATAATAAGTTCTATACCTTATATGGAGTGGGGTACCTAGCTACATGAGTGCTCTTGATAGACTGATCACCTATGTGAATGTAGAAATGAGGTCGCTTCCTATGAAATTTTGGACAAAATTCTCTAGGGCATTCACTATACCGGGATATACATGTATGACCGTAACGCACGAGCTTTTAAACTACACCCTGAGGAGTTTATGTGTGTGATGTTGTTGGAGGTAGAGTTCAAGACTAAGTATCACTCTAATATAATCTAAAATATCTTCACTATGTAATGGTTCAAGTCTACGAAGAATACCATTGCTTATACACGATCTTATGTTGTACTGTTTTACTGTTCAATGAAATTTCTTTGAAAAATTCAAGTAGGGGATTATTGAAGTGAATTGTTAAAAGACTTGTGTTTTTCTCCTTGTACCAAGTCCCACATTGCTTGGGAAAGGCTCCCTAAAAGAGTTTATATATGGATGTCTCACTCTCAAGTTTGTGCCCCATGGGGCGCCCCACGTCCCCATTTTTGTGGAGGACGGATAATTCATATCAGCATTCACACACGCGCGCTACCGCCGTCCGTATCGTGCTATGATGAAATGACTCAATGAAATTATTATTTTTATTAAAAATTTCGGTTGGTCATTGTACTTCTAAACATTTGTATTAATTAGATTTAATTTCGACAATTGCTATTGAACTTTGTTAATTATTTTTTTTAATTACATTGACTTATTTCCTTTTTTAAATATAGTTGACAGAAAAGTATTTCATTAGAAAAATATCATAGCCTTTCGTCCCCAAATTTTTCGTATTTTTATAGTGTTCTGAGTAGTACTGTACTGGTTTGGGTCTTGGTTAGTGGGTTTTCTTCTGTGCAGGGAAGGTCTTGACTGAGATTTGAAAGGTGACTGATATTTGAAGGGTTGTTTTATTCTGGGGACGTCGGATTATGAACTGCTACACACCTTGAGGTAGAGACACAAAACATCCTAAATAGACTGGTCTAGTCCACGACTCAACCTACTTTTAATCGTGATTCAGCCTCAGCAACAACATAAGCACTAAGCATGGTGGAAAGGTTCAAATTGCGCCATCTTAGGATTTAACCTGAAAGAAATTAAAAAAGTTTTGAAACCACCAAAAGAAGATTGATTTAACCGATGAATTGAGGTTGCTCGTGATGATCCATTTTCCATTATGCCCATATGCACTGTCCAGTGATCCTTTTTCAAGCTGTCATGTAATTAGTTGGTTAAGTTATTTTTTTGCATAGTTTATACTGATTTTTAATTTGATTCCTATATTTTTTATTTTCATATGAGTCTCTACAATTATAAACATTTTTAAATGAGTCGCATTTGTTCGCTTGCAGTTATAACATCATTGCAATATTTTATTGAATAATATGCCTCCTATTTGGCATTTGACATAAAATAGCAACATGTACATAATTTAGCTGCTTGTCATTCTAACAAATTGTAGCAGTGTTATAGTTTAGAACAAAAAAAATAGATTATTTGAAAACATATATAACTATAAAGACTCATATAAAAATAAAAAAATATATAGGAACCAAATTAAAACAAATGTATCGTCAAGATTTGCCCATGTCATCCTTTTAGGATACATATTCCTCTCACTAGATATTATATAGTTTAATTTTGATGTAATGTTTCTCACCAGATATTATATAGTTTAATTTAGATAAATTCTTTATGATAAGTATTTTATACCATCAGCTGATAATATTATCATGTGTGTCACTTTTAAGATATTTATTGAAAAATTGAAACATATTTAGGTCTCGTTTGTTTAAGATTAAAAAAAGTGATTTTATATAAAATAATCTAATGATTATTTTTTATAGATTTTTAAGTAAAACAGAAGCTAAATTGTGTTTGTTTACAATCACAAAAATCACTTTTTACTTGAAGAAAGAATAATTTTTTATGAGAAGCTACTCAAAATAACTTCAAAATTTTCAGATTAATGATTTTTTTTTCAAATTTTGATTTTTTTTTCAAATATAAAACAAACAGATAAAGAATCCTTAAAAGTAATTTTTTTAAAGGGTCTAGCTAACCAGTGTAACAACTAATTAAGGAATCAAAAAGAGGTAAATTTGTATTGAAAAAGTAAATGTAACACTTACCAACGCTTATAAAATATATGTTAAATACATCATTTCTAATACAAGTTTACCTTTTTTGATTCCTTCGCCATTACCTTAAGGGTATTGGTTAGCATTCTCCTTTTTTACAAATAATTGATTTTTTTTTTTGTAACAAACAAGCTCTTAATAACATGATAATACATGATTAATTGCGAGTAGTTTGACTCCTTTCCTGTCTCGAAACTTGTAGTAAGTATTAATTTAACATACTCCCTCCGGACTCAATTATAAGCAAAAATACCTACTTGCACATTGATTAAGAATGGTAGTTAAGTGCATTTAATTTTCTTGGTTTCATGTAAAAAAGTAAATATATTTACTAAACTACCCTTAATCATAATGGTGCTCATAACATTAATGAATTAATTTCTTAAGGGTGTTTTTGGAAAAACATCATTAAATATTGATAAATTAGTTGACATTTGTTTATATTTAAGTCCATCACATTTAATCATTTTTTTGCTTATAATTAAGTCCAGGTGGAGTATATAAGTATGGTAAAGTAAATGTATTCTGCGAAAGAACATGTAAAGCTCAAGGCTAAAACACAACTATCAACCGGCCGCACCGTGAATTGGATTGTGGCCCACAACATGCAATCCAACAAAGTTGCCAACAAAGTTGGCCTTTACTTTTTGTTGTAAAGCATGTTTTGGATTTTTGATTAATGTTCCTCAACTACTAGTATGTTGGGTGCTTCATTTGTTTGGCATTTGCTTTTCCCATCCCTCCTCATTTTTTTAAAATAAATCTCATAAATATCCTTATCCTTTCTCACCCCTTTTAAATTTTTTTGAGCTTTTGTTAATTACAAAAAACCCCTTAATATGTTATGGAAACTATCTTGCCTCACCTCCCCACATTTTTCTCTGGTTTTTGTTAGTTATGTTTCTGGAATATATAATTTCCACAATGTATTCAAATTTTGATATATTCTGAAAACTATAGTTTCCGTAAACTACACACTAGTTTCCGTAAACTACACACAATAGATGACCAGAGGAAGCAAAGCTAATTTCTAATTCTAGGGGACATGTGCTTCTCACCCTTGCATCTACACATAGAAGAAGGATTATTGCAACTTAGTGCGGAGGTTGAAGTTGTTGACTCCATTTTCCGAAGAGATTAGAGACATCAAAGACCTAATCCCTCGCCATACTTCACAATCCTTGATTTCTTTTAAGGAAGCCATGGAATCCGCTAAGGAACTTCTCAGATTCGGGAGTGAAGGCAGCAAGACTTACATGGTTTGTTTGTCCCTTATCAACTGTATCTTGATTTATATGCTTATGTTCATCATGGTTTAGAGTAAAATCCATGTGATCAATATTTGTATTCAGCTTCTGTTTGATTTATAGATAGAAATTAGATGAAATCTGAAGTGGAACATATTGTCATCATGCTGCCTATATTTGTATGCTTCTAATAATCAGTTTCCCCTCCATCTTCCGACCTCCCTTTAAGTACAGCTCATTATAACATCCTGAGAGCTTTCTTCCCAAAATTCTCCTTTTGTGTAGCACGAGTTCAGGAGCTCATAGAAACCTGCTTGAAGAAACTATAGTTTAATTTCGGAATGTATCAAAAATTGAATACATTTCGGAAATTATAGTGTTCTTAAATAACAAACACTAGAGAAAGAAAAAATAGTACAAAGGGAGGTGGGACAAGATAGTTTCCGTAACATATTAAGTGGTACGAAAACTATAGTTTTTGTATAACAAAACGAGGAAAAAAACTAAAAGGGGGTGAAAAGAGTAAGGGTATTTATGGGATTTTTTAAAAAAAATGAGGGAGGGGTGGGAAAAGCAAATAAGATGGTGTGAAAAGCAAATGGCCATTTGTTTTTGGTAAATAACGGTCCGAAGCCCAAGATAGTAGGGATTCTTATGAAATTTCTGGTGAGGTTAGAGATGGCTAAAACAGGTTAGATTTGGAGTGTGTTTACATTAGTTCAAAAAAATAAATTATTTTAATAATTGATTATAGGCTCCTTTATTTATGTTTTTTCACCAAAAAGTGGTCTTTCTTTTTATATATAATCACTTTGAATACATGTTCATTTAGTTGGGCTTTTTTTAAAACGTAGAAGCTGAAAAGAAGTTGAAATTCAGCTTTTATGAGAAGCCATACATTTCATCTTCTTCAGAACGCTCATGCAAAAGAGGAGAGAATGTAAAAAATCACTTCTTTATAATTGCAGCTGTGCACAAAATAGTTTCTAATTTCAATAAAAGTTATACAACCAAAATCATCTTTTTAAAATATTTTGGAATCACTTTTTTAAGTTTAAACAAATGGGCTCCTACATATAAAACTGATTGTTATTATAATTGATTATAATAGAATCAATTTTATGTTTGGATATGTTTACTGTAAAACGATTTTAAGATAATCTATTTCGTTTGGGTGGTTTAAAAAAAATACTTTTATGTACTAAATTACAAAAAAAAAAAAAAAACTATGAGATTGTTTGTATAAATTAAGGGCTCGTTTGTTTAGGCTTAAAAAAACAATTCTCCAGAAACCTTCCCGACAAGAGTGGTTTATGTAAAATCAGAAGCTATTTTGCGTTTGACTACAAGTTTGAAAAATAATTTTACTTTGAAAAGTAATTTTAAGCTATTTCGGTGCAATATTGAGAAAGTGCTTTTTATTTTTATGAAATTACAATAAAGGACATACAAAACACTTTCCAATAAATATGTTTGGATAAAAAAAAAGAGTTTTTTTAAACATTTAAAAATTTATAATATAATTTACAATTACTATATTCATAATTTACTTGATAAAAAATTTGAGAATATTATTTGTCATTTTGTGAAAATTGAAGGGATAATTTTGCAAAAAAATTATGAAGTGATTCTCTCCTCTTTGAAAAAAAAAAAAGAATTTTTTTACGAGAGGTTAGAAAATTCAACTTATCCTAAAACCGTCTTTTTATGTCGATTTTTTTGGAGTCCGACAAAGCAAGTTTAAAAATGTGGTAAGCGATTTTATTTTGAAAAAAAAAGTGTTAATTTTTTTAAAAAAAAGTTTAAAAATATTTGTTTGGTAGAATAGTTCTGCAAGGGTAAAATAAAAAAAATGTGATTAATTTCAAAATAATCAAAAAATATTTTTAAATAAGCTTAAAACTTTTAGCTTCTATCAAAACCTTTTTTTTCTTCCTGAAACTCTATTTTTTCGTAATTTAGGACTCATAAACTTCTACCTTCGAACATTTACATGCTTGTTGTAACACCCTCCTTTTCACCCCTATGTTTATATGTGTTAATCCTTGCTTATAGATATTTGCATATGTTGTTTATGCTTGTTTTTGGTGCATAAGTTCATAGTTGAAGTAGTTCAGCCTTTAGGATAGTCGATCCATTCGAGTCCAACTAACCTGTTGCACGGTTTTGGTCATATCTTAATTTCTAGACATCCGATTGAGGTGATCTTGGATGCTTTGAAAAGCTTAGAGAATTATCTACAAGTCTTATTCAGGTGTCAAGGCCAAAAACACGTTTTTTTTAAGGGGAAATCGATTTGGGAAATTGATTTCTAGCTGAAGAAATCGATTCCAGCAAGTGGAAATCAATTTCAAAAAGCCAAAATCGATTTCTTTTATAAGAAAATCGATTTGGTCAATGGAAAATCGATTTCCATGGTTGTGGAATCGATTCCTAAGCCTGTCAGAGCTTGCGTGCGCGTTTTAAATATGTTTGTGTTATCGGGCTATGCTGTGTACTGTCCATTCGTCCTAAAAACGTCCCTAACAGTTATATATACATAGTGTATGACCTTTACACTCTATGTAACACCCCAATTTTCACGCTTTCTAAAACCAGTAAACTATATAAATGAGTTTATATTTTTATCTGGATTTTATAAAATGATTTTGGGAAAACTAAAATCATATTCCTGCTCCAAATAATCGTAGGAGCCTACGGTTAAATTTTGGGCAGAAAACTCAAACGGAGTCCGATCTATGTTTTTCGGATGAGTGTTTTTCAACTATCAAGACCTCTTTTTGACTAACGGTCAAGACCATTAGTCTTAGAATTCAATCATCTACCTTTTTACTAAAATGTATCCTGACGTCCAAAAATATAAATAATATTTTATATTCGGGCTGATAATCGATCGGAGAGACGATTCAAGTTGTCTCAGGGTTTTTCGAGAACCTTGAGCCAATAATTTTCATACCAAGGCTATGTTAAATTATTTGGGGACTCCTACCAGTGTCATGAGGATTTTCAAAAGGTCAGGTAATGAATTGACCAAATTGCCTTTGGTTAGTTTTACCTTTTATTACCTTTTTACCTATGACTTAACTATTAAGTAATCTAAACTTAAGAAAATATCCTTGTCTTCACTCTCATCCTCACCCACATCTTCCACCAAGCCCAGCAAAACCTCTTCTTCACCCATTTCTTTTCTTTCTTTCTTTTCTCTTCACTAAACTCCATTTTTGGAGACAAAGAACTTGAGATTTCTTGAAGCAATCTTCACTAGTTTTGAAGGAGAAACTCCTAGGAGGTATCTCACCATCTCTATCTCTCCCAATCTCTCCTTTCTGTCCACAAAAAAAATTCAATTTCATGGAAGTTGGGGTTTTTGCCCCAAACTTCAAAAATCCATGAAAAATTGTAGAAAATCCTTTCAATACCAAACCAATTTCTATGGCCTAGGTTCATGACATACTTGCATGATCCACGAGATTAGAGCCAAGAAATCTCTCAAGCTATTTTCTTGAGAGAGAGGCCGAAACCCCCTATTGTGTAGGGTAGGGTTTTTGGTTGGTTTTTAATGTTTTGAGTTGATATCTAGGGTTATCACAATTAGTTAGGGTGTTATCCAAGAAATGAGAATTTTTGGAGCTCCCTAGCTATTTTTAATTTAATAGGGCCAAACCCTATGGGTAGTGCAATAGGAGAAATTTTTGGTTTTTTGAGTTAATGCCTTTATGGATTATGTGTATGTAGTGATTGGCAGCTAGCTGAGCCAGTTGTCAGATTGATCGGGTGTCTACAACTTACCTTGGGACTACAAGAGGTAAGGGGACAAATATGAGGAATTCCAATTCCGACAGATGTATTCTGTTTTGGGTGTTTGTAATGGAAATAAATGTCTGTATCTGATCGTTGGTGGATTGTTTTATTTACTGTTGTTGATTTGGCTATGCATGACATAACTGCTGATATATGTGGATACATGTTATAATTGTTGAATAGTTGTATGGATGTCTCGTGTGCCCTGCTGTGGGATTTAAAACGTTAGAGGACCTAATATCGATTAGGATCCGACATCGTATAACTTAAAAGCTTTAAAAGCCTGAGATGTTGAATTGAGAAAATAAATATGTTTTATTGTTTCTCAATTTAATTTAAGAGAAAATAAATAACTATCTCTTTTTAAATAAAATAATAAATAGCTGCTTTTAAGAAAAAGTTAACTTAAATGAGCAAAGTTGTGAAAATGCGTTTTTAATAAGGAAAAACGATGTTTTAAGATAAATAGTGTTTTTGGAAACCTTTATTAGTTTTTAAATTAATAAAGTTAATCATTTGAGTAAAAGCGTTTTAAAAAACGTGAATTTCAAGTTAGTTGGTTTTATCCAAGAAAAAAGGTTTTTACAAGCTTTCTTTTAAGGTTTGTGTTTTACCGAAAAACGACAAAAGAAAAAGGAAATGGTCTTTAGACCAAGTTTTGTTTTATGGAAAACCGATCCCGAAGACTTTGTGTAAGTATCGGAGATTTGGGTTTTTGGTTTTTGCGTTTTCAAGAGAAGTGGTTTTTAAGCTTAGAAACTAGAAACCAAGACGTCGGGGTTCTAGGGTTTTGCAGAAAACACGTGGATCAAGGATCCGTGTTAGTTGTTGGTCCTGTCAGCTTAGGGACAATCTTTGTGATCCTGTAAAGCTTGAGGATGCTTTTATGCTCTTGAATCCAAAACTCTAAACTGGTGCATCAGTTAGAGATGTTTGGGTTCGAGCTGTTTTGGACTAGATGTCCTGTTTTGAGAAAAATGTTTTTGAGGCTTAGAGAGTCTAAGACATTGTGGTGGTTGTTAGCGTTGATGCTACAACGAGAAAATATTGTTACGACAAAGATAAACCGATGGAAACTAAACAGTTTTCTCATGCATTTATGTGTTGGGCAGAATTGCCGTGAGACGGGGGACCTTGATGGCAAGGAAAACCTGAGATGACTTGTTGTCATAGCATTGTGTCTTGATGGAGAATAATGTCACACGTGCTGTGTGTTCGTATTGTACCCTGAGTTAGACAATGTAGTTATGGCACGTGGGTGCTAGTTATAGCACGTTAGTGCTAGTGAGGGCACGTTGGTGCTAGTTATCATGGCACGCTGGTGCTAGACATTGCTGCCTGATGGCCAATGTACCCCGAGCTTGATCAACTCATTCTTTTGGTGATGGGACTTCCGAAAATCTAGGATTGAATATTAGTCGACTTATATGGAAGTGCTCATGCGTACGTTTTGAAAACAACGTTGATTGTTGGGCACGAGGCCCTTGTGTTTTACTGTTAGTACTTTGATATATAATGTACTATATTATGCATGATGATATTTTGTCAGATATGCTTATGTGAATCTGCTGTACGTGTTTGGGTATATACCTGTTATATTTTTGGATTCATATATTGGTTTCTCACCATTGTCTGTACATGTTGGACACCCTGTTGTGTTTTTGGATACATGTACAGATGTTTGTCAACAGTTCTCTGGGTCATATAGAGACTCAGTAGCATGATCTGCTCGGTGTTGAAGACGAAGAGGTGTGGACGGTTGAAGACGAGACTCAATCTCAGGAATACAGCGTATGTAGGTAGTGCGTCTGTTGTTAGTACTAGACCAGCTTAGGGTTTTCTTTTGAGGTAGTACCTTTTGGCTAGTCTGTAAGTGGCTAATGATGGCCAGGGTTTTGGAGATATGATTCTCAGACCCATCGCTACCTAGTATTTGGAATTATAATATGTTGCTTCTGTCAATATGTTTGGAGACGGATGTGTTGTCTAGGGTCTCCTATGTACGTCGTTAAACTGATGATACAAGTATGTGTGTATGAATGACGTTAATATTTATCTTGAGTATATATATGTCCTGCAGCGTAGTGTGAAGGAAAAATTTTATCACTATTTTCACAATAAGCAAAACCTCAGTAAAGGAATCTTTTTCCGAAAGTGAACTAGCAAATTTTATTTTCATACGTTATGTGTTTGGGGTTACGAAAGTGACACCCGAGATGGCGGGGTGTTACACTCCATTATACTCACAAGTTGCCTCTTCTCATTCCTAAGAGCTCTCACTGATCTCTTGCTCTAGAAAACCCAAAAGACGAATCCTGTTTTGGTGTTCTCCGTCAAGAACACGCCTTTGCTTGGCAAGTCTATCCCTGCTGTTGGAGTTAATCTTCCTAAGTTAGAAACCAAGGTGAGATATCTAATCGTAGAGTTGGTTTCCTTTTCAATCCTTAACTTAAAGATCGACTCTGCTTTCCAGTGCTGCGATCATGATCAAGTGTTGAACCTGTAAGGAGGAACCGTAGCGGAACTTGGCTCTTTTCTCTTTCCCTTAGGTTGTGGATCGTCATACCAAGTATAGGGGGAGAAATTGGTCATGAATATGTGGGTTTTGAGATAGGTTAAGATGAAGGGGTTAACCCATGACCCCTATGTATGCCTGCGTATGCCTATGAATGTTGTTATGATGTTTTCTGGCTATATGAGCATTGATTGATGAATAATTTGATGCTATAACATGCTTATAATTATGAGTTCATGATTTATATGATTGTTGATGAGTTGATGATGATGAGCAAGATGTTTATGCCATGATATGGTGTTTTGTTAACCTTATGCTATAAGAACGTAGTTATAGGGTGATAATATAAAAGCGAGACGAGACCGATGATCAAGGATTAGTTCTAGAACACTTAGGCTATGATTTTTGAGTGTTAGAATAATTAAATTGGTGATAAATAGCTTAGGCTTGAATGATATATCAATTAGAGAACGTAGAATGGTCCAATAGTACAAAAAACTCGTTTCTGCATGACCTGACACCCAAAAATCGATTTCCAGTACTTGGAAATCAATTTGAACACCCCAGAATCGATTTACACACTATGGAAATCGATTTGGCCTTGTGGAAATCGATTCCCATCATGGGGAAATCGATTTAGGACTTCTGGAATCGATTTTCGCGCGTTCGAAAGTAGTTTTGACCCCTTATGCTTGATGGATAGTGTTATGTAGGCTTGATATGATCTAAGGACTTTAGGTTACCCTTAGGAGCTTAAGAATACTTGATCTTTGATCTTACTTAAAACTAGGATGTAACCCCATGGTTTAAAATAAAACGAGTTAGAGAAGAACGTTATGAAATAATAAAGATAATAACGAAGATACTGTTAATAATGGTAACGATAAGTTATTATTAGTGATGTTGTTGATGACCATCGTGGACGGTCATAGTTAATAATCAATGTGATCGATTATGGTGGTGAATGGTTGGCATGTGTTTGCATATTGATGAACATTGCACGCATCATACGTTGAGTGGAAAGCAAACGATAAATCGCGATAGCAGAGGCCACGATAGGTGTTAACCCGACCTTGCGGGTACATTGAGTATGGAAGTTCCAAGTGACATGGGCTAAGGACTTTAGGTTACCCTTAGGAGCTTGAGAATACTTGATCTTTGATCTTACTTAAAACTAGGATGTAACCCCATGGTTTAAAATAAAACGAGTTAGAGAAGAATGTCATGAAATAATAAAGATAATAACAAAGATGCTGTTAATAATGGTAATGATAAGTTATTATTAGTGATGTTGTTGATGACCATCGTGGACGGTCATAGTTAATAATCAATATGATCGATTATGGTAGTGAATGGTTGGCATGTGTTTGCATATTGATGAACATTGCACGCATCATACGTTGAGTGGAAAGCAAACGATGAATCGCGATAGCAGAGGCCACGATGGGTGTTAACCCGACCTTGCAGGTACATTGAGTATGGACGTTCCAAGTGACATGGGCTAGCTACCTATTGTCGGAGTGACCTAATGAATAAGCTTGAGTACCCTGACTAGCCACTATACGTTATCAGGATTGGTGAGAGTGTTCGGGGATGGCCCATGGTCTGGCATATCATCCACGTTGACAACCAGACATGTACTCCTAATCGTCTTTCCAGAGTTAGAGTTGTTGGCCACATGCATACGGAGTAGTGATGTTACATTTGCATTGACATGCATTTTTGATATATATATTGATTATATCTGTGTTGATTGATGTATATTGTATGTCATCTTAATTACTATTCCATTTCGTTTACATATATTTATGATCGTGTTTCTCACCCCTGTCTTTTGTTGTTCTTGTGCATATGATGTTGTATGTGCAGAGGAGGGTGAGCATGCCGACGAGGAGTGATCCCGTAGAGATCTCTCTTAGTAGTAGTAGTAGTTAAGATTTACGTTCAGTTGTTAAGTTTTATTCCGATGTATTATCGGTATATGTATACCAGCTCTAATATGTGACATCGGGATTTGGGTTAAGTTTATTATTTATGTTTTCTGCAGTTTGTTTTTAAAGGATTTTGATTATTTCAGATTTCTACGTTTTACGTTATAGATGATGTGATGCACATTTCTCTTGAGGATACATTTTTATTTTAATTGTTATATTATTCTTAAAGACATGTATGATTTTATGTATGTTTTATTATATGCGGGGTAGTGGGTGTCACACTTGTTAGGTTGGGATTTTACTAAAATGCAAAAGCTGGAAAAAAGAAGCTGAAATCCAACTTTTATGATAATTATTCTTTGTAGCTTCTCAAAAATTACTTTTGTAAAATCAATCTTTAAAGTAATTTATAATCACCCTTTTTAAGCCTGTACAAACAGACCCTTAATAAGGTTTAACAAATGTCATATTACACCTAAACCAACTTTTTTTCTAAAAAAAAAAAGGTTATTTCCATATATAAAAATTTAAACTTTGCCAAACACACTCTTAATGGTTTGATCGACCTATTTACCTATCATAAACACGAGTTGGGTTACATGTTTTAAACAGCATGTTTTCTAAGGTGGGATATTTAATGTCTTGTATAACTTGCATGTTATGATGGGATAAAGGCGTGTTAATCCTTTAAATCAAACATATTAACCTATTATTTTTTTAATTTTTTAATTTTTTAAATTTTAGACGGGTTGATATGCTAATCTACAACTCGTTATAAAACGAGATGAGTTGATCTTTTTTACCTACCAAACAAAAACGGGTTAAACCATTCCACTTTGATTTTTACCTATCTAGTATCTAGTAAGAGGTCGGGGCGAGTTGACCCATTTTCCTATCCATCACAAAAACATGTAACTCAGTCATTATTCTTTCATTCAAGTCAAACACCCTTTAAGCCAAAATTGTGACTTTTACTTTCGATAAAAAGCCATACCGAGTCACCCTAGTTACCACCCTTCATTGTCCTTACCACTCCTTAGACTATCAAAGCTCATTGTGCTACATCAACCCTTGTTTGGCACCAAAATCAACGAGAGCACACATGTGAAACCCTTGCAATTTTGACATGCCATAAACCACCACACCTTCACTATGGCCAGACCCCTCGCCGTTCCTCCACCTAAACCCATATATAGTCGTAACCATTTGCCTCCACATAGATGTTGTGGTTGGATTCTCATAAATCCTTTATTGGTTCTGACTTTTGATGTTGGTTCAATTAAGAATTTGTGAGTAAATGAGGGGAAATGATTTGTCACCTTTGATGTTTTAGTTTAGTTGATTTTGGTTGTCACTTGAAGCCATCAAATTGCTTGGAGAGTTTTAGACTAAGATCTAGAACCGATAAGTTTAATTAATCTTTACATGCTTAAAATATATAAAAAGCTGACATGTTTATGCTGGACTAAAATTCTATTTATGTCCCTCATATTTCATGAAAGTTTTGATTTAATCTCAAAACAGACACATGTGATGCTGGTCAGATGGAAGATGACCATATGAGATGCATTTTAGCCTTTGCCATTAGCAATTTGGACGGCTTCGGGCACACGAATAACATTGAAACAAAAAGTAAGGTTTAAAACATAAATAGGACTAGAAAAACTTTTGGGACCAAATGTGGACTTTCGTGAAAGGTAAGAAACGTAAATAGGGTTAATTAGCCCAAAAATCTTTTGCCTCGAGGATTAGTTCACCACCAAAAACTAGTAGTGGTTGCGGTTGCAATAGAAGTACAGTATGACACTAGATGAACTTTAAGTGCAATTTAAGGTTGAGTCACCAGAGGAGTACCTAATCACTATTTCGGCTCAAAATTATATGAGCAATCTTAGAGTTTGGGTTTGGGTCTAACTCAATTCCAAAAGCTAACTCATGGGGTGAGGGTTGCCCCTCACTTATAAATACTATTCAGGTCATATCACTATCCAATGTGGGACTCCAACACATCCCATACGTCCAGACGGGACATTTGGAGTGTGAAGTTTGCAGGATTGGACATCTACGGATGGCCCAACGGATTTCGGATAGGCTCTGATACCATCTTAGAATTTGGGTTTGAGCCTAACTTAACCCTAAAAGCTAGCTTATGGGATAAGGGTTGCCCCTCACATATGGTAAGCTTTTATACCAAATGGGCTAACTTATGTTTGTTGATGTATGAAACATATCAAAAAGATAATATAAAAAAATACAAAGTGTTTTTTTTTTAAAAAAAATAATTGTTTTTTAGAAGCCTAAAGTAAGGGCCTCACTTACTTTACTCTTGGACAGACGCGTGTGTAAAGTGTGTAAATTACCAAATTCTTTATCAGATCCTATTGGTCGTGTGTAACATGATTAACAACAATCACGTGAACTTTGCGTGGAAACACATTGACTAAAAACTATCCCGTACCAGATTAAGCATTCGCAATATTGTCTGCAAATGTGTCCTTTACATTTCTTCCTCTTCACACTCTGTGTATGACTAATGGATGAAGATCTTCAACTAATATGAGAAGGTTCTATTTATGACAGAAAGACAACAAATTACAGAAAGACACCAGCATCGACCCTGTTGTAACACAAACACTAATACACACATAGAGAATAGAGAATAGAAACGGAAAGATGCACACGGAAAGATGCACATAGAGAGGAGGAAACATAAATTGCTTTACCTAATGAAAATACACTTTTTTTTTTTTACAAATGCACTAATACACATATCTATTTATACACATCACACTGTAGGCCTAAAAGCCCACAATGTTTTTAGCCCAATACACTAGGTAAACTAACTTGCAACACTAACTTTCATTTAACAAAATAACAACCTCTCAAACAGTGTTAACTAACTCAACTAACTTTGAATTACATTTTCAACACACCCCCTTAATTCAAAGTCTTCACAATCACTTTAATTTGGAACAACAACAATTATTCCAGGATCCCATTGTTTGAAAATTAAGCACCAAATCATTGTCATCACAAATTTGGGCTCCACATACTCTGAAATAAACCATTGTAATGCAAACCAAACCTCGTCACTTTGCAACGCAACACTGGCAGGCACATTCGACCCACTTGACCTGCTTGGCCCACTTGTTTCACATTCTGGCTGTACTCTGTGAATTGGGCTAGGCCCATTGACTCAAAGTCTTTGACCCAGCGTGTCTTCATCTTCTCGACCCCAATTTCCAGAAACCTAGTTTCCAGCCTCTTCTCAGTCGTCAGCATTGCAGCACTTCTTCTGTACTTTTGGAATGTTCCCAGCATGGCCCGCTTTCTCTGCCTCTCCTTCTCAACATCCATGTGGACTCCAATTTCCAGAACCCTAATTCCAGAGAACTCGCAATTTCTTCTCTTTCTTGTTCGAGTTTCATCTTCGCAGCTCTGTTCTGTTTCAACTCTGGATGACCCACTAGGACTTCTAGCTGTGTCGACTTCCCCATCGTCGTCGTCATCGTTGAACACGAGCGACAGTTTAACTTTCGCAACCATCACCTTTTCAAGATCCTTCCCGAACTTTCCTTCGTTCTTGACTAA
The DNA here is from genome assembly GCA_039655645.1 of Ammopiptanthus mongolicus. Lineage (NCBI taxonomy): Eukaryota > Viridiplantae > Streptophyta > Magnoliopsida > Fabales > Fabaceae > Ammopiptanthus > Ammopiptanthus mongolicus. The sequence continues at coordinate 11,473,064 of CM077343.1, read as the reverse complement.
AACCCTAACTTCGTCAAAAATCACATTCTCTTTCATGGGAGAATCACTCACCTCCACCTCTACCAAACCATTTTGAACCAACTCACCGGATACCTTCTCTGAACCGGTTTCTTGAGTGATTTCTGATCTTTGATTATGGGTTCCTCTCTGATCTTGATTCTGTTTTGATGCAGTGAACACAACATTTTTGGAAAGAACTTCTTCTTCCTTCAAAGACTCAACTACACAAGGCTCAATCACTGGAATCATTTCAGCTGCCTCATCCTCTTCTTGCGATGGCTCAGTCACGGTTTCCTGATCTGCGATTTCAGGACACCATTGATCTTCTGTTTGATCTTGCTGGGGTGAAATATCATCCTCTGGTTTTGATTCTGCATGTGGCTGAGCCGAATTCTGGTCACCTTCATCTTGGTCTTCATTCTTGTATATGGATGGCAAAATGGGTCAATCCGTCCCGTCCCGCCATTAACCCACCCAAAACGGGACGGGACGGGCCAACCCGTTTTAGACATATGGGTTGAACCCCCAACCCATGGCGGGTTGGCCCGCCAAACACATAAAAACATAATTTGGGTTGATGGGTTGACGGGTTGACCCTCTATAAAAATTAAAAAATTAACAAAAAATCATATAATATTTCTTTTTTTTTTGGGTAATCTTCATATTCTTTCTTAAATTATTATTAAAAAATTGAAATAATCTTATCTTATAACATATAATTTGTGTTACAAAAGTAAATATATTATTTTTGTAGTATGAAATAATTCCAAGTAGAAATTAAATAATATTAAATAATTAATAAATTAATAAATTAATTAAAAAAATTATTTTTTAATATGGCGGGATGGTAGGTCAACCCATCCCGCCCTCGCCACCAACCCGTTTTCGGGTGGGTTAAGCGGGGCGGGTCAAAGTGGGTTGGTAGGTTGAGAACCACAACCCACCCAGCCTTCTCAACCCACCCAGCCAAATTCTGACGGGTTGATCCGCGGGTCACAACCCATTTTGCCATCCCTATTCTTGTACCTCTTTGTCTCTATTTTCTGTCTTGCAAAAATACCTTTCTCTTTGTTGCTCTTCTGTGATCTCTTTCTTTTTTTAGCTCCACAGTGAGCTTGGTTCAAGATTTCTCATGCTTTTTTTGCACTTTTGGCAACACTAATCTTTATCAAATTTTCGAAGTCCACACACTGGTGGATGATAAAAAGAGCTCTAGAATCTCTCTTAGAGGCTGCACTGTCAGCCTCATCCTGCACACCATCAACCACCACTTTTAATACATCTTGAAAGTCAAAGATCACTTTCATCTTCGCTATCCACTGGTTGAAGTTCTTGCCATCAAGAACCGACAAAGAGACTGGAAAAACCTCATCAAACCCAAGCATAGCAGCTATGGACACACCCTCGTAGGTCCCTAATCGTGTAGCTCTAGATGCCATGTTGAAACACAAACACTAACACACACATAGTGAATACAGAATAGAAACAGAAAGATGCACACGGAAAGATGCACATAGGGAGGAGGAAACGTAAATTGCTTTACCAAATGAAAATACATTTTTTTTTTACAAATGCACTAATACACATATCTATTTATACACATCACACTGTAGGCCTAAAAGCCCACAATGTTTTTAGCCCAACACACTAGGTAAACTAACTTGCAACACTAACTGTCATTTAACAGAATAACAGCGTCTCAAACAGTGTTAACTAACTCTCAACTAACTTTGAATTACATTTTCAACACACCCTATTAGTTTTGTTTTGTATTTTTGTCTTATAATAAGATCTTCTCATATTAATGAGTAATATGTGAGAGCATCCTGATCCATGAATAATGTAAAGACAATCAGTGTCGTGATAGTCTTTCTATATGCTAAAGATGGATGGCCACACTATGGATTTGACACAAACCGACCATAAGAATAAGGTTGATGTCAACTTCGTCTGAGGTTTGCTTGTCGAAAACAAAAAACAAAATCGTCTGAGGTCGGACTTTTCCAACGGATTTAGACCACAAAAGCAATTTTAACACTAATTGGACTTGTTTGTTTTATAATTTTTTTTGTTTTTAGCAGGTCAATCCGCCAACTCATCACTAAACGGGATAGGTTAGAAGGTCTAATTCATTTTGTTCAAGTGAGTCAATCCGTCCCGTCTAATTTTAGACGGGTCAATGACGGATAGGAACGGATTGACCTATTTTATCACCCCTCGTCAGTTTGGTAACGTGTGTGAATTTTGAAAATCAATCATTATGATGGTGGGGGGATGAGAGTGAAGCGAAAATGGAGGAACTAATGACGGTAAAAAAATTCTTCTTTTGACATCATCTAAATTAGAATTGAAATAATATTAAAGTGCGAAGTATGTGATTTTTCACTATTTAGAAACACTAAAAAATAATGATACATAGAATTTCATTACTTCTATGGGAAATGGGTAAAATGGCAAAATTTAAAAAGTTTAATTTTGATATATTATTAGCGTAAAATATTTTATACTATCAATCCATCACAAATCATCGTATATGCGAATTTTAAGATAATTATGACAAAAGTCAAATATTTTTAATGACGTCTCAATTTATGATTGATTAACAATATAAATATTTTTTACATTAAATACCAATTAAATCCAAAATGATGTGTCCATTGTTAACTTTTTCTTTACTTTCACTATAGTTTTGGGGAGAATGATTTTTCCCCAGCTAAACTAATTATTTTTCTTTCCAAAGTCATATCTCACTTTCTATTTATGTCCAAATTACTAAGGGAATATATTAAATGTTTCAACATTTTTTTCCAGTTTATTCCCTCCCCTCAAAATTCAAAATCTCTTTTTGGTATGCAATATGCTTTCTTAAAAACGATATTTTTATATTATATTTATACTTTATTTTTTAAAAATAAATGGGACGTAAAAATGCTTATTTTATTAAAAAAAAAAAAAAAAAAGCAAGTGTAACAATAATGTAAGATAAAAAATGTGAAAATATCGAGGTTCCTAAAAGTCACGCTATTTATTGGTCAAGCAATATAAATTTTTTTTTTTTTTACTAAAACAATATAATATATTAACCAATATAAAATGAATAAATAGTCAGTTTGATTCCTGAAAGTGTAAGGAGATATCAGCTAAGTCCCTGAATTTAAAGAAATAGCAAAAACATCCCCGAAGTTATAAAATATTAATCAACTTGGTCCCTCCGTCAACCTCAATTAGCTGACGCCGTTAACGATGCTGATGTGGCACGTTAAGTGCCTTGTTGACACCGTTGTCACTGGTTAGGTGATGGTCAGGGACCAATTTGAAACTCTGAACCAGGAACTAAATTGATACGCGCAACAGTTTTCTTCTTCTTCTCTATATTTCCTCTCTCTCTCTCTCTCTCTTTCTTTGCTTCCTCTATCTCGCGCTCTCTTTCTAACCACCCGTCTATAGACGGGTGATTATGGACGGGTGGTTAGAGAGAACGCGAGGCAGAGGAAGCAAAGAGAGAGAGAGCAGAGAGAGAAAGGGAAATATAAAGAAGAAGAAGAAGACCGTTGCGAATATCAATTATTTGAACAGAGAGCAGAGAGAGAAAGGGGAAATAAAAAGGCACAGTTTGAACAGACCCTTCTAATACTTGTATCTTCATTGGTGAAAAATCAGCAGTCGTCCTTTTAACACCTTAAGCTTAACAGGAACCTATCCCATTAACAGTCTACAGCAACAACAACTTTGACCAATGAAATCAAACCCAAAAAAATCACAATTTTTTTTTTTGCATAAAAAAATAAATGATTGACATATCATTATTCAAAATTTCTTCTATCATTGTTCTTTTGAGATAATTTAAGACATGAATCAAACCAGAAAAAAAAAAAAATGTCGCCTAGTATATTGTTCTTTACCACCTGTGCGATGCACAGATGTATCATGTTTTTCAATTTTTTTTGTTTGAATGTTTTTTTTAAATGTAGGAAGTAACATATTAAAAGATGAACGAATACATATTTGTGTTGTATTTGAATGGTTCAAGAAAGGGTTTTTATTTTTTTAGTCATTAAAATTAAATCGTTGGGGAAATGTACTTTTGTGAAGTACTCTTAAGCCAACGTTATGGTTTGCAAATTATCATTCTCTTTATGTGTTGTATCGAATGCTAAATGGGTACTCATTTGCTTCCTTATACAAATTAAGAAAATTAACATAAAGAATTATAAGTTATAAGCTTAGTTTCATATTTCTAATTATTGAACTATTCATTCAATGCAAATAAAAGGACAAAACTTCCAAGGATATTCCAAAAAGTCGTAGTTTGAACAGTCTCTTCTAATACTTGTATATCCATTGGTGCAAAATCAGCTGTCGTCCTTGTAACATCCTAAGCTTCACAGGGACGAACCCCAATAGCAGTCTACATCAACAATAGCTTTGACCAATGAAACCAAACCCAAAAAAATCACATGTTTTTACATTGAAAAATAAAATATTAACGTATCATGATTATTCATGATTATTCATAATCTCTACAGTCATTGTTCTTTTGATGAAAATTTAAGACATGAATCAAACCACAAAAAAATAATGTGGCCTATTATATTGTTCTTTTCCATAAGATATTAAATGTAACACCCCAATTTTCAATGCTTTCTAAGACCGGTAATTTATATAAATAAGTTTATATTTTATCAGAGGTTCTAGAAAGTGAATTTAAATAAACTAAGACCATATTCATACTCTACGCTATCGTAGGGAGCTACGATTAAATTTTGGCTTGAAAATTCAGACGGAGTCCGGTCTGCGTTTTCACTGACAATAAGATTTTACTGATCAGAAGACCTAATTTTGACTTGTGAACGAGACAATTGGGTTTTATATCTCCAACAATGTCGTCAATTTTGAAAATTTTCAAAAAAAAAAAAAAGTTCCTACGCTTCATTCGGGCGTAAAACCTAAATCGGGTGAAAAATGGAGCTGAATACGGTATTATTGGGACCAGCTAACGGATAAAGTTGAAGTCACATTAGGTCAAATCACCTAGGAAAGCGTGCCAGTGACTCACCAAAGTCATGCTGAAAAAGGAAAATATCTGAACTCGTTCACACTGCGAAAAGACCATTTTGCCCCTTGGAACGGATGGAATTACAGCTTTGCCTCAATGACTCACCACCCTCATCATGACAATCCAACAAAATATCTAGATATTTTGTGACTTTGGAGGTAAAAAGATCAAAATGCCCTTAACTTTTCACAAAACGACAATTTTGTCCTTGAGTGAAATGTCCATTTTGCCCTTAAGTAAAAAAACTTTGGACCCTTTTGCCCCTCCCTTTCTCTCCCACACCTACATCTTCTTCATGGAGGCCAATCACCATTTTCTTTCATAACTTCATTTCTCTTAACTTTCTCTCATTTTCTCTAAGTGAAGCTTAACCATTTTTGGTGAGGAAAGTGTTGATTCCTTGCCATTTTTCATCATCCAAGAGGTATGCTTACTTCCCTTGATCCATAAGCTTCATGACTCTCCTGTTATTGCTTGTTTTCAAGTCATGATTTCATGAGTTTCAATTTCTAAGTCCAAACTTCATAAATCTCTAGAAAATCATAGAAAAATCCTTTTAATGTTAAATCAATTTCTATAATTTAGTTTCATCCTTCTCTATCATTATCCAAGAGCATGTAATCAAATAACATGCCTAGCCTACTTCTCTAAGAGATGGCCGAACCTAGCTTTTGAGAAAACAAGGGTTTTGCTTCAAGTTTTTGTATGATGTAAGTTGATTTGGTGTTGTGTATACTTGAGGATCATTCATCCAAGAATTAGAAATTTTAAGACATCCCTAGCTAATTTAAGTCACCAAGGCCGAGTCTAGGACCTAGGAGACAAGGAATGATATTTTGTTAATGTTAAAGTTGTAATTTGTTGTGAAGGATCAAACTGTGTTCGATCGCCCTAAATCGTGCTAAAGTGCCGGTTGCGGAGCTGTGTTTGGGAGCTTGTATGGGAAGGCGAGCGTGCGTAACATTTTCAGGTGGGGAGAAAGAACTGTTATCATCGGGAAGGCAAGCGTAGTATAGAATGGTATACATGTGTAGGGGAACCTAAAACCCTACTAAAGATTGCGCCCTGGACAAAGTGCCTGGACCCTAGGTGTAGGTACCTTTGGGCTATCACCGCTAAGATGATACTCTAGACGATGTGATTATTGAGGTTGATATGTTGAATTGCCTATGTGATTAATTGTTTATCTATTATGTTAAACTGCCTATGTGATTATCTGTTTATCTATTATGTTGAACTGCCTATGTGATTATATGCGTATCTGTCAATGTGATGATATCTATATTGGCATACTTATTGTTGTGATATTTTATTATTGACTATTGTGATTGGTTGGACGATTGTTGATGAGAGTATGATGAGATTGCGATGTTGTTCGGATTGATACCGTCGTAGTCATGACCATGGAGCTGTGGCTCGTGGACGCAAAGCGTCGTGATGTTGATGTTGATGTTGATGCATTGCATCATGGCTGTGGCCGAGTGCTTAGGTGTGAGGTTCCGGTATCAATCTGTGATGGATGTTTGTTGCATATCATAGCATTTCATACCATGGCATATTTGGTCCCAATGGGGGATGTCCAATTGGGGACGTGATGTTTTTTTAATCCCAAGGCGGGATGTCCAATTGGGGACCTGATGTTATTAATCCCGACGGGGATGTCCAACTGGGGACGTGATGAAATCGGCCGACCTGCATATAGGGATGATGACGTGCATATAGGGATTAGTATCCTTCGTAGAGGTTAAAAGCTAACTCTACGCTCGATAGCTACCGTAAGTTGCTTCGCTCCCCCACTCGTTTAAGTCAACCGATGCCATGGCTCATTCCCTTGTTTACGAAACTGGGCTATGAAAAGCATCGAGAAAGAGGAGTGGAAAAACTACCTTCCCAGTCTATCGGGACTCTACCTATACTCCCTTAATCCCATTCCGTCTAAGCGAGTAAGGGCATAAACTTCTATCAAAAAAAAAATATGACTCTAGGGATGGTTGTAGGTGTGTTGTATGTTTTCTTTGTGTTGTGTGCTACATGTTTATATGTTGTACTATTGCCCTTCTCCCATGTTTGATGATGCATGTTTTTTATCTCCCTGTCTTTTTCTCTATGTGTCTCTTTTATTTTATGGGAAGACCCTATGGAGGAACCAGTTACTGAGAAGTTGGATGACACTCCTTACGAGCCTGATAACGGTGGATGAGCCACTGACCCCAGCCTTTAGAGGTTTGGGTGGCGACCACTGTTAGCCTGAGAGTCTCCTCTTTATCTTTTGGTGTATTCTGCTTATAGCCTGTACCGATGTACTCTATATGTGTGTATTACTATTGTAGCCATACTAACGGGGCAACCGATACATATATATATGTTATATTTCATAACTGTGTACTCTGATATGCGGCGTGCCTTAATTTAGTTTCGTTTCCGCGTTTAATCTTTCCGCACTCCCTTAATCCCATTCCTTCTAGGCGAGTAAGGGGATAAACTTCTATAAAAAAAAAAAAAAAAATATGACTCAAGGGATGGTTGTAGGTGTGTTGTATGTTTTCTTTGTGTTGTGTGCTACATGTTTATATGTTGTACTATTGCCCTTCTTCCATGTTTGATGATGCATGTTTCTTATCTCCCTATCTTTTTCTCTATGTGTCTCTTTTATTTTATGGGAAGACCCTATGGAGGAACCAGTTGCTGAAAAGTTGGATGACACTCCTTACGAGCCTGATGACCGGGGACGAGCCCGGACCCCAGCCTCTAGAGGTTTGGGTGGCGACCGCTGTTATCCTGAGAGTCTCCTCTTTATCTTTTGGTGTATTCTGCTTATAGTCTGTACCGATGTACTCTATATGTGTGTATTACTACTGTAACCATACTGACGGGACAACCGATGCATATATATATGTTATATTTCATAACTGTGTACTCTGATATGCGGCGTGCCTTAATTTAGTTTCGTTTTCGCGTTTAATCTTTCCGCTTCGCTTCGTATTAATAAGGTGCATTAACGTTTATAATACGATTAAAGATAATTAATATCTTAGGTTCTTCAATGGGACGGCGGGTCGTCTCATTAAACCTGATTTTACCATTATTTGTTTAGGTTGAAATAAATTGCAAAATTTCTTTTGGGGCCATATCTATTTTTTAGTTATAATTCCTTTATCTCTGGTTTGATCTTGTTAGACCATAAAAGTTATGGTTGTACGCTTTTGTTGTCTCTAACTCTCAATCATGTATTAACTGGTGTCATCACTTTTGTAAAATTCTCATGTTCTTCGTTTTCTTCTTTTTTTCTTAGTGTCTAATTTGTTCTTTTGACAAATTAGTCCATTGAGTGTATAATGTTCTTTATCTAAAGTTTGATTTTGTTCGAATTGTAAAGAATTCATTATATGAACATTCATACTATCAATATCCTAATTGTACCCTATGTAAATCAGAACACATAAATCAAATATTTTGAAAATACTTGGTTCAAGTGCAAAATGGAAATTCTTTTATTGTCTTCTCAATATCCTAGTTGAACATAAATCACTTTATTTAATGAAAATATATGTCTTATGCTGTCTGCTAGCATTTTTCAAACTATTTGTATGGACATTTATATGCCTTAATGAATATATGTAGATTATGAATGATTGTATGGTATTCAAGAAACCTTTTGTTCAAGAGTTTTTTACTCGTTCTCCCCCTTCTATTTTCCTTTGAAGACTTGAATTCTGGTTATCTTTTGTCAATTAGAACATGGACACATAGTATATTAGTTAAATTTTTTTTTTTTTGTGTTTTATGATATATTTACTAATCCATTTTATTTTGCAGCCAAGAGAAAGTGGAAAAGGATGTTTAGTACCAATCCCTTTAGGAGAAGAATTTTCAGAATTTCTTTTTTGTTCTTAAGCAAAATGAAAATATTTGGTTCAAGCGCATGGGAAATGACTTTTGCACCCCCCTCTCAAGTTCTAGTATCTTACTTATTGACAACAAAGAGGGTTAGTCAGAAGATGTGCATAGGGAAGTGACTGAAAAGGGAAGTCAAGTGACTTATTTCTTTGCTTTTAATAAAGGAATAATCAATGCAATAAGGAACTTGGTGACAGATATTTCCTCTGAGAAGAGTCAAAAGAGAAAATCCAAAGAAGTAAAAGAAAGCATCCTTTAGCATATTTGTTATCTATTTGTGTCAGTGCAAATATAACACAAATATTAATTACTCCGCAATTTTAATCATATTATTATTTTTGACTTACAAAGGCTTATTGTCTTTCCAAATGTTCCATAATTATACTCCTAACACATTATTGTCCATACAGTTATAAAAGACTAATAATTAAATACTTTTATTATAATTAAAGCATAAATATAGAAAAATTATACCTTTCCATATATATACTCAAATGTAAATTATTTGATAATGATTACCACATACAGATACACTAAAAGAAGCATACTCTAAATCCTAAACTCTACAGAACAATATACCTATACACGGTATACAATAAAGATCTGCAATTGGATGAAAAAAATACTCAAATGTTCCTTACTTATATATATATATATATATATATATATATATATATATATATATATATATATATATATATATATATATATGAGAGGGATCCACTTACTCCAAGAGTAACTTTAAGAGAGTTACTCCCAATCTCATCCATCCATTTATTCTAATTTAATAGATTTATATTAATTCATTAAAGAAGCCACATGACCTTTGTTGGATTAGAATAAATGAATGGATGAGATTGAGAGTAACTCTTTTAAAGTTACTATTGGAGTAAGTGGATCCCCTATATATATATATATATATATATATATATATATATATATATATATATATATATATATATATATATATATATATATAAACTGAAATCCAATTTTATAATATAACAAATAAAAAATTGAATCTATATAACATCAATTGTTGTTTCATGATATAAATTTTATAATGTATATTAATATGTTTACCACAAGTTTTATCAATTGTGATGTATCGAAAAAATATGAAGTAATTTAAAAAGTTCAAACTATAAAAACATTTTTTTTATGAATAACAAAAAATTGAAATGAATCTTTTTAATTAAAAATTAAATTAAAAACACATATTAAAAAATAAATAAGACCCAAAAATGAGTGTTCACAACAATAAAGACTCATTAAGTAGTAACTTAAGGAGGCTTATTTTTAAGATAATTAAAAAAAAAGAAGTATAATAAAGAAACATATATACATAAATACCTTCTATTAGACAGAAAATACCAAATATATCCCAACCATTATGAAGTGATTTTACAAATATAGCCCAAATACTACTTTTAAAGATAGAATATTGCATCAAACTTATCCAAACCCTTGGATATTAAAATGTCTGAATCACTCACGCTGTAACGGTTAGAAGAAAGGCAAATTTGGTGGGAATTTTTTAATGTAAAATATAAACATTAAGAAGGTGATCAATCCAACTACATTATTATTTTGACCAGTGCATTCATTCACATATGTGATGTCACTACTTACATGATGCATCCGCCGACGGTCAAGACAAAAACCACGTTTGAATTTCTGCAAAGATTCATTCCCCAGTTGCTTCAGCCTTAGGTCGTTGGCTTTAATTGAAATTCAATCCAACACGCCTTAATTGTTGCCCTCAATCTACTGCTCATAGCTAGACTTATAGTCATAACTCGCAACAATCTATAAATAGTTAAATACAGCACCCTTCTCTTGGATCGTAAGTTCACAACTATAGTCTTAGCTAGCTCGTGATAACAAATATATATATTACTACATTTACATTCTATCATCATTAGAAAACAGAAAAAGCTACCCTGTGGTTTACTTGTGTGTTCTAAATTTGCAGGACCATGGAATCTTATTCCAGCTCTTATTCTTCATCCAATAAGGGGCAGAAACATGCATACCCTTTTCAATCTCATTCCTTGCTCCATTCTGTAAGGAAGTCACAAGCAAAGCCATGGAAGAAGGCACCAGTGGCACCAATGCCACCAACTCCATCTAAAGTATACAAGGTGGACCCTTCGAATTTTCGAGAGCTTGTTCAGCAGCTTACTGGTGCACCTGAGTTCAAGCCCCAGCAGCCTCATCATGATCAGCTTCTTCAAACTGTCACACGTGCTGCTACTTCCCTTGATGTTGCTTCTCGCCCACTGTAAAGTTCTAAATTGCGGACCGCATCAATTATTGCGGCCGCAATATTGCGGTTGCGGACCGCGGCGCAACCGCATCACACCGCAATTGCGGTGTGATTTACTTTTACGTGTGACGACCGCAACGCAACCGTATCAGATGCCGCAACGAGCCGCATCAGAACCACAACGGAGTTTTCAGTCCCGTTCCATTCAATGTTACTTTCAAAAAGATTATGCAATGTCTTAAAAATATTATTTTCATCACGGTTAAATTTAAATTATTCATAAAAATGATGCAATGTCTTAAAAATGAATAAAAATGTATATAATATTATTAATAGAAGATATATAAAGAATTATAATAATTATAGATTTTTTATATTTGGTGCGAATATAAAATTATTTCACGTCGCAACGACCGAAATTCGCATCGCAGCGATCGCAATGGCCACAAACGCAGTGACCGCAATCGCAACCGCATCCGCGACCGCAACCGCAATTTAGAATCAATACAAGATGTGACAAGCAGAGAAAATTCAGCAGCATCCCCACCAGTGCGTACTAACTGGTATCAGGATTTCCAATCTGAAGCATTTGGGGTGAAAACTCAGGAGACTAACACTAATGATGATTCAATGAAACCGGGTTTTCTGGAGATGAGTTTGTCATCACCTTCTTCTTATAGTAACTGGTGTTTCTTCCCTCCACTGAGCCCAGGAACTATGACCAGCTTGGAACCAGGAAGGGTTCTTTAGGCCTGTTTAGAATGGAGTTCCATTGCATCTGCCACAAGATTTGACACCTTATTTGTACAGGATACATTTATTTATATACTTACACAAAACTACAGATGTACTAGGTGTGTCAAATCTGATAATACAAACAAGATTATCGTTTAGTTAATGGACTTTTTCACTTAAGGATGTACTGTTATTACACATCATTTGATATGTACACCACCTTTATACACCTTTCTTGTTTGAAAAAAATTATAAAGAGAGAATATTGTCTTATAATTTGAGTTTGAGCCTAACTCAACCCTAAAAGTCAGCTCATGGGGTGAGAATTGCTAGGAATGGCAATGGATAGGATATGGATAGGATACTATATAACACTACAAGAAAAATGTTGTTTAGCTACCGAATTTTTCAGTAGCTATTATCTAAAATTCGGTAGCTAAATCGTTTAGCTACCGAATTAGCTACCGAATGGAGTTGGTAACTAAAGTGCTGGTAGCTAATCGCTTGAGCTGCCAAATTTCACTACGGTCGCCAATAGCTACGGAAAATTTTGGTAGCTAAATATAAATTTTGTGGTCGCTAAAATGATCCCGTAAACACTCTCTGTTACCATTTTAGCGACCGAATTTGCGACGAATATTTTGGTTTAGCTACCGAATCCTATTCGGTAGCTATTTGCAGATTTTATTTAGCTACCGAATCATGTTCGGTAGCTAAATATAATTTTTTTTTGAAAAAAAATACCAAACTTTTACCAAAATTATCACCCTGTTTAATCATACAAAACAGAGATAAATTGTATAAAATTATATTCAACTCAAACAACAATATAAATCCACCATACATATATATATATATATATATATATATATATATATATATATGTAATATAATATCCAATATCTAAACAGAAACAACACATGTAATATAACGGTGGTAGTAACAAAATGTAACATATATAATATCAATGTGCTGGGGGGTGGGGGAATCCAGCCATCATCATCCTCACCATCTTCCTCATCATCGACACCTGGATCAGCATGCGAATCATATTGTGGAATGACACTATAGGAGCCGGGCCTATATCCCAAGTGCTAGAACAACGCGTACATATTTCTCTGTGTCTGATCCATCGTCCTCTCCAAGTGGTTTATCCTATTGTCCTTCGCTGCCAGCTCAGCATTGAGATTGGCAATAACCTCTCGTACGTCGGGGGTAGGGCCAGGATCGGATTGAGTATGTGACGTTGATGAGGTCACGTACTCATCCCCCATCCGACCCAACCCATACACAACACCCTTCTTGTTTTTACCACCCACCACCTCCAAGAAAATGGCGTTGTCAGATGCAGCAGAGTGCTCCTGCCCTTGACTGGTGGCCTCACCCCGTCTTTCATGAAACTTTTCATGCATAATAAATCACATTAGCATTTTTAAATATTAAAAATAATAAAATATAGGATTTAATTGGTATACACTGTCAGTGTAAAGATTTTTTACACAGACAACCAATCAGAATTTGCCACATCAGCTAAAGTGTTTGACTCTTATCCTAACTACCTTAAAAGTCACACACACCATGATTTCTGATTGGTTGTCAATGTAAAAAAACTTTACACTGACAGTGTATAGCAATTAAACTCTAAAATATATAATCACATAATACCAGACACAAGCACACTTAGATAAATACATATGCAATTCAGTCATGAGAATATAGCTTAGGAAATCCGCCATTTCAGTGCAACGCATTCAATAAACAAATACTGCAGGCAACAATTTTATTTTAAAAGTTTAACAATAACTGGGCATAAAACTCGACCTAATCACATTTGTTCCAAAGAAACTAATGTGTAGACTGTTTGAACCAAAAATAGGACACCAAAGTGAAACACAGCTCTGCAGATTGATAAAGATGTGTGAAAAATAGAGGTACTGAGCATTTATTTGTGTAAGTCAGTGCATTTTAAGAACTTTGCAACTAGATTTATCATTTTATACTTGTTTGGTACAACAAAATTGTACCCGGTGAATAAGTTTTAGTGGAGTACTTTCAAGAACACAATGCAAAATAAAAACATGCTTCCAATTTGTGAACATCCAGCAACCTCTTATTTTAATTTAAATGCAAATGATAAAGGAACACATAAGAATTATCTCAGCATTAATTTAGATTGGCTGTCACCAACCTGCTTGTAAAATTATGTAAAGTGCTTAGCAAGTTCAATAGCAAAGTCCTCCACAGAAAGTATTTCCTAGCACTCCTTTACTTTTGCATATACCTAATTACATATTACTTTTTCATATAACTAATTACATATTACAGAACTGATAATGGAAGTAGTAAATGACATATTAAATTAACAAAACTATTTCTTACCACATGCAACCATTTTTCCTGTTCTTTATGAATTCAATTTAACAAAAAGATATCCTAGAACAAGAAAATAGAATTTAAACTTGGGTCAACTTAACTTTAAAAAATTCAAACTTAATCCTATAACTACATCTCTGATATAATGACTCTGTTATGTTAGTTCGAGATATTTCCCTCAAATGGCGCCCTCACTATTCACTGCATGCTTTGATATCTTAGAGTTTGCCACCTCTTGAAAAAATACAAGAGAAAAAAAAAAAGGTACAAGCCATTGATGAGAGACAAGCACATTTAAAATGATTTCACAAATTGATTATCCTTATCCTTAGGGTGAGGTAAGCAACCATTTGCAGCAAGACATGCTCGACTAACTATAAGCTAATCAATTCCCAAGTAGCATAACAAAACCATCAGATTCGACTAATATGACTAAAACATTCAAAACCACAACAACATTCAATGGATCAGAGATCCAAGTGAGAAGCACACATTTAGATCAAAAGGGTTTCTTGATTCAGAATTTCATGACTTGAAAACAACAAAACCAGAAATCAAATCACCAGCCATGTTATTTCGTCCCTTTTAAGAGACCCAAAATTCAAAGTGCCAAACTTCACAAACCCTCCCAAATACCTAATTTTACATTCACATTGAGAAGCAAACAGATTCGGATTCACTCTAGAAAGTTAGAAAATTCCGACGTGTGCAAGGTTGTCAGACTCGCGAGTCTAGGTTGACTCGTGGAGAGGGGGTAGACTCGACCCGTAGACTCGACTCGTAGACTCGTAAGAGTCTACCTTACGAGTCTACCTATGATAAAAAATACCTATAAATGACATATATACATAACACAAAAGTAACAAAATAGGAATAAAGTCAATTAACATTATCATAAATTCATAATCATTAAAACTTAAGTAGTCATACTGACATACTCATCATCCAAATCCAAATAGTAGTAAATTAGGAATACAAACATAAGTGAAGTACATAATCAATTTCTTCACATGTCTAAATCTAATCCTCCAACTACATCATCTCCATCATCATCATCTGAATCATCATAATCAAGTTCTTCCCCATTATCGCCATCGCCATCTCCATCTTCAATATTGTCATCAAAGTGTGGATCAGTCAAATCAGTGATATGAATAGGTTGCTCTTGCTCTTGCTCAACCTCAACATTCTCCTCATCTAGATTTATAGGTTGCTCATCATTCTCCTCATCCTCTTCAACAATTGGAACATCCCCATCTTCAGTTATCCATTCATCATCAGAGTGAATATCCTCAAATGGAAGAGCAACACTTTTTCTATTTTCTCTACTCTTTAACTTTAGGTTGTACATCACATACACCAAGTCATTCATCTTTTTTTGATGCAACCTATTTCTTCTCTTTGTATGA
The DNA here is from genome assembly GCA_039655645.1 of Ammopiptanthus mongolicus. Taxonomy (NCBI): domain Eukaryota; kingdom Viridiplantae; phylum Streptophyta; class Magnoliopsida; order Fabales; family Fabaceae; genus Ammopiptanthus; species Ammopiptanthus mongolicus. The sequence goes on along the minus strand of CM077343.1, from coordinate 11,457,325 downwards.
ACCTAGAAAATAAACCATAAAAACCAAAACTCAATATTTCTAAACTAGGACAATTAATAACTAGAAACAGAATTAAAACTTCAATTAGACAATTACCATTTCAAATGAACTCCAATTGCGTTCACATCCAGAAGAACTACATGTCAAGCTCAGCACACGAATGGCAAACCTCTTTAATTCTACCACTCCATCCCCATAGAAGTCCCACCATTCTGCTGGAAGCATAGTCTTCCTGCTAGTCTTTGCAGCATCCATAGCGAAGAGCCCTCTAGCATAACGATAGTCGGCAAGTTGTGTTTGAACCTTGATCCTCTCCGCATCATCCTTTACCAACCTTGCAATGCAAGTGTACAACCCTATTTTAACCTCAGCATCTTCATGATCGAAAGTCGGCTCATAGTGTAATGCTGGATTAAGGTAATATGCAGCTGCATGTAGGGGCCTATGGAGTTGGTTATTCCATCGCTCATCAATAATTTTCCAGACAGGTTCATAGCTACAAAGTCGGCTCATAGTGTAATGCTGGATTAAGGTAATATGCAGCTGCATGTAGGGGCCTATGGAGTTGGTTATTCCATCGCTCATCAATAATTTTCCAGACAGGTTCATAGCTACAAAGACCCATTATGCTATATTAGTAACACACTAACACTCACAAATAAGGTAAATAACTTTCAAATGAGATAAAGTTAGACACGTTTACCATTTCTTAACTCCATTGAAGTTGCTCTTTATCTTCTCCTTTGCTGAATCCATCCCTTCATATATAAAACCCATGGCGGGTTTTTCATCAGAGTCTACCAAACGAAGGACAACAATGAGAGGAGCAGCTGCCTTCAGACATACTGTTATGTTCTTCCAAAACCGATTATCACAAATGATATCTTCCACTTTTTTCCCCTCTTGGGTTTTGGCAAACTTACTTCCAGTCCAGTCATCTGAGCTAAACATGCTCATCAATGCAGCCTTGTTCTCATTAAGGCAAGCTAATGTCAAATAGGCAGTTGCAAATCTAGTCTTGCCAGGCCTAATCAAGTCTTTTCCTTTGGTAAATTTCTTCACCAAGCTAATTAACAAAGTTCTACAATAAATGTAGGTACAAACCTTTCTACCTTTCATTATAGTAACCTTGTGCTCCTTTAGATGTTTCTCAAGGTCCTCCAACATCAAGTCAATGCAGTGGGCAGCACATGGAGTCCAATACAAGTGAGGATGTTTTTGCATCAACATCTCACCCGCTGCTTTGAAATTTGCAGCATTGTCAGTAACCACTTGAACCACATTCTCCACTCCAACTTGATTGATTGCATCATCTAACATCCTAAAAACTTTATCAGTCGTTTTTGAGATGTCAGAAGTATCCAATGAATAGAGAAAGACCGTCCCCTTCGGGCTATTGACCAAAAAGTTACATATTGAACGCCTCTTCTTATCCGTCCACCCATCGGACATGATTGTGCACCCAGTTCTCTTCCATTCCTCCTTAAACTCTTCTAACATATCATTGGTTCGAACCACTGCTTTTTTCAAAAGTTTTTCTCTTATGTCATGATAAGAGGGAGGTCTGTAGCCAACTCCATATCTCCCAACCATGTCAAATATTTTTGCAAACTCTACATTTTTTATACAATTGAAAGGAATGGCACTTGTATAAAAATATTTAGCTACCTGCTCATCAATTTGCTCTTTTAGATCCTTTTTCCATATTTGATTGACTGTTGTTTGAACTCCACCTCCAACTTTTACTCCTTTAGCAAAGGAAAACACACTTTTTTTAGAGCCACTTGCAGCAACTTGATCATCATCATCTTCCTCCACATCTATTAATCTTCTTTTCTTCTTTGATGCTTCTTTAGCATCTGCAACAACTTTCATAAACAACTGTTTTACTTCATCCGGCACTGAAGCACATGGTTCAGAATCTTCCCTACTACCGGCAAGATGATGCTTGAATCTGTAAATTCCTCCACTAACCGTCTTTGAGCAATAGTTGCATTTAACCTTCTTTCCAGTTCCTAGAACATCAGTCCCATGTTTCCAACCAGGATCAGTCCTATTTCCTGGGATATTAACCCTCCCTCTACCTCTGGAAGAGCCCGTTGCTGTTGAAGCTGTGTTGGTACCAACACCCGAACCAGACATTATAAGGAATAGAGAGCAACTGAATTGATTTAAGTGAAGAGGAAGAGAGCAAGTGAAAAACTTGCATGCAGGGAGGAGAAGGGTGGCGACTGGCGCGACCGATGGCAGAGAGGAGAAGTTGCGAACCAGAGAGGAGAAGGGAGGAGGAGGAGAACTTGCGTGCAGGGAAGGGTGGCGCAACCGAAGGCAGGCGGGGCGCGGCCGAGTCCGGCGCGGCCAAAGGGAGGCGCGGCAGGGAGGAAGAACGTTGTTAGGGTTGGAGTTGCAGTGTTTTCGCGAAGAGAAAGAAGAACAGGGTGAGAAGAAGCAACGCGTTTCGGGAAGAAGAAAGAAGAAAAGGAACCAAAACGTTGCGTTCAGAGATGAAGAACCAGACTCGCAGACTCGAACTCAGACTCGCGAGTTTACCGAGTCAAGCCGAGTCCGAGCGAGTCACGGCCGAGTCTACCCCTCCCGCGAGTCTACCACCGAGTTCACCCGATTTCCACACCCAGACTCGTGGAATCGTCCGAGTCAGCGAGTCAACTCGCGATTCTAACAACCATGGACGTGTGAACATAAACACTTTATGAAATCAGATTTACAAGTTCTACTTGCGTAGCAACTTTATGAACTTATATGCCCTGAACTAGATATGCATAAGAAAATAGCAGCAGCAGTAGCAAATCCACACAAACCAGAATGTGCTAGTAAAGTCAATGGCATTAACATCACTTTTCAATAAAACCAACACACATGCACACAGTCGCAAGGTCTATATCCAAACCAGGCGGTTAAAGAATATTTAAAGAACTACACAAATATTTTTTTAAAAAAGATAAAACTAATGACAAAGGCTAAGCTATAACCATATATAGACATTACATCAACCACAACCCAAAGTTTTTTCCTACTAGCTACGATCAACTACATGGATCAAATGACACCATTGTATTCTATGATAAATCATGTCCTCATAACGTCCATTTAGTATCTGTCCCTTTTTAATGGTCTCCCTTATGGCTTTTCTAGGTCTCCCCTTACCCCTAACTATTAGAAAGTCAAAACATTTCAGGGCATCCCTTTGCTTCAAAATAGAGTAAGCTTACACCCGAAAATCTTGCAGCCAAGCCACACACAATATCATAAAATGAACATCTTTAATTAACTTAAAACCAAATAGAAAGACATTATACCTTCAAAATCTGAATCTGAATTTGAATCTGAACCCGAATCTAAAGTTATAGCATAAACATTTTCATTACTTTCAACTTCCTCAAAGGCATCCCTAGGCTGCTGCTCCTCCTCCTTCCCTGTTTCGCCAATTTACACATAACATAACAATAATAATTCCTCAGTTTTGTAAAACAGAGCCAATTAACCGTAATAGAATGTGGCTTCAACAACACAATAAACCGTTAACATCGATCCTCTTTCATCTTCTCGTTCGTTTTCAAAACTTCTACCACCAAAATTATTTCAAACCACATTTCTCATAAAGAAAATAATAAAACGCAAAAAGCAAAATAGATTCATGTAAATAACAAAACAAGGCGTGAAAATTGCAAAAATAAAAAAGAAGAACGAAATTCACTTTTCTATCACTTTATCCAAACAGCCGCAAGGTCTATATCCAAACCACTTGACAGCGGCGTGAACAGAGAGACGATGCGAATGAGGGTCGCAGCGGGGTTCTTGGTGACCAGAGAGACGCGAATGGAGAGACAATGGGGGTAGGTGACCAGAGAGGGTCGCGGCGGCTGTGTTTGCAGAGAATAGAGAGTAAGAGTAAGAGTGAGAGTGAAAATGGGGGGAGAGGAGGGACAGATTTAGGGATTCAAATTATAGATACCGAAAATATTCGGTATCTAAATGCGTATCTAACCTCTTAAGTGATTAGCTACCAATACTGTAACACACCCTGATTTCTTTAATCTTTTTATTTAACTAATATTTAAGTAATTGTATTTTATTAAAGGGTCTAGAAAATAAAATAAATTATTACAAGGCCATAGTCACGCTCTATGCTATCGTAGCAAGCTATGGTTAAGTTTTTGGTCGAAAACTCAGACGGAGCCCGGTCTGCGTTTTTTCTTGACAGTAGTGCTTTACTACTATCAAGACCTAATTTGGACCCGTGAACGAGATAATTAGTCTTAGAATCATGTTTCCTATGTTTTTGAAAAAGTTAGTCTTGACATTCGAAAAATGAAAATAATATTTTATATTCGGGCAGAAAATCGATCAGGAGACGATTCGAGTTGTCTTAGGGTTTTTCGAGAACCTTGAGCCAATGATTTTCATATCAGGGCTATGTTAAATCATTTGGGGACTCCTACAAATGTCGTAAAGATTTTCAAATTTATCGGGACGTGAAATGACCAAATTGCCGTTGTCTTTTTACTAATTACTTTTTTACCCTTTTCTTAACTCTTAAGTTACCTCAAATGAAAATATCTAAATTTTCATGACTCACCTCACTCTCTCCATAATTTCGTGCACCCCTCTCTCTCTCATCCTCACCAATTTCTTCTTCTTCCTTCCTTTCTTCTTCCTCCTCCATTTTCTTCCATTTTTCTTCACCTCCATTTTTCTCAAGCTTCCTCAAGCTTTTTCAAGAAGGTTTGTGAAGCAAAGTTGCTCCTCTCATCTTCCTCTATCACCTAGAAGGTAGAGATTTCATCCTTGAACTCTCAATCTTTATTTTCTCCATTTATTTTCATGAATTTCAATTTCTAGATCTAAACCTCAAAAATCTCTAGAAAATTGTAGAAAAATCATTTTGAGACCAAACCAATTCCTATGAGCTAGTATCATCCCCTACTATCATAATCCAAAAGCTTGTAATGAAATAAAATCTCTAGCATATTTTTCTAGGGAAGGCCGAATGGGGTATTTTAGGGGAAAATGGGTTTGTGGTTCATTGTTCTTGATTCCACATGTTGCATCCCTTAATCATGTAATCCAAGTGATTAGGAGGCCAAATCACACTCTCACCTATTTTTTATGGTGATGGCCCAAACCCTACCTTGTGAGTTTAAGGGGTTTTGGTTCAAGTCTTTGATAATTGATTATTGATTATGCATTAGGTATGCTTAAGGGTCATTGATCCAAGAGTTGGTTGAATTTCAATATCCCTAGCCCACTTAATTAATTAAGGGCAGTAGCTAATCCTAGAGATTAGGTAGTTTATGGTTTCATTATTTTAATTTGTGGCTGTGTTTTACTGTATAGAATCTGGCAGGACTCGAACGCTCGATCGCGCACTCGATTGACTGCTGCGGAGCCGCATTCAGAATCGCTCGGGAAAATCACTAAGGTGGGGGAAAGAACCACAATATCGTCGGGGAGGCAAACTTTAAATAATATATATTGATATGTGTAGGGCGACCCAAACCCTACTAGAGGTCGTTTGACCGTTAGTTTGATTTTATTATATATTGAGGATGTTTGTGCTCTGATTGGATATTTGATACATTATATGTGATATGTGTATGATGTCTATTATATGCTATAATTGATTAAACATGATTTATCCGTAAGTTGATTTTAATGTTGTGTATATACTGTTGTGACTGCTGATGTCTGAGTAGAACTAGGCAATGATTTCTGATAAATCGGGTGATGAATGTGTAGTGAGAAAGTTGAGGTATATATATATATATATATATATATATATATATATATATATATATATATATATATATATATATATATATATATATATGTCGTAGTGCTCAACCTAGTGATATAGTTGATCTGTTGTTGTTGTGATGTGAGTTGATACCCGGTTAAGCCGGATGAAAGTTGGTCGTGGTTGCATATAAGTCATGGTTGAGGCACTAAGTGTTAATCGTGAGATGAGTCAGTGAGATTCATGTTGCATAGTTGTTATTCATCACTGTGTTGGCATACGGGCGAGTTCGATCTTACCTGCGGGGAGATGGTCGTACCGATTAGTTTGGCGTAAGGGCGATTTCGATCTTACCTGCGGGGAGGTGGTCGTACCCGTTAGTCGAATTGTAGACGGACGGGTGCATATCTCGACCTAGCTTGCGGGCGGGGGGATATGTTGTTACGAAAGTTGAGTTGTTAACGAACGGGCAAATGCTCCGCCCTAGCCTACGGGCGGGGGAACATGTCGTTACCGTAAGTTGCGTTGTTGACGGGCGAATATTCCGACCTGACCTGCGGGGCGGGGGAATATGTCGTATCCATGAGACGATTTGGGCCTGCGGGCTTTAGACCGAACCCTACCTTTATAGGGGTGGCATAGTGATGATTGGGACACCTTGATCCGTTGGGGATGTCGCGTCGTGATCGCGTCCATATAGTCGTTAGTTGCATGAGTGTGAGGGACAGTAGTTAAGGGAAAAATTATTCGAAAGTCGTTTTGTTGTACCTGTTGTGTTTGTGAGTGTGCTATCTATATAGATTATTTATATCGCTGTTTTTCCCATGTATGACATATTATTGTTTCTTATCCCCTGTATTTTTCTATGTTGTATTTCTTTGTTCTCGACTGTACGAGAAGACCCTGATGAGGAGTTTCCAGAGGAGATTGACGGAATACCTGTTGAGCCTGATGCCGGCGGGAGAGCCTCGGATCCCAATGCTGGGGGACCTTGAGCGCTAAGAGATGAAGTCGGAGTCAATTTTTGTTCTGATATTATGTTTTTAGTTTTTATTTATTTCGTACTCTGAAGTATTTTATATTTGGTGTCAGTGTTGTAGGCTCTACTGCTGGAGCCAATACTAGTATGTATATATACTTTTATTATGGTATCAGTATGTATTGTATATTTTAATATTTTCGAAAATTTTATACTACTACGCTACGCTATAACTCTAATAATTAGAAGTGGGGTCACCAATGGGACCTCCTAGGAAGGGGTTGTCTCAAACACAATAACGGTCGCAAACTAAAAATGCTAAAAACGCGGTCGCAGAATCGATATCTAAAAGGTCAACAAGACTGACTTCGAAAATTATAGATTTAGCGACTGAAATAGCTACCGAATGTATTGCAACCCACTATTTCGGTAGCTAATTCGGTATCTGAATGCAAATAGAAACCATTTTTTAAAAACCTCAAAATCGGTAGCTATTACGGTAACTAATTGCGACGAATTTTTTCGGTAGCTAAATTCGGTAGCTAAACACATGTTTTTTTGTAGTGATAGTACCCGTCCCCATACCCGCGTTTTAAAAAAGTACCCGTCCCCGTCCCCATACCCGCGTGGGTAGCAACCTTGATACCCGTACCCTCACCCATTGGGTACTTAAGTACCCGTACCCGCACCCATTACCCGCACTTTATATAAGAAATTTGTGGATTTTGAAAATAAGATAAGTAAATATAGTATACCTAAAGGTTTTCGATTGATATAATTTTCATATTATTCACTTTAAATAATAAAATAACTTATTTTTGTACTTACATAAATTAAAGTCACGTTCCACATAGTAAATGTCTTGCATACCAAACTAAATATGCAACCCGTAGATTTAATAATCAATTTGTGAACATGAAATGTATGAAATGCAAAGGTTCAAAGACAAAGTGTTAAATAATCAATCTCCAAAACATTAATTAAATATTACAATAAAAAATGATACATTACACTAAAAGGAGTGTTAGTAAAAAAACAAAGGAATGCTATTGAATTGCAGAAAAAACAATATTAATGCTTCCTTTTTATTTCATTTGCCAACGCTTGATGATTATCATTATTGTCGGGTTTGTTCACAAGACAGAGAAAAACGCGTCGAGATTATTGTAAATATTAAGATACTTAATAGAGAAGGAAAACATAGCAACCTAGGCATTTCCATTGGAGATGATTTGATCATATTAATCAAGAAGTAACATACAAAGTATAGGCGACAGTGAAGCTAGCCAAGTGAAACTAACGATGAAGCAATAGTTTTTTTTAATTTTTTTTAATGTAATATATTATAATTAAGGCATGATGAAGTAACATACAAAGTATAGATGACGATGAAACTAGCTAATTGGAACTGACGATGAAGCTTTGGAATTGACAATGAAGCTCTAGTTTTTTTTTTAAATTTTTTTAATGTAATATATATATATATATATATATATATATATATATATATATATATATATATATATATATATATTATAATTATGTATATAGAAAATAAATATATAAAAAATAAATATATATAGTGCGGGTATGGGGCGGGGTGGGTATTAGAGTACCTGTATCCGCTCCCATCCCCATTAATTTTTTGAAGGAACCTGTTTGAAACACAAGAAGGGGGGTTGAGTTGTGTTTTAGACGGTTTTAAAATCTTTTCGTAAGCAGATAATGATTTTCGCAAGATTGGACGCTTAAAACGATTAAAAGCAAAGAGGGCTCTTCCAAACTCCAAGTTGGACGCTCACTTAGTTTTGACTAAGACAAGAAGACAGCGTAATGAAAGAAAATTCAATCCCAGTTAGTTTGTTAGACAAAAACTATAGTAAGAGAAGGGAGAGAAGGAACACAAAGATATTATCCTGGTTCACTCTTCACCAAAGAGCTACGTCCAGTCCTCTCTACTTGAGAGCTTTATCCACTATAACAAAAATCTTTTGTTACAAAGTATTCAACACCTCTTCAGGCAGTATTCTCAACCTCTTCAGGTTCTCTAAGTATTCTTTTACAGACAAGCCTCTTCAGGCTCAACCAAGCTAAGGTTTTGAAAAAGATTGTTCTACTAACTCACTAAATGTGAGAATTTGAAACTAAAGCTTAGACTCTTGAAAACAACTCTACACAGAGAGTAATATGAAAGTGAGAATCAGAGTAGCTTTTCTAGCTTTGCAAGCTTGAGATTTTCTCTTTTATCTCTTGAGCTAATATTTGCTTGTATCTCTTGAAGGATTTTGAAATGCTAAGTGTTGCTTCACTTGTATTTTTGCTCAAGTTCGGTTTAGTTGTTGGTTTTTGGTGACCTTGCACTTTCAAAAGATGAAGGTATATATAGCCTCTTTTCTTTGAGCAGTCTTCAGTCTTCAACGGATGGAAAAGGATCCGTTCTGATGAGCATTGAATGCATTTGATCCGTTGAGTCTGATAGCTTCTGAAGTTTCTGATCAGCAGAATAGACTATTAGGGTGATAGCTAAAAGTGGTGCTGACATATCTTCTGAGTAGAACGAAAGTTGCCTTTTGTTTATCCAAAACAAGAAGGTCAACTTCTTTAAGTTGACAGAGACATTCTGGCTTATGCTTTACTTTTGTACGAATATTACAAAGAATGTTTTGTCCCACGGGTATAAGCCTTTTACAGGGAATAGTAAATTCAAATGCTTTTACAGGGTATTCGCGCTTGAAATTAAAAGCATTTATTGGACTAGCTATTACAGAGGGTAACCAAAAGAGTCTTTGGACTCAATGATTCTATAAAGTACCGTCCAGTCGTAAACCAAGAATAAGTGTTGGACGAGATAAAGTCTTTGGACTATGTTGGACGAGATAACGTCTTTGGACTATGTTGGACGAGACAAAGTCTTTGGACTATGGATAGTCTTTGGACTCAATTTAGATTTGTCCTGCACACTTAATATAAAATGTTAGTCCATAACAAATCTTTGTTCATCTTAAATTAGCTCTTTGTTAACATCAAAACTTAAGGGATTATCTGGACCATGACCACTTTGGTTCCAACAATCTCCCCCTTTTTGATGATGACAAAACATACTAATTTTGATTGAACAAAGAGTCCTAGAGAGCTGAAGGGATCCCCCTAAGACAAACATTCTAATCATTTAAATCATTTAAACATTTAAAGCATATAAGACAGATATGAGCACATATGAGCACATGTATCATTTAAAGATTCAATCAACCTTAAATATTAAATCTTCAATCAATCCATTTTCTCCCCCTTTTTTTCATCAGACAAAAGAGTGAGAAACACATCATAGTCAGTTGATTTGAAAACAAAGAAAACAAAATTTTTAAGAAGAGGGAGGAGGTTTTGGAATGAAATCTTTGAACATGGCCGCAATCTGCTGAAGGAGCACCGCATTGTTGGCTTCTATGGTCCGTTGGACGAACTCTTGAAACTCAGGAGGAATAACCGTGGCGGAACTCTCAGCAGTGGCCCGTGTTGTGTCCGCATCTCTTTGATCAGGAATAACACTGAGAGCCTGAGAGGGAGATGGATCAACAGGATGGACCATTGATAGAGGGATAGGTTGAGACTTGGACTGAGCTGAGTCTGCAACTTGTTCCATTTCCTCATGATGAGTTTCAGATGAAGGGTCAGCATAGATGATTTCGGTGTCCCCAGTCTCTTCAGGAATGACCGGCTTAGGAGGAAGAGGAGGAGGAACATTAGGGTGAATGATAGGTTGTGGTGGACGCAGCACTTCAAGTATGATATCAGCATCATCATACTTGTTTTCACTCCATCTGATAGCAGGCATAGGCAAAACATCTCTAGGATAAAGAGGTATCCCAAAGATATCGTCTATGATCATGTAGTCTGCTTCACGGATTCGATATTGTCTCGGGTAGACGCGAATCTCTGCTTTCTCCTCATCAGATAATCCAGATGATGATGCTTCTTGGGAGCATCTCCAGATGTGGTTTTCCCAATAGATCCTAGCATCTGGGTCAAATCTGAATCGAGGATCTTTCTTCCAAATACTGCCGAGAGCCCCAGAGTCATCTCGATGTTTTGTCCAAAACAGGGGATCAAAAGCATTTTTGTAAGGCAGCGTCCATGACTCAAGCCTTTTGCGAAGGTCCTTATCCTTGTTGGGATCTAGGATAGGGAGCCTAGGACAAGCTCGAGGAGGAACAACTCCTACTCTTGTGCGAGATGACTTTGACCAAAATCTCTTTGGAAGGTTGTGATGGATCTTAGCTTCTCGAGTCATGTCACACTCCTTCCGCACAGCATAATAAGGAAGAAAGTCCCGGACATCAGAATACGCCTTCCAAGTGGATGGATAGCTTGGAATGAAAGAAAGGTCGGGATCAAGAATGTAGTTGCTTAAGCCAAACGTCCTTGCCCTTCTTTCATACTCCGTCTTGTAACCTCTTTTGTCTTAATGACGAAGAACAACATGCCTCTTTATATTGTAGTGGCACCATTGGAATGCCTTGTCCTTGATAAGGTTGGGATAGACTTTCCTTGGAGGAAACGTCTTCTTCTCAAGGCAGGTAACCAAGGGTCCATGGGCAGTGTATGTTTCAGAGGGCAGAGGTTTAGTTGAAGTGTATGGGATGGGGTGATAGCGAAGTTTAGGTGGTGAGGTGGATGATGTGGAGGGTTGTTCAAATTCATACTCGGGTAATGGAATAGGGCTTTTGGGGTGAGGTTCTGTAGTGGGGGGTGTGTGTTTAAGGAATAGAACAGGAAATTTGCGTTTGACCTCAGCCCAAATTGAGCATTTGTTATTGTAGTCTACTCCAGGGAGGCATCTATATTTGCTTTTGGGAAAGATCCGTCTGGGGTAGGGAGCACCATAGGGTTGGAAGGGGTGATCTCCCCATGGTGTGAACCAGTCTTCGGGTTCATTTGGTGAGGTGAGAGTTTGAGTTTGTGGTAGGTTAGTGGGTGAGAGAGGTAGGGAAGGTTCAAAGGTTAAGTCTTCTATCTCAGACGATTGGACGATAGGAGAAATAATAACTGAACTGGAGATAGGTTCAGTATTACCTTTCGTCTTTGCTCGAGATGACCTTGTCCTTGTTGACAAAGGTTTAGGCAGAGGTGCAGCAGACGAGGTTTCCAATCTTGGCCCTTTAACGACCCTGGAGATGGGTAGATTGTCCTCGTCATCCTCATCAATGGGAGCTAGAACTAGCTTCTTTTTTCTGGATGGTTGGACGATGAGCTTTGGACGAGAAGAAGAAGTCTTAGCTATTGGACGAGCTCGTTCAGTAGAGCGTCCAGCAGTGACACATTGTTCAAACGCTTCTTCTGAGCCTTGCGTCTGAGCTCCTTTTTGTTTTCCTTCAAGTTTGGACTTTTTGAGGCAGTCCAACTGCATCATCACCAAACTCTGTCTGCTAAACTCAGGCTGATGCACACGTTCAATGCCATGAACTCCGTAGTATTTGAACTTTCTTTCTGGAGCCAGGTTCTTTAGGTCATCGTAGACCATATGCTTTTCAAATATTTTTGAGAGAAGAGCACCATAGATGATTGCAGTATTCTTCCCAGAGCCTTCAATAGCATATTTGAACAAGGAAAAGAGTAGGTGGGGAAGGTTTATTTGCCTTTCAAGAATCAAATGAACCAGACAAAATTGATGAGCCTTTGAAACATTATCCTTTGACCCAACCTTATGAAGGATAGCCTTGTTCAAGATTTGGTGAAGAACCCTAGCCTTGTCAGTCATTTTGGAGGCTATGAGCTTGTCACCTGAGTTCTTCAACAAACAATCTCTGATGGTGGAAGCATCACCAATCTCTTCTTCCCAGTCATCTTCAACAGTTATGCCTGATTGAGCGCACCCAGTCGCATTAGAGATGGTTGCTTCAGATACTATTACTTCAGTATCAAGCACTTTGTTGCGAATCTCTCTTGCAGAGACAATGGGGTTTGTCCAGAACTCCCTAACTAGAGCAGGGTAGATTACTGGAGAACCTTCAAAGTAGCTTAACCATCCAGCAACATGGATGTTAGAGAAGATGTCAATCCCATTATCAGCCAGGAATTGTAGGTTAAACTTGTACTCGATCATGACATCAGCAGTCTGAGCGTTAAAGGTTTTTCCTTTACCCTTAGAGCCAGCAGCAGAAGAAGTTGCCATAGTTTCAGAGAGGATGTTTAGAGAAAAGGGTTTTTTAGAAAGGGTTTTCCTTTTTGAAGATGCAAGAAGAAAGATTAAAGCTTTTTGTAAAGGTTTGATTTTTATCAGAACTTAGGTTTTAAAGAAAGGAGAAGAGAGAGCGAAAACCTTTCGTATTTTCAAAGAGAGAGAGAGAGCGAAACGACGTGCATTAAATGCCTGACACACGTTCAGACTTTGAAACCGTAAAATGCATTTTTGGCAAATAAAGAAAACAAAAACTGACTCAGTTAAGGGAATGAAAGATAATGGTTCATTCGACAAAGATTGAGTTTCATTAATGCATTAGACGAGCATTCAGAAAGTACATTGGACGAGCATATATTGGACGTAATGCAAATATTGGACGCATGCATTGGACTCTCAGTCAATCAATGAAATGCATGTTCGGATATTTTCTTATAAATATAAACCTATCTTCGGCTAATGGTTTAGTGAAGATATCTGCCCATTGATGATCAGTATCAACAAATTGAATATCTATTGTTCCTTTTTGCACATAGTCCCTAATAAAATGATGTTTTATTTCTATATGCTTTGCTCTAGAATGCAGTATGGGGTTCTTTGACAAATTAATAGCAGCAGTGTTATCACACATGATAGGGGATGTTGCTTACAAACACGTTGTAGTCTTCCAACTGATGCTTGATCCAAAGCAGTTGTGAACAGCAACTGGCTGCAGCAATGTACTCAGCTTCAACAGTTGATAGAGCAATTGTGCTTTGCCTTTTGCTTGACCATGAGACAAGATTAGCACCAATGAAGTGACACCCTCCACTTGTGCTTTTCCTTTCTATTCTGTCTCCAGCATAATCAGCATCACAGAATCCAACTAATCTGTATTCATCAATTTTCTTATACAAAAGACCCAGATTAGTAGAACCTTTTAGGTATCTAAAGATTCTTTTTACTGCTGAGAGATGAGACTCTCTTGGATCAGATTGAAAACGAGCACATAAGCAAACACTAAACATGATATCAGGTCTGGACGCAGTTAGATATAAGAGGGAACCAATCATATCTCTATATACCGTTTGGTCTACCCTTTTATCTTTATCATCTTTGTTTAGCACGGACGTTGGATGCATTGGTGTATTCATAGGTTTACAATCGTCCAACTTGGAGCGTTTTAGAAGCTCCTTTGTATACTTCGTCTGATGAATGTACACTCCGTCTGAAGTTTGCTTTACTTGAAGTCCGAGGAAGAATTTTAGTTCTCCCATCATGCTCATTTCAAACTCCCTTTGCATTAATTCAGAAAACTCTTGGCAAAGAGATTCATCAGTTGCACCAAATATTATATCATCAACGTAAATTTGAGCAACAATAAATTCCTTTTTATTTACTTTTCTAAAAAGAGTTGTGTCCACTTTTCCTCTCGAGAAGCCATTTTCCATTAGGAAAGAGCTGAGTCTCTCATACCAAGCTCTAGGAACTTGCTTGAGTCCATATAAAGCTTTCTTAAGCTTATATACATGCTCAGGACGGTTCTGATCTTCAAAACTGGGTGGTTGAAGAACATATACTTCTTCATTAATTACACCATTTAGGAATGCACATTTTACATCCATTTGATAAAGCATGATGTTATGATGTGCAGCATATGAGAGTAAGATGCGTATAGCTTCTAATCTAGCTACTGGAGCAAGCTACTGGAGCAAAGGTTTCAGTATAATCAATACCTTCCTCTTGTGAGTAGCCTTGGGCAACTAGCCTTGCTTTATTCCTTATCACCTTGCCATCCTCGTCCAGCTTGTTGCGATAGACCCACTTGGTTCCAATTACAGACTTATCCTTAGGCAGGGAGACCAGCATCCAAACGTCACTGCGTTGAAACTGGTTGAGCTCCTTTTGCATAGCGAGGATCCAGCAATCGTCCAATAAGGCTTCGTCCACAGACTTTGGTTCCATCTCAGAGATGAAGGCTGAGTCAGCTTGCTCTCTGAAAGTTGACCTTGTCCGGACGCTATCATTAGGTTTGCCAATGATTTGATCCTCGGGATGATAATTTCTGAATTGCCACGAACGAGGGGTATTTACAGCTTGCTGAGACGATGATGCGTCCTTCGTAGCGTCTGATGCCTCGTCTTTATTGGTTGTTGGACGAGCATCTGAATCATTCAGATTCATATCTGCAAAAGAATCATCTAGCTCTGATAATCTCTTATCAGGCTGTTTGTCATCAAATTTAACATGAATGGATTCTTCAACAATCAAAGTTCTAGAGTTATAGACTCTAAAAGCTTTGGACGTTTCAGAGTATCCTAACAATATTCCATTATCTACTTTGGCATCAAACTTTCCTAGTTGATCCTTAGTAATTAAAATAAAATATTGACATCCAAAGGGGTGGAAATAAGAAATGTTGGGTTTGCGTCCTTTTCACAATTCATAAGGAGTCTTATTCAAGATTGGTCTTATGTATATTCTGTTTTGAATATAGCAGGCAGTATTTACAGCTTTAGCCCAGAAGTGCTTAGGGACAGAATTATCACTTAGCATTGCCCTAGCCATCTCTTGAAGAGATCGGTTCTTCCTCTCAACAACACCGTTTTGTTGTGGAGTTCTAGGGACAGAGAAATTGTGATGAATACCACTTTCATCACAGAACCTTTGAAAAAGCTCATTTTCAAATTCGCCTCCATGATCACTTCTGATCGAGCTGATGAATATGCCTTTTTCATTCTGAACTCGCTTACAGAATATAGAAAAGACCTTGACAGACTCATCCTTGTGAGCAAGGAACTTAACCCATGTCCATCTAGTATAGTCATCTACTATGACAAGTCCATATTTTTTACCACTGACAGAGGCCGTCGTTGTTGGACCAAACAAATCAATATGCAACAATTCCAGTGGTCTAGAAGTACTAACAATGTTCTTGGACTCAAACGAGTTCTTAACTTGTTTTCCTTTTTGACATGCGTCACAGAGAGCGTCTGATCTAAACACAATCTTTGGTAAGTCTCTTACAAGGTTATGCTTGTTTAGTTTAGAGATTAATCTCATACTAGCATGACCAAGTCTTTTGTGCCAGATCCATCGCTCATCTTCCACAGACACTAGACATGATACACTTTGAGTTGAAAGTTCCCCCAAATTAATCTTGTACAGATTATTTTGCCTTTTGGCAGTGAATAAGATGGACCCATCAGGGTTCTTGACCATACATTCACCTTTATTGAAGGAAACAACAGACCCACTGTCACATAATTGACTTATGCTAAGCAAGTTGTGTTTTAATCCTTCAACCAGAAGAACATTATCAATAGAGGGAAGAGGATGCTTACCAATCTTACCTATTCCTACTATCTTCCCCTTCTGGTTGCCTCCAAAGGTGACCCATCCACTAGACTTCTCACGGATTTCTTGGAACATACACCTTTCTCCCGTCATGTGACGTGAGCAACCACTGTCCAAGTACCAGGACTGGGGTCTTTTTTGTGTTGCTAAGCAGATCTACAACAGGTATTATCATATTCTTAGGTACCCAGATAGACTTGGGTCCTTTTGGGTTAGTTGGTGGTCTTCGACCATGCATTTTGTTTTTGTTTTTGTAAAGGCATTTTGAAAAGGTGTGACCACTCTTTCCACAAATCTTGCAGTAAGTTCTGGATGCATGCAATTTATTTTCTTTTTGCTTTTCATAGGAATGAAAAGCCTTGTGATTTTTGTTGGACCCTGATATTTTCTGAGACGCATTTT
Source organism: Ammopiptanthus mongolicus (assembly GCA_039655645.1). NCBI lineage: Eukaryota > Viridiplantae > Streptophyta > Magnoliopsida > Fabales > Fabaceae > Ammopiptanthus > Ammopiptanthus mongolicus. The sequence goes on along the minus strand of CM077343.1, from coordinate 11,440,678 downwards.
GTTTCTCAGAGTCATAGCCTATGCCAGACTTATCATGAGGTGATCTAGTATACCTCAATATCAGGTCTAGCTTCTCTGATCCTCCAACAAGCTTAGTTACGCTTTTGGTGAGATCAGATACCTCTTGTTTTAGTCTAGTTACCTCATGAGGTTCACTGGACTCAGAGGTGAGTTTGTCAGTTAGACTGACATTCTCAGCTTTAAGCTTATTATTCTCTTCAATAAGCTGCTTATTTAGTTTGTTGGACTCTTCCAACTCCTTATTTACTTTTGACAATTTTCTCTTAAGCACGATGTATTGATGATGCAATATAGAAGAATCATTTAACAGTTCATCATATGCTTCTTGAAGAGAGTCAGAAACGAATACCTCATCATCTTCTGATGCAGCGTCCGAAGAGCTTTTGGCCATCAGGCAGAGATTTGAGGTAGACGAGCTCCTTGGTCTGAACAGATGTTCCAGAGCGTCCAGCTTCTCCTTAGCTGTTTGGAATTGCGAGACCATGTCCAGTCTTGGACGATCAAGAGCGTTGACAAGACACCAGTTAGCATAGGCATTTTGAGAACATCATCTGATATCATCACTCGTCCAGTCTGTTTCATGTTTGGACAATGTTGAACCGTCCTCAAGGATAATCGTTGGACGATAATCTCCGTTAGTGAAGATGTCCCACAACTCACAGTTTTGAGCTTGGACGTATAGTTGGAAAATTGATTTCCAATAAGTATAGTCTGTTCCCTTGAAAATGGGTGGAACATTCACATTCCATCCTCTTCCAGAGGTAGACTCCTGACTTCTTTCTCCGGGAACAACAAATTGTTCATCGTCCGAAGAGTCTTCATCTTGCTTGTTGGACCAGAGGCATAGATTAGCCTCTTCATTTGTTTCTTCTTCTTCTTCTTCAGAAGAGTTTAAGTCCTCCCAAGTTGCCATGAAGTTCTTTTTCTTCTTTTTGAAGAACTTCTTCTTGTCTTTTAGCATAGGGCAATCAGCTTTGAAGTGTCCTGGTTTGTTACATTCAAAACAGACCAGCTGACTTTTATCCTTGGGTTCAGCATGATCCTTGAAGCTTTTCTTTTGGAATGGCCTTCTCTTCATTCCATTTTTCTTTCTCCACATATTCTGAATCTTTCTGGAGATAAAGGATAGCTCGTCATCGTCTGATACATCATCATCAGACTGATCAGCTTCATCACTGGACTCATCAGCTTTTAAGGCTTTTGAGTTGTTGGACCTATGAGCTTTCAGGGCAATTCCCTTGTTCTTCTTTCCGGGATTGTCAAGATCAAGCTCCTGCTCATGAACTTGAAGCGTCCCTACAAGATCATCCAGAGTCAAAGTGGAGAGATCTTTAGCCTGGGTGATTGCAGTGACCAGAGGTCTCCATTTCTTAGGCAGACTCCTAAGAATCTTGGTGACATTCTCCTTGGTAGTGTAGACCTTTCCAAGAGATTTCAGATTGTTGATGATCGTCTGAAAGCGGCCCATCATGTCAAGGATGGACTCTCCTTCAGCCATGGTGAACATTTCATACTGGCCAACCAGCATGATGATTTTAGAGTCCTTCACCTTGGTTGTCCCTTCATGGAGATTAGACAAGGTGTCCCATATTTGTTTGGCTGATTCACATGCGTGAATCTTCTGAAATTCGTCAGGACTGAGAGCACACATTAAAGCATATCTTGCTTTATGATTCTGTTCCATTCTAGCCCGTTCAACATCTGTCTAGTCGTCCTCTGCTTCGTCTGTTCCGTCAGAGTTGAGACAAACGTTAGGATCGTTTGTGATTCTGGCCTAAAGAGCTGAGTTTGTACTGAGGATGAAACCTTTGAATCTCTCCTTCCAGTACAGGTAGTGAGTACCGTTGAAGAACGGCGGTCTGGTCATGGAAGTGCTTTCCATAACTGGTTGACTCCCGCTTGGCATACCTGGTCCAGACATATCTGCAGTAGGATCTTTTCATCTACACGGCAAAGTGCTCAACCCAGAGGCTGAGCTCTGATACCAATTGAAAGAACCTGTTTGAAACACAAGAAGGGGATTGAATTGTGTTTTAGACGGTTTTAAAATCTTTTCGTAAGCAGATAATGATTTTCGCAAGATTGGACGCTTAAAACGATTAAAAGCAAAGAGAGCTCTTCCAAACTCCAAGTTGGACGCTCAATTAGTTTTGACTAAGACAAGAAGACAGCGTAATGAAAGGCAATTCAATCACAGTTAGTTTGTTAGACAAAAACTATAGTAAGAGAAGGGAGAGAAGGAACACAAAGATATTATCTTGGTTCACTCTTCACCAAAGAGCTACGTCCAGTCCTCTCTACTTGAGAGCTTTATCCACTATAACAAAAACCTTTTGTTACAAAGTATTCAACACCTCTTCAGTCAGTATTCTCAACCTCTTCAGGTTCTCTAAGTATTCTTTTACAGACAAGCCTCTTCAGGCTCAACCAAGCTAAGGTTTTGAAAAAGATTGTTCTACTAACTCACTAAATGTGAGAATTTGAAACTAAAGCTTAGACTCTTGAAAACAACTCTACACAGAGAGTAATATGAAAGTGAGAATCAGAGTAGCTTTTCTAGCTTTGCAAGCTTGAGATTTTCTCTTTTATCTCTTGAGCTAATATTTACTTGTATCTCTTGAAGGATTTTGAAATGCTAAGTGTTGCTTCACTTGTATTTTTGCTCAAGTTCGGTTTAGTTGTTGGTTTTTGGTGACCTTGCACTTTCAAAAGATGAAGGTATATATAGCCTCTTTTCTTTGAGCAGTCTTCAGTCTTCAACGTATGGAAAAGGATCCGTTCTGATGAGCATTGAATGCATTTGATCCGTTGAGTCTGATAGCTTCTGAAGTTTCTGATCAGCAGAATAGACTATCAGGGTGATAGCTAAAAGTGGTGCTGACATATCTTCTGAGTAGAACGAAAGTTGCCTTTTGTTTATCCAAAACAAGAAGGTCAACTTCTTTAGGTGACAGAGACATTCTGGCTTATGCTTTACTTTTGTACGAATATTACAAAGAATGTTTTGTCCCACGGGTATAAGCCTTTTACAGGGAATGGTAAATTCAAATGCTTTTACAGGGTATTCGCGCTTGAAATTAAAAGCATTTATTGGACTAGCTATTACAGAGGGTAACCAAAAGAGTCTTTGGACTCAATGATTCTATAAAGTACCGTCCAGTCGTAAACCAAGAATAAGTGTTGGACGAGATAAAGTCTTTGGACTATGTTGGACGAGATAACGTCTTTGGACTATGTTGGACGAGACAAAGTCTTTGGACTATGGATAGTCTTTGGACTCAATTTAGATTTGTCCTGCACACTTAATATAAAATGTTAGTCCATAACAAACCTTTGTTCATCTTAAATTAGCTCTTTGTTAACATCAAAACTTAAGGGATTATCTGGACCATGACCACTTTGGTTCCAACATTTTTGCGGGTAATTACCCGCACCCGCACCCATACCCATTAAGTGGGTAATTACCCTACCCGTCATGGATAATTTTTGCGGTACCCATTGGGTCCGGTACCCATTGCCATCCCTAAGGATTACCTCCATTTATAAGCAATCCTTAGGGATGGCAATGGGTATCGGATCCAATGGGTACCCGCAAAAATTACCCATGACGGATAGGGTAATTACCCACTTAATGGGTATGGGTGCGGGTGATTACCCGCAAAAATTAATGGGGATGGGTGCGGGTACGAGTACTCTAGTACCCACCCCGTCCCATACCCGCACTATATATATTTATTTTTTATATATTTATTTTCTATATACATAATTATATATATATATATATATATATATATATATATATTACATTAAAAAAATTAAAAAAAAAAACTAGAGCTTCATTGTCAATTCCAAAGCTTCATGGTATGGGGCGGGGTGGATACTAGAGTACCCGCACCCATACCCATTAAGTGGGTAATTACCCTACCCGTCATGGGTAATTTTTGCGGGTACCCATTGGGTCCGATACCCATTGCCATCCCTAAGGATTGCCCTCATTTATAAACACTATTCAGATCATATCACTATCCAATGTGGGACTCCAACACCCCTTCACATTCAGGACTGGACATCTGGAGCGTGAAGTTTGCAGGACTGGACATCTATGGGTGGCCCAACGGATCTCGGATAGGCTCTGATACCATCTTAGAATTTGGGTTTGGACCTAACTCAACCCCAAAAGCTAGCTCATGGAGTGAGGGTTGCCCCCCACTTATAAACACTATTCAGGTCATATTACTATCTAATGTGAGACTCCAACATATTGCAATACGAATTTCTGTTTTACTGTGAAAAAAAGAAATTACTTTAAATTTTTATAACGAAAATGGGGTGTAAATAATATTATTATTCCCTTAAATATGTTGCTACTTTGTAGGTGTGGATAATGGTGTCAACCCAGCAACTCAATTCCCCATTTTGAATCGTACGTGTAGCGCGGTCTCCTGACTCGAACTACAATTAATGTGTTTGAAAATCCTTGGTTGAGGGTCTAAAAGTGCTTTTACTAGAAGTTAGGGGTGGCAAATGAATGAGTTGGATTTTTATTCGGATTATAATGGATGAATTAAAAACAATCCATTAATCCATTATGATCTATTAAAATTTCATTAAAAAAATCCAATCCATCCATGATCCATTTAAAAAAATCCATTAATCCATTATGATCTATTAAAATTTCATTAAAAAAATCCAATCCATCCATGATCCATTTAAAAAAATCCATCCAATCCATTCATTAACAATTTTTTTACGGATGGATCCATCCATGAAAATTATTTTAAAAAATTAAATAATTTTATGACTATTTCCAAATAATATCTCTCATCCATTCACAAAAAAAATCTAAAATATTTTTTTTGCCTATTTTTTTTGTATTTAACAATTCATCATAAATCCATTGTGATAGCAAAACACCAAAAAAAAATATTGTTCTGCTTATAATAACAGCAAATTGATTTAATTTTTGAAATTATGATTTTTTATCATTTATTTATTTTTTTCAATTTTATCCAATGAATTATTTTTTTATTTTATGAAGTGGTCCAATGGATTTTAGAATAATGGTGAATGGATCGCAATCATCCATAAAATAAAATAATCCAATCCATCCAGTCCATTGTTACTTTTTTTTTTGTAATGGATGGATTGGATGGATTTTCATTTGGATGGACTGAATGGATGGTGGACAATTGGATTTTTTTTGCCACCCTTACCAGAAGCTACCATAAGTAACTTTCACGGTGGTAGAGAAGTTCTTATGGTGGTATATCTATCATGTTTCAAAATACACAATTAATATGTTTTAAATGTTATTACAACATTATATATAGTTAAACAACATTCTGCTCACATCGATATATGACATTCTAGGGTAGGATGAGCAGGAATTCTCATTATGCCAGTTTTATGGTAGTGCTATTAAAGGGGCACCACTAGTGCTTTCCTAATTTATGATCATTGATTACGCACACTTTTCAAATGAATGGTAGTGAAAGAATGATATGATAATTAACTGTCAAATCTTTGATATCTTAAGTCAAAAGTGTTTTTACAATTTATGATACAAGTCTCTGTAAAGTGCTTTATTTATATATAAGTCACTTTTATAAATTATGAAAAGGTTATCATGAAAGTTGATACTTATTTATAAGTCTCTTATCATTTTAAATTTAAAATTCTTTTTTTTTCTAAACCCTTCTTCCTCAATCTTTCATGGACTCCGGCCACCCACCACTCATATCTCCCTCCTCTTCCACCATCCACGATCGACCGTTGTTCACTCACCATCGATGAGGAAGGTGTAACGCCCCGATTTTCACGTTTTCTAATTCTCCAGTATTTTAACGTTTGTATTTTATTGGAGGGTTTAATAAAATATTTCGAGAAGATAGGAATGTTCTACACAACCATAGGAAGCCATGGTTAAGTTTCGAGCGAAAGCTCAAACGGAGCCCGGTCTGCGTTTTTCATGGATAGTAGCCTTTTTCTACTATCGAAACCTAATTTGGACTCGTGAACGAGACAGTAAGTCTCGGGATTTTATTCTCTACATCTTCGTTAAAATCCGTCCTGACGTCAGAAAAATAATAATATATTATATTCGGTCGTATAATCGAACCAGGAGGCGTTTAGAGTCGTAAAAGGATTCAACGAGACCCGACAACGGATAAGCTCGATACCACATCATCCTAGGACACTTGGGAGAGTATGCCAGAGTCGTCATAACGATCGGGAAAATCTAGATCCGAAATGACCAAAATGCCCATAACCTTAGTCTTTTGCACTTTTACCATTTTACCCTTTTGGCAAATGACCATTTTGCCCTTAAATGACTTGTTTTAAGGCTGAACTCAGCCCCATCTTCACGCATACCAGCCTTTGGTATTTCTTCAACTGAGAGAAAGGTGTCTATTTAATATACAGTCTGATGGATCATGCTCACAACCATCATGCACCAATGGTCCATGTCATTAATTGGTATATATATCTACAGGCATTAAGTGTAAAATCATGGAACTGAAATACTATCATTTATATATCTTGGATTAGATTGAGGTGAAAATCTAGGTAGCCTAATCACTTATTCGGCTGAAAACTGGGTAGCATTATTGCCAAGGCCATTTCAAACTCTATAGAATTTTTGAAGTCTTACTTTAGATCCATGATGTATAAATGATAATATTTTTTCATGATTTTACACTTAATGTTTGCAGATATATATACCAATTAATGACATGTACCATTGGTACATTATGATTGTGAGTATGATCCATTAGACTGTATATTACCTAGACACCTTTCTCTCAGTTGAAGAAATATCAAAGAGGCATGCTTTCATGCTAAACTGGTACACATTGCAACATATACATTTAATTAACCATCAAGACAATAGTCTACTGACACTAACATTGCATTTGTTATTTTTGGCAGAGTGAAACCTTGTTTCAGATCATGTCAGCTAAAAAATTTGAAGATTCATCTCTATACACTCTTTTGACATGGTTGCCTGGTAGATAAAGGACGTCAGGGGGTGCCCAACATAGGATGTAGGTGACCATTACCCTTTTGTTCATCTTCATATGACGTTAAATTTTGTTCAATTTAATAAGAGTTACTAATTTAATTTTGTTCAATGTATGTTTGCAATCGCAATTCACCTGTTTGGATCCTTCAATGGATGTCCATGGAGGACTCATTCCAACCAGAAGTCCTAGGAGTGGTAAGTCTATATCCCCTAAAACCCAAATTCTATTTACTAATCATCATCTTTTATCTAATTTCATTTCATTAATGGCCTAAACATTTTCTTACATATTGGCAGCTCAACGAACTGAATGTTCATGTCAAGACTGCTCTATCACGGTTGATGGGGCCATTCAACAAGCAAAAAAGGCGCATTTAAACAAATGCAGCAAGCGCTTGGCATGAATCAACCCATTCATGTAGGTCTAGTGGGAAATATTTTTTGAGTCTAGATGCAAGGATTCCTAGGCTTTCATGTTTTTATTTTGTATCTTGTTGGCTGCATATAGCCTAATTTTTGTTCAGCCTGATTATCTAAAACTCTATCAGCGTCCCTTTAGATGGCCATGACCATGCAATGATTTCTAATTGTTCAACCTAATTGCGTATTATTATTGTTGTTAGGCTGATAACTCATTCGTATATTAACATATTTTTTATGTGTTGCAATCCGAGTGTACTTACGTTTTTGCTATGGAACCAAAGCCTAATTAATTGATTAGCCCAATTACACAAAGTTGGACTACGCTATCACAAGATCTGAAATTATACCACTTACACCAAAAACCGATTGGCACTGACGCATGACATGGAGTAATGTATCAAGCAAACAGTATCCTCAGGTTTTGAATAACTCCACTTGAATACAAAATAAAAACCTACTTTAAAGTTCACAATATAGCAAAGATAATAATCCATTTAAATAAATGGAACATTAAAATGCAAAAAACCAATAAAACCATTCAAATAAGAGTGGATGCAATAAGGCAAGGTGTTGTTATTCATTAGATGAACCTACAGTGAGTCACGAGAGTCACTAGAGTGTACCAAACCAATAAAGCCATTCAAATAAGAGTGAATGTTATAAGGCAAGTTTTATTTACTTTTATTAAAACAAGGGGAAAGTAATAAAATAAGTAAATAAAACTTAAAACACTTGGAAAGTAGGCTTTTTAATCAAACTATCCTAGTTTTCAAAACTATATATCAAAATAATTTGGTTCTGAAACAATTTATCAAAATACTGTTATTTTGAATAAAAAAATATTTTTTGAGTGGCACCTGCCACTCCTTTACATGTGGCACTCTCTGATTGGGTGCCAATCATTTTACCCGAATTTAAAAAAAAAATTTCATGCAGCGCCACGTGACGCTATATGGTAAGTGACGCTGGTTGGAGTGGCGCCATATGACCAGTTCCTGGCCACTTCTTCTACACCTACCCCTCCCCCTCCCTATATATAATCTCCCGCCCTTAACACACCTGTCCTAGCCTCCCACCCCCCAAATCCTATATCTCACTCCCCCTTAACCCAACACTTATATCTTTCTTCACACATCTCACTTCTCCTTCTACTATACTCTTCAACATTATTTATTTTACTATTACTCTTTAATATTTAGTAAGCAGTTTATATTAATATTTACTTTACTAATAAGATTTAGTGTTGTGTAATTTATATTAATGCTGCTATAATTCTTGTCATGTTTATTAATATTGTGTCATTTAGATTAATGTTATTATAATTTATTTTTGTCTTTATTTATTGTTGTAATCACTAATGTTTAATTATAATTATTGTCCAAAATTATTTATTTATTTTATTATTTTATTTATTTGTAAATTTTATTACTATTATGTAATTTATATTAATGTTTTTATTATTTACTTTTTGTCTTTATTTATTTTTGTAATCACTAATATTTTTAATATTGTTATTTAATTAATGTTATTATTATTGCCTTTTTTATTTGCTTAATTATAATTATTCAACAATTTTATTTAATATTTCATTTTTTAATAATATTATTATATTAATATGAGATCAATCCTAACATATTACCCACATACTCAACCCAATTTTAAGGTTTTTGCCTATTATTGCAGTCCCATCAACACGCAAACCTGTCAATGATTAACTTGAAATAAAGATAACTAAGCAATTCCCAAAAATCCGGCTTGCTCAAGATACCCAGCAATGGCGGGGGGTATCTTCACACCTCCATCATGAAATTGTTGGGCACGTCTACAAATAAGCACTCGATCTTCGTTACCGTTCCATACGTGTTGGGAAACATGAGTAGTTTGCTCACCCAACACTGATATAATTACCGGACCAAGATTAATCGCATATGCCATCTTACGTAATAAAAAAACAATAATCTTAACATTAATGCATAACACTAAAAAAAACAATAATCTTAACATTAATGTTCATTACACAATAATAATAAAATTAAAAAAAAACAATAATAACATTAGAAACAAAAGTAATAATAACAAAAGACTACTGATACCATTAATATAATAATTCTAATAAAATAATAATGATAATAATAATAATAATAATAATAATATAGGAGTAAACAGAAGTTAAAACAATAATTATAAATAGTAGAATAAATAATATTGGACGGTGCAATAGAACGAAAACTGAGATATGTTGCATACCTACATTTAATATATATTAATGATGACAACAATAAAAAAGACAATAATAATAAAATTAATAATAATAATAATAATAATAATAATAAATAAAATAAAAAACAAATAATAATATTAGTATAATAATACTGATAACAATTATTATAATTAAATTGTATACCTAAATATTAAAGAATAATAATAAAATAAATAATGTTGAAGAGTGCAGTAAAAGGAAAAGTAAGATATGTGAAGAAAGATATGAGTGATTACAATAATAAATAAAGACAAAAATAAATTATAATAACATTAATCTAAATTACACAATATTAATAAACATGATAAGAATTATAACAACATTAATATAAATTACACAACACTAAATCATATTAGTAAAATAAATATTAATATAAACTGTTTACTAAATATTAAAGAGTATTAGTAAAATAAAAAATGTTGAAGAATGTGGTAGAAGGAGCAGTGAGATGTGTGAAAAAAGATATAGTGTTGGTTTAAGGGGGAGTGAAATATAGGATTAGGAGGGTGGGAGCCTGGGGTTGGGGGTGCGGGATGGAGTGTTATACATAGGGAGGGGGAGGGGTAGGTGTAGAAGAAGTGACCAGGAACTGGCCACGTGGCGCCCTCAGGTGAGTGGCGCCCCTCCAACCAGCGCTACTCACCAGTGAGCATCACGTGGCGCTGCAAGAAATTTTTTTTTTTTTTAAATTCGGATAAAATAATTGATACATAATCAGAAGATGTCACGTGTAAAGGAGTGACGCTGATTCTTAAAAACTATTTTTTTTTATTCAAAATAAGATTATTTTGATAAATTATTTTAGAATCAAATTATTTTGATATATAATTTTGAAAAGTAGTTTGAAAAGTAGGTAGATTGATAAAAAAGCCCGGAAAGTAACCATCAGAATAAACAAAAAAGACAAGGGTGCTAGTTGAGACTTGAGAGGAAGAAAACGCAGGCGCACAAACCAGGGAGGCGCGGTCGGCGGCAGAAGGCAGCAGCTCGTGGCGGCGGAACGCAGTGGTCCTGGCGAACGGCGGGGATTCCAACGCGGTGGCTACAGAGGCTGCTGCGGTGGTCCTGGGCTGCGTCTAGCTCTGCTGTGCGGTGGGTGTGGGTGCATATAGAAAAGAAGAAGAAAAAAATGAATGATATAAGGATGGTTAGAGAAATGGAAGGGAGGATCTGGTCGTGGTTTTCTCTCTATTTTCGCACAAGAAACTCTTCTGTCACATTCACACAAAAATCTTCTCTCTTTTCCTACCAATTTTTTTCGTCCCCCTTTGCTTGTGCACTCTGGTATTTAAAGATGAGAAAATTGGAGATGAACCTTCTGCCTTCACCTTGGGATCTCAATTGGAGTGTTGCCGAGGTTAATCTAGGCAAAATGCTCTTTCCAAGTTCTGAAAACTACCCAAAAATAAATGGGAGTCTAGTTGATTGAGCCTTGTGGGGGAGCTGTCTGACAGTTTCTTTGAGCCTTCTCACGTCTCCTTGAGTGATGAGTCCCCATCTCAGTGTTGCTTTCTTGTTATGTTCAGAAGTTGCTTGGAGGTATGTTGGTTAAAGAGAAAACATGCAGGGGATTGACCAAAATTGAAGGAAAACAATGAGTAGAGGTGACAGATAGGCACTGTACGTTGGAGTGAGAGAGAGGATATTATTTTTATTTTTATTACCACATTAGCATTCAGAAAAAGAAAATAGAAAGTTGTTTTTTTTCCTTGTTCATTCGGCTTTGTATAATGGGCTTATCAAGTAATTGGGCCAAAATATGAGCAATAAAGAATTTTTTTAATTTTGATATTTCTCTTTTTTAAGATTTTAATAAAATAAAATAATAATATCGAGACAAAATTAAGTATTCATAACGTTTTAAAATTTAATGCATTCATAATTTTTTTAAGTAATAAATAAATTTCTTTAAATGACAAATATTATAAAACAAATAGAGTACTTCATTACTCTATAATATGAAAAATATTAGCAATACAATCTCTAACACTCCTTCTGTAAAACAAATGCTAGCATTCCTCCTATAATATAATCGGAATGAGTAATGAGTTTTTGATTTCTTTTATTACAAATATAAAACAAATAGCAACACTTACTACCATGTTCCATTGTTCCTATCTCCAAATTTGAGGGGTGCGGAGGTGGACTGGATCTTTTCTATCTTTTGCGTTCTTATGACCCAATACAGATAGTTATCTCATCTTTGCAACTAAATAAATATTGGTCCTGATTTCATTTTCACGACATTAGCCCAAAACAAAAAATGAAGCACCGGAAAATAGAACTACATTCAGATGTTCATGTTTAAGCTTTTCCTAATTTTAGTTCAGATGTTTGCTCTCCAATCTCCACATCATTCACCTCTAATGGATTTTCTTTTTTTGTAAATGTATACCCTTGACACCCACAGAAAGACACCAAAATTAAGTGTTGATATCACAAAAAGAAAGGCATAATAGTAATCAAGGTGACAATCATTGAGGTTGTTGCCTCAAACATTCTGGAGATTCAGGACTATAGCTAAGATTTATAATAATAAGTTTTTTCCCAAACAAAATCCAAGGAGCAAGAAAATTCCAGAAATCAGTGCCAACAGTTGCCTAGCCGTGGATTGTGCCACAATCGTGGCGCACATCAGGATTACGAAAATTAGTGTTTTAAATTAGATTTATAAGTGGGATTGGACTCTTTTAACCCTAATCTATAAAGAGGCTTTTAGGACTCGAAATTAGGGGTTCTTAACTTGTGAATTGGAGGCTTGGCTTGGAGATTAGGATTGCTCTCTCTCTCTCTCTCTCTCTTCCGTCTTCTCTTCTCTCTTGGATCAATGGTGTTTTTTGCAACTTTGGCTCCTTTAATCTCTATTATGGTCGAGTAGTTCTCTTACTTTTTAGGATACCCTTTGATACAATTAGGATGAATATTTGCTTTATTTGCCTTTTGTTAATGTTAAACTCTTTGATTTGGTTCCTATTGTGCTTATTCACGTGATTTTGTTGATCACCTATTTGTGTGTCATAGATATTTTGGGAGGTGCTGAGAGGTGAACCTAGGTATTAGAAATATAGGAATTGAATTTACGATTTAAATCATGAGAGTTAGATTTGGTCTTTCGAGGATTTAATTGGATTATCATCAATCTAAATACAATTACCACGAGAGTACGAATTGGTTTAATTGGGCACGATTCTTGAATTTCGAGAGGGAACATTAACTAAGTTGGGATAATTCACCTTCAATGGAGTTTGGTATTAATAAAATGGGTAGTCAATTTGGATTCATAATTGGTCATTATGGTAACCCCAATCCTCGAAACCTCTTTGAAATTTGAAAACATGTTTCTTAATTTCTTGTTATTTTATTCTTGTCTTTAATTAATTGCTATTTAGAATGGTTTGCATCGTTCTTTTCACCAAAATATTCATTTTTGCTTAGTCAATCAAATTACTAATTAATTGGTAGTTATAATGAAGGTCTACTAGGTTCGATTTTTTCTCATGTGGATTTACCACATTAGAAATTTGCATAATAAAAAAAAAAAAAAAAAGATGAGCGACAAATATTGCATTTAAAAAGAAAAGGCTAAATTACTCTTTTTGTCCCTCATTTGTTTTAGTTTATTCAAGTTGGTCCCTCTAGTTTAAAAATGTTCAAGTTGATCCCTTACTTACCAAACGTTAAGCAGTTTGATCCTTTCCGTTAAGTTTCTCCGTTAAGTTGAATAAATTAAATAAATGAGAGACAAAGTTGAATAAATTAAAATAAATGACGGACAAAAAGAGTACTTTAGCCAGAACTTAACGGTGAAACTTAACGAAAAGGACCAAATTGATGAACGTCTGGCAAGTAAGGGACCAACTTGAACATTTTAAAAATAGAGGGACTAACTTGAATAAATTAAAACAAATGAGGGACCAAAAGAGTAATTTAGCTAAAAGAAAATGAAAAACCTTACAAAAAAAAGAATAAAAAAAGGAAAGCAAGAACGGTGGCAGCCTAGCTTCTTATCCCGTTAAGAAGTATTGAGTATTTGGTGAAGTGCGAGTGTGTGAGAATCAACCATGTCATGGTTAGCCCGATCAATCGCGAACTCACTCAGACTCGGCGACAACGAAGAAGAAGAAGAAGACAAATAACAACACGCTCCCAATCCCAACACTAACACCAAATTAAACTCCCAACAACAATGACCCAATATCCAGACCCAAATCCGAATCGAATCCACAGTCCTAAACATCCACTCCTACCACCACCACCCGTTGGCGTTAAAAAGGACCTCTCCAAGCTCACCAAAACTATCTCCCACCAATTATGGGGCGTCGCCTTTTTCCTCGCCCCACCTCCCGAACTCGAACCACAGATCTCGGATCCTGATCGTGGCAATGAAGCCGTTATTTTTGGAATCCGAAGCGATTTCGCGGAGATTAGTGGGAAATTTAGGAGTGGGATCTCTAAGCTTTGAGGCAATAAGGCCGTCTCTAAGTTTGCAAAGATCGCTTCTGTAACACTCGGGGCTGACGAAGGCGGGGAGTGATCGCCGATGCATGAGGCACGGACAAGGAGCGGCTCCTGGCTGGCTTCTAGGCGGAGGGATACATGAATGAATCGATTCACACCGAATGAGAGGGATCCTGAGGTTGTGTAGGTATGGGACTGTACAGTTGAAGGAAGGCTTATAAGAATTGATTGGTACTACCTGTACCAACAAGAGGCATCTTCTTTTCGGTATCTCATCACTTAAGAACTCCAAAGTTAAGCGTGCTTGACTTGGAGTAATTCTGGAATGAGTGACCTCCTAGGAAGTTTTCCTAGGAAGCGTGTGAGTGAGGACAAAGCACGCTGAAGAGACTCGTGTTGGTTTGTGGGAACAGTCGGCAATCCTTAAAGCAGTCCGGGCCGTTACAGCTTCCAATCCCCTTCAACTTGGATCAGAAGGAGAGCGTCCTATCCACAAATACAACCCAAACGGCATCGTTGGAGTAACCTAGGACGTGGTTGCATTTGCCAGGAGCATAGTGATGCATCTAGAGACTTGGTTGGATTTTCCTCTACCTGAAGATCCAGATTCTGATGCTAATTTCGGTTTTTCTCTTGATCTCATTTTCTTTCTTTATTCATTGGATTAACTCTTAAGTGCGTAATTTTACATGGTTCAGGCGAATTTTTTGAAATAAAAAATAAACTAGAAATAAAATGTACTTGTGTCATTTGTTTGATCTCATTAATGATGTTATAATTTATGATTTGATGAAATTGTAAAATATCAATTAAATCCATTTCTACATGCTGATTGAAGACAAGCTCGGAGGTAGTTAACCTATTACTTTTAGGCAAGTATACCTTAATAATTTAATATCCAAGTAAATGTGATTTCCCCATTCCATTAAAATTGCAATGTATGTAAATGTGCATTTGATATTCAAACTTGAATAATTTAGATTAAAAATTCAAGTCGTAACCGGTTTGCCTTAGGAGGCACTATTTGTAAGTAGATCTTAAGATGTTCAACTATGTATCCCATATGATATGGTTTTTGATGATTTCCTTCACCACCTTTTTTTTAAGACTATTGTTCCCTAAAGTAGTCTTTGATAGTGTCCCTAAAATTTGTGTTGAAAAGGACTAATTTGGCTGGCATTTGAGATTCTTATGGACCAAGTTTGGATTTTTCATCAAATTGAGAGGTGCATTTATTCTTATGGACGAGTTTAGATATTTATTTATTTATTTTGTTTAATTCTACAGGTTTTGAGTTGTCAAAGGTCCAGCAAGAACATGCTCTAGCTGTTGAACATTTGGCTCCAAGGTTAGCTGCTCTAAGATTGGAACTTTGCCTTGGATATATGAGCGATGGTTCCTTTTGGAAGACTTATTTTGTACTCTTGCATCCTCGACTCAACAAAAATGATGTTGTTCTTTTATCATCCCCACAACTGATCAGTTAAAATTTACTCGGAATTTGTTTTGTTTCTTTGATGTACAAGTTTGATTTATGTTAGAACATTGCACAGCCTAATGAGTGCATATGGATAAACTCTATAGAAACTCTGTTGGTTTTTAAGGAATATGAAATGCTTAAAAAATATAAATCAGAGAAGAACAATTTTGAATTGTTGAAGGATATTTTTATTGATCCATTATCATCCAATTTATACAACTAAGAAACTTCTACTGATAAGCATAAAAGCAACAGATAAGTACCTAAAAACTAGAAGATAAAATATTCTATCCTATCAGTCAAATTTGACTGTTATTTTTCTAAACAATAGCATAACCAATTGATATTCAAACTCCTAAAAATAAGTTATCCATTCTAAACTGTAGATATTGAGGCATATTTTTCAACACTCCTCCTTGCCTTAATATCTATTAATACCAAGTTTAATTTTCAAAATTTCAAATCAGGCCTTTTGTTGATGTTTGTTGCTTTCTTCCTTTTGTTTTGCTTGTAATTCTTATCATCACCTTTTTTGGGTGGGACCACCTCCACATTCTGCATCACTTTCTTCATTTCACGATTCAATGCATTAAAATGAGATCCTTGAGATTGCTTAATCTGATTTTCCCTATTTTTAGTTCTATCCACTCCTTGATCATCTCCCTGAATTTTGGGATTGTTGTGGTTTCTTTGCCAACACCCAGGATTCAAAATGAGAGGTTGAATTCTCCTGCAATTATGACTATGACTGTCATTATCTTCATCAATATCATCCTTCACATCCTTTTTCACGTCTTCATCTTTGTTGATCTCTTTCTTCTCATTGATTTCAACAACTTCAGCAAAAGTATCCTTCTCGGACATCCCTATCCCCTTTTTTGTTGCTTCTTCCGCTAATTCTAAGGCAAAGCTTTTGCCTTTCATTTGAATTTTGAACATATCTCTACCTTCTGAATCTTTAATTATGCAATATTTATCTTCAAACAACACCTTATAGCCTTTCTCCAACAATCGGGCAACACTTAGAAGATTTTGATTAATTTCAGGAACATATAAAATATCAGAAATTAATTTCAAACCTGAATGGCTTTTAATTGAAATTGTTCCTTTGCCTTGTACGGTGATATATGCTCCATTTCCAATTCTGACTTTAGAAATAACAGTTTTGTTGAGCTCTTTGAAGAGTTCCCGATCACAAGTCATATGGTTTGTACAACCACTATCAATAAGCCATCCTTTTGTGGAGTTGTTGGTTGTAAAACATGATATTGCAAATAGTTGTTCCTCTTCTAGTTGATCCTCTGCGACCTTGACTTCTTGTTGATGAGACTTGCATATCTTCTCCATGTGTCCTAATTGACCACACTTGTAACATTTTGCGTCTGGCCTCCACCAACATCTTTTTTGTGGATGATTAGTTTTTTTGCAATGAGGACAAGGTGGAAAAACCTGAGGGTTATTGCTTTGAGCGTCATTTCCAGAATCTTCAGGTTGCTCCTTTTTGTTGTTTTTGCGACCTTTGTAGTTTTGTAATATTGCTTGAAGAGCACCCTCCATAGATCCTTCTTCCCTCATGAGTCTCCTTTGCTCTTGTGCCTGCAAAGCATTTATTAATTCTCCCAAGGAGATACTTGACAGGTCTTTAGACTCCTCTAATGATGATATCTTGGATTCATATTTTTCAAGTATAGTAACAAGTATTTTTTGCACTATTCTTTCATCAGGAAAATCCTTACCAAGAATTCGTACCTTGTTTACAATACCTAACAGCTTGTCGGTATAACCTTTGATAGTTTCTCTGTCTTTCATGCTCTGCATCTCGAATTCTCTGATCAAGTTGAGCACTTGCATGCCTTTGGTTCGTTCACTGCCTTGATATTCTGATTTGAGATAATCCCAAATGTCTTTAGCAAACTGTAGATTCATAATTCTTGCAAATATTGCTTTTGACACAGCGGAAAAAAGACAAGCTTTAGCCTTAGCCTTCTTTGTCTTCCTCTCTTTGTGATTCTTCAGTTGAGCCATCGTAGGGTTTGCAGGTGAAGGAAAAACCTCGTAGTCTTCTTCTACGGCCTCCCAAAGATCCAATGCTTCAAGATGAATAGTCATCCTAACAGCCCATGCTTCATACTCATCACCATCGAAAACCGGTGGTGAAATTGTTGTGAATGATGTATCAGCATCCATTATGGTTTCTATCAACTCATAGGTCCCTCTAGATGAAAGCTTTGATACCAATTGTTGGTTTTTAAGGAATATGAAATGCTTAAAAATTATAAATCAGAGAAAGAACAATTTTGAATTGTTGGAGGATATTCTAATTGATCCATTATCATCCAATTTATACAACTAAAAAACTTCTACCGATAAGCATAAAAGCAACAGATAAGTACCTAAAAACTAGAAGATAAAATATTCTATCCTATCAGTCAAATTTGACTGTTATTTTTTTAAACAATAGCATAACAAATTGATATTCAAACTCTGAAAAATAAGTTATCCATTCTAAATGGTAGATATTGAGGCATATTTTTCAACAAAGTCGCCAAGCAGGTTCTGACCATGGAAGTGCTCGTGATTCTGAGAACAAGGATTCTAATGACTGGCTTAATGTTGATGACATTGATGTAATATGATGATGCCACAGATCTGTCCAAGATGTAAGTCTTTTCGCTATGATTGATTCTCTTCCAATTTGTGAATATTTGCATATACTATCTACACTCTTTGATTTACCTCCGGAAACCGATTTGTGTACATAAAGCCAGTTTCCACTGGGCATTGTGATGTGTGTGGCTATTACTACACCATACATAAACTTCTATTATTTGATATCAGAAATTCGTAAAACGAAGTCATTTGAGGTTATAATGCTTTCGATGGACTAAATTTGTATTTAAACGATATGGAATAAAGGCTGGCTAGAAATTATCAGTGCTGCAATGATGAATATCTAATGGATTATGAGAACAACTACACACTATAAAATTAATAAATAAAATACAAGGAATGTAGGGACTGAAATAAACAAGTGTAAAACTTTCATTGTGACACTAGGCCTTAATCAATATAAAAAATATGTAAGCATGTGATGCATAATCTTGGGGGCTATTTTTGTGTGTGTGAGATGTGAGATACTTAACCTACATTTTTTCTTAAAATTGATCATTGAGACCCAAATTGTTGGAGAGGCGCTCAAGGTGGGACCACAACATGTTTCCCAGAGAGAATCTTGGACTAGCCACTATACTGCTCTTGGTTTCTTGTATTCTTGCTCTGGATGATGAGGGTTGAGGGACCCTGTAAGGTGAATTCTGAACTACAACAATGGACCCTCCAATTTCTCTTCTCACCACCTCTGCTATATTTGGGTTCACATCTTGACCTGAAGAATCTGTTACATAGAATGATCCTATTGCTGTTTCACCCTCTACTCCAATCTCAACCCTTGTTATGGATAGTCCATTCTCACGAATAACTCGTGTCACGTTCGATAGTAGCCCCGTTCTGTTTTGAGTGCGAATGTCTAACTTTAATCCCTGCACCAAGCATCCAACTTTATTGCTTTCATTTTTCGTATAAAAAAGACAAACAATAATCACGACCCAATGATATACATTTTTTTTTTTAATAAATAGAAAACGTTTATGCTGGATCTCATGGGACCTACATGCGAAATTCGACGCTCTATAGCAGCGATTAAACATTGGGTGAGCTTTTGCCTCTCGCTTTTGTTGTCCAGATTTGAACTATCCTTGTGCCTTACGAAGTATTCCTGTGTAACACGTGCATTAACATTAATATCGACTCCGAGAAAGGGAAAATCTAACATGCTTTTGATACATGCTTTGCACCTGGAAACTTTTTTTTTTTTTTGAGTTATACTATCTGTAGGATTCATATATACTCATATCATCTTATATCTTCATAATTGTTATAATATAATTACACCAAGATCGATTTCAATTTTTGCTATAATATGATTCTGTCATATAAGCAAACATGAGAAGCACATATATAAAAGTGACTATTTCTAACCGTTCTCCCTGAGAGTATTACCTACTAGTGCAGTAAATATACAATAAACACCGCAGTATATATAGACAAACACGTTAAGACTTAGAGTAAATACTAAAATTCGTCCTCGACAAAAAAAAACAGACCATGGTAACATTTTAATCCCTGAAAAATAAAAAATATCAATTTAGTTCTCAAGAATATAAAATACGGATCAAAATAATCTGTGACGGGGACTAAAATATCCCTAAAAATTATCCTAAAAATGATCAGTTTAACTCGCATTTTATATTCTTAAGTACCAAATTAGTATTTTCAATTTCTCAAGTACCAAAACTGTCATCGTGTTTTTTGTGAAGGACCAATTTAAACCTTTATGGTAAGATTTAAGATCATGCAGAAGGTTCAAGTACCTGGTGAGCCACAGAGTCCTTGGAACTAATAGCAGCATGAAACACCACGTACTGCATGTCCGTCAGCAGGCACACGGTATCAAACAACAGCTTAGGGCGGTCTCTACTCCTTACATTCACCACCCAATACCCTTTCTCTTTGAATTTACCCACGGAGATGTGGGTCCCATCACACCCTTTCTTGTGCCCACCTTTAATATCCCCATGGCAGGCACGACAACTCTCGTAGTCCCTATCGGTATACATAAGCTGGTGGAGCCGCCGTTCGGTGTGGTTGCACCCAGCGGGGATGCTGGTCAACCTCACACTCATCCTCTGTCCCTCTCCCATGCAATAACGGGCCGCTATAACGTTTTGGACTTGGTATTCCACATGGCCCAAATGTATTGGGTTGTTAATGGGCCCGGGTTTGGATTTGTCCTCGAGATAAATAATGCAGGCCACTCTGTCATTGTGGGTCCAGGCCGTTGCGGAGGTGACGTTGAAGCCCAAGTCCATTAGCACCACTGATATATCAGATAACTGGCCCGGTTTGTCAGTTCCAGTGATCTCCAAGACTATGTTCTCATTTGACATTGACACGTTTTGTTGTTTTCCCTTGCAGCTAGGATGTAACTCTATGTCATTTGAAATATCTTTGCAGCTTCTAGTCTCGCACAGTGCCTGTAAAATCTTTCATTTTCAGTCTTTAGATATAAGTTTCAGCTCTTTAGATAATTGAAATATCGGAAGTGGCTGATATTTAATTATCTTATTCAGTTGAAATATAATTTATATAATAACATGCACATTATATTTTATATTAAGGTTTTAGCTACTAGCTAGTTATCAGGAGGTACTGGTACTCTAACAAAAAGCAATGGCATCGAAAAAATCGGGTGAATTACTTATTCCAGAAAAATAAATAAATGGATAAAGTTAAATGAAGGTCTTTAAATGTTTTTAATGTCAATGTAAAGATTTTAGATACTGTGAATCAATCATAAATTATCATATCAGTAAAAATATTCAACTTTTATTCTAACTACCTTAAAAGTCATTCAATATTTAAAAAGTAACATATACACATTATATTCTTAGTAAAAAACAAGCATTTAAAATTTTTTACTTAAATTTGATATTTGGTATATAAATAGGTGACAGGAAAGATGGGAGAGACTGAGGAACCTGCTGAATGTAATGCATGAGGCTTTTGTCAGTGAGCTTGTTGCCAACCTGATCCGTCACGTGGAACACTGCAACGTGCAATTAACAGAAGGAGAGGGTACTTGATCTCCACAGTTTTTATACAAGATAAAATTAAAGCAAGAATGTGTGAATGTGTAAACTTGCAATCAATTTTAGTTTTTCTCAAGCACTTAATGAATATTTGAACGTGTATTTTGTTGATCCCGTGGATACATTTTCATAAAAGCAAGCTTATAAATTATTATTATTATTAATAGTTCTTCCGATTTATTTTGTTCATATTGTCTATTCAGGGGGACATACTGACCGTCCATTAACCATCCACCATCAGAAGAAATGTATGATTTGGAAATGACGAGGTCAAGGTCTGTCAACACCTGAATCATCTCCAATAATATCCCATGCCTCTTCACACTATCAATCTGTTAATATAGAACAAATTATTAAAATTAGTGTCTTGTCTAAACGAGTCGAACCGAGCCAAACACTTAAAGCTTGAGCTTGGCTTATGAAAAAAATGGGTTGCTTGAGCTTGACTCATTTATTTAAACGAGCCTAACCAAAAGCTTGAGTTTGATCTGTTAACTAACGAGTCGATCGAGCCCGAATAGTTCATGAATAGCTCAGTTTATTTACACCCTACTTGCGAGTTACGAGACAAAAGAAAAGAAAAAATGAGTGGAAAACTGAAAATAATTGAAACACTTAGAGTCTGTTTGGTTTGTTTCTAGTTTATTGTTTTCATTTTCTACTTTTATAATTAATTGCAACATAAATAATTACAAAATTGTCACATTGTTATCATTTTGTTTCTTGTTTTCAAACATTTGTATAGGAAACATTGAAAACAACTTTTTGTTTGTTTTCATTGTTTCCTATACAAATCTACAGAAACAAGAAACAAAATGAAAATAATATGACAGTTTTATAGTTATTTGTGTTGTAATTATTTCTGAAATCAGGAATTGAAAACAGGAAATGGGAAACAAATCAAGCAGACCCTTAGGGGCCTCTTTAGGGCCTATTTGGTTTGTTTCTAGTTTCCTGTTTTCACTTCCTATTTTTATATAAATAATCATAACATAAATAATTACAAAATTGTCACATTATTTTTGTTCTGTTTCTTATTTTCAAAAATTTGTACAGGAAAACTGAAAACAACTTTTTGTTTGTTTTCACTGTTTCCTATACAAATCTTTGAAAACAAGAAACAAAATGAAAACAATGTGCCAATTTTATAATTATTTGTGCAATAATTATGTTTGGAATTAGGAAATAAAAACAGGAAACTAGAAACTGACCATACGTTTATTATTTCATTCCATACGTTTATTATTTCATTATTTATTAATTATTTTAAAAACAAATTTATAACCATACATTTTAACTCACAAATAAAAAACATTTTTCATAAAAATTTGCCATTAGAAAACTATACAAGTGTTTTTATACCAAAAAAAAAGAGTAATATATATATATATATATATATATATATATATATATATATATATATATATAATTTATATAGAGAAACTATTCACAAGTTGTTAATACCGAGCTTGTAAGGTTTGGGCATGGCTCATTTAAAAAATCGAGCTCAATTTAAAGTTTGAGTTTGTTTATTTAATTAAATAAATGAGCTCGATCGAACATTTAACGAATCAAATCTGAATAAAAATGGTGTAGGCCGCACATTCAAGTTTAACTATAAAGCCGAGTCTATGATGAACAGTCCCAACTCGTACGTACGAGAGATAAGTGATTTAATATAGCTACAGAATTGACACTAACCTTCACCACCGTGCAGTCTTTGCAGGAATCATTGTCTATGCAGACCCTGCCCATGTAGGAAAAGAGATGAAACATTTGAATATGATGAGTTTATTAATCTCCATCACCTGCTGAACTAAGACTAAATGATTGTTTCGTTCATTTTTTAAATGAGAAACTAGAAGATGACAAAAAGAAAAGTTTTGTTTGGTACAATAGTGTGTTTGACTTTGAGGTGTGAACTAATTAACAATATTTTAGGTCCCAACATCCTTTTTATTTTACATCTTGATTGCAGACCACATTAACCGTAAGGCAAATTATGACCATAACCGCAATTTAAAATGATTGTACCACTCAATGGAGATAACAATAATGGTATAGTACCTGGGAGGATGGATTCTTTCTATGAGCAATTCAATCTCCTTGTCGATGTGAGGCTGGTAAATTGTCTCCATCTCATTCTATGAACAAGGCTTCAATTCGAGTTTTGTTGGCAGTTCGATAATTTATATTGGTGCAGTGCATGTATGTATCTATAGATCAGGTTCCCAGGCTGGCTGTAGTTTAGATATGTTCAAAACCGCATGGGGAAAGGAAACGTGTACTCCATATGAAGACAGCTTAAGGGAAACGTGGCGATAACTGAGCGCTGTCTTTCTTGTTTTCTAAGTGATGACACACAAATCCAAATATGAAGAAAATGATTGTTAAATCATTAATATTTGGAACTTTGTCATCTGAGAAACTCTCTCTTTGACTACTTAATTAAACCAAATAATTATATTTTTCATATAGACAGGGAAGTTGTATGGTAGTACTAATTCGTATGGGAGGAAAAAGAGCACGAAAGTAAGCATATGATGCTTGCAATGAATCCATAATTAGTTTTTATAGAATTCTTTCGAACAGCAAATTAACTTTGCTCCACTGGATGAGAAGAGGACAAAGAAATTGCTTATGAAAATAGGAGACTTGAAAAGCGGAAGAAATTTGCATAAATAGCGCACTGATTTTACACTGAAGTCATAAAAAACATGACATCATAGGATAGCGCGGTTCACCTGCTGATAAAGCTGCAGGGTTCACAGGCACAGTAGATGTAAAATTCATGCAGCAGAGGTTTCCATGGGAGAAAGTGTCCATGGAAAAAGCATTGGACACATAGGGAAGGAGGCGCACAGGTGGGTGGGAAGAGTGCCAAATCTTGTTTTCCATGTTAAATTATGATATTCTCACACATTTTTTTTACATTTTTTTTTTATATTGTTTTATATGCATGAGAAATGTTAGCAACACTTCCTGAGACTTTTTTTAATACACTTTTTTATTGATTGAAATTCATGTGAATTTTATAAAATTAAATTGGAACCTATATGAATTAGTGGGCTCCACATAAATTTCAACCAATAAAACAAAGAGTGTTGCTAGCACTCCACGTATAAGTTATAACCATTGATCAAATTACTTTTGCTTTGAAAATAACAATAGGTAAATGATAGATGATTAGATTTTAAGTATAAAAAATAGTGCCATAAAAAATTTGTGAGATGAATATTTTACTACTATGCTCGGTAGTATGTTACGGGTACGCTCGGGAATTGATGTGTGGAGCCTAAACAGATGCCAAATGGGGGGAGTTGACTTTGTATACGTGATGTATATTAAGGTATTTATTTATTGTTTCATTTAGGAATTTTATCTTTTATAGTTAGGGTTTTTAATCTGGGATTATTTTTTATTAGGTTATTTTGTTTTAGATTATCTTTTTTCAGCTTTAAATAACAATAGCTTTTTATAATGTTTTTGTGAGGTTTATAAATAGGCCTTCGGGATTAACAATGAGACAACACTATTAAAAAAACCGATTTAGAGATAGATTTTAGAGACGAAATAACTTTCATCGGATATTAAAGGATAGAGACAAAATGTTAAATTATAACTCTAGATATAGACTTAGAGATGGAAGTCTTCCATCTCGGTTTTCATCTCTACGTCATCTCTAACTTGTCAACAAATAATTTAAAATTAAAAAACAATATTAGAATGGAATTAGAGATGGTAGATGTCAGTCTCAAATGTGAAAAAAGACTAGAGACAGAATTAATCCATCTCTAAATGTGTGTTTGTGTGTGCGGTGAAAGGTCACGTTGATATAAAATTCACGTTGAAAGTGGCAATTATGTAAATAATTTTGTTAAAGACGTGAAAGCTATACTTTCTAGCTTTCACGTCCGACGCGATTTAATGAGCCCAACCACTATTCCAAACAAGCTATAAGTTGTTTCTTTATATGTATATATAAAAAGATGGTTAGAAATCCAAACTGGCAGTACTTTTGCAACAACGCCATGACAACCTAATCTTCAACTTCAACACCTTGGTGACTTTTAATGTTGTATCCTTTTAAGAAGGCCTAGATAACTTCCTCTATAACTCTTCATAGATGTACCTTTAGTTTATAAGGACACGACTAAGAGATATACCTCTTTGTTTTGGAAATGATCTCACAATTATATGGTGGAATTCATGTGGGATACATTAAATAGGGAGTGGATCCATGTCAGTAGTCGGTCTTACAAGAAATCCACCTAACAATAGATTGTATATCAAAGAAAGTGTGAAAATAATGTATTATTAGCATTTGTTTGAATCAAAAGCAGGAATTCTTTCGGATGAAGAAAAAGAGAGAGGGATAAGGCTATAAGCAAGGTTTCATCCACATTGGCAGTTCCCAGTAATAGGAGGCTTGTTCTTGATGTGACTGGGAAAGTGACATTTGAGATAGTTAGATCGTTCATGGAGTTATTCTGCAAACATTTTGTGAGTGTCCAAAGTTGTGCTGATGTTGCTCATGAGGCAGTAATTGAGATTGAGAGATATGCAGCAGCAAAATTATCCATTATTGTTACAGTATGTCTCTATGGCTGCACATAAGAGGTGGAACTTGGGTTTTGGAGCCTGCTTAAGCGCTTGAGTTAGTTTGGTTACTGAGAGTATCTGATTCGAAATTCTGTAAATTTTATTGTGTTAAACAATTTACAGTGCCTGCAGGCATTAACCTTGCAGCAGACGTATGTTCAATCTTTCCTCTTAATAGCTAGTATTCATTATCCAGCAGTATCATTTTGTTTGAGGATGTAATCAGTGGAACCCATTCGTGAATTGGAATGTTGAAGCCTTGTTATAAACACGCCATTCCAGCATCAATTCTTCTATTTGTACGTATTTTTGTACACCATTTTCGCACCTACTTAACGATTTACAAATATTTGTCAATAATCGATTACCAATATTTGTCATTCAATTCCTGGACCCATTAACCATATAATATACACTATTAGTACAAAAATGATGGGCAAAAACCATTTTCTTCCTGTATATTGTTGATTACATCATTTCTATTTAGCAGGTGTACATGCTGAGGTAGTCATTTGACATCTATTTTAATCTTTGGACATAACAAACAACTGTGCATCTTGACCAAACTGACTGGGAGGAGCACTGCTGACTGCTAGATTTCCTTGTACGCTGTGTGGGGACATTCCATCTTGTGAATATAATAAAAAAAAATGAGCGTCTCAGTGTCTGCTGGCGTTTAACTCTAAGTGCCACAACCTTTGGTAATCTTTGGGAAAAGCTTACTCAATCTACTTCACATTGTTGAGTGTACTGCAAGTAATATAACACTTCACAACCTTTGCTAATAAAATTTTCCATTTTCCATTTTATTACTCTGGCGGGCAAATCATGGAACATTATCATTATTTATTGGAATGAAACAAAATTTTACATTGATGCCAAGGGCAATAATATGAATGCTTGTAAATGGTAGCTGACAAAAGAGCTATACGGTGAGTCTTTTATGAATCTAGCTCGGTGGAAAAGAATTGGTTAACTGGCGTTCAGTCTGCTTCAAGCCTTCAACAACCATTGCTAGCAAAGCTAATGCAGTAATTCGTTCAAGATGGAATTCAAATTCAAATATTGTGTTTTAGTCTTGGTCTTCAGTCCAAAGAAAATGAGAAAATATGACAAGATGGTGAACTAAGTTGAGGTTGAGTCATTATCCTTTGCAGCTGCAGCTGCAGTAGCCTCTTCCTGATGCTTCTTTTTCCAATACTCATCAATTGGGGGTCCAAATATTGCCTTCCCAGAAACAACACCAATGCTGCATCGCCAATAGAAAATCATGGTATATAACTAGATCAAGCAATTAAGGAGCATTCACGACTTGTCCCTCCTACGAACTGATCATGATTCAAAGCTAATTACAATGGATTCGAGTTCTAGAAATTAGAGTTGATATATTTTTGGATCAGGTTCGAGTTATGCTTTGCATCGTCCCAACCCGACCTGGCAACACACATTTTTTTAAACTTATATAATTTTTTTCATAAGATAATAAAGTATAAATTATTTTTAGTTTATTACTTTTAATTCTATAATTTAGCTATGTATAATATTCAATTTTATATATTATATCAACGTATCAGGTCCGCCAATTCCCACCACTCATTATCGACAGTTCAGGTTCACGACTAAGCAAATAACCCATCAAAATATTGAACATGGTTCGGG
The DNA here is from genome assembly GCA_039655645.1 of Ammopiptanthus mongolicus. Classification (NCBI taxonomy): domain Eukaryota; kingdom Viridiplantae; phylum Streptophyta; class Magnoliopsida; order Fabales; family Fabaceae; genus Ammopiptanthus; species Ammopiptanthus mongolicus. The sequence continues at coordinate 11,413,043 of CM077343.1, read as the reverse complement.
CCAAGCTAAACCCGACCTTTGAACAACAACCAAGCATTTTTCCACTAGGTGGGGTCAGCCACATGGATCAAACAACGCTATAATGTTCTATCATAGATTAAGTCTATAGACAAACCAGTGACCTCTAATCCTTCTTAATGGTTTTGTCTATAGTTTTTTTCGACCTCCCTCTCCCTCTAGCGATTGGGCCGCCCTCCATTTGATCTACTCTCTTTGCTATGGATTCTATAGGTCTTTTCCAAACATACCCAAACTACCTGAGGCGAGTTTCTACCATATTTACTACAATAGGTGCTATCCCTACTCTTTCTCTAATGCAATCATTCCTAATCCTATCTTGTCTAGCATGACCACTCATCCAAAAGTCATCTCTGCTACACTGAATTTATTCTCTTTTTTGACATTTTACCGCCCAACACTCACTCTCATACAATATCGTAAGTCTTATAGATGTTTGATAAACCCAATCTTCGAACAGCCGTTTATAATTATAATTCAAAACCTTTAAACAGGTTTGATTAGGTGTCAAGATCCCGCAAGAAGAATAGTGGCTATAGATGTTTCAGTATCCCCAAATTTAAACTAACAGCGAACCTATCGCACACATATTTGATAGACACAATAGATGATTGTAGCCCAAACTTAAATCTCCCTTGCCCCATCGTTAATTAAAATATAAATGACTTTTATACAATATGGTAAGCAAATTGGGGCATGTATAAAATAATTATATAGAGCGAAATTAGATATAGGGAAAGAGAAGAATGAAACTTACATGACTGCCCCGATAACCATAGGGAAGGATAGAAACCTGCTTCGCCCGAACATTATCGAAGTTGATTGAACGCCGCTCTTGGCATTCGGGTCTATCACCAACACCACTAACAGTAACAATGGTTCCCAATGCGAGTTGAGGTGTCTCTAGTTATTTGTTCATTTGAAGTAGCCAGGGAAAGAGAGAAAAAGAGGATGTTATGCTACACAAGGCCCATAGCATTGTGCATCAGTCTCTCAAGCCCATAGAACCTTTAGGGCCTTGGATTAAAATGAATGGACCCATGATTACTACTTCTCGCTCTCTCTCATGTATAGTTGGTTATGTGCACACTACATATTTTGAGCTTGTTTGTTTCAGTTTTTATTTAAAAAAAAAAAATCATTCTTTTAAAAAATAATCACTTATTTTATGAAATTACTAGTTTGTTTTAGCTTTTGAAATTAATAAGAATCTGAAAAAAATGATTAATTTGAAAATATCTATAGTTACTTGTCTAGATTCTTATTAAAATCATTTTTATAATTGTAAACAAACACAAATTAACATCTCCCTTACTTAAAAATCTCTAAAAATTAATCTCTAAATTATTTTATATGAAAATTATTTTTTTAATATGTAACAAGCGAGCCCAAATTGTTCGTGGATTTTTTCCTTCGGGTCGGTTTGTGGAAGTGACCTTGGCAACACTATCATTTTACTTTATGTTTAGAATGATGTATTCTTTCATTTTCATTAAATGAATAACTATCTTTTAAAAAAAAAGGCATATGATTTAGTTTCTTTTCCAACAATTTTAAAGCCATGCACTCTCACATTAAGTTAGTATATTTAAATCACTAATTGATTTCACAAAGATAATGGTTTAAGATTCCAACCTGATCTTAATTATATTATTAAAGAGTTGCTCTATTTTATTTTATTTTTTTTATGAATGCTTAATTTTGTTTTAGTCCAATGAAGAAGGACAGAAAACATAACCTCCACCCACACAAGAAAGTCAATTTATCATTATTTAATTAGTATTATCAACTATATATGCTGTACGTTTCTTCATTTCAAAGCTCAATCAATAGCATCTTTGCCGTGCCCAAAACCAGTGACAAAATGAGGAACTTTTTTTATTCCAAACCCCTTAACACTCATAGCCCCGATACCTTTTCTTGTAGGCTTGTAGGTTAGGGAGCTTCTTAATTACATATCATTTTAATCAGATAATTTAGTTAACCTCCTTTCTTCAATCAATCATAGCTAATTAATCAGTCAAAAGTGGTAAATTCCGGGTCTACGATGAGCTGCACCGAGACATGCTTTTCCAAAGGGAGAAGGGTCAAGAATTCATCATGCACATGCAAAAAGCATGATGGCGTACTTGGCGTGGCAGCGTGGCTCTGTCACGGTGTGGCTGCTGCCTTTTTTGCTTCCTTAGAGTGGTGCTCTTGTATGTACGTTGATACAACAGATGGTCCCGAAGACAATTCCAATTGTGCACCTCTTATTCCCAACGCCAAAAATGAGGACTCTAGTACAAATGATTCATTCTCTTCTTCTCGATCTGCTGAATGCTGATGGTGCCCTCTGCATTAATTGAATCAGTTTGTCGTCAGGGCACACGTTATTATTATTGTTATTTGTCAGTTATAGAAGAATGATCAGTTTAATAAATAAATAAAAAGAAACCACTGTATATATACATTAATATGTTGCATATCAATGATAAATATGCGTTACCCTATTGTATACATTGTTTCCTTAGCTTGTTCCATTAATATGATAAGCATGCATTATGGTTTTCAGCGAAAGGAATTAAATCTTGAAAATGAATAAAGCAAAAGATTTTAGAGTAATGTATAGATCTAATTCGGACAACTTTACTTTTTATAATGCAAAATATAAATTCTTTACGTTCTAAAAATCAAAATTATAGAAAGTTATCGAGAATTGTTGTTCACAAGGCATTTTCGAAGATTTTATTCCCTATCCCAGCCACCATGCATATAGGAATACTGGAATAAACCCATTAAAGTTAAAAGGAATGGCTGCCTGGTATATAGGCATCTTGAAGACTTGCATCCCAGTTTTTCAGTTTTTCGTTAGTTGTAAAGCAAGGAACCAAAAAATTGGCATGATGCAATGTGAGTTAGAGGCGGAGAACTTTTTTCTATTAACTTCCTTGTCATATGTTGACGAATTCCTGAAATTTATAAGTTTTATCAATTCAGCCTTTCGGCCGAACTACGTAAAGCATATTAATGGAGAAGATTCCTTGTTCTATTTTGTGTCTGCTTAATTCTTTAATTTCGAATCAGACAACTGAAATTATTATTTGAAGTCGTTTATTATTATCATGCTTTGGATTTTTTAATAATCCAATCAGTCATATCTCAGCTAATTTAACTTCTCAGTGTTATTTTTTTATAAGTAAAGAGAATATATTTATTAGGGCAGAAGAGGTGTCTAGACCCATGTTCAAAGAACAACAAGAAAAGAAAAAGAAGGATTAAACACCTGTACAAATTTTCCACCCAATCTGAAGATAAGATGACCTTTGTTGCTGCCATAAAAAACAAGTTAAACAGCTTATAACATCAACTCTCAATATCTCTTTGTGTGCTTCTTCGCTTAAATGTCTTCATTTTCACTCATGTAACCCATCAAGACCATTTTGATCTCCACTCTTTCCTCAACCATCCAATGCAGTACCATTAGATGCAGAACAACAAAATTTGGTTTATCTTCATCCATTTTATGAGAACATAATAACTAAGCAAACCCAGCCAGAAAAAGTAACACTCATTATAACCACATCATAAGCCGTCTTCAAAATAGAGGTATAGACACTTTAAAGAGCAAGCGAATCAATTGAGAAATTAGCTGAAAACAATGTTAGCCAGCTTTTACATCTTTCAAAACTAAACCAAAACAAAACAGAGAAAGCAGATTTGAAAGGGCCAAAACACTGTAGTTAAGTAGCATTATAATTCGCTTCAAAACATGGTGTACCAGGCCATTTTCAGACCCTCCAACCTGTTCAGTCCAGAAGCTTAATATAAGAGGTACATAGTGAAAGCTTTAAGTTCTCCATAGGGATGGCAATGGGTAATAGACACAACGGGTATCTAAAGCTGTCAAAATGGGTTAGAACTCGTGTGCCAACCTGGCTAAACCCGGCTCACTGGTGGGTTGAGTTGCAAAAAACCTAGCTCATTTAAACCCCGGGTCATTTTGACCTGGCTCACCGAACCCGTGGGTTGGGTGGGCTCGACCTGTGGTGAGCCGGGTTGGCCCGCGGGTTGAGACATTTAAAAAAAACAAAAAAAAAAAACAAGGCTCAAAATGCAACGTATCAATGTGTCTTTAAAATCAATAAAGAAAAACTCAAAAAAGACCCAAGTCAGATTTTTTTGTGCAACTTCCTTTCCTTTTTGTGAAAACTCTTTTCCTATTAAGCAACATGTATGTTTAAGTTAAGGAATTGGATTTTTTTTAAAAAAAATTTCTATTTTTTTTACTTTTTTTTTCTTCCAATTATAGGTGAGCCAACCCGCATAACCCACCAACCCATGGTGGGTCAGGCCCGGTTGCTTATTTACTAGCTCACCAAAATGTGAGCCGGGTTGGGTTGACCCGTTTTTTCTCCAACCCATGGTGGGCCAACCCGGGTTGGCCCGTTTTGACAGTTCTACGGGTATTCGTAAAAATTATTCATGATCAATAGGATAATTATCCATTTAATGGGTATGGGTAATTACTCGCAAAATTGAGCGGGTATGGATAATCTAGTACCCATCCTATCCCATACCCATATATATATATATATATATATATATATATATATGTGTGTGTGTGTGTGTGTGTGTGTGTGTGTGTGTGTGTATGTGTGTGTGTAAAAGTGAGGATCAAGTTACTCTAAATCATACTCTTCATTTTATTGTAATTGAATGGAAATTAAGTTATTTTTTTAATGAATTACTATAGTTTATTTGATTACAATAAAATAAAGGGTGAGGATTTGGAATAACTCTTTTATAATTATTCTTAGAGTAACTTGATCCACTATATATAAATATTAAATTTAAAAAAAATAAAAAACTTAAACCTGGTTAACTAGTTTCCTTATTCCTTTTTGTTGTAACTCTGGATCTGGACTCTCGTCTTCATTCCATAGTATTCGAATTTTAATTATGTCACTCCTCCTGAACTCTCCTTGCTGCCACAGTGCCACTCTCGATCTCTGTAGTCTCCATTCGACAGATCGAGTGTTCGACCCTTCCAATCTTAGATATATGATGATATATATTTATAAAGTGAAAACATATTAAATTAGCCTAATTTGTATTAAATGTTTATGTTCTCCTCTTTTGTCTTTTAATAGTACAAATTTCTTATCCTATTTTTAAAAATCCACAAATTTCTTATATTAAAATGCAGGTAATGGATGCGGATATGAGTACTTAGGGTACCCAGCGGGTAAGGGTACAGATAGTAAAGTTGCTACCCACGCGGGTATGAATCCAGGTACGGATACTTTTTTTAAAACGCAGGTACGAAAACGAGTACTATAGTACCCTACCCATTGCCATTCCTAATTCTCAATCTTTTAAAAAACATATTATCTCAATTGCCACCCACTAAGATGTGTAATGTTAAAGTAGAAGATTTGTTCTTATACAAAACCACCTTTTTCTTTCCTTTGCCAAAAATTCATATCTCTGAAAACTATTTGAGCTAAAAGTCGAATTATATTCAATATTGCTTTGTTTGCATTTTGCTTACCTTTCCTCTTTTACCATGTCTTAGACCTCTAAAAAATTCACTCCCTGGAAAAAAATAGTCAAGTTATATTTAAGACTAAAGGTCCAAACTGGTCCATGAAAAAAAAAACACAGAAACATATTTGGTCCCTGAGAAATGAAAAATATCGATTTGAAAAATTTTAACCCTAAACAATTTTAAATGACGTTCAAAATAGTCCATCGTAGGGACTAAAATATTCCTAAAATTTATCTTAAATACGACAATTTTTAACACCATTTAAAATTTGGGAGACTAAAATGTCTCAAATTGATAGTTTCCATTTTTTAGGGACCAAATATGTTTTCATGTTTTTTTAAGGATTAGTTTGGGCCATTACTCTGTATTTGAATTTGAAACAATATATCTAGTCACACATGGTAATTTGCTTACTCTACTATGTGTTATTCCCCTTTGATTAAAGCAGAACAATATCAACAATTTCTTTGGAAAAGTCATCCTTAATTAAGACTTCATTAAAAAAAAAAATTTCTTTGCTCAAAATAATGTATGGGTAAAATTATAATTTGACTCTAATTATTTATTTTTTAATTGAGTCCCTCATCACAAATGAATTATCGGAATCTAATTTTTTTTCATTGATCGGCATTCACCTTAATATAGTTCCTTTTTGAACAAGCCAAATGCCATTAGTGAGGAAGATAGAATATCATGTTTATTTATCAGTCATTGTTAGAACATTCTATGTGGCATCACAATGGGTGAGCATCATGTATATATTACATTCAATATTTTACCACCAAAAGAGTACAGCTAAATTTATCTTGAATAGCTCATGTAAATAGTCTTACGAGGCTAGTCTGATTGGTGTATGTCCCGTTTGAATTGTAGGAAGTCCTGCTCTTAGATTTATTTATAACAATAGTTGAATTTTTGGGGGTTTGGTTTGGAAGATTGGTTAGCTTCTGCTGCTGTCAAAACTGCTGATATGTATCTCAATTTGCTGTCACAACTGCTGCTATGATGCAACCCTGCACTTCTTTTCTGTTTTATGATGGTGTTGTTGATGCTTACTTGATCTTCTGCTGTTGTTATGCTTATCCGGGGGATTGAGCTTATGCAGCCCGTTTTTAATAAGAGGTTCTGGGGTTTTTGGCTTTTTTCCTCTGGAATTTGTAAGTTGTAATGATGCAACGGGGGGCAAGAGTATGCATTAGAAAGTAGGAGGAGCTTCTGGTCTTTTTAGAAAATGAGTATAAAAGAGGGATTGTAGGTGGTTTATGGTTGTAGTTTCCTTTAATTGGCATTGTCATTTTTTTCTCGGTTGTAACAGGGGAGTGAAGGGCTCTTTTTGGGTATTTTTCCTTATAATGGTTTTGGGTGGAACTTTCTGGTTGTATCAGGGGTCTATTTATATAGGATCTGTTGTTAGACCTTTGTTATTTTCATCACGTCTCTTAATAGTTTTTGTTCATATATATGGGTTAAAATATCTTTTATATTCTTATCAATATATTATTTGCTTATTAAAAAAAAAGTTGGACGCTAATCGTAATGCTACATAAAATTCTAACATTGACAAGTAATTAAACATTATTAATTCAATCTCCTTGACTGATGGCCAGTTCATAAAAGATTAAAATGAGGCCAGTTATTATAAGAGAGGATTTTTTTTTTTTTTGACAGGATAAGAGAGGAATTAAACATAAACTTTGTATATGTGAAATACAAAATTTTTATATTTAACAATGATTATGTGCAGTGGTAAGTGAGCTACACTTTTAGGGACTCCTAGCTATGAAATGCTTAAATGTTAGTCTGATTGTAATACCTGCGAAAATACCTGAACAAAAAAAAAAAAAAAAGATGGTATCTTGATTATACTATGATTCTTTTTTATATATGAATAGTTTTGAGAGATATGTGAAGATTAAGTACATGGAAGTATAACCCAAGGTGCATGGTCGGGCAATAAGTAGGCGGACAAGTAAAAATGTATCTTCAAATTAGGGATGGCAACGGGACGGGGCGGGTGCGGGTAGTACTCCCCCATCCCCACCCGTGCTCAAGCAGGTACCCATTAAACGGGTTTCTATCGGATTTTACGGATATCCACGGGTTTTACGGATATCCACGGATATATTAAAATTTCAATAGTGAATCATTTTACCAATGCTCATTTAATTATTAACAATATCTCTATATACAAAGAATATATAATTACATGGAGTTGGACTCATAAAAAAAAGAAAATACCTGATATTGGAATTATGAGCATTGGTTCACCATAAAAATCCAATATCATGGATATCCTATCCATATATCAATATACAAAGAGTCCAACAAGCAATTAATTAAATGATCATTGCTGCATTGATTATCGATTATCACTATATTTGATTGATGAAACTCTAGAACAATAACATAAAAATAATGCTCTTCTACCAAACTTATTGACTAAAAACATTAAGATTACTATAGTGTAATCGGGTACGGATACCCGCGGGTGCGGGTACCTCAATACCCGTCCCCACCCATTAACAAGCGGGTACCCATTAAACTCCCCAAACGGGTATCCATTACGGATTTTATCCACGGATATTCACGGGTACGGATAAAATTGCCATCCCTAGTTCAAATCCTCCTGAATTTATTATTTTAGAGAAGATTTCTCTTATATGCTACTTGACTGAAGGATATTTAAGCTTCTAAGCGTAACCTATATTTAACAGAAATATGTGAAAGTATGAAATTCAATTACACCCAAATATGTTGGTAAACTCCTAATTAAATCCATTCAAGAATTTTAAAGTAGGTTTGAGGGACGTTTGGAAGAGTTTATTTGAACGTATGAAAAAACTTATAAAAGACCAACCTAAACTTATGTTGATTCAAGTGATAAGAGCTTGGACCCCCTTAAGCAAGTGATCAGGGATTCGAACGTACGAATGGAAAAAATCTAGTTGGGGGAGGATTATCCACCTTGGATGTCTTCAGGTTTCCCGACGGAAATTAATTACAATTAATAACGATGGATATTTCGCATCTATCATATGAGTACCAAAAAGAAAAAAGCTTATCAAAGTAAATTTATAAAAATAACTTATAACCTTTGTATAAACTTTTTTAACTTATTACAATAAGTTCGGTAAATAAATATTTAATTAAATTATTTATTCAAACACGTCTCCTAATTGGTGGCAGAACATGACCATTTAGTGGGCTTGGTTGAATGCCTTCCTTTGAATTAGAATGTTTCATGTTTTGTGGTTGAAGGGACAAGATCGCAGGGAGACAAACTTTCAAGGGGGAAAATTGAATCTTGAAATTACAAGCACGAATTTTGTTGATTCCAAAGTCGAAGCAAGAAAACTTATAAGAAAGCTCGCAGGAAAGCCAACACACCGTGGAATGATTAAAGAGAGAGATCTAGCGAGATCAAAAAAAGAGTGAGAGATCAGAGTGAGAGATCTTCTTTGTCAAATGATTGAAAGCAACAACACAATTAACGTGTCCATGTGTTACCCATACTTGTATACTAGCCAATTGGTAAAAAAGCAATCCCCAGCATTAATAGTGCATTATTCCATTTTATGATCTGTTTCACTAACGTAGACACTTCATGGCTCCCCTACACGAATGTGATATGCTTTTAGTTGCTTTAGTCAGTTTGGATATATTCCATGTGATATTGTGAATGTGATTGCTTTGCATGCATGGTCTAGGACTTCAACATTTCCCGAGAACTCCAATGTCTTCTCTCCAACGCATTTGGAAGGGCTACCACGCCCAAAAGCAAAAGAGCTACGCACCCTAAAGCAACAACTTACAAATCTTATTTTGCTATAGCTATTACCTTTGTTGTTTTTTGCTTTTTTTTAAGCAACCCAAATATCGTGTTTGGTCCCTTTATCTTTTTCTCCCTCTTTTCCATGAGTTGCTTGCTTCTTTACTTTATATATCCCCCTTCCCGTTCACATGGTTTGCTTACCATGTTCGTGTTTTCTTTCTTACTATAATTTTCAGCAATTATTGTACCCGACCGCCAAAATAAAGCCAGCCATACTGTCAACATGAGGCCAAGTCTCTTGAAACTTGGTGCTTATATATTGGTTAATTAAACATCACCTTGTATATATTCAAAGATCAATCAAACAATATCTGATATCTATAAATTAATGATGTGGGGTTGTGAAAACCTTGCTGAGGGCAACCATCAAGTCACTACTAGGCTGTGGAGAAATTTGGCACAAAACCTTTGGCCATGGCCCATGGCTGGGGGCATTTAATTTGTTTAATGGCCAATGTACAGAACTTTATATAATCGTCATTAACAAACTTTAGGCAAGAATATTCCACAAGTTTATCAAATAGTTTTTAAAACCTGCAAGAGTTTTACATTATCATCAAAATTTTATGATAATCTCGTACATTTTTTTACCTTTCTTTTTATAGGGGAAAAAAAAAAAAAGATAACTCAACTTATTCTTTTCTCTCTATCTTTTAACTGTAAAAGGAGTGTAAAGGAATATGTACAAAATTGTGATATAAAATAACGTAGCCTATATAATGCGAAGAATAATATTATTCACATGTACTTACACACAAATTACTTTATATTTTGTACAATTTTTACTATTTTATTACCTTTAGCCCTACTTTATTTTCTATATATTTATATTGTGATTTATTTATTTTTTATAAGCAAAATAATGTATTAAAAAGAGTACAAAAGGTACTCTAACCCATATACACAAGAATCAGAGAGAATAAGTAAAGAGGCATGCAAATGCATCATAATGAGAAAAGTCATCCCAATAATGTTTACACCACAAACCTCAACTACTATTTGAGGAAAGTCATCCCAAATCATTTATATTGTGATTTTGTCACCTCGATATATGTGAAGTAATGTGTCTCTCAAGAGATGTCTACCAAGCTTTTCTTCCAAATGCAGAATAGCCCTAATTTTCCCCCTACTGAACTGACAAGTTCTCTAATTGTTAGTAGTCCAAGCCGAGTAATTGATCTCACCAGCTATATATATGTGATTCTACAAAATCGCAACTAGGAGGCCTTTGAATAATTGGGGTTTCAAATTATATTTCCTAGAAATCACATTCCCAAAAATGATATGATCAAGATAGTTATTGTTTAGGAAAAATGTTTGATTACCATTTACAATTCATAAAAATATTTTTTGAAATTCTTAAAAAATAATACAGAAGTTTGCTTGATTCATAACCTATGTTCATAGCCTAGGAATATATTTCATAATTCTTAAAATATCATTTTATTGTAATTGTTGAAAAAATGAAACGAAGAAATAAAATTTAAAAACAAGATTATATTATTTTTTTTACTATGGCAAAATTAATATTATAGTCATACTATAAAATTATTTGATGACAATTAAATTAATTTTCTTGCTTTGCTATTTTGGAATAATCTAAAATACAAAGAATTTACTATATCAAACTTATTTTATTATTATCATTATTATAACAAAACGCAAGTGAATAATCTGATTTGTAATTTAAAAAGGTTCATATGATATTCCATTGATTAATAAAAAGGTAAAATATAAAATAAAACATTAAAACTTCACCTGATAAAGTGGTGTTATCGGGTGGGAATGAAGGAATTATTGGTGGTACATGAGTATTGTGATAATTTTGTACAGTGATTATGAGAATGTAACTTTCCTAACCTCTTCCATGAAATAAATACCTACTAAAATATGGGAATATTTCTTCCCTCAAAATAATTGGTTTATAGGAAAAAAAATTTAAGCAAATGTGAAAATTTTACATTCCTACTTTAACAACCTGCTAAGACTTCGAGTATGTTTGGAAGAGTTTATAAAGAGCTTATTTAGACTTATGAGAATATCTTATGAAAATAAACGTATGCAAATAATTTATGATATTCTTATAAGCTCCTTTTAGCCTATTTCAATAAGTTTGTTAAAGAAGTTTATGAAAATAAGCTGTTTTTAACTTATTTAAAAAAAACTTATAGATTAATTCCTTAATTAAGTTGCTTACCCAAACGCGCCATTTATCCAATGTCCACATTCGTGGTTTGAGGTTAATAGTTTTAGAAGTTTATATTATTTATTGTTTATTTATTTGTTGAAATAATGAAGAATTAATTCCATAGTCTTATTTGTTTTTTTTTTTATTCTCATATATGGATAAGAGTACCCTTTTTACTTTTAATCAATATACATTTTTTATTATAAAAAAATTGCACTCTTTCACGATGAAGAAAAGGAGACAATGGAGGTGAACCGACACCGAGAGGAAGCGTACGCAGTTATACCTGAAAGGAAACATGGAAAAGGAAATGAAACATCATTCTTTTCCCCTTGTTTTAAGAATGAGAAATGTTTTTTGAACATAAAAAATTTGACAACAAAAATTGATAACATTTTACATGGTTAATACAATTTAAAAATGTAGTTAACGAAGTGTTAAGTTTGGTTAATGGATATACAAGGTGTTGCAACTCATTAACAATCCACTGAACTTCATTAACCATAATTTTGAACGTTATTAACCAGGATTTTCAAGTGTTCAAATATGCATGTGAAGTTCAAAACTTTGAGCACCTGAAACTCGTGGTTAATAACATTCAAAATCGTGGTTAATGAAGTTCAGCGGATGGTTAATGAGTTGCGACACCTTGTATATCCATTAACCAAACTCAACATTTCATTAACCATATTTTTGAACTGCATTAACCATGTAAAATGTTATCGATTTTTGTTGTCAACTTTTGATGTTAAAATAACGACACTATATCTTGGGGTGGTTCTTTTGTAGAGAGGGTAGACATTCAGGTCTCCCTTTTTCATATTGGTGTATAAACCCAATGGATTGCCTTACAGCTTTGTGGCAATATTGTATGATGTAATGGGTTGGTGTAACCCTTGTACTCCCTATTAATAAAAAAAATTTGCTTATAAAAAAAATGAATATATTGATCAGGTGCTCATACAAAAAAGGAATATATACACTAGCATATATACATGCGAACAAAATTATGCTGTCTTAAAAAATGATGTCTCGATATTCCCTATCAATCAAAGGTTAAGGATATGTATAAATGTTAATGAATTATTATAATTTTATTTTATTAAGTGACAAATTATAATGGGTGGGTGGAAACAGAGAATTAATGTGACATGAGGGAGAGAAGATTTTCATCCATATACATGCATGTTAACCCCATCTGCAAAGCAGCAACCTTGAGTATATTTGCTTTTATGCTTTCCTTCTTTCCTTAACTCTTGGCACTAACGTTTATTATTCTTTCTCAACTTTCTTCCCCTGCTCCTATTATGACTATTCTACTAACCTATTGATTCCCATGCCCAACTTTGAGAGGCTCTACTTTCATGATGATTCCCTGCCACAAATTCGAACCTGTATATCCATATACCTATCTATACGAGCGTGTAGCGCATACATGTATATGTTAATGTTACAAGAGAAACTCATTTATGACGTCGTTCATAAAATACATCCATCTTTCTAACTTCTTTAGCTGAAAAATGCACATTTTTGTCAACGCTGCTTTTCCATTTTTAATATTTGACATATTGCATTTAACAATTTTGTTTTGAAGTATGGTGGTGCTAGAAGTGGCTTGGAGTGAAAGAGTTGGTGACCCTCCTCCTGATTTAGGCTCCTTGCTGCTGAGGGATAGGCTTGGTCTTGATTCTTCTTTGCACTCCTTGTTTTTGTTTTTTTATCTTCCTTACCAAAAAAAAAAAAAAAAAACAGTTTTGTTTTGTTTAGCATAGTGGCAGAAAGTGGAGGAAACAAGAATTATACTTTTTTTTTATATATATAAAAAAGCAGAGTAATGTGCACGTACGGCATAAAAATAACTACAAAACATATAAGGATTTCTTGGACAAGGAAAACCTTTATAGACGTTTATTCGTCATTTTTTTAAGTTTTCCATTAATAACTTTTTAATTCAATATTTAATAATTATATTTCGATATTTCTTCTTCAAACTTTGCAAAGTTTTATTTATATAAAAAAATTAACAATTAACAATAGTGTCATAAATTATTTCTCACTCAAGGTAATTTTATATTAGATTTGATGTCTGAGAATTAATTGTTATTTATTGCATCTTAAGGTAATTGATACTTGTAAATCAGACTTATGACAGGTGCATTTAATGCATATATAAGTAATAAAGGGATAAAGTTCTGAGTATCCAATCCAGAGAGAATAATATATTCACTATTATCAGATTCTTTACAACCCTTATGTTTCTTTTATCACCCAAGGAATATAGAAGGATGATAAAGGATATTCCAACCCTTACATCAAGAATTTATGATCTACAATATTGGTTCATAACGGTATTCAAGATCAAGATTTTACCTTCATCAATTCTACTACCTTATAAAAATCCAAGCCTTCTTCCCTAAAGATTATATCATTCATGGTATCCATAAAGACCACATAGTTGTGAACCATATCAAAAATCATATATATTTAGACCTTTTTCGCAATAGATAGCTTGAATGTTGGATAAAATGTGCTTTGCAATCACTAGTGGAAAATATGCAATACACGATAGGATTTAACATTTGTTAATTTAAAACGGATGATAAAAAAATGTGGTGACAGTACCGTAATTAATTTGTTCGCTAAATGTTACTTTTAACATCTATTATTTGAGTAACATACATTAAAATTCATTAAAATAATAACTTTTAACATTGGTTATTTGAATAACAGGCGTTAAAAGTTGTTTGCAAAGACTTTTAACATCTGTTATTCAAATAACAGACGTTAAAAGTTGTTTCTAAAACTTTTAAAACGTTAAGTTCCGCATGACCTCTTCATTCTCCTGTAACGACTCTCTCTCTAAACCGTTTTCCCTAGAAACCCTCTTTTCCCCTCTGCCACCTTTGCACCACCATCGTCTCCGTCGCTTCAAGCCATCGTCATCTCCATCGTGCCTCAAGGTGTGCTTCTTGTATCCTTTCTCTTCTCCCTCTCTCTTTTCTCTTTTCTCTTGCCCCATTCTCTTCTCTCATTTAGGTAACTGCTCCCCACCGTCGTCACTCTTCCAGCCACCATCTCCTCTTCCATTCGGTCCAGCTTCTAAAGGTAAGCTTCCATTAAAATCTCTTATTTCTCATTTAGGTTTTGCTTAGGCTTTTTTTGTTTTGCTTAGGTTTGATTCTGGTTAATTTGCTTTTGTTTTGCTCCTGGTTTGCTGGTTTGTTTCTGTTTAATTTGATTGCTACTGGCTGTTGTAACACCCCGATTTTCTTATTCTTTTAATTAATCAGTATTTAAGTAATTTTATTTTATTGAAGGCTCTAGAAAATTAAATAAATTATTCCGAGATCATAGTTACGCTCTACGCTATCGTAGGAGGCTATGGTTAAATTTTGGTCAAAAACTCAAACGGGGCCCGGTTTGTGTTTTGTTTTACACTGACAGTATTATTTTTCTGCTCAGATGACCTAATTTTGAATCGTAAACGAAATGATTAGGCTTTAAATAAAATTGCGAACGTTATTGGCGATTTCGAAATTTTTTTAAAATAAATAAGTTTTCACGACTTTCTTGGGGCGAAATACTAAATCGTGAAAGTAACGGGGCTAAAAACGGATGAACATGAAGTCACATCGCCTGGGAAGGAGTGCCTGTGACTCATCACTGTCATCATTACGTTTCTGAAAATATCTAGATATTTATGAGATCTTTTTGTTGAAATGACAATTTTGTCCCTAAAAGAAATTACTCTTTTGCCACAAAATATCTAAAAAAATTTGGGCCTTGGGCCAAAAAGCCCACCAAGGGGGCGGCTACCTAGCCTATAAATACCCCACCACCCTTCCTTTATTTTCTACACATTCCTTCACATCTCTCCTTAATCATTTTCTTCAAACCTCCATTGTTGTCTTCAAGTGCAAGCTTTCTTCTTCACTTTTCTTCAAGCTTCAAGAGGTAAAATCTCTAATACTTACTATCTTTGATCCATAAGTTTCATTCTTCTTCACTTAGTCCTTGTTTAAAACTTCTAAGTTCTAAGTTTAAAAATCTCTAGAAAATCATAGAAAACTCCTGTTTATGTGAAATCAATTTCTATGATCTAGTTTCATCTTTTCTATCACTATCCAAGAGCATGTAATCAAATAACATGTCTAGATATATTTTCAAGAAGGTGGCCGAAACCTATGCTTTGAGAAATCATAGGTTTTGTTTCAAGAGTTGGTAAAGTTTTAACACCTCTAGCTTATTTTTCTAAAAATGGCCGAACCTTAGTCCATAGTAACTAGGTGGGTTTTGTTGGATTGTGTTAATTTCTGATTGTGATTTGTGGTGAAGGAGCAGACCGTGTTCGACCGTTCTAAAGCGTGTACGGTTGTCGGTTGGAGGAGTGAGGCTGCGGCAGTGAGGCTGTGCAGAGGAGCAAGAAGTGCTCGTGAGTTTGTGATCGTTGCTACGTTTGCTATCAGGTGGGGGAAAGAACCACAATATCGTCGGGGAGTCAAGCTTTAAATAATATATATTGATATGCGTAGGGCGACCCAAATCCTACTAGAGGTCGTTTGACCGTTAGGTTGATTTTACTGCATATTGAGGTTGTCTGTGCTGTGATTGAATATTTGGTATATTATATGTGATATGTGTATGATGTCTATTATATGCTATAATTGATTAAATGTTATTTATTTGGAAGTTGATTTTACTGTTGAATATATATTCTGGCTGTTGTTGATGTAATGTTGTGACTGCTAATACCTGAGTAGAACTAGGCAATGATTTCTGATAAATCGGGTGATGAATGTGTAGTGAGAAAGTCGAGGTTATATATATGTCGTAGTACTCAACCTAGAGATACAGTTAATCTGTTGATGTTATGATATGAGTTGATACCCAGTTAAGTCGGATGAAAGTTTGTTGTGGTTGTTTATGAGTCGTGGTTGAGACACTAAGTGTTGATCCTGAGATGAGTCAGTGAGATTCATGTTGCATAGTTGTTGTTCATCACTGTGTTGGCATACGGGCGATTCCGATCTTACCTGCGGGGAGATGGTCGTACAGATTAGATTGGCATTGGGGCGATTCCGATCTTGCCTGCGGGGAGATGGTCGTACCGATTAGATTGGCATGAATTGTAGACGGACGGGCGAATGTCCTGACCTGGCCTGCGGGCGGGGGGATATGTCGTTGCCGTAAGTCGAGTTGTTAACAGAAGGGCGAATATTCCGACCTGGCTTGCGGGCGGGGGGATATGTCGTTGCCGTAAGTTATGTTGTGGGCGGGCGATTGTTCCGACCTAGCCTGCGGGCGGGGGAATATTGTAGCCGCGAGTTGAGCCTGAGGGCTTTTGACCGAAACCTGCATTACGGGGGGTGGCACAGAGATGAACGAGATATCTTGATCTGTTGGAGATGTCGCGTCGTGATCGCGTCCATATAGTTGTTAGTTGCATGAGTGTAAGAGACAGTAGTTAAGAGAGAATTATCTGGGAGTTGTTTGGCTATTACTGTTGTGCTATGAGTATTGCTATCCATATAGATTATTTTATATAGCCGTTTTCCCATATATAATGAATTGCTATTTCTTATCCCCTATATTTTCTATGTCGTATTTTATTATTCTCGACTGTACAAGAAGATCCTGTTGAGGATTTGCCGGAGGAAATTGATGGTACACCTGTAGAACCAGATGCTGGCGGGAGAGCCCTGGATCCCGGTGCTGGAGGACTTTAGATATTGGGGGATAGTAGTCGTAGTTGTTATGGCCAGTATTTGGATTGAGTGACATGTATTTTTGGGGCCAGGAGAGGAAGTCGTCTGTACTTTTATTTCCGCCACTATGCTTTCAGTTTTTATTTGTGGCGTACTCTGAAGTCTTTTATAATTGGTATCGGTTATTGTAGGCTCTACTGATGAAGTCCATACTTTTATATGTATGACATATCATTTTGTGGTATCAGTGTTGGTTGTTTTATTATTTCCTCATTTTTATATTCCCACGCTGCACTACAACGTTAAGAATTTGAGTTCGGGTTACCAATGGGACCTTCGAGGAAGGGGTTGTCTCAGCTGTCTTTCGAATTCTCATTTAGGTTTTGCTTCTGTTTGAAATGGTTTTCATTTAGAGTAAAAGGAGTTAAATAGCTAGGTTTAAAATGGTTTTGTTTCTGAAATGATTTTGCTTCTAAAAGTAGTGTAGAACACTATTTTGCTTCTGTTTTAGAAATGGTTAAATAGGTTTGAAATGGTTTTGCTTCTAAAAGTAGCTGTTAATGTACAATCTAATGATTATAAAACTTTCTTCACAAGTAAGTGTAAGTGAGGAGATGGCTTAGGTTTACAGTTTGCTTTTGTTTTGCTTAGGTTAATTTGCTTCTAGTTTTTGCTTATGTTTAAAGGTTAGGGCCGGTATTAAATGTTAGCTAGGTTTAGGATAATGCCATGAAATTGTGTATGCATAGTAGGCTTATCCATGTTAAAGTATCCAATTTTATTTGTCCATGTCATTAATCCTAATTTATTATTATTTTGTATAAACAGGAATACATATGGATGATTCAGCAGGCATCCCTCATTCACAAAGTGGGTCGGATAGTCTGCCTTCCAAAAAAAGGGGTAGACGAGCCATAACTTTGAAAAGTTTGTCCCTAGCTAGGAATAATATACGAGAAGCTTGGGATCCAGTTTGATGTATCTACATTATTTAAGCATATTATCATCCACTAATTCCTCATTTTTGTTCTGCAATTAATGTAGATAAAATGGGAAGTGCCGAATAGGGATGAACATAAGAAGAAATGGTTTTCTCATATGGCTAAACGTTGAACGGGGTTTAAGTCTATGTTGGGTCATAAGTTCATATTTGGAGAGAAGGCCGACGAATCTCCTCTTAAGACTTACCCATTCTTTAATCAGGAGATGTGAGATAAGTTTATTGCGAGCCGAGGCGAGCCTGTGTTTCTGGCTAGTTGAAGTTAATATTTTTTTATAAAAAGCCAACCTAATTAATTTATTTATTTAACTAAATTGAGTACGTGCTATTTGTAGCAGGCAAAAAGGAGAAATGCTAGTTTTAATTTTCTTTCATTTCCTTTCCTCTTCTATCAAATAACTAAATAATCATCTTATTTTCTATCATTTTTGTCTCCTCTCATTTTCTTTCCTTTCACTTTCTTTCCTAAATCAAACATAGCATTACTCTTTTAATAATTACCTTATTTTTTGAAAAAAGGTTAATCAAATTTGCTAGCTAACTCGCAAATCTGCATGCACAACTCATTTAACCCATAGTAAGAAATCAAACATGTAAAGGAAAGAGCACTATTATGTAATTCGAAAAGTTTAATTTATGAAATCTGTGGACTAATCAAAATAAAGAAAATGACTATGCATATCGAAACAAACAAATTAGAAGGACAATGAAACGGAGTAATTTAGAAGTGATAGATTGATTTCGTATGCCGTTTCATTGACTTCCTTTTCGTATCGAATAACATTCTCCTTAAAAGAAAATAACATTGCTATTTTCTAACCAAAAATGATATTTTGACATCAAAATAAGATAATAACATGTGACACTGTATTTTGAATGATGTTTTGAAATAATAAATTAAAATAAAAAATAAAAAAATTAATATACAAATATTATATCGTATAAATATTTGATATTGGACAACAATTTTATTATTGAAATTTTCACAACTCTTTCAATGAAAAGACTTCGTGCAGTTCTGATAAATTTAATATTAACCAATCAAAATGTGTATGTGGCGTGTTGATGTCAGGAGAGAAAAAAACTGTTCCCAATACGTGTTTAACAAGATGAATAGTGTGAATTTCTTTTTACTACTGTGTAGCATTTTTTTAAAAGAAAATGGTGCTTAAATCTTTATTGAAATCCAATTGTTTCGGGGACCCATCCAAACCTCCATCACACAAAAGTGAATGTGACCTTTGACCCCACAACCATAGTGCCCACTGACTCAAAAGCCATGCAATGTACACATACGGTTTTCCCCCCAACCATACGTTTTCAGACCATAACACCCCTACAAAAAATCCTTAATTACAGGGCTTTACCCCACAGCCTCTTCCATAAATATGAGTCTCCTACGCTGCCTTTCTTCCCTTTCTCCCTCCTCTCGTCCACCACCCTCTAGTTACCATATTCCCTGTCACTCTGCCCCCAGCCATGCTCTCAGCTCTCCCTCCCTCCGACCCTTTTCTCCCAAACCCATTCTCCCCCTTCAGCAGCGGTTTCACGCCATGGGACTCCCCTGCCCCTGACCTTTTCTCCGCCATCAAACCCATCAACCCTAACCTTAATCCTAAACCCATCACTTCGAGTTCCGGTTCAGACGAACCGAACCGAACCCATGTCAAGCCGAAACGAGACTCCATTAATGAACCGGACGACTCGGTTATGGACGAGAGAAAGCGGCGGCGCATGATATCGAACCGGGAATCCGCCCGGAGGTCGCGGATGCGTAAGCAGAGACACCTTGAGAACCTACGGAACCAGTTGAACAAGTGTAGAATCGAAAACCGGGAACTAAACAACCGGTTGCAGTTCATCTTGCACCACTATAACCGCGTACGAACCGAAAACGAATGGCTCCGGTCCGAGCAAACCGTGCTCCTCCAAAAACTATCAGATTATACACAAATTTTGGTTTTCCAACAATTGCAACCTTTCTCATCTGCATGGCCATGCAATACTACGGTCACGATAGAATAAATCTTGATCTTGATTAACGAAGTAAATTAATCATAATACGATCTCTGTTAAGGTTAAAACTCTACGACAAGTCGTCTTAATTAATTTGTCTATGTAAATTATCAAAGTAGATAAAGATGATAAAGGGTGCGTTTTTTCGTTTTTGTTTTTTTCATTTTTTTTTTTTGCTGGAGGGAAAATAGAACGGTTTTGGAAAATATTGTTGATTTTTTCAAAACCAGAAGGGTTATATTAATATATATTTTCGATTATAATTATATTTGTGTAAATTATTAGCAGGCCGTTTTTGTTATTCTAGTATATATATGAGTTGTTTCTGTAGTTGTCTGTTTATCAAAATCACTTCTTTGATGCATGAATCATCACTGGTGCTGCGGAGTCCAAACTCAAAACAACCCTTATATATATATATTAAGATATGAATCAAACTGCCACACAATTCGTGTTTATTCTTTTATAAAGCTACAGAAGTTAGCCGATGACACCTAAACCGGGGGAAAGGGGAGAGAAAGAAGAAGAAAAAACTCTGATGACAAAATGCGATTAAAAAAGTGCAACCTGTAAAAACGCACTAAACATGAAAAAGTCTAATTTGCCCTACATGGGGAAGGACTTATAATTAACTACAAAGGTATTATACATGGGCAATACCGTCCTTCCGTTTTTTTATGGCATATTTAAATGTAGTTGCAGTATTAGCTGGCAAATGATAAAGCGAAATCTTTTGGTCAAGCAATGATCTATTAATGGTTCCTCGATGTCCTAATGCACTTTCCTTTTAATTTTTCTATTGAATGTCAACTGAGAGTTTGTTATTTGTATTTAAATGGTATGTAATGTAATTATAAAGGAGTTTTACAATGGCATGGAATAATATTTTGATAAATCAGTATTATGGTTGGTTCTTCACTTAATTATATATTAAAATAAGAATACAAATGTCAAAATGTTAATAGATGTTAGTGTAAAACTTTTTATACCGACAATACATATTACTTTGTTCCTTATTATTATCTGGGTTTTTGACTTTTTGTAATATAAAATAATATTATTTTATGGATTTAATTGTTATACATAAGTAATATAAAAAAAAATTTATATTGCCAATCAATAATAAATTATAACATCATAAAAAATATTTCACTTTAATCATAATTTCTTTCAAACTTAATCCCTCTTTTTCTTTAAGAGAATAATCAAGTTGATTGAAATTACCATGGAACTTTAGCCAGTAATTAATAATATAAAGTGGTTGATGACTTTATGCTCAAAAATTTTAGCAAACAGAGGGGCCAGAGGTTATAATCCAAGACGTAACCCAATCAATGATCTATAAACAAAGTGCATTCCTCACTCCAAATTTGATTATCTTACCACATATATAATAATGGAGTTGAGACTCGATATTTGTCTAGTAAACAGACACGCTCCCCCTCCCCACTTACTATTTTTTGGTAACAAAAAATAACATCATATTTCTCCCCACTTACTTTAATGTGAGTGTATGAACATCTGAATGTCATATATTTTGAAACAATTGGGGCATGTTACCCGTGTTATTTGTAAGCTAATTTTAATTTACAAGAAATATAACGGAAGGCTGATGATCAATCACCTCAATTAAGAATTATACTGACATATGATAAAAATTAAAAGAGCTCTAAAAGAATAACATCATTTGGTATGGATCGAGCTTCATAAATAAGGAATCGTAAAGTTCAACATTTTTCCAAAATTCAGCAGCTACCAAAGCTTTTATGAGAATTTTAACTGAAAATTTTCGGGGACCAATTAATTTTTAGTCCCTGAAAGAAATAAATTAATCATTTAGTCCCTCAAATTTATAAACGTTGAACACATTAGTCCCTAGGTTTAGTTCTAACGTCCATTTACTTGCCTACGTATCCCATTAACCATCATACTTCACTCGTTAGTGGTTCTGCGTGAGCTATGACGAATTTACTCTGTGATAAACGAATAAAAAGTGAAAAAACATGCACAATCTTAAAACCCACAATACCTGAAAATTATGCACTTTTTTCCACTTTTCATTCATTTTTCACGATGAAAATTAGTCATAGGTCGCGTAAGACCAGTAACGGGCCAAGTTAGATAGTTAGTGGGATACGTAGGCAAGTAAATGGACGTCGACACTAAACCTAAGGACTAATGTGTCTCGCGCTTGTAAATTTGAGGGACTGAATGGTTAATTTATTTTTTTTCAGGGACTAAAAGTGGGTCTCTAAAAATTTTCAGGGACTACTTTGGGCCTTCACTCTAAAAAAATATCAGCAAATACTAGACCTTTTAAATGCTTATTAGATTGAAATGAGTTCTATGAATATTGGTTTGCTTACCAGAAACATTAGCATGTTTTCTTGGTTGTGTAATTAAGGTTAGTTTTATTTGTTTGTTTCAGTTAATATTTGACCAAAGCCTTAATTAGTTTATGGTTTGAGATTCAATATTAATGAGTATGTGTATTGTTTTAAAGTATCGCTCATTATATTGAATCTTGAATTATTCAAGTTGGACAGCATGCGAATTAAGAAACTTTTCCTTCATTGTCATATCTTATACTTAATAAAATGTCAGTCTGATACATTTCTTTTTTATCTCCGGGGGTGCATAGGTCTCCTTGTGATTACGAATAACATGAGGACTTTGAGGCCAAGTTGTCTCAGCTTAGGCCTCAAACAGCCACTACAATAAATTTGCCATGTACCTACAGACTCCTTTGGTAATAGTCGTTAAAACTGTAGGTATAGGTATTAGTGTTACTCAAACCGTAGGTAAAGGTAGATGAGCCGT
This sequence comes from Ammopiptanthus mongolicus, assembly GCA_039655645.1. Taxonomy (NCBI): domain Eukaryota; kingdom Viridiplantae; phylum Streptophyta; class Magnoliopsida; order Fabales; family Fabaceae; genus Ammopiptanthus; species Ammopiptanthus mongolicus. The sequence continues at coordinate 11,389,934 of CM077343.1, read as the reverse complement.
AGGTAAAGCCTATTGACAGTCAAATACAACTATAGGTAAATATATGTGGATCGTAGGTAAAACCTATAGTGACAATCATTTTCTGTTGTTATTCGTCGCTCATAATGAACGGTTGGACTTGCCGTAGGTGAATGTTAGTTTTACATATACCTACCGATTTTGAACATATAGTAACAGATTTTGTCTGTCACTGAAAGACAAAATTCTTATAGTGAGCCTCTACTGAGGGTTCCTCTTCCATTGTTGCTAACCCGTCGAAGGAGAAGCAACTTCAGATGCAGTTGGACCAAGCCTATTAGCGGCAAGAAGAAAGGTCGCATTTACAAGGTTGGAGTCCTCTCTTGTAACTACCGGTGAGGGGCCTTCAACATTTATACTCAGCATTTCACGACAATCCAGTTGCTGCAGCCAACGCCCTTAAGAGTCCGACGCGATTGTCGAGCTAGAAAATGAGTCGCTTATAGCGAGGCAGCACAGCAGGCCGCCATAGAGGAGAGTCGTCACTTAAAGGAGATTGTCCAGTAATAATAGTGCAGATAAACTTGTTGATGTTGGTTGTCTTACGGCTCATCCCACTCGATGCGTTAGTATCGCCGCAGTCCACGAAGTAGTCGGAACAAACTAACAGCCCACTGAGGAGGAGGAGTCTCTAGATGATCGGTTGCCCAATTATGGGCATGATTATTAGATTATGTTACGTTTTATGTATTTATTATATTATATTTGGGTTGTGTTTTTTATACATTATTTATGTTTTACATTTATATTTGACTCATTTGTATACATTTTTAATTTTTTATATTTAATTTCAATTCACTTTTATTTATAATTTCAATTTTTAAATTTAAATTATTTTTTAATATTCAACTTTTATTTATTTGCATCCAATTTTTTTTTTTTAAAATATAGTTTTATAAAATTTACTGATGGCCTATCTATCGAAAATTTGTATATTAGCGAAAGAAAAAGTCGTCGAATATGTTTTACATTATCAATGAAAAAGATCGTCGGTAATTAGGAACACATTATGGATGGCATAGTCCATCTGCAATGAGGAACATATTACCTGCAGATTTCCCACGGGAAGGTCGTCAAAAACAAGTGATTTACTGATAGTTAAGTGGCTGTCAGTAATTTGTCGGTATATTCACGTTAATGACATGTTTTTTGCGTTACTGACAAGTTTTGGTGGTTGGTAATTCACGTTTTTATTTTAGTGTTTCAGATCATCAATCAAAGGCAACAAATAAACATCAATAGCAGTCTTCGGATTAGATGGACCCAATATATGATAAGTAAAAAACATATAAGATTTTGACATACACATTTGAGGAGGAAGAATTTACAGGGTAACAATTACCGACCAAAAAGAATATGGTGAAGATGACGCGTGAATATAAGGGGTAAACCATCGGTGCATAACCAAGATGTACATTCCAAGTATCATTAGAAAATCATGATATACCCTAGTGAAGTGCTTCCAAACTTCCCCATCAGATGGATGACGTAACACGTCTAAACTTCTTCTGTTATCGTAATGCCAACTCATTTGTCTTGCAACTTTCATTGATGCAAACATTCTTTATAACCTTGGAATTATTGGCAAATAGAACATCGACTTTATTGTAACTATTTTGTGATTACCCATCCCAGTATTGCGAGCTTGAGAACTCGGTGCATGACAAGATTTGCATCACTCAACCCTCAATATGGTATCATAATCATTGTCATAATAAAGCATGTTGTCGTTCACACAACAATCAATCCTTTTAGCCTTCAACCCTAACTTTGATAGTAACTTTTTTGAATCACAATATTTTTTTGGTAAAAACCCTTTTACAGGTGTTACGTCCACAAGCATTTAGGGAAAAAAAATCCAAACACTTTTCAGTAACATTCCTATTAGACTTTGCAAGCTAAAAGCCTCATCGATATTGATAATTTAGAATCCATGAACCATTCATATAATGCACTACGCCAAATTATATATTAAGTGCCGCACCTTTAATAGCGTTTATAAGTGAAACACTATTAAAAAAGAGGCGGAGGATTTTAGATAGCGTTTCCTCAAGAAAACGCTATTCCTGATCCCAGGAATAGAGGAAGCGCTACCTAAAGTCAACATTAGATAGCGCTTCCTTGAGGAAGCGCTGTTATAGATGCATTTTAGATAACGCTTCTTCTAGGAACCGCTATCTATTCCCATTTTCAAATGTTTTTAATTAATCAGTTACTAAAACTTCTCACTAAACACTTCCCTCCTCACTTCACTCTGCGAACCCCTAGTTCCTTGCCTCCTCCTCGCGCAAACCACCACCACCACCACTATGCGAACGCCACCATCTCACGCATCTCTCCGCCGCTCCACCGTTGCCTGCTAGCTAACTCCTTCCTCTGCCACTCTCACTCTCTCATCTTAGTCACACTAAGAACGACGCAAGTACTTCCCCTCCTCACCTCCTCACCACCATTTGGTTTATCTCCTTCCCCCGTTTCTGCTTCACATTCATATGGTAACCTAGGATTTTAATATTCTTATGATTTGATTGTAGATGGTAACCTAGCATTTTCTCTGAAAGAGCATTTTCTTTCATTAACACAACCAGTGCATTAAGCTACTCAAAGGTCCCACATTCTCAGTAAGCCATCTACCCCATAACTGTACTGTTCAATTTCCTTCAAGCTCTTTATCGTTGTCTTGTAATTTTGGATAGCATTGTTAGCACAGAAACTTTTGATTGCAAAATATGTGTTTGATTAAGCTGATAAATTCATTTATGCATTATTAATATAACCTGTTTGAGATTTATGTTACTCATTTGAAAGTCATTAACATGTCAGGATCATTTGATTGAATGTATTCTAAATTATCATGGTTTATGAGAAGTGATAATTGTTGGATAAAGTAAGTTTGAGAACCTGCTTGCTTCATTTTTTTTTTCTTTTTCAGTTTTTACATAAAAAATTTGAACTAGTGTGAAATAATAAATTTGAGTATATTGTGAATGTGCAATGTGTATGTGAATTTTCTAGTTGATTATGTGAGCAAGGAGAAAGCCATATCTTTTTTTTTTTTTTGGGTGCTTATAGCGTGGCAGTGCATAGCTCCTATAATTTATGACAATTTCATGTTTGCATTCTGTAAATTATTTGATTGTTGAGCATTTAAAATGGGGGGAGAAAGTGAGACAATTTTTCCTTATGCTGCTGCAGTTCTCTTGTTGTTGCTACTAATGATATTTATTTTTTTTATATAAACTTTGCTTATTACCCGCGTATATTTTTCCTTGAACCATGAACTATCTTTGTTCCTATTATTTTTAATAACAAAAATATTACTTGTGATGTTAGGGGTGTTGTTGCTTAAAATGTAATCTTGGTTTATGCTATCACAATAAGCATTTTTATCGATATACATGCATTGATTTGTGCTCATGTCTGCTTGAGTTCAGTTTTGGTTCTGTTGTTGGTCTTTACTTGATTTGAGCAAACTTGGATTTTGGATTCTCTCAGGCTGCTCGGCTTCACTCTGGTACACATATATGTTATTCCCCTGTGTTTTATAGCAGTAGGCATGTTTATTTTTTTTATTGGTATGCACATGCATTAAGCTTAGTTTCCTATTCAGCAATATACAACTTGTTCTTGAATTGTCCAAAGTGGACACTCTAAGATTGTAAACTTCACATTCAATACATATTATTGTATGTCTTAAATATTACTTCTGATCTAAGAAAATTTCATTGGTTTGTATTTTCACATTGTTCTTTGGGTACAGGTGCACCTAAGGATACTACGTTCTAAGGTTCATTAAGGATATCATCTCTCATAACCAAATTCAAATCCCATCGTCGATACATAATTTCGGTTTAATTACACTTACATTGGACCATTTGAATATACTTTGTTTCTAACTTAATTTACTTTTCCTATCGCATGCAGTACTTTCCCGATAGTAAATATGACACATGCACTGATAATCAAGTATTTGAAATTTTGGATGAGTGGTCTAACTATATTATTATGGATCAAGGTAATTAAGTTTGTCCTTTTAGTGTTATATTTAAGTTGTGAGTTTTGATTAGATTGAATTATGTACCTCAAGTTCATTTAACAGCTTAATTTGTCTCAAATTTTGCAGGTTGATGGTTTGCTGACGTTTTGGGTGCATCATGACTTTTTGGTATAGGCTATAGCTAGTTGTTTGAATTTGTATATATGTGTACTAGAATAGTTTTTGTTAATTAGTATAGTCCATGTTGATTGTAACATTAATATTGGTATGTGTTGTAACATTTGTAATGAATGAAATGAATTTATGTATATTGTGTCAATTTAGCTCTTCCTTGAGGAAGCGTTATCTAAAACCAAGTAATAGATAACGCTTTCTCAAGGAAGCGTTATCTATTCCTGGGTTTTAAATAGTGTTTCATTTCCTATCTACTCCTGGGTTTTAGATAGCGCTTCCTTGAGGAAGCGCTATCTTTTCTACTTTCCGTAGCACTTTTTCAAAACGTCATTATTTGTTCAAACTTTTATAGCGCTCGATTTAATAGCACTTTTAAGCACTATTAAATGCCAAAAATAAACGCTATTAAAAACCTTTTCTGTTGTAATAATGGTTTATTTGTTTCAACTAACAAGTTATAAAACATTTGAGCGTCTCCATTCGGTGTCTCTTCCAAATTACCCGACTCATACACATTGAATGACTCATGCATCATAAGAGCATCACTCACAATCTGCTGGATTAACATAAATTGTTCCTGATAACTCATATTAACATGCTACTCAGGGGTGGCCCTGAGAGTATGCGGGATGTGCGACCGCACAGAGCCCCATTTTTTAGGGGGCACCAATTTTTTTTTTACTTAGTGTGTGTGTGTGTATATATATATATATATACATATCTTTTTTAAAAATAAAAAATTATATAATTAACAGACATTTAATTGTTTTCCTAATTCATGCATAGCTTATAGAATAATATTAACTATTCCCGTTACTATTGCATCTACTGAGAGGAGTTTTTCAAAATTGAAATTGCTAAAATCTTATTTGCGATCTATAATGTCGCAAAGTAGATTAAATCGCCTTGCCTTGATTTCTATTGAAAATGATTGTTTAAAGAATCTTGATTATGAACAGATTATTAATAATTTTGCAGCAAAAAATGCAAAGAAGATGATATTCAAAGATTAGGAGGGCGTCACTTTCTTTCTTTAGCCCTTGTGATTCATGTGCTATCGGTGGATGATGTTGTTGGTGTGGGATGCTACTCAGATTGCTACATGTTCGGATTAATAGATACATGTATAACTCTACTTTTGCAATAATTCTATTGTAGTTTTGGTTTGGTTTGAGCTTTTCAATGTTGATGTAATCTTTAACTTTTCTTCTATGATATTTTATTTCACTTGAGGTTATATTAAAATAATTAATGACTAGTTTTTTGCACCTCTTTTATTTTGAAAGCTATATACATTTGATAATCATATATATATATATATAGGGCACCAATTTCATAGTTCGCACAAGGCACCCAAAATTTTAGGGACGACCTTGATACTACTTGAAGCACCCGTACAACTGTCATTTCCCCTATATCAGTTTGTGACACTACTTCACTATGATCAGTCTAAATCCAATAATTAGTCTGGAATCCATGACTATACAAGTGGACCCTCACCTCATCATTATGCAAACCCTCACCTCATCATTATGCAAAATTTGAGTACAACCGCATTTAATACATGGAAATCTAATCCCTCATTCACTTATATAATAAACCTATTGATGAGCTTTGTTAATGAACTTTGAAATCTCACCTAGAAAAGATTATTTAATACCCATTTTTCTCCGAAATAACCTATCATAAATCCAACTATGATTCGAAGGATCACAATTCTTGTTCGGCATATTCAAAACAAAGCATATATATTTAAATATGAAATTTTGGCAGTATACCAGCTTATATATTGCATGTTGCCTTAAAATTAATTCTACAAAAACACTTCATATATATACCCTCGGCAGCATGCCCTCTAGCATGCCCTCTTAAATATGGCATGCTCCCTAACAATTTAATTGCACACATCAACCAAACAAGTATGTATGAAATGTAACGTCTTGGAATATTACACTGAAATAGATAATTAAGCAAATATAATTATCCATTCAAAACATCAGAAATTAAGATAAATTAAAATTTTTAATTTATTACATAATTACTCATTAAATTATTTAATAAAATCAATACAATTCTTTAATATCAGTTTTAGTCTCGAAACATGGGCAACTAAAAACACCATAAATAAATAAAACAAACGCTACATCTAAAGTCTTCAAGACTCCAAAGTCTTCACCAAGTCACTGCGTCATCTCTAACATCACCAGTGAACTCTGAAAGACAAAATCACTATGGAGATTTATAATTCTAGAAAGCAAACATAGTTCTAAAAGATTTTCGAAAAGATGTTGCTTTCGGTTGGCGCGGTAGGGGGAAAAACAACCATAGTAATCCGCCATTTTCAAAATAATACAATATCAAAGTATTTTAAATAATAAAATAAATAAACCATAGCATATACAATCACATCAACAACCAATCATATGAATGCAATGACATCTCATTGCCTTCTCCATATAGGAGGCCTTTTGTCATCGTCTGGCATTAGGGCAATATGTCATTGCTACGAGTAATAGGCCCATTGTTGTCTTTACGAAGAAGGTATTCGCAACCTTGTAGTGTCTCACATTGCCCTCCCCATGTAGGAGGCCCTTTGCCATTGCCTCGCATTAGGCCAATATGCTATCACTACGAGTTAAACATTTTGCATCTATATGAAGGAGGTATCCATAACCTTGCAGTGTCCCACATTGTCTTCTCTCTGAAGGAGACCCTTTGCTATAGCCTTGCATTAGGTCAATCAGTCATCGCTACAAGTTAGACTCTTTGCCGTCTCCTCGAAGGAGGTATCTCAGTCAAACATACCTATTATATAGGGAACTCATACATGAACATTATTCCAAGCTAAACATTAAAATACAACAATTAAATCATATTAAAGGTTGAAACCTAGGATTGGAAACAACATTATCATATTGATTCACCAATCATGAAAAACCCCTAATTTCCAAATAACATTCATACTCATATGAACCCTATCATAAACATAATCCACAAGTATTAGGCTTCTCTAAAGTGAACAAAAATGTAAAGTGAGAAAGTAAGGGTGTATCCACCATTGATTAGTTAAAGTGGGTTGAGATCTCAATACACTTTAACTAATCAAGGGTGGACGCACCCTTACTTTATCACTTTACCCTTTTATTCACTTTAGAGGAGCTTTATCCAGTCTACAATTACATAACATTGATTTTATCTAGTCACATTAACCATCAAGAGAGTGACAAAACATCAGTATAAACATTGATTACAAACATGGTGGCTTCTTTGGTGCACCAAACATAAGTGGGTGTATGCTGCACCCCATTTGAGTTTGCCCATTTGTTGACTTTCAATTTGTTGTAGCAAGTTTTGGGGTTGATGGTCTTTTTATAAGTACTCTATTTTGGGTTGTTAGTCCCCTATACAGTAGAATTTAGGCCCAGTAAAAAACCCACCACTAATGGATGGACCTAAATACTGGGTCATCCATACCCAAAAACTTTGTCCTCCCTACCCGGCACGTCAACCGTTGGATCACCTCACAAAACTCCATCACAATGAACCATCCATCAATGCATTTATCAAACCGTTAACAATAACAAACATATTTTCTGGAAAACACTGCAAACAACAATTTATCATCTACTTGCAGCTGATTTACATCATTTTAAAACAACATTAAAAAACATCTCCTTCAGCCAAGGTCTATCTACGCCTTGTCGAGTATACGAGACATCGTACGACCAAGGTGAATCTACAACCAAGGGAATGGGGACAATTACCCCCACTAGGCGAAAAAAAATTGAATTACAATATTTAATAATTTTGATTTTGCCCCCAAAAAAACATGTCAAATTATTACCTAACTTTTGATAAGAACGAAAAATATTTTTGTAATCTATCATCTTTTACTTAATGAATTGTTTCTCATTTCTCACATATTGATGTATGTTTCACATTTAAACCAGACTATGTCATATCTTGTCTATTTAATATCAGTTTCTTTATTGCTTATACATATATATTTATAATATTTTTCTTTAGTAAAAATATTTATAGATTATTTTTTGCCCTCACTAACCTAAATTTCTCAATTCATCCCTGCGTACGACGTTACGAACTCGGCTAAACAACAATAGGCAACAAATGAAGATTGACTCCACTATACTCCATCGAAAAGGGTAATATCCATTCATTTTCCCGTCTTCTTTGATGATAAACATTTGTTCTTTTTTATTTTATTTCTCACACAATGATTGCCTAAATAAATAATTCAAACTATGGTGGCCTCAATTGAAAGACCAAACACATCTGACAAATAACTTGCTAAGTCGGTCACACATAACCTAATAGTCAAGTTAAATCTACTCTAAGTCTTTAATGCAGATCCAACAGCCAGGATTTACTCACCAAGAGGTGAGCATGGATGCATCCCATTTTGCGGGATACATAGTAGACACCACTTACAAACATACGTATTTCCCTTTTGCGAAGATTATAAACCAAATTCGCGGGAAAAGCACCATCTGCCGCACCCTATTGTGATTCCTAAAAAGATTAGTACAAAAGTGAAATTCCTCTTAACATACTAATTCAAATATGTATTAAATATTTATTTATAAAATTTTTAACGTATAATTATATATAAAATTTAAGAAAACTCGTGCATTTCACATTGAAATAACTAGTACATTGTAAACCGTTACTTAAATTTTACAATTTTAGTCAATTTTCCAAAAAAAAAAAAATATTTGGATACATTATTTAAAATTGTATTCAGCGAAACATGCACCTGACAAATGACAAATAAGTGTATCGTTTCTTATGATTAAATGAGACCCAAAGATTTTTCACATCAATGTTAAATTTAAAATAAAGCCCCGATCCCAAAAACATCTCTCCTTCTTTCATTTCAATTAGAATTGAGCCAGTTAGTGGGGTTAGGTATGGGTTACACCCATTTTAAATCATCAATTCATCAGTCATCACTCTCAAAAGCAATATTTTGAGAGCATGACTGTCTCCATCTTTGTCTTGGCTTGGTTCCGTATGCCCTTTCTTCACTTCCAAGTCCCACTGTGGCCTACAAGCTTTCTTTAAAGTAATACGAAAACCAATTTAGAAATTTGAAAAAATTTCTATGACCTAATTTTTTTTACAAAACTACGATTTGGTTGCTGTAGCTTAAAAATAATTACTTTAAATTGGAGGCTAACTACATAAATTTATTAGAGATATGATTTTGTTTAGGAAAGTTAAAAGATTAATTATATTTGGGATTTAATTGGTACACAATTGATGTAAAGATTTTTTTTACATAGTTTATATTAAAAGTCACACATAAGATAATATATAATTAGTTAATAACTTAATATAGTAAAAAAAAAATTACATTGATAGTGTATCAAATTAAACTCATATTTTATGAGTATATTATTGATTTTATTTTATCACAATCACCTAAATTATGTTCATCCTAAATTTTAAAATATAATAAAATTCAACTTTTAAATTTTTGGTCTAAATTACACTTTGAACCAATAAAATCTAAAGAAGATTCCATTATTAGGGGATAAAATATTTCTAAATGAAGAAGGTGGCCCAAGGCACTGGCATCACGGGTTAGAGGCCAACTTCCAAGCCCAATACTGGTCATATGTCCCTATCTGCCAGTCAAGTGGTTTTTTATGCCTCACTATTGTGGATTTTTGCTTTAAATTAGTCCAAAAGTTGGTAGTTCACTTTGTCATTACACGACTATCACAATGATAGTGTTGATCAATAAACACAAAAACATCGCTTTCTATATTGATTGTGGCATGGAGTGTGCTCTATTACAGTCACAAATTAGTTCTAAAAAGGAAAAAATAATAATAGATATATTAAATAAGCATGTAGTAGCACGCCATATATAAAAGAGTAAAGATCAAAATTGATCTTTAACCCAAAAAAAAAAAAACACAGTGATATTTTGGTTTTTGAGAAATGAAAAATATCAATTTGGTCCTCAAGAATATAAAATACGGGTTAAAATAATCCCTCATAGGACTAAAATATCCTTAAAAATTACTCTAAAAAAGACTAATTTGACCTGCATTCAATATTTTTGAAGACCAAATTGATATTTTCATTTCTCAAGGAACAAAATGTCACGGTATTTTTTTGTCAAGAATCAATTTGGGCATTTACTCTATATAAAAAGCATGTGATTGTGACTCAAAGAGTAAGAGCACGGGGAGCTAGACAATTATGCTTAATACTAGGGCTACTCAAGTGAGATGAGTGTGTTGTTGTGAGACTGAAAGGAATAAATCTGAGCCATTAAATCATATATGGATGGTCATGATTAGAAGTTAGTTTGTGGTCATATGATCAATTAAAAAAGTTACATAACTTTGTGTTCTAATATTGGTCATTCATGTGTGATCTAAAGGTCCGGATTTACTTCTCTCATCTTTCACAATAACATATTGGTCTCAATTGAGTTGCCCCATATATATATATATATATATATATATATATATATATATATATATATAACACATGACACTGCAAAAAAAACAATTTCAGTGATCGATTTTTTCGAACACTAAAGGTTAATCGATCGTTAAATAGCTTAGTGATTGAATTAACAACCCATGTATAGTGGTGGCTAAAATCTTAATCGCTAAGTCATTTAGACACCGATAATGTCGATCGCTAAATAACTACTGTTGTAATTAGTCGCTAATATATAATAAGTGGTCGCTAATTGTTAGTCACATGTTCTTCTTGAAGATCAACTTAGCGGTCGTTATGATGGTCGTTATGTCATCATGCAAAACATTTGCATAATCCAAATTAGCGACTAATTTAGTGCTTTAGCGGTTGCTAAGTATAATATACTATTTAGTGACTAATTTATTCTGTCCGTAAAAGCCAAATAAAGTTTATAAAAATTATTAATGAGTTAATATTATGATATATTTTTGATTAAACTAAATATAGTTTTTTTTAAACCAAAACTAAATATAGTTATAGTAACGATTTCTTACTTTATACTCCCTCCGGACCTATATATAAACAAAAAAAACTAACTTCACACATATTAAGAAAGTTAGTTATATTAGTTTAATTATTTTGATTTGTGTAAAAAATAAGTTATAGTTACTAAATTACCCTTTCTTGGGAGTGTATAATAATCTTGGAAGTTGTGTCTTGGGAGTGTATAATGTTCTTCGAAAAATAAAAAAAAAACAATAAACCAAAGGGTATTTTTGAAACACTAGCATTAAATAGGGTTGATTTGGTTGACTTTTGCTTATATTTGAGTCCAAAAAATTTAGGTACATTTTGGTTATATATAGGTTCAGATGGAGTATAAAATTAGGACGTTGTTATGGTATTCTTGGAAAGTAGAGGGTTTGAATATCCTATGTCCAATCAGAATGCGCCACCTTAATTAATTGAGTCATGTCAATGTCACATGAGATTAAGTTCTTATCATATGATTGGTCTATAGACAAAGATATAGTATCCAAGGAGTGCCATAGAATCTTCCATAAAATTATCTCAATGCAAGAGTGCCTTAATCATTAGGTCTTACCTTATTGTTTTGAGATCATCTCCTTAATTTGAGGAACTTGCTTTAACGATCCTCAACGAGATCTTATCGTCAAACAAGGTCTAGTCTTAACTCGAGTATTGAGGTGCTATAAGGAACTAGGAACAGGATCGATATCATTATCCAATAAAAAAGAACTTAGAAAATCAGTGGAACCAGCAAGAAGGACATGATTAGCTTGCTTTACTTTATGTAAATTTCTTGAGCTGTCTAGTCCTAATTGTCTACATCTTAATCTAAAATCAATTACAGCAAACCAACTGTTTTTTTTTCTTAATTACTTCGCACTATTGCTAATGGTGCGCTATTGAAAGCTATTATTGGTGCCAAATTCAGGAGAACCAAGTTTGAAGTTTGTCTATCTAAAAATTATAGATACAAATCCAAGAGCCTAAAAGGCATGTTTTTAATTTTTTATTTTAAATTGCATCCTTTGAAAATTGACAAGATTACGCCCATGGTAGTATCTTTGGAAACCCGTCAGAAGCTAGTAGTTCTTGAATTTCAAACTATATCAATCTCAACCCCATTGGTTCTCCAGTTTGGAGGATTTTCCTGCTCCCTTAATTTCACGGTTCAAATTAATTAACAGTGCTACTTACGGTTAAAAGGAAAAAGTTCATTCAAAGTGAATTTCTTTTTAAAATGAACAATTAAGGATGAAAACATCATTGATTTAATAAAGTGTATAGAGATCTTAACCTACAAAATTAATGATGAAAACACCTTTACTTATTCATTTTAGAGAGAAATTCACTTTAGAGAAGCTTTATCCTTATTAAAATAGTTCTTTTCGTTGTTCCCTTCTTTTTTTTTAAAAAAGAAGTTATGCACTCAATTATATGCTTTAAACATCAATAGCATTGATAATGACATGTACTTGTGCGATTTAAATTATTTTTAATGCAAACATGAAAATAACACTTCCCGAGACAATTATTTTGGAAGCTATGTGAGAGGAGTTTTCTCCCAATGTGATTTTCAAACGTGATTTTTTCTTTACAGAGTTTAAAACAAACAGGCTAATAATGTCGTCGTAACAAAAGAGAATGGTATATGAAAAGAAAACGTAAAATTCTATCAGTTATGTTATTTGAACATCAAGTTTTGGATACCGTATGTGACATCGTATATGTTTATCTCTATCTCTCACTTACTTTTTATTTTCTTTGTATACATGCAATTCAAAAATATATCAAAAAGCAAAAAAACACCGTATTGTTGTCCCATTTTGATGTCTAAAAATCATTTATTATGTTTGGTATACGTAATGGTGATTTTATTCCATGCTTTATTTCATGGATTGAACATTTCCATGTTTGATAGCAAAAAAAAACAAAAATGGTGGAATAGTTATTCTTTTTTTGGTAGATCATGTGGAATGGTTATCCTAAAGAGGTTGGATTTTTTCTCCTTTAGGATGGACTTGGCCCATTACAGTCGTGTGCAATCTTATCTTACTCATCAACAAACGATTTAGCTTAATATTGATGAAATTTTCATTTTGTTCAGCTGACATAGCCCAAAATGCTTTGATCGGTCCACTTTTTCTATTTTTTTTTTGTTTTAATACTTATACTAGCAACAAATATCAACATCATATATAACACATAAATTGTTTCCCTTTTTTGGTTCGTTTCAATATTGTAACTTTAACTCGTTTTCAATGTCCGTTCCATAAAACACCTAACTCATAATATGTTTTTTTTATTGAAATATGTTGTTAATTAGTCATATCTAATTCGCATACATAATGTTAGGTAATTGTATCTGGGTCTCTAGTGATTTAATTAAGACTCTAATATCACAAATAATTATATTAATTATATTTTCTAGCCAAGCTTTCTTGAACAAAATGGATTGGCAGCAATATGTCTTATCGATTGACTATCACAATAGAGAAATTCAAGAGAAATGAAAGGAAGGTTCAGATCCATGAGAAGGTAGGTCAACCACCGGAGTTCACAAACAATGGTTGCAAGTGCTTAGTATTCAGCTTCAGAGGATGATCGGGAAACAATAGTTTGTTTCTTGAAACACCATTTAACGAGAGAATCGCCCAAGAAAATGCAATAGCATGTGATGGACTTCTAGGTACCAACACAAGATGTCCGATCAGAGTCACTAAAGGCTTTTAGCTATAAGGAGCTAGAAGCTAAAAAGAATAGGCCTCGAGAATGTGAACCTTTGATGTAGAGTAGTAGGATTAGCCATGGCTTAATTGTTGAACATTATAACCGAGATTCGGTCTAGTGGTGGTCAAATTAAGTAAGCGACCAATGAGCCTATAATAAGCACCTATATTTGGATAAGGGTCACTGCCCTGCAATTACAGTTTAGTGGTCCTAACCATTGGGGTAGGGGCGGGTTTAGCTCCAAGTAGACCACTATCAGCTAAGATGTCCAATGCATATATTTTTTGGCATAGGGTGATCCCAAGATTAGGCCTAGCAACTTCCAATCCAAGAAGTACTTCAAATTACCAAGGTCCTTTATGCAGAAGGTATTGTCCATGAATTGTTTGATGGAAGAGATCTCTTGGAGATTATTTCCTGCTAATATCAGATCATGAACATAAATTAAAGTGTTGTGAAAGAGTTGTTGTGAGACTTGGTGAATAGGGAGTGATTTGACTGGGACCGTTTGTAACTTTGAGAAATAAGGGAAATGGACAACTTGGCAAACCATTGCCCACTTGCCTGGTTTAAGCCATAAAGGGACTTAGTTAGTCTGCAGACCTGATTAGACTTGGAAGCAATTACACCTTCAGGCAAAGTCATGTAAACTTCTTTATTAAGGTCACCATGTAGAAAGACATTGTTGACATCCAATTAATGAAGATGCCAACTTTGTGCGGCAGCAATACTAAGGATGAGTCTAACTATAGTGAGCTTAGCAACAAATGAAAAGGTGTCAATAGGGGTGGGAATAGGCTAGGCCGAGCTAGGCCCTAACAAGCCTAAGCCTGGCCTGCGTTCCAATCTTAAGGCCTGAGCTTTGCCTATTAGCCTGATATAGGCTAATTTTTAAGGCCTGGCCTGGCCTACTTCAAAGCCTGGTCTGGCCTGGAAGCCTATTTAAAAGCCTGTTTTTCAACAAGACATTTAAATATGACTCTACCTATAAATAGGTCATAGGCCTTCAATTGTAAATAGACTTGTAAGCCTCTAATGATAAAGAAGTTGGTAGGTCTATACTAATAAATATGCAAGTAGACCTCTATATTTTAATAGGCCAATAGGCTTTTACTTTCAAATGCTATATATATTATAAATAATATATATTATAGTATTATATATTAAATTATATATTATATGTATGTGTACGTATGTTAAATAGGCCGGCCTGATAGATCTAATAGGTTTTTCTTAAAGCCTTAGCCTGGCCTCTTTAGCTATATAGGCTTTTTAAAAAGCCTTGACCTGGCCTTTTTGTTAAATAGGCTAGGCCAGACTAGGCCTTAAATAGGCTAGGCCATAGGCCCTCGACGAGCGGCCTGGCTTATTCCCACCCCTAGGTGTCAAAGTAGTCGATGCCCTCAGTTTGGATATGCCTCTTTGCAACTAGCTTTGCTTTGTAACTTTCTATGCTTCCACCGGCCTTGTACTTTATTTTATAAACCCACTCGCATCCAATTGGTACCTTACCAAGAGGCAAAGCAATTAGGATCCAAATCCCGTTTTCCTACAAAGCAACAAGCTTAGGTTACATTGGTTTTAACCAACAATCAGATTTAATTGCTTGTTTGTAGGATGTTGGTTCAATATGATAAGAAATGGAAAGAGTGTAGTGGAAATGTGAAGGAGAAAGAGAGTGGTAAGACAAAACAAAAGAAAAAGGATAGAGTATACTTGAAGACTGATTAGGTGCAATTGAAATGGGGGAATGGAAGTGGAATTCCTAAAGATATGCAGGTGTGTGCTTGACTCTGAAATCATTTTAAATTGTTTTAAGGTTCTTTTTGTTGGTAATGAAATTGCTATAAACAACATTATTTTTGCATGAACTCAGCTTATTTTAATCGGCAAACAACTTCATGAAAGTTCGTCGCATTTTCTTTCTTCCAGCGTGGTTTCTCCACTTTGTAGCCAACTTTTTCGATCTCTTTGACAACATTTTTTATTTTTATTTATTTTGTCTAAAAAAAATTTGGCTTGGTAGATGATTGATTGAGAATGAGTTGTGGCAAATTCAAACGTTGACTCTTTTTTTTGCATTTTATGATTTTTAATCAATCCTTCCACAACACTCTCAATGAAGCGTCAGTGGCACGATTTTGACTGTGATGATGGCAGAGGTCCAACGACGCGATTTTAACTCTGAGTTGGCATGAAAGAGTAGTAATAATTTTTGTTTCCTTTGGGTAAAATATATAATTTTTCACTTTTTGACTTTAACGTGCTGTTCAGGCTCCATGACATATTTCATAATAATGATCTCTCATTCATTTAAAAATCACACTAATCAATGGTTAGAATACAAAAAATGTACTATACTCCTTGGCTTAACATGGTGCATTTTAAAATCTTCCATTGAACACCCTCCTAATTTTCGCTCCCCGAAAGAAATAACAAAAAGAGAAAAGTGAATGGTTATTTTTTTCTTCCTTTTTTTGTCAACCAAAGCAAATGGGCAAGTCTTTAGTCCTCCAATAAAGCATTTGAGGACCCGTCCTCCATACCCTATGAATTTTTACAACTGGTTAACCAGTTGCATGGCAGAAACACAAGCGAAAGGAATAAGGCATGAGAACCAAGAGCGCAGAGTGCAGTGGTGCTGCGCGGTGGACGGTTGGGGTTGTAGCAATGGTTTTCGTGGAGGTGTGCGATGGTGCAGAGAGGGGGCACATCTGTACTGGCGGTGGTCGTGTGGCAGCCGTGAAGGTGTTTTAAGGTGGAAGCGATTCTGCGAGGAGGATGGTGATGCTGCAGCGATTCGTGGAATCTGATTTCGTGGTTGGTTGGGGCGGAGCAACAATGAGGTGGTGGACGACGTGACTTGGGGTAGAGGGCGTGGAGGCTATGTTGAGAAGGATAGCGGTGTTGCGGTGGTTTTTCAAGTGACAGCGCGAATGACGAGATGGCAGAGGGATTGGAAATGGGGGAGGTCGAGGTTAAGGCGATCGTTAGAGCTCGAATGGAATCAGACCGGGTTCTAGAATAACATTCTCTTGCATTGATGCTAAGATTTTTGTGGGTTGAAGCAACGAATCGAGCTCCAGTTCTTTCTCTTCTTCCTCTTCTACTTCGTCGGATCGGTCCCATTCCATTAGCCTCTTGCCGTTGGTGAGCATAAGCCCAAGTCACCGAAAAATGCTGCACTTACCCACAACCCTTCTCCTCCTCCGTCACAGAATGAAACTGAATCACTTACCGTCGATGGTAACAATTGTTTGTCTTCATCTACACTCTCATAGCCAGGTGCTCTTTCACCCGCACTGTCCTCGGTATACAACCAACACGTGCAATCTTCTTCAATGTCTTCAACGCCAGAGCGAGACTGTTACTCACCGTTGTTGTCATCGCTTTCTCTTTGGTGTGTCAAAATGGGCTGAGCCCAATAAGCTATCCCGATATAAAGCGTGGATCGAGTTAACAATTTTAAGCCCCATATATTTTTAACCCAACCTAGTCCGACCCGAAAAATTGGTGGTTCTACATAGGTTGCCTGTGGTGGTGTGAGCCAACCCGCTGGCCCTAGCAATATTTTAAAAATAAAATAAAATAAAAATTTATATATGTTATATAAACACTGTTATTATTAGAATAATAGAATGAGCTAGAAAAGTAATTAAAAGAGAATTTGTATTAAATGCTTGGAAATAGGATTTGTATTGAGGGTGGATGGAACTCGCCATGCATTATTGAATTTGAAGGATGAGGAATATTTTATTTATTTTAGTCTTCAGCCTAATTAAATCAAACATTTTCTTTATATCGTTAAGAAATGAAAAATTAAACATAATTTATTTTAGTAATTTATTATATTGTTTATATTCTTAAAAAATAATTTTTAAAAAATATGGGTCATGGGTCAGCTTGTAGAGGGATGGATTGTGCTATAAAATTATTGGTCTATAATTAATTTTGCTCAACTCAACCCGATGGATAAATATGCTGGCTCGTCACGGACTCCACTTAAATGGGTTGGGTATGCATGAATTGACAATTATACTTTATCTGTCACCGAATAGGGCCTCAAGAGTATCGGCGAAATCGTCATCCACTATTACACTTCAAAAGACTCAGCCCTGTTATTATTGTTGATCAGAGCCGTTCCTTTTTGTTAATTATAAATCAATGACTATAAAAGTTGGAGAATCCGTCCTCAAAAAAAGAAGGAAGGACGCAAGATGTTCCCAAAGCAAATGGTTAGTTGAGATGTTATTGTTTTTTCTTTGGGTTGCTCGATCAAACGTCCTAACGTGTCAGTATGATGGATTAGGCCCGGTTTCTAAGCTGTTTAATTAGTTTTTGTCCTTATTTAATGGGCTTTAAGCATTGTTATTCTAAAACAGAAAATAGAGTGCGAGGCCCAATTTATTTCGTACAACTAGTAGATAAGTTTATTGAGAAATGCTTACAAGACACTCGCTACGACTCTCTTTTCATTATACTTTTGTATTAATTAAAATTCATATGAGTCCTAAAGAATTCAAGTATGATCCACATGAATTAATTGAACCCACATCAATTTCAACAAATAGGCGAGAGTATATTGAAAGGCGAGAGTGTATTGGAAATAAAGTGTTAGAGAGTGTGTTGGTAGCATTACCCAAATTTATTTTGTTTTTTCAGACCAAAAGAAAACAAACTGACCATTTTTGTGGTAAAGCACCTTTTTTCGTTTGCTTCATTGCTTGGATAATTTTCCCCCTTGCTTAGTTATGCTATTTGATTATTTTTTTATATATTATATAATGTGATTGTAATTTTTTTGCGTGAATGTGACTGTAATTTTTTTTTGACAAGAAAAGATATTCATTTATTCAAATTGATAAAGTACATCGATGACAATACATATCTAAAATTGCTAAAAACTGAAAAGGATGAAACTGAGAACAAACTCACAGCACCCAGGTTAAAAGCATAATACAGCAAAGTCAAATTGCCTATAAAAGTGACACCATCAAAGTTACCGGAATACCCATGCTTCCGGATCTGTAGCATTGAGACCCAAATCTTGATCAAATCTGTAACACCCCAATTTTCACTGCTTTGAGTCACAGTGACAAAGTTGTAAATATCAAGATATTTTGGAGAAGTAATCACGACTACTTTAGAAAAGTAATCATGATATGGATGACTCATGGTGGTGAGTCATAGTGGAGTGATCATGATAGTGATGAGTCATGGTGATGACTCATCCACTGACTCATCACATTTAGGAACCACGTTTCTCCTCCAGAGTTTGATTTTATCCCTATGTATTCACTTTTTGGATACAACACAGATATTGTTTTACTCTAACATTACTAGTAAAGAATTATGGTTAAGGTTTGTGATGAAGACTCAGACGAAACCCGGTCTGCGTATGAGATTACCGGAACCGGAATGGATAAGCATCACGTCGCCTTTATACCACCTCCACATGACACCTCACCACCTTATCCACTAAGTAATCATTACATGGGTGACTCACCTAGGTGAGTCACCATAGTAATGATGGCAAAGGGTGAGTCACCTATAATGATGATGGTGTAGAAAATGACAATTTTGCCTCTAAAAGAAATGACAATTTTGCCCTTAAGTAACGTTTATACAATCCTTACCCTTCCTTCATATATTTTACATGCCATTCATATATATATGTTCCATCTCATATTCCTTTCTCTTTCACTTTATTCTTTAAGTTCAAGTGTTGAAGTTTCTAGTAGAATTTTTGATACAATTCCAATTTTGTTCCTAGGTGAAGTTACTTTTCTACCCTTAAATGATAATTATCATATCCTTATCCTTTCTTTTTATATGGGCCACGAAATTTCCTCTTTCATTCGCCTTCTCACATTTTATTCTTAACCTTTAAGTATTCAAGTTAATTTTGATAGAATTCCAATTTTGTTCTTAAGGAAAATTATCCTTTCTAATATTAAGTCTATCTTATCCTTATCTTTCTATCCTTATCCTTATCATATCCTTACCCTCATCCTTTTCTCCTATATATATATAGAACTCACGCCCTCCCTCTCTTCCTCTTCTTCTCTCACTTTTCTTTCTTCATCAACTCCATCTCCACCTTCAAAGCTTCAAGCTTCCACTTCATTTTCTCTACATTTCTTCAAGAGATCGTCAAGAACTTTGTGAAGCAAAGTTGCTCAACTTGATCTTCTTCATCATCTAAGAGGTAGAGATCTCTCCTTTAAGCTCTAAATCTCAATTTCTATCCATTGAAACTCTATGTGTTCATAGTTGTTCTTGAACTTCTAAAATTCATGAAAAATTGTAGAAAAATCATTTTAATGTCAAACCAATTTTCTTGATCTAGATTCATGATCTTCTATCATTAATCTAAGAGTTTGTAATCATAAGTGCTCTCCAACCCATTTGGGATGAAGAGGGCCGAATGCCCTATAAGAAGGAACCATGAAGTTTTGTTTCAATTTTACTTAAAGAAGTGTTGATTTGAGTTCTATCACACTTAGATGTCCTTGATTCAATTGATTATAATCAAGAACCTTTCCTACCCTAATTTTTTATGGCATGGCCGAAACCTACTCTTGGGGAAATCTTGAGTTTTGTTTCAAATTCTTGAATCAAATAACTTACACTAGCTTCATCTATGCTTAAGGATCATTAATCCAAAAGTTTGTCGAATTCTAACATTTCTAGCATACTTTCCTATATGGGGGCCGAAACCTAGCTCATGAGAACTAGGTGTATTTTGTTTGATTATACTAATTTGGATTGTGATTTGTGATGAAGGATCCAACTGTGTTCAAGTGCTCTAAAGGGTGTATGGTTATCTGTTGAAGGAATGAGGTCGTGGCTGTGGGAAGGTGCCAGTGAGCTTGTGGGCATTGATACCTTGCTACAGGTAGGGAGAAGAAATTGTTATCATTGGGAAGGCAAGCGTAGTATAGTTTATATACATGTGTAGGGGAGCCTTAAACCCTACAAGAGGTTGAGCCCTGAACAAAGTACCTAGACCCTAGGTGTAGGTATCTTTGGGCTATCACCATTAAGATGATTACACCCTAGGCTAGATGACAATTATTGGATGGATGATTGATTAATATACTTGATGATTATGTGCTCTAGATGTTCTATATGAATTAATTGTGAATATGTGATCTATGTGTTCTATGTGATTTATATAATGCTCTATGCGAGTTAATTGTGATTATGTGTTCTATGTACTCTATGTGAGCTATATGATTATATATCTAATTGATGATATTGGCATGCTCATTATTGTAATACTTTGTTATTGTGATTGATTGGATGTTTACGAATGAGCATATGATAAGATTGATCAGATTGATGAGTATATGACAAGATTGATGAGCATATAATGAGTTTGATAAGCATATGAGCATATGATGAAATTGATGAACATATGATGAGATTATGATATTGTGCGGGTTGATACCGTTGTGATTCTAATTATTACTGTGTGATTTTAATGGAGCCGTGGGCTCGTGGACTGTTGTGATTTTAATGGAGCTGTGGGCTCATGGACTGTTGTGATTTGATGGAGCTGTGGGCTCGTGGACGCATGGCGTCATGATATTGATTTTAATGTTGATGCAAGGCATCATGGTTATGGCTGAGTGCCTAGGAGTGAGGTTCCGGTATCAACCTGCAATGGATGATTGTACATGCATATCATGCCACATAAGAAACCCCTTCGGAGGGCGGCCCAATTGGGGGCGTTATTAAGAAATCCCTGATGCCGGGTCAGGGCGGTCCAAATAGGGACGTTATTGTGAAACCCTCGATTACGAGGCGGCCCAAATGGGGGCATTATTATTGAGAAGCCCTCGATTCTGGGTCTAGGCGGTCCAAATGGGGACGTTATTGACATCCCTTCGAAGGGCGGTCCAATTGGAGACGTTATTGATCCTTTCGAGGATGTCCAAATGGGGACGTGAATTATTGATCTCGACGGGGATGTCCAATTGGGGACGTTATCGGCCGATCATGCATACATGCATATAAGGATTAGTATCCTTCCTTAGAGGTTTGATCTGAGAGGAGAAATATCTTGGAGATGAATGTGATGTATGCCTAGGGAGATGACTATTTATTGTGTTATTTATCGTGTTGTATGATTTCTATATGTTATGTGATACATGTATGTATGCCATGCTACTGCTCCTTTTCCCATATATATGATGATACATGTTTCTTACTCCCTGTCTTTTCTTTTTATGTCTTTTATATATATATGAAAAGACTTCGTGGAAGATCCAACTGCGGAGGAGTTGGATGATACTCCATATGAGACTGAGGCCGATGGACGAGCCTGAGGAGTGTTGTCTTATGTTAACATCTTGTGATATAATTTTGTCTAAAGTTTGTACTGAGACACTCTACATGTAAATATTAATACTGTAGCCCGACTGATAGGGCAACTGATGTATATGATATATGTTTTATAGTTGCGTACTCTGATAAGTTGCTTGCATAAAGTTGGTTTACTTTCACAAGCGCGAAATTTTCTGCTACGCTTCATCTTGATAAAGCACGCTAACGGTTATAATGCGATTAAGGGTAGTTAATATATTAGGTTCTTTAATGGGATTATCCTATGTAAGTGGGGTCGCCTCAAAATCTGTGATGGATCGAAGCAGATCTGTCAATCTGAACAAACGAGCACCGCATCAAGACGGGGATCAAACAGTACTGCACCAAGACGGGAAACCAAACAAAGCCACACTAGGACTATGAAGAACAAGGAAAAAAAACACAAAGAGATCCAGATCTATGTGGAAAACCCGCAAAAAAGAACCAGATCTATGTGGAAAACCCACTTATGAAAAGAAAAGAAGAGAAAAAGCGAAGTAAATGGATGGTTTTAGGCTAAATGGACCAAAACCACCCCCTGCCGCCGTTTGTGAGAGTGTGAGGGAGACGAGAGAAAGAGAGGTGACTGTAATTAAACTTGTGTAAGTAAATCAATGTATACCAATGCTTTTAAAAACTGAACCAGAAATTAAAACATAATTTCAAATCATAGTTTGATTGGTGTAACCAGATTAACTTATAGTTCAACCATAATTGAATTGGATATTGTTCAAACCAAAACATGGTCGGTTCATAGTTCAATTGGGCCAATTCGGCATGGTTTTGTAAAACAATAGTGTATATTGAATTACTTTAAAAAGTTTATTTATTTTAACCAATATCATCCTATTTAACTGTTACTATGTTTAATTTTTCCTACACAAAATTGTGAAGTGTTGTT
This sequence comes from Ammopiptanthus mongolicus, assembly GCA_039655645.1. Taxonomy (NCBI): domain Eukaryota; kingdom Viridiplantae; phylum Streptophyta; class Magnoliopsida; order Fabales; family Fabaceae; genus Ammopiptanthus; species Ammopiptanthus mongolicus. The sequence continues at coordinate 11,366,754 of CM077343.1, read as the reverse complement.
ATTTTTATGTTTTCTCATTAATAGTAAGAATAAAAATACTTTACAAATAAATATTAAATGATAATTCACTGGTAAAAGGTCAAAGTTTATTAAATAGTATGATACTTAATTATAAGTTTTTCTTTCTCTTCTTTTTACAATGCGATAATCATATTTTATAACCGAAACAAAAAATGATAAATCTATTAGTAGAGTAAATTAAGTTTGCAAACAATTTAAAAAACTTGACCAGATATTCGATTCCCGACTCTTGTGTATAAAAAAAACTTGGTCAGGAGGGGACATATCACCTTGAGTGCCTTCAAATCCATCGAAGAATATTAGTTTCGGTGAACGATTGGGATACTCCTGACAATCATATGCGAATAAAAAAAAATTAAATTCGCAAACATATTGACATATGTTTTGTACTTTTGATTGCATATTCACTCCTTATTAATCATTTATAATTTCATAAAAAATAAGCAAAGTTATACAATACGAAATGTGAATTATATACCAATATCCTTTCTGATAATTTATATATACATATATATATTCCTACGTACTAGTCTTGAGAACAGTGGTTACTAAGAGATATGGATGACAAAGTGGGTTGTGCCCCGCGGGTCAACCCGCCAACCCGCCAGAATTTGACGGGTTGGGTTGGGGTTCTCAATCCACCAACCCACTTTGACCCGCCCCGCTTAACCCATCTGAAAACGGGTTGGTGGCGGGGCGGGACTGGTTAACCCGCCATATTAAAAAATAAATTTTTTTAAATTAATTTATTAATTATTTAATATTATTTTATTTAATTTAATTTAATTGTTACTTGGAATTATTTCGTATATACTACAAGAATAATGTCTTTACTTTTGTAACACAAATTGTATGTTATAAGATAAGATTATTCCAATTTTTTAATAATAATTTAAGAAAGGATATGAAGATTACCCAAAAAAAAAGAAATATTATATGATTTTTTGTTAATTTTTATATTTTTATAGCGAGTCAATCCGCCAACCCGCAATTAGGCGGGGTGGGTTGGGGGGTTCAACCCATATGTCTAAAACGGGTTGGCTCGTCCCGTCCCGTTTTGGATGGGTTAATGATGGGGCGGGGCACTTTGTCATACCTACTAAGAGACCCTATACCTTTAGGGCTCGTTTGGTGGTCAGGATAGGATAAGGATGGATAGGATATGAGAGCTGGATAAGGATAGGATAGGATATGAGCATGATAAGCTCTTATCCTGTCCAATGTTTGATGTGCATCAGATAATGACAGGATATGATATAAAATATCCACAAATGATAAAATTATCCTTATATCAAAATTACATTTTTTTTCAAAAATAAATTTTAATATTACGTGGTTGTTTTATACATTTAAATTAAAAAATATTTAATAATACATATTTTTGGCTTTTTAATTATAAATTAGTCCATTTTTTCAAATTATAAAAAATTAACTTTTTTTTTTCACTTTTTATAAAAATTGTTAATTAAACCACATATTTTAATTAGTATTAAGGTTGACTAATTAGGTTTGAAACCGTAATTAAATAATAACAATATTAAAGGTAAGAGATAAAAGAAAGCATTTTCTTATCCTATCCTGTTGGTTCTAACCCAGCTCCACCCTCAGGATAGAATTATAACTAAGTAACAGGATAGGATAAGCTAACAGGATAAACTTATCCTATCCTGCTGGTTCACCAAACTACAGATTAAAACAGGACAGGATAGCTTATCCTATCCTGCCTCCCTTATCCTGACCACCAAACGGGCCCTTATAGTTTGTTTGTTTAGACTTTTTCTCCTTAGCAAATTAGGTAAGCCATCAGTGTGGAATTAGCATATTCTACTCATTTCCTACCGAATAATATGTCTCTCTACACTTTAACGGAAAAAGAAGCACCTGAAAAATGCGTATCTTATCCATACTTTTTTTAATTTAATGTAAGTTACACATCCAGATTATATTTTGTCAATATGTTAAGCCACTTAACATCAACCCTCTCCTAGATGGATTTGGATTGTCTTCAGCAAGGACTCTCTCTCCAACCTCTTTGCAGCAATACCTATAGACAAAATTTTTGGCTGCACTGCTAAAGAGGATCCAAATTCTCCAGAGGTCAAAAATAAGGAAAAGAGAAATCAACCCTTCCCTACCCCGTTTTTCAATGCAATAATCCCAAGAGAAAATGTTTGGGCAATAGAATATCAGATACCAAGTCATGGAGAACTTATCTGGATCAGATATTAATATTATAGTCACATACTTCATGCAATGAGAGAACTACAATGAAAGTGGAAATTACAACTATGCGTTAAGCAGAAAGGAAAATTTTAGGACAAAAATCATAGCCATGAACATGATTCATAGTTGTAGCCTCGTTTTTGTTCATCTTCTAATGTTAACGAGCGATTTCTATGTGAAGGAAGACGAGGGAGCTGCGATTGCTTCAAATAACTATCATCCCTTACATCACTGGAATTTCTGCATGAAAAAATATATATGCTTTTCCTCACACTAAAATTAGATCCAACACCTTTTTTGTTCTTGCTAGGCAACTTGTCATTTTTCTCACTTTTGGTACACTCCTTGTAAGCTACAAGAAAAGGGTCTTCCTGCAATCTGATTAATCCCTTCCCAGAAGTGCTTCTTCTAGGAGGTTGTGATGGACATGGAGGCAGAGGAATCTTCTTGTTCTGAATTTCCACAATCCTCCTTGAGCTATCCAAATGGCTAGGGGATGGTGGTAAGGTGGAAGGTGATTTTTGATTGATGGCTTGTAATGATCCTATATTTAGAGGGCACTCATTGTTGCTGGCCTTACAAACGCCAGGCTTGTCCTCCCAAGCAAAAGGTATGCTTCCCTGTGAATGAGCCTTTCTGTGACTCATCTTAGCATGACCAATAAGAAAGATGGTTCAAATGTTGGAGGAGTGGGTAGAGGATGGGGTTTTAAATCTATTTTCATGTAGTTTGCATTCCCTAACGGCTAAAGATATCTAAAGGGCAGGCAAATAGAACGTGAAGAAAAAGCTGGATATTGCTTTTAAATGAATTAAAGCGAAAAGATCATTAGAGAGAAGAAAAAAATCTATCAAATTTTGGTCTTGAGGTATTAATTTTCTACATTAGTGGCAATGGCAAATTAGGAGTTAGAGAAATATGGTACTAGACTTTTAACATTACTTGCAAGTTGCAATGACAATTCAATTGATGATTTATGGGTAGGTGGAGCGGGTGATTATTCAATAGGTCTCAACAATAATGTATCCACCATATGCACCTCGTAATATGGTGTCCTTATGAAAGGTCAGTGATACCATCCTATTAAAATTGAACAGAGAAATGAATCCATATATCTACCACACTGGTCACTTGCTTAAAATTGAGTTCTTCCTCGATTAATTTTCAGCAAAAAAATTTTGTGAGGTAAGTAGTTTTATTTACAGAAATGTTGATTCGTACGCGCGAATGAGTTGGACCAATGCAAAACAATAATACGCTAATTTTACAACTTCTTTCCTACATGTGAAAAACAAGCGGCAGGTACCACCTGTCATATGAACATCAAAATCAAACATCAACACCGTATTTTTCTATGATTACACACTTATTTATCATTTTTTCCCCCCTTTTTATACATTCCAAAGCTGTAAAAATCAAGGGTGTATACAGTGTATACGGTATCCTCAAATAGATGTTCAAATAACATTTCTTAGGTACCACCACATTAATAGAGTGACAATTTCATGCGACTCTAGTAAGCTTTTGGATATGTTAATTTCAGTTTTAGCTATGTAACTTCTACGTACATACCTCTGTCTGACTTAACACCTTTATATTGCTCAATAACTCTTAAGTTTTTTACTCTTACATTTTAAAAATTTAAGCATCAATACAAATATAATCAAATGTTGAAAACACAAGCACTAGCACACAAAGAGAAATATTGAGAGGAGGAAGATGAAGAAAGATACACTACCATCTAACTTTTTATTCACTTCACTTGTATATCCTAATCATAACACTAAGTCTATTTATAATGCACACTATGATAGTTATTCCTCAATAAAAAACTAATTACCATCTAACTAATCTTATCAATACTAACTAATATACCTACTAATCTGAATTATTTCCAACATACCCCTTAATTCAGATTAGCCAAAAATAAAGTAAAACACAATATCTTCCAGGATCCCATTGCAATTGTTCAAAGAATTGAACTGGGTCCATTAGGTCTAAACCTTGACTAATTCTACACTCCAGCAAGGCCCACTTCTTCTCACTAATGATTTGGGCTTGACCCACTCCATCATAGCCCATTAGGTCAGAAACTGAACTCACAGCCCTGATTTCCCTTTCTTCTCCATGTCTGTTGCTATCACCACCGTCAGCCCCAAAAACTCCTCCAACCACCGTTAGTTGAGTAGCTTCTTCACCTCCGCACATCAACCCAGAACATCCAGCGGCGCCGCCACCAATGACGCCTTCCTGTCCAGAACCTTCATCACCGTGAAATCGGCCTCCCTGCGCGCATCCAGGCCGTGCTGTCACTGCACGGCCGCCACCGATCGCCATACTTGACAATGCCCCGAGGTCTTGTAGTTGCAGAGATACAACCATCGCGGTCTTCGTCTTTGCCATTGATGTCACCTTTGTTGATGGCCCATCATCCTCTGCCAAAGAACTTGCATCTGGTGGCTTCGGCGGTGGCGACGGTTCAGACACCCATGTTTTTGTCTTTGCGACAGTGCTTCTGGTCAGGGTGTGCAGTGCTGCAACCCTCTCTTCTCTTTTCGTCACTGCCTTGGTATCATAAGCCACCATAAGAAGATCCCGCGATGATGGGATGAAAGGACTGCTCGAAACCCAAACCCCCATGATTATCACATGCTTTGCTCGGGCTCTGCTCCCCTCCACTGATGAAGAATCGTGCAGGCTCTGCTCCCTTCCACTCTCACGACTCACGTCCGCTGGGTTAGTTGCTGTATCCGCCATCGCACATAGACCTCGATCTTTTTCATCTTTGGGTGATTCACATGTACTTTCTTGATGTTGTTGCTCATTTCTTTCCCTTAATTTTGAAAAATTCTTTTCTGAATCTTCAATCTTTCTTGAAACTGGATTGTAGTTACTGTTGCTGCTGCTACTCTTGTTGTTGTTGGTTTCTGTCTTTGCCATCATGCACTTCCTCTTCTTCACTTTATCAACACCTTCGTAAGCTTTATGCAAGATTTCCGAGGCTTCCTTTGCACTCCTTGCTGTGGAAATTTTTTCAAGATGGACAAAATCCATACATTGATGGATGATAAAGAGAGCTCTAGAATCTCTCTCACACGCTGCACTGTCAGCCTCATCCTGCACACCATCAACCACCACTTCTAATACATCTTGGAAGTTGAAGATCACTTTCATCTTCGCGACCCATTGGTTGAAGTTCTTGCCATCAAGAACCGGCAACAAGATTAGAAAATCCTCATCAAACCCAAGCATAGCAGCCATGGACATATCCTTGTAGTGCTTATCATTTACACACATATCTATGAGAAGGATCTGTTTACATCACTGAACCAATTTTTATTTATACTCATTTTCAGCTATTGATATTATTTTCATTCACCGGCAATTACGATTTTAACTTTAATAATAATTTAGTGTGTGATTGAAATTTAGTTCATACAATTGCTCGAAGACATTAGAAGTCATTGTCGCTATTGGTAAGCAACTATACAATCATGCAACTTTGAAATCAAATTTGAGATAATTAAGCACAAAATGGACAATGATTTAGTTCCAAAGTTGATTCCCAGTTGAATTTTGTCAAGAAACACATCGTAAACAATGAAAAGGATCGTTCTGTACTTTCAAAGCATCGTCCAAATTAAAAGTATGAGTTAGGAATCTTTTCTGGGTGGGAGGAATGATAATAACTTATCACCTAATAAAAATCATAAAGTATTGAATGGCAGACTATATTTTGGAGTCAAGTGTAAGAAAGGATGTTAATGGGAAGAGATGCATAAGATGCTAGTCAAAGAAACCGATGTGTAAAATTTTTTTTGGGTATGGCATGGTACCCTTCCAATTAAATTTGGAATCGGTAAAGAAAAAAACCAATAATATTTTTTATTATTGGGTGGGTAACGCATATTTTATACCTTAGAAGGTTTAATGAAGTTTTTGATCCTATAAATATATTGTCATTTGTTTTTAGGGAAAAAGATCCTATCCATTTTTTATCTCTCTATTTCTGTCCATTTCTAAAGTTTTTTCCAAATAAATGTGTATTATACATATGTATGTAATTCATCCTTGCATTTATTATCCCAAAACTTTAGTAATGGACATCTCCATTTCTCATGAAAAATGGAGAGGATCTCTACTCTATTTTTAGACCTTATCTTTTTTTATACATAATACATAAGGTTACACAATATTTTGCTCATAGATTTTTTGAAATTATCATCTATTGTTGATAGATTTTTTCTTTGAAGAGATAGCAAAATATTAATTTAATTTTTTAAAACTATTTACAAATATACAAGCAACAAATGGTTACAACTTTGAGTGTGAGAAGAGCTAGTGTGTCCATTTTAAGGTTTCAACCAAACTGAATTAAAGTTAGAATTTTTAAACGAATGTGCATTTCAGTTAAGTGTTGTCTAAGTTCTAACAACAGCTAGAGAAAGTTAATTACAAAATAATAATGAATAATAAATATTAAAGTAATATGTATATTTTACCTATGAACTATATTGAAAATTGTGAGTAAATTGCTTTTATCTTTCAGAAACTTTATTCTTACTACAGTTTGAATATTTTGAAAAAGAAAAAAATTATAAAATTTATATAATAAAATCAAAGGAAAAGTAAAAATATGGAGCAAAATAGACTTATATTTTTGTGTTCTAGGTTTCTTATTATATTATTGAACCAATATAGGGTAGGAAAGATTGCAATTTTAAATCACAAGATGAGAATGTTTTATACAATTTTATATAACCAAATTTTAAGGGAAATTTGTAGTTTTCTTTAACCACAAGTATATTTATGATAAATATTTATTATTATTTAAAATAATGTCATATCATTTCTTTTTCGGATCTTTACCAATTTGGAGAGAAGAAGCCACGAACTCTATTAGAGATGTAATTGATTAGAAATTAGTTAGTAGTTAGTTACTTTCCTATTTTCTATAAAAGTCATGTAAATGTATTGATGTAAATACACTTTTCATTCTATCTATTCTATATTTCATACTTTTCTATCATCTTCTTCCATCCTCCATGAATGTCATGTTTCCTAACATGATATCAGAGAGATATCCACCTTGAATTTTTGTGTTGCATTTTCTTTTTTATTTTCTCATGATTTATTCACCCTTTTTATTATTACTTTCCCTACAAAAACATCTTTTTCCTCTTTCTTTTTTTATTTCTACTTGAAGCCACGTTTCTTGTAGAACAAGCTGTTCTCATGGCTACAATGAAGAGTCACTTTATAGCACCTCAATAAACGAGCATGATTAGTGATCGTACGGCTTCTGTAAAATGCAAGATGTTGCATGGTCTTCATAAGAATCTTTGCATTATGTTCAAGAATATGAAGATTATGATGAGATGGATCACTGAGGGTGATGATTTTTTTGCTTGCTTCAGCCTGCCTCTTAATACAGGAGAAGCCGTGGCCTGTTAATATAGTAAAGTGAGGGCTCTTTTTGACCAAACTAGTGTTATTTTAGAAACTATTTAGCAAAATGGGATTGTTTTATAACAATTGATCAAAATATGGTTGTTTTAGACAGCGTGAAATTTTTTATTATTTTTTGCTGATGTGGAAGGCGCTACTTGGACTGGCGCCTTTAAAGGCGCCACATGTCACACACTCATTGGTTCGCTGTAAAAAAATATAAAATTTTTACGTTTAGCGTCGGCGCTAAAAGCCGACGCTAGAGGTATCACCCGTCTGAAGCTGGATCTTCACCCGTCTGTCATCAAACGGGTGGCCGTCTGATGACCATCAGACGGGTGATTCAGACGAGTCTCAGCGGACAGGTGACCGGAAGACGAGTGAAACAGCAGACGGGTCACAACAGACGAGTGACCAATGAGTGTGTGACATGTGGCATTTTTATGGAAGGCGCCAGTCCAACTGGCGCCTTCCACGTCAGCAAAAAATAATAAAAAATTCAACGCTGTCTAAAATAATCCTATTTTGATAAATTGTTACAAAACAACCCCATTTTGATAAATAGTTTCTAAAATAACACTAATTTAGTCAAAAAACCGTAAAGTGAGTGGTATCCACAAAAAGAAGGGTTCAAGAAGATAACGTAAAGATCAAATCCGCTTTGATCAAAATGCTCCTGCTGCCATAAGAGGCAATTTTTTTGGTTTTTAGTGTTTCTTTCCATGCCTTTTTTTTTTTTTTACATTTTCAATATTGCTGCAAATAAGCCTTTGTGGTTAAGCAACATTGATAATTGTTTTACTTCTGTCCATAATGGTGGTTAAGTATTTGCCTAAAATTGACATTAATATTTGGAAGCCTAAAGAGCTCATTTTAAAGCGACTTATGAATTATGTTAATTCTAGCAAGTCAGCTCATTTCACATATAAATTCATATTTTTTGTCAATGTTCATTCTGACATGATTCTTTTGCTTTTGGAACGAGTCCGTGGAGACGGAAGAAGAAGATCGACGAAACCCAAAAGAAGGTCGAAAACCTCTGAACTCTATGAACTTTGGTTGTTACCTATATCATTTTCAGATTTTTTTTTCTTGATTAGCCGATGTAATTAAGGCTTGTATTTTTTTTAGATTCATTTCTTGATTCTTGGTCTTTCGAAGCTGGACTTGTTGCGGAGCACTTCCAGCTTGCGGGGGCTATTAGAGATGTAATTGGTTAAAAATTAGTCTGTAGTTAGTTACTTTCCTATTATCTATATAAGTCATGTAAATGTATTGATGTAAATACACTTTTCATTATATCAATTCTACATTTCATACTTTTCTATCCTGTTCTTCCATACTCCGTGAATGTCATGTTCCCTAGCAAATCCATATCAAACATGTTTTGTCAACCGTAACAATCTAGGAAGCTAAAACCAAATCATTAAAGAAAAAATAATAACTCGTAACTTTCTAAATATATATAAAGCCATCCAAATTCTATGTCCACTTTAAAGGAATTAAAAATAAGGAGAAGTAACAAGCATGTGCCATTGGTCGAGACAATTACATAAAACAAAACTATCACAAGTCGGCGGTTGAGGTTAAAGAACTTTTGCATAGTAGCTATTCTCCTTTTCTGCACAACTTCTCATATTTTAGGACCTAAACATATGTGAAACAAAATTATTGTCAAACAAGATGTTTTGGCAAGTGCTAGTGATATTGTGTCACGTTAACAACAATAAATGAAAGGTTATGTATAAACACTAACCAAAAAACATATTATGGTCCCCTATTAAATACCGTTGCATGCCTTGATGCGGAAAGCGACATAGGAAATCTTTTTCTTTTGGCAGGAAGTATTTATTCTCTCCCTCTGTTGATGCCTGCCTTTTATTTTTTCCAGCAGATGTCTTCTTTAATCATTCCTACAATTGTACATAGTTCATCCAAATTAAATACACAAGCAAATAAAAATAAAAATAAAATTTCTAAACTATTACTAGGGCTCTAATAGATAAGTTGGAGGATATCCAACTTCAACCTGAATCTATTTATGTCTTATTTTTTTGAAAATGTTAAAGTAGATTTTTCATGTTATTATTTAATTATATTTAATTATAATTTTTATTTATACCTTGTTCGAGGAGGCATAACATGCTGGATTGTTCAAAATCTCTTTTTCTTCACATGGTCTGTTGGTCTCTCCTCAAGTTGAAACTCAACTTACATCCAAATAGTTATCAACGAACAACTTAACACACCATAGAACGTTAAAAAGATATAAAGGAAGAGACATATTAAACCTCCGCCAACCCACGTGCAGTAGGAAAAAAATGAAACTTTTTTATATATTTGAGCAAAAAAGGCCAAACATACAAAAACTCACAATGTAGCAAGCGTGGCATGAGACGAAGCAGTGAGTAGCCGGAGATGAAGCAATGGTGGCGGGAGACGAAAAAGCAAGATGGAGTAGCCGGAGATGAAGCAAAATACAGCAAGTCTGAGAAGTGGTCTCTGAAATTGAAAGTGTAAAACCAAAAGTCACTCTGAAGAAGCAACAAAGGAACAAAATGCAGCAGGGAGAAAAGTCTTCGTACCCTAAAACAAATCTATATGGATACACAGTATTATGATTAAATGTGTTTGGAGTCAGAAATTATTGGCTTGATAATGATTGATAGACTGTGAGTATTTTCAATATGAGAGCTGCTAGGGTACCTACACTAATTCAAGGGTTTTGGTACAGTTTTTGGATTGACCAATAGTTGAAAAGGATTCATTTAAGGCTACATATTACTAATGAAACTTCACTTATTACAACTTAGTCCATGGCAGTAAAATATTTTATTTTACCATGGTAAATATATTTTCCAACTTGGTCCTTATCTCTCCCCATTCATTTGCATCTGGTGTTGACGTCAATATTAGTAAGAAAAAAAGAAGGCGCGGCGGTGACAAGCAAGGACGGCACACGGTGCTTTGACGGCGGCACGGAGCAGCGACATTGGTACATGTCTGCTGGGCGGTGGGGTGTGGTGGCTGACAGAGAGCAAAAATCGTGATTTGGCGAAAAGCCATAGCGGTGGTGATGGAGTCGCGCGCGGCGGCTGGATCTGGTGGGTGACGCGCGGCGGTTGGATCTCGTGGTTATGTTTGATTTGTGCTTTTGTAGTTCTAAGCCTGCTTTGAGCCCTTCATTTTTTGTTTTCTGTTTCCCTTTTATTTTTTAACGGTTCTTTTCTATTGTGATTTGTAAATCAAACTTTATTGTTTTTCTTTGTAGGATTTATGGGTTTGTTTCGTGATGCAATCATTTTTTCTTTGCTACGTTTTGTTTTTGGATTTGAAGGAAAAATTGTTCTGTAAAACGGGTCAACCCGGCTGGAGGTAAGAGATGAGCAATTGCTTTCTGTAACTCTGTTTTATTTAACTTTAAATACAAATAAGTTTGCAATATAAGCATCTAAACGGCCAATGGCTCCGTGGACATTGTCCTTAGCGAAGTTCTCTCTTACATAGTGTTTGGTTGGAGGGGAGGGGAATGGAGGGATTTTTTTAAACATTTGTTGTTTGGTTCATTTTTTAGGGGAGGGGAGGGGAATGGAGGGGAGCAAAATCCCTCATCACCCAATTTTGGTTCCCCTCCAAAAGTGGAGGGATTTGGAGGGAAGGGGAGGGGATTTAAAACATTTGGAATGGAATGACAAAAATATCCCTACTTATGTATTTTAAAATCTAAAATTATAAGGGTATAAAAGTAAGTTAGTTTTACAATCACTCCCCTCTCCTTGTGAACCAAACACAAATAGTGTTATTTTCCCTCTCTCCATTAAAATCCCTCCCCTCCCCTCCTCTCAACCAAACCCAATAGCTAATTAAAATCCCTCCCCTCCCGTTCCTTCATTTGAACCAAACACACCCTTAAAAGTCACGGGTTCGATTCCCTCATTTGCACTTTGTTATTGTTTTTTGTTACTACCTTTTTCGTTTAAACTAAGGTTTTAGTAAAACAAAACACAAAAATCAGCTGGAAGCCTAGAAGGGATCAAACACAATACCTAGCAGTATTGAGTAGCGGCACGGACCACCAAACGAGCGGTGATAGTATGCAATCTAGTCTCTCTTATATATAATTAACCTCGTTTCCATTACATTTATGATTTAGAATTCATGAATCCTTTTTTAGTCACACTTAAATAAATATATTTCAACTTTTTAAAACTATTTTCAATTATAGCTAATTTTAATACCTATATTTGTCCACTATATTATGTAGGTAAATTGAAATTATTTGTTATTAGACATTCATTAAGTGTGTTAGGATAGTTTACTCTCTAAGTACCTCAATCTAATTAAAATAGTTGATATTTAGAAGACAATATGATTATGCCACGAAATCAGTAGTATAGTGGGTAACCCAACTAAGTCCTCTATAGGCCGACATGTCCCAAGATGATTTTTTTTTTCACTCCAAAGCTAGGGTTAGAGGTTATTAGGTTCGAGTTAGGGTATTTGAAAGCTCATTCTTATTTTGTTTTTTTAAAAAAAAATTTTTTTTTTAGAAGACAATATGGTTATATCACGAAAGGAGTAGTACAGTGGATGACCGAACTAAGTCTCCCGTAGGCCAAGATGTCCCAAGATGATTTTTTTATTTTTTATTTTCACTCTAAATCTAGGGTTAAAAGTTATTAGGGTTGAGTTAGGATATTTAGAAGAACATTCTATTTTCCAAAAATTATTTTAAAATTTTTAAAAGACAATATGGTTATATCACGAAAGCAGTAGTATCGTGTTTAATAATAATTTTTAATACTAATATAACACTTTTAATGGTTTGTGCATTGAAAAAACACCTTGACAATGACATCTTACGTTCACCTAATCGTTCTGAAGTGGAAGTTAGACTAACGGCTGGTCGTTTTGTCTCTTTATGCTTGGAATTGAGTTCGAATCCCAAATTGCTCCACTTTATTTGCTATGAGACATTCATTAAATGTTTCAGGATAGTTTATTCTCTATACCTCAATCTAATTAAAATAGTTAATATTAAATTATTTTTTAGAAAATATTATCTAGCATTGAGATTTCATTAATTTGTTCTTTAATTGCATTGTTGCAAAAATATATTGAAGGCAAAATATTTGGGTTATGGTAGGGTAAATTTATTTGGATTGACATTATTTTATTATTGTGTCTCAGATAGACAAATGTTGTGGATGATCGACTTCGATCAAAATAATCAATGGACCATCCACATGTACATCTAAGTGTACATGTGAAAGATCCAATGATTATTTTGATCGGAGTCAATAATCCGTGGATGTGAGAGATCTTTCCTAAAGTGAGACAAGAGTGTACATGTGGAAGATCCACGGATTATTTTGATCGGAGTCGATCACCGATGGATGTGAGGGAAAAGTGAGACCTAAGTGTACATGTGAAATGAAATACTAATCTTTTGCTTTCTTCTTTACAAAAGAAAGTTGATTATTTAATTTGAAAAATAGAATATATAATTTGAAAATCTTATTAAAATGAGTATAATTCATTTAAGTATTTATTTTTTCAGTCTATTACATATTTATTTTACTTAAAAAGTATTTTTTTTTAGTATATACTCTTTCAAATAATGGATATAATATATAATAATATTTTTGTTTACTTAATTTATTTATTTTATTGAGCTTATTGAGTTTTTTCTTAGTAAAGTTCTTACATTTGTTGTATACCAAAAAAGATCGTCTATTTATATACTTTGCTTTAATGTGGTGGAGTGTAATTTACTTTTATATTATTATTATTATTATTATTTGTGTAATCACAAAACATTTAAAATTTTAAATCATAAATGAATAACATTAAAGAACACGGTTAAGTATGTTTAAAACATGATTTAATAATAATATTGTATTTCATGGGGATCGAACCCACATACGGCAAGTGAGGTATCCGATATTGAGGACATAAACCACTAGGTTGGCCATAAAGGTTTAAAATAAAGTGACGTTTCTGTTTCATCCTTAACCTCCACCCGGGTCAACCAAACTCCTTTTGCAAAAAATGAATATTTACGTCATCCAGTTCGAAATCCGGTCAATTTTTGCCGTTTTTACATCTTTTCCACCCAAATTAGATTGAAGACGTTGGAAGAGAAATTAGATCGATGAGTTTTTACATCTTTTCCATAGCCGACGACGACACCCCATTGTTGCAATTCACCACCGTCCTTACACTCTATACTCTCTGTTCTTGTGGTCATGTTGTTGGAGGAAGTATGGTTTATCAAAGGGAGGAGGTAGTAGACTTCACTGTCATGTAGGTCTTCGTTTGGGAGAGGTTCGAACACTATGTCATGGTGGTTGCTAATTAGGAAAATACCATGGCTAAGAGAAAGTGTTGAAGGAAGAAGAAGACAAGTCTTTGGGGTTCAAAGATTTCTAAAACCTTTGGGTTCACTAAATTTCAAATTATATTACATTTTTAAATTAATTCATATTTGATAAATTCAGATAATAGTTATTTAAATTTACCATGGTAAAAAAAATATTTTATTGTTAGGGACTAGATTGCAATGTGTGAAATTTCATTAGTAATATACTGCATTAAATGAATCCGTTTAAATTATTGGTCAATTCAAAAACTGTACCAAAACCCTTGAATTAGTGTGGGTACCCCAGAAGCTGTTGATTTGCAAATGATTTGGATCATGTACAATAGTCAGTATTAATATTTCATTATGAGATTATTTTCAAAATTCAAATTGTACGTTTTAATTAATATTAGTATTGTTCTTAAAAAAAAAATTAGTATTAGTATTGTTTTGTATTAATGACATTATCAGAGTCAAATATATTGATTTCTATAATGTATTGAGTTGGCAAGTTACAATAATCATTGATTTTCCATAAGGATATAAGTAGGGATGGCAATGGGTACTGGATCCGCTGGGTACCCGCAAAATTTACCAGTTATGGGTAGGGTAATTATTCGCTAATTGGGTATGGATATGAATACGGGTGATTACTCACAAAATTTAATGGGGATGGGTGCGGATACGGGTACTCTAGTACCCATCCCGCCCCATACCTGCACTATATATATATATATATATTATGATATATTAATTTAAAATATTAGAAAAACTTAAAATATCATGTGATGATGTGAGTGTGGAACCCTTGTCCCTTGGCCTGCATGACCGCATCCTCCAAAATAAAGCTTGAGAACCTATTTCATTTTCAAATTTCACTTTCCTCCAAAAAAAAACCTGTGAGTCTCACTTTCCTAGTGCCAGCAACTCAGGAGCGCCAAGTTTATGAATTATTGTTCTTAGAAGTTTATTGTAATATTTACTTGATATTTTGGAGATTGATTACTGGATATTTTGTATTAAAACCTTTGCATTTCATGTTCACAAATAGATTATTAGATCCACAGATTACATTTTTAGTTTAGAATGCCAGAATTTAGACATTTTATTGTTTAATTAAAATTTCTTATATTAAAGTGCGGGTAACGGCTGCGGATACGGATACTTAGGTATCCAGAGAGTAAGGGTACGGGTATTGAAGTTACTACCCACGAGGGTATAGGTCCGGATAGGGGTACTTTTTCAAAACGCGGGTAAGGGGACGGGTACTATAGTACCCCACTCATACCCTACTCAGTACCATCCCTAGACATAATTTTAGCAAATGGAAAAATGGCATAATATTAGCGCTTTCCATACGTGAGTGTTTTTAAAAGCATATTTGTTTAAGGATGAGTTCTTCTCTCCCAACCAGGTTATCTCCATACACAAGGTGAGTTTTTCTCTTCCAACCAGGTTATCTCCATATACATGAATCAGAATTCGAACCTCTGAACATTTGCTTAAGGTGTCAAAGTCCCCTACCACTCGAATCAACCACACATATTGGTGTTTTCAAATGCATTAAATGTAAATAAATCACCAAATATTTATAAAAAAAAAATAGTAATTATTCGAGAAAAGGTCATTTAAAAATTTAAAAAATTTAAAAATAAACAACATATGACCACTGGAGCAGTGACATTTAGGCTTAATTCAAATTGATATAAATAATATGAGGTTTCAAAAAAAGTAAGTTTGTATGAAAAAATAATGTATTTATTATTCTAAGCGGTTGTATATTTAGTTTTCTCATAAAAACATGTTTTTTTGAATTCCTTAAAGAGTATTCTTAGGACACTCGTTAGCAAGACCCTAAAAAATAAACAAATTGGTAAACAAATTCACCATTGAAATTTGAAACCGTTGCATAAACAAATTGGTAGGCTGAATTAATTACCCAAACGGTAATAATCACCAAATTGTATGATAAATGGTCATTTATTATAATTCAATGAAAAATTTGAATAACAATTTCGAATATAGACTGCACATACCGTGTATCATACAGATTTCGAAATCAGTATGTAATTATTAGAGTATCAAATTGGTTTTTTAAAGATGTAATAATACTTACATGTGTGGTCCATATCATTTTATTGTTGTTACCATATATCAGTTTCTCTCAAATTCTACACGATTTTGGTGTTGGTGTTGTTACCATATGATTTTCAATTAATTTAATTAAGCAAGATTCTATGGTATTCCTTGGGTACCATAATTTTATCTATGTGGATTAATAAGATGGTGAGAACTTAACCTCATGTGACATTGATATGATTCTATTAATTGAGGTGGCGCATTATGATTAGACATAGGTATCCAAACCCTCTACTTTTCAAGGATACCATAACAACGCTCTTTAATTAAAGGAAGTTTGTTTTAAAAAGAAAAAATGAAGAGTCATTTTCACTTATCAAGATTACCTTTCCGGTGCTAGTTAGCTTCCTCTCTAGATGGCTCAAAGTGAGGGTGGTGGTGGTGGTGGTGGCAACAAGCAGCCTCAGCCTCAGGAGGGTGGCAACAAGCAACCCAAGGAGGGTGGCAACAAGCAGCCCCAGGAGGTGCAACCACACCCAGTGAAAGAACAATTGCCTGGAGTTCAGTATTGCATTAACAGTCCTCCTCCATGGCGTTCGTACATTCTCTTCTTTGCTTATTATGATTCCCTTTTATGCAATCAAATCAAACTCGTTGTTTCTTGGTTTGTAATTGGAAGCCTATTACCAACATATATTATATAGTGGTACCATGTACGTTCTGATGACGTGCATCAATGTGTATGTGTTCTTTTTTCTGCATGTCCTGCCATGCACAAGCACAACCCGAACAACAAAGTTTGTTCATGAAATTAATTATGTTTGAGCTGCTGATGTTTCTTTTGGAAGATTTTAGCCGAACAACAAAATACTTTTCAATAAGTCTTTGGTTTTTCATCAAATTTATATGTTATTTGTTGTTTTCTTCAACTTTTAATTATTGAATCTGTTATGACATTAATGCAGCTGAAGCGGTGGCATTGGGGTTCCAGCATTACATTCTGACTCTTGGCATGACCGTTCTGATTCCAACTATGATTGTTCCTCAAATGGGTGGAGGCGATGCAAGCCCTTGTTTGCCTTTTCTTTTTTTTATAATAGTATGAATGAATTAACTGAATTCTTTAATTCAATGTAGGTTGAGAAGGCTAAGGTGATACAAAACCTATTGTTTGTTTCTGGACTAAGCACATTGCTTCAATCTTTGTTTGGAACCCGACTTCCAACCGTCGTTGTTGGTTCATACACTTACATAATACCCACAATTTCAATTGTCCAAGCCAGCAGATATAGTTCATATTCAGATCCTTATGAGGTTAATGGGCTATTTTCTTTTTTCAGTTTTTGGGTGCTACTTTGTTGTATTAGCTAGGGAATGTTCATTCATTCTTTCTTTGTTATTGTTTTGCTGACTTGGTCCATATGGGTGACTTTTTCTCAGAGGTTCACTCAGACAATTAGAGGGATACAAGGTGCCTTGATTATAAGTGCATGTTTCCAATTGGTTATGGGATTCTTTGGCTTTTGGAGGAATGCTGTCAGGTTAGTAAGTGCATGCACCTTAATTTCTTAGCGTTACATTTCATAATCTCTCTAATCATTCTTCCTCTGCTGCTTTAGGTTCCTTAGCCCACTGTGTGTAGTCCCATACGTTACTTTCACTGGACTTGGTCTCTATCAACTTGGTTTCCCAATGGTAAATTAAGAATTCTATCATAAGTTCTACGCTAAGTTTAGGACTTGACAATATGATTATATGTCTTCTTCCCCTCTATTCTGTCCAGTTGGCAAAATGTGTTGAAATTGGGCTTCCAGCATTGATAGTTATGGTTTTCATCTCACAGGCAAGTACCTAATCTTGCTCTAGTCGTTGGAGAAATTCTTATTCTAAATGAGGCTACAACCATTATTTTGTGATCATAAAATTATGAAAGATGGAGATATATATAAACTGTAAAATATAATACATGGGAATTTTAAATCCATTAACTTTTTTTCCTTAAATCTTGGTCCTAAACTGATGTGTTTAATGGTCTTGTATGCTTCTGCAGTATCTAAATCGTTACATAAGCACCAAGAAGCCTATATGTGACCGATTTGCAGTGCTTTTTTCCGTTGCAAGTGTATGGTTATATGCGCAGATTCTAACTTCAAGCACTGCATATAACAACAGACCAGAAAGTACACAGACTAGTTGCCGCACCGATCGTGCTGGACTCATTAGTGCGGCTCCATGGTAAGATCAATGTTTTTAAGATCAATGTTTTTTCTATCTACTGCTTTTCCTTCTTTAAAGGAGTACATGATTTATGGGTTATGACTTATAAGGGAATTGAAGAGCTTCAGAGTAAAAAAATCTATACCATACGAACTTAAACTGCTTGGCCTGGAGTTTACCTTTTCCTGTTACATTAGTTGATAAAATGTTTGCATTTTTATACCAAAAAAAAAAATGTTTGCATTTATACAGGGTATATTTTCCTTACCCCTTCCAATGGGGGAGTCCTACCTTCAATTCCGGGGAAGCTTTTGCTATGATAGCCGCTTCTTTTGTTTCTCTTTTTGAGGTATGCACATCACATGTTTCAATCATTATGCAACTACGCTAGTCTTTCCTAATAAAAACCTTGTAAACCTGAGAAAGCAGTTACAAATGCATGTACTTCCCCTAATTATGATTGCTTCTAATTTTAACCTTTTTCTTTTTTTGTATATTTACATGCAGTCAACTGGTACATTTTATGCTGCGGCAAGATATGGAAGTGCAACACCCGTGCCACCTTTTGTTATCAGCCGTGGAACTGGCTGGGTGGTAAGATTCACTGCATTTTTTAATTCTCTCTGGACTCATAGTCATGGACAAGAAACATGAAATTGATTTTTATTTGTTTCATTTTTATATTATGTTAGGGAGTAGGTACTTTCCTCAATGGCATGTTTGGTTCTATAACTGGAAGTACTGCATCAGTGTAAGTTTAGCTCAATTCTTAATTTTTTATTGAATGTATGGTTGCGGTCCCTTGACCAACTAAGAGGCACACATTATTTCAAGTTCATAATGCATTTTTTGCATTATGCTTTGATCTTATTTCAGGGAAAATGCTGGTTTATTGGCATTGACAAGAGTGGGAAGCCGAAGAGTCATCCAAATATCAGCTGGCTTTATGATTTTCTTCTCTGTATTTGGTATGCTAGACCAATAAGTTTCTCTGTACCATTTCATAATTGCAATGCCTTGGCTTTTTTAATTGATGCAACTTGTTCATGCTTACCATATGTTATTGTTTTCTTCAATGAATGAATGATATTTCATGTTGTGTACTTTACCTTTAACCAGGAAAATTTGGAGCAGTTTTTGCTTCTGTGCCTTTGCCAATCATAGCAGCATTGTATTGTGTGTTCTTTGGCTATGTGTGTAAGTTTCCTCTAACCAATTGTCTTTGTGAGTTTTCTGGCTTTGTCTGCATATAGAACTTGACAACTGTTTGTAACTTGGGGATATGTAGCTTCTGCTGGTCTTGGTTTTCTCCAGTTCTGTAACCTCAACAGTTTCAGAACCAAATTCGTATTGGGCTTCTCATTCTTCCTTGGCATCTCTATACCACAATATTTCTCAGAATATTATCATGTAAAGCATGAATCAACAAGTCCTAGATGGGTGAGATATCTGAACAGAAAACCCATCGATCATTGAAAATTCATTTGTGGTATACATGACAATGACATAAGCTCTGGTGATTTCAATAAATTTGCAGTTGAATGATATGGTGACAGTCTTCTGCATGTCACATACAACAGTGGCTGCCTTGGTTGCTTTCATTTTGGATATCACACTCTCCCGTGAAGACGATGCAGCCCGCAAAGATAGTGGTTTGCAGTGGTGGGAGAAGTTCACCTTATATAATGCTGATGTTCGGAACAATGAATTCTATGCCTTACCATGCAGACTCGATGATCTTTTCCCACCCCTTTAAACCAATTCGTCATTTTTGTCAAAAATTTCTATGTAGTTTCTCATAACATTGTTTTACTTTGCTTTTATAGGAAGTAATGTAATGTTGGGATATGAGAACCATTTTCTTTGATATTACATTGTCATTATATTTATTGAAGAGAACTGTATCACTACATTGTTTTGGGTAGCAGCTAAATTTGGCAGGGGCACTCAGAAAGGAACAGTACACTTCAATTAAAAAAGAAAGACCGAATGAAATTGTTCACCTCATTCTGAATTTTGTGAAATTTATTGATTTCCGTTAGCTAGATGCACAACATTTGTTGTGTATCCTATGACGTGAATCATTCTGTACAGCAACTTTGATCAATCTTTGAAAAAGTGAAAATATGTATCTGGTGCAACAAGGCATGTTTTCCTCTTCCAAGTAATAAGGTTGTTAACAAACATTTAGTATATAGTAATGAAGTTTAAATCAGCGTGTCTATGTGAGATGTCATTTTTTCGAAGCATAAGAAACAGTGTGAAAATATATGGTGCTTAGAAAGTTTATTTAGGTGTTTGAATTGAAAATATTATGAATTTTATATTAATTATTGAAAACTATATTGGACTTTTGGTATCATGTGATTGATCTGAGTGATAAGAGATTTGAGCATCTTAAACAAGTGATAAGGGATTCGAATCTTGACTTTTGTGTATGCAAAAAACCTGATTGAAAAATGAGAATCTATCTTATGTGTCCAACAAATTTCCCAACTTAAATTAGTCATCATGAACGGTGTTAATGATGAATATTCCGTATGAATAAAATGATTAAAAAAAATATTGAGCTTTTGGCATTAGAGAAGAGGAAAAATCTCCTGCCACGGAAATTTTCTATGGCTATCTGTCGAACAGCATTTGGTTGGGTGGGTTTACAAACTTACCATAATAAGCATGAAAACGATTTATGAGTTCTAAAAAAACTTACGAAAATAGTTATTTTTAACTTAATTTAAAATAATTTATTAAATAAATGCTTATATAATATCTTTCCAAAACCGTGTATTTATATCTATCTCACTATCGTTCATTCACACTCTACGCTTCTTCTTCATTTCATCGCAATTCAATTACCATCGCAATTCGAACCCTAACCAATGGCTTTCATCACATCTCTGCGACCTTCTTTCCATCCATCCATGCCTTCTTGTCTTCTTCTCTCTCCTCATTGCTCCTCAATTTCACCCCCAATTTCTCACACTTTCTCCTCCACTGCTACCATCAATTCCTCCAAATTAATGGGCTCAAACTCAAAGGGTTTATTTGCTGTTACCCATAAAAACAGTGTTTCTGCCAGAGCTTCGATTTCGCAGTATAGTCCAAGTATCGCAGAGGATCTTGCTGACGTCACCATTTTCACCGCTTCCGGGGAGCCCCTCACGTTCAAAGATCTCTGGGATCAAAACGAGGTCACCATAGCTTATAATAATTCATATACAAAGCTTTGATCTTTACCCTCATAACTCTCCTTTATTCCATAAATACAGGGCACATAATTTATTAATATTTTGCTTTAGGTGAATCAAAATTTATTAATTTTGTTACCTCAGTTTATGGTTTCTACCTTCTAGAATATAGATTAATGGAAATTGTCATTAACAAATCTTAATCACCCCTTTCATTCATGGGAATGTGTTGTATATTTTGATTTGGTTTTTTACAGCTATGGCTCAGTTTGGCGAGTCCAACAATCTACCTTCTAACTTATATGATTAAATTATAAGCTTGCCTGGTCAAAATTGAGGTGTTTGACAAACAAATTTATCTCGTTAGCTTATAATTTTTTTTTTATAAGCTACTTTTATTTAGTTTATAATTTATTAATTTTTCTCTTATTTTTTACCGTGATTATTTTAACGAAATTCATACTTTACATGATCCCTACATTTATGTAAAAAGTCATATAAACATGTCATTTGTTTTATATTAAAATAAAGTTAAAAAATTAATATTTTAATTATAAAGCTTTTTTGGTACAATAAAATTTCGATTAGCGGAAGACATACCCCCTTGTGAGGTCAGAGAATATCACCAATCTTAACGAGGATTTATAGTAGAATTTACATTTCTACCAATAGGGTAAACCTGAGAATCGAACCCAAGTTACAGTGAGTGTGATTCAATTATAAAGCTTTAAATAGAATTTTAAAAGAATTTATATAAAAATCATATAAACATCTAAATATCTAAATTTATATTTATAAGCTAGTTCAATAACTATTTTTACCAAACATTTCAAATTTAATTAGCTAATTTTTTAGTTATAAGCTTTCAGCTAAAAATTAGGTTATCAGTTATAAATTAGCTTATCAACTATGTTTGTCAAACAAAGCCTATGTGTATGAAGGTGTTTTATTTTTTTGTATGAGTGGGGTTTGAACCAGCATAAACTCTTTAAATGGTTCTGCATCTGTTGTTACTTGTTTTTTTAGAGCAAATACTTAAATTGGTGCTCTGAAGATACCCAGGATATCAAATTGGTGCTCCAAAGATTTTGGACATAAATTTAGTCTTTCATAATGTAAAATAAACATCAATTCAGATATGAAATTGATGTACAAAGATACATTGAGGGACTAAATTGATTTTCATTTTAAATATCGAAGAACCAAATTGATGTGCAAAATCTTTGGAAGACCAACTTGATTCCCTATATATCTTCGGAGTATCAATTTGAACATTTAGTCTTTGAGAGTTTAATTCACACTTTACTTTTCAACAGCGTGTTTTGATCAAAGTTGAAATCAACATTGTGTATGGGAACTCTGGAATTATAAGTTGACTGTTTGAGCTTGGCTGACTAGTGTTAATTCTTATAGGGAATAGCTGTGGTGGCCTTATTGAGGCACTTTGGATGCGTTTGCTGGTAACTGATCTCTCCACCTTTGGTCATCAATCAAGACTTGTTTGAAGACAGTTCTTCTAATTATGGCTTGTCTCTGCTCTTGTTCATAGTTGGGAATTGGCTTCAGCCTTGAAAGAATCCAAAGCAAGGTTTGATTCAGCTGGTGTGAAACTAATTGCAGTGGGTGTTGGTACTCCTAATAAAGCCCGTATCCTTGCTGAACGAGTAATTTCTTTATCCTGCTCTCTCATTTGAGTGTTTTCCTAGCAAACTAGTTGCTTTAGTAAAATTTAAAAAAACAAGGGCTAAAATCTTTTCCTTTTGGTTTTATTTGTTGGAGGTGATTTTAGACAATCATTATCTTACCTGTTGTAAAGAACATCACTTACACGTTTAGGTGTGGCATCGGATATTGAAAGGTTGATTTTGGTGACAGGTTGGTTGGTATCAATAAACAATTATTTTCAATAATGCCTTTTAGACGAAGGGTTATATGAAATTTATTTTCAATTCTTTGTCCCAAGTATATTTTGGCTCAATGGTTTGCTATTCAAGTTTTAAATCCATTTCATAGAAGGCTCACCATTTGTGTTGCAAATTAGCTCGTGGATAGCAGTATGAATGGTCATTTTTATCTTGATCAGCCATAGAATTTGGATCTCAATACTTATGTCTGAAGATTTTTTTTGTAAATTACCTGTTTGTATAGTATTGGTATATACATGTTCTTGATGTAAAAACTGATATTTTCTTTTTGACTTGATTTTGTGTGTTCAGTTACCATTTCCAATGGATTGTCTTTATGCGGATCCTGATCGCAAGGTAACATGTGGGTGGCATGTTGAATATTCACCTACTATACCTCATTTTCGAGTATATATAATGTTTTGAGCCTTTACTTTGGTTTTGGCCGTACTTTCTTCAACCCAGCCAGTGTAAGCTTAACCTCTGACTTTTCTGAAGTGTGCGCGTGTGTGCGATCAGTGCGATCATTTGCTTGCTGTTTAATCTATGTATCTCTATGTATCTTTTAACCATAAAATTGATATTACAGACAAAGGTGTTTTCGAGATTTGATGCTATACAGAAAGCTGTCAAGAACTATACAATGGAAGCCACTCCAGATGATATAAGTGGCGTCTTGCAGCAGGTTTGTTATATTAATTTGGTAGCAAAAGGATTAAAACAAAACTTAATATTACTATACAACTTGCAGTTCCCTTAATTGATCAATCCTTATTTAATGTCAGGGAGGGATGTTCGTGTTTAGAGGTAAGCAGCTATTATATGCAAGGAAAGACGAAGGGACAGGTGACCATGCCCCCTTAGATGATATTTTTGATGTCTGCTGCAATGCTCCGGTTGCCTAAAACTGTACTTTACAATTTGCATAAAATTAGGATTGTTCAGTTTTAGAAGAGTTGTGTTAAGAAGGGTGCGTTTGATTTGCAAAAATATAAAGGACTGGACAGCATAAAAATAATTATTCAATGTTTGATTTGTAAAGTGATCACGGGACTGGACAAAAAAGGTGGTGAGGGACTCAACAAAAACCCAACTCACTAAACCATGAGACAACATTTTTTCCATGGACATACTATCCAAAAAGACAAAATTATCTACATGTATTTATTATATATGCTCTCTCTCTCTCTCTCTCTCTCTAAGATAACGTGTGTGTGTGTGTGTGTATATATATATATATATATATATATATATATATATATATAACATTATATATTATAAAGGATATTTAAGTAAATTTTCATTATTTTACTTGTGTTGTCCATTGTCCATCAAACAATGTACGGGACAGAGAGTTGTGCTGTGATTCAAGCATTTATCCTGTGTTATTCTTCTTGTCCTGTACTTCAATACGAATCAAACGCATCCTAACTTACTGTAGATTCCAGTCAAGGGTGAATTCTATAAGTGGCGACATAATATAGGCCATGGATATGATTAAAAATTATGTAAAAACATTTTAAATTTCAGTCTATAGATATGTCGCCATATACATGGTTCACCTTGGACCTGAGTCAATAGTAACAGAACTCACTTTAGAAATGGTGATCGTCATATATGTATCATGTTCTTTTTTAATCATTTTTCACCCCGTTAACTGAATGATTATAGTGAAGTTATAAATTGGTATATGCGTAAAGATAAATTACTGAAGTCTAAAGGCATGTACCTCGATTCTTTCTCTTCTCTTCTTCCTCCATCTCCACCCCCTCCCTTTTCTCTAGCTCTCTCTCTCTGGGAGGGGTCAAACTCTCTTTTTTGTTGAAGTATGAGGGGCTTCTGCGTGGTGGTACCCGGCCCAATTTCTTGGACTTCCCCTAAGCCGGGCTCTTTATTCGTGGGCCATCATAGTATTTTCCTTTAATTGTCCTTGTTATTTGTACCAAAAATTGTCCTGGTTATTCATTGTCGAAATTTTATAAAGATCAAAGATGGAGATCTTGTATTTTCAATTTTAGCCCCTTTTGATTGATAGAGATAGTTAGGAAACGTACTGGCCATTTGAATCTTATAATTCTTTTCGTTTAAAAATTCTGACTAGGCGGTTGGATATAGCTCAAGTGTTTGAACTTCGAAGTATAGAAAGAATTGAGTAGGGTGCAAATGATAACAATCCAATAAAAAACAAATAACGTGGTAATATGGACTAACAACGTCCTTTGTGTTTACTGCTTCCTGGAGGGGCCTACGTGCATATACTCAAGAATTACGTGTACTGTTGAGGCGTTGACTGCGTTCAATGTTAATACTATTTTCATGCACGTTGTCTTCTGTAATTTATCACTTAGTCTTTGTCAGAATGATTGGTAGAATTTGGTTCTGAGCATAGCCAATGTTTGAAAATGGCTTTACCTCCAAAGTTTGGAGGTGGGATTTCAACGGCAGTTGGCGGAGGTGGACGGTAGGGACTTTATCGTGGAGGGTAGTGGGTATGACCATTGGTGAAGGTGCACAGCGTCTGTCTTGGTTGAGGGTGGAGGTTCATTGGATAGGCTTGGGGGGTTCCAGTATCAAGTTTTGGGATCTTGGGGCTTCAGGGCATGGTGGATGGTTTATCACAAGAACTAATTTATAGGAACATCTTCAATGACTGGGTCTACTACATGTATCTGCCATGGCATTGAGTTTCAACTTCAAGGTCATGGAGGCGGTGGTTGAATTGCAGAAATCTCGTTGCCATCGAGCTCTTACTCCACACCTCGATCTCAGTCCTAGCCATCAACCACCATAGCAGCCTTTGCTACAATAAACGCCATCCGCCCTCTGCCCTCCATCATTGGAGCCATTGCCTTTCAACTCCATTCAATGCGGCAGTCGTCTTCTATCTCCAGAAGAGCCAAAAGCAACAAATCTTTTAATTTTTGGGGACCAAAGTGCAAATTCTAACAACTAAATGGGGTGACCAATTGAATAAGTTACTATTAATTAGTACTCATTCTTAGCCGATGGTTATGTTTATTTGCTTTGTAATGGTTATAGGTTAAGTGAGTATCCATACTCCCTTGACCAATATCATGAGTATGGTAAAAGGACCCTTTCTTTCCTTGTGAAAGAGAACTGATCCTCAAGAATTGCAGGTTCTTTAACATTTTAGAAAACATATTTTTAAGGAGAAATTAAAATGACTTCCTTAATTATACTTGATACTCCTCTTGCTTTAAAAATGTTGTCATTACACTTACCTAAGGTTTATGGTGTTATATTTCAGTTACACCTTTTATAGCATAAAGCTCAATAGAAATCAATGTAATTTTTAAAACAAGAGAAACAATGAGTATAATTAAACTAAATTTGAGAGGAATTCATTATAATTTACCCTGTTTTTAATGGTTTGGTTCTTTGCACTTTCTTTTCACACTGCACCCGATTCTCACTCTGTTAAAGAAAATCTAGTAGGTCTCCACTGCAGGGCTAGAACTTACCTAGACTAGGTACTCGTCTTGCCTATGTCAAAACTAGGATAAAAGGGTGGTGGATGGGTTCATTCCATAACCTACAGATTATAGATTATTGATAGGTACAATTTCCTTGGATATTTGGAAGTAAAATGAGGGTAAAAAGGAAAAGGAAAAGGAAATGCTGAATGTTGCAGTCAGCAAAGTAGTCATAAAAGAGATTCTCATCCAAGAGTACGACATGCAACATTAATGCCAGAGAAGAAAGAGAGAGGAAATGGACTGGGCGTAGGGTAAAGTCAAATAAAGAGAGTAATGGGGCTAAGAGATGCAGAGAAAATGCCATTGGGTTCAATGAAAGGGTTTCTTAAATACTTGCCCTCAGAAAGAGAAAGCGCACAAGGACCTTTTCTTCTCATGCATGCACTATAGCATTAACAGGGTTCTGTGGTTGCAATCAGATAAGTTGCTATCCAATTTCACTTTTTTTGTTGACTCCTTATGCTTGTTTCTGCAATTTTATTTACTTGCATTTGTTTAGATTCCCTGTTCCCACTAGATCTTTCTCATCTCTCCCGTTCTTTTTACTTCCCTTCAATGCATCAGAGTTGGTTTTCTTTATCTTCAAACTTGAAAAGGCTGTTTCCAAAATGCAATTTTCCTGTGTTCACATTATTAATGGCGAGGCTTTGACACTTGTAACTAACCAATACTTGATTCAGTTTAGGGTGTTCGTATAGTAATGCTAATGAGTAATGAAGACATTCTTAAGTAGTACATCTATCTTAAATGAATTCTTTAGATATTAGTGCTTTCTCTTATCCTGAGCCTTATAACATTGCAGTTTTAAATATTTAATATTAGATAGAGTGCTTTGTGTTAAGTAATGCAAAACCAAGAATTACTAAACAGCCAATGAAACAATTCTCGCCCATAAAAGAAAGGAAAAAGCTCATCTAAAGTGAGATTCTCTTTAAAGTGAACAAGTAATGGGATTTTCACCCTTGATTTGATAAAGTACATAGAGATTTGAATCCACTAAATCATCAAATGGTGAAAACCTTTTTATTTGTTCACTTTAGAGAGTATCTCACTTTCGAGGAGCCTTATCCTAAAAGAAAACATAAATGTATTTTATCATTAATAAGTCATTGTTTGGTTCCACTTCTGGAGACATCAGCAGTGCTTTTACATCTATCAAACGTGATTCTAGTAAAATAAGAGGTGTTTGATTACACGTTTGGGAAATCAATTTTGCATTTAAAATCGATTCTATCAGAAACAGCTTAGAGTAACTTCTGCTTTTGAATTGAAAAATTACACTAAATTTTACATTATATCTGCTTTCAAAATTAAAACATCTAAATATCAATCACTTTGTTTCAAACTTAATTGTATTGAAATCAATTTTATAAAATCAATTTTATCTAAAATCACGTTTGTCGAATGTTTATCCAAACACACGCTAAGTGATGCGACCTTTCAAATCATAAGCAGGAAGCATAAATGGGTTAGGGCGAGATCCTGTAATTGGGTTAAAAGCATACTTGCCGTCAGAAAGAGAAAGCGAACGAGGACCAATTGAGCTAAGGGACGTTTCATAAAAGGATTTTTTTTTTTAGTTTTTTGGAATCCTAGTGTGAAAATCCTAAGTTTTCATGTTTGATATGTTTTTTTTTTAAAAAAAAACATGTTCCTGGGAAACTAGCATTTCCGTGGATGTTGTTTTGGCTATGTTTCTCCAAAAAAACATTCTCATAGAAGGGATGAGAATCTTAGTTTCCTACAGATATGAGAAAAATTTTGTTATTGAAAAAATTATTACATCCTAATTTTTCATGGAGAATATTAATATTATGTTAAAAATATTAAATATTAAAGTTTAATCCAAACATGTCTCCCCAATAATTTTCCCAATCATTAAATTTAAATTTAAAATATTAAATATTTTTTACATTTCTAAGACATTAAATATATTTACTTTTGCATTTAATGCTTTCTAAAAGAATTATTCAAAGAATGCCCTCGGGAATTTGTCAAAGTAAAATGCATTGTCATAACCCTATACTCCACCCATAAAATAAAACTTCTTTAAAGTGAGATTATATTTAAAGTAAACAAGTAATGGTGTATTTATTCTTAGATTATTTAGTGGATAAAGATCTATATATATTTTATTAAATCAAAAGTGAATGCACTCTTACTTTAAGATGTTTTATCCATTTTTTTAAGGGTGGATTATAGGGTTTTATTACAAGATGCATTTTACTTTGACAAATTCAAGAGTTATTGTTATATTCTTCGAAGATATTCTTTTGAATAATTCGTTTAGAAAATATTAAACGCAAAAATAAATATAGCTAATTTCTTTGAAATGTAAAAAATATTTAATTTTTTTTTATTTAGAGAATAGGGAGGATTTAGAATTTCTTGGAATTAATTTAACTTCTTATATTTCTTATAGTAAAAAAAAAAAAAAATTCTCTTATGGCTCATTAATTACCTCCAAGCAGTTTTTAGAATCAGTTATTGGATGAGTTTAGCAAAAGTATGTTGGAATGGGGTTATTCTGTAATGCGTAGAGAATCATAATTGTACTGTTAGAGCTTCTCACATTGTTAGATTCATCCCTGTAGTTGTCATTAAAAGCTGAAAATGTGTTGCACATATGGAGCCATGTTTGTGGCGAAAAGAGAAGTAGAAAGTGACAGGATGATTCATATCCTTATAATACTGCAGCCATAAAGAAAACAACTCCAACATAGCCGGCCAGACGGCCAATCCTAGATGAAAGAATTAAGCATATGTCGCAAAGAATATTCCTTAGTCTATTGATGTAACATAAAATAAATACACAGAATTAATTATGAGCAACAACATATAATAGATTGATATTAATTAAAATTATTGTCCTATACTAGTACATGATTGTATCTGATTTTCCTTCCATATAAAATGCGTGAGAACTAAAACATTAATTCATTCAACAAGAGAAATTAAAGCACAACAAGAATGAGTGACCGTAAAATAGTTCTAGTGACTGGCTGTGCCAAAGGTGGCATTGGCTATGAGTACTGCAAGGCATTTGCCGAGAAGAATTGCCATGTCTTTGCCTCTGACATCTCAACGCGGATTCAAGACATGTTAGACTTAAATTCAAATAACATAGAAACACTTGAGCTTGATGTGTCTTCTGATCAAAGTGTTACATCAGCTGTTGACACTGTTATATCAAAGTGTGGCCGCATAGATGTTCTGATTAATAATGCTGGAATAGGTAGCACGGGGCCTTTAGCTGAGTTGCCACTCGATACAATTAGGAAGGCTTGGGAAATTAACACACTGGGGCAACTGAGAATGGTGCAGCATGTAGTGCCTCACATGTCTATGCAACGAAGTGGAAGTATAGTTAATATTGGAAGCGTGGTAGGCACAGCATCAACACCATGGGCAGGGTCTTATTGTTCTAGCAAGGCTGCAGTGCATGCCATGTCACATAGTTTGCGCCTTGAACTTAGGCCATTTGGGATCAATGTAGTTCTAGTTCTGCCAGGGTCTGTGAGATCAAATTTGGGGAGGGCTAATTTGGAGAAATTAGGTAATCATGAATGGAAGCTTTATAAGGACTTTAAAGAAGCCATTGCAGAGCGAGCTAGAGCTTCTCAGGGTGACAAAGCAACGGATGGTAGAGTTTTTGCTCGACATGTTGTGAAAAAAGTTTTAGTACCTAGACCACCAAAGCAAATTGTTTTTGGTCACATGACTGGTTTGTTTGCCTTGCTCTCATCGTCTCCATTGTGGGTAAGAGATATATTCTTCTCCAACCGCTTTGGCCTAAACAAAAAGGTTTAAGGATCTGTATCAATTTCTATGTGACCACCATCTAGGCATCTAGTACCACTGTTCATGTTTAGGTAATGGAATTATGTAATGCCGAGTGATGTGAGTCATATGGTGTTAATTTGGATGATCTATAGTTACATATGTTGTTTTAATAAAAGAGATGTGGTAAAATAGAGTGGCTATTAATTATCAGGTTAAATTAAACTTTTGTTACATAGTTTAAACTAATTTTCAATTTAGTCCCCATAAATTATTTTTGGCTAAATTTCTCTTTTGGTTCCTCATTTGTTTTAATTTATTCAACTTGGTTCTTTTATTTAAAAAATGTTCAAGTTGGTCTCTTACTTGTCAAAAGTTAAGCAATTTGATCCTTTTTCTTCGTTACGTTTTTCTTTCGTCGTAATTTGAAAATTACCGGAAAACTTTGCTGGAATCCTCCTCTTTCTTCCCCCCTCTTCACCCACTTGAAAAGGAAAAAAAAACACAAAAAACAGCGAGTCACTGAGTCTAGGCACTCTAAACACCGTGCAGGCACCTGTACAACCTCCAACGGACTACTGTGCCTTCGCATATCGTCCGGAGACAGTCGTGCGCCTTTGCGCCCCAAACACCCAAACCATGCCAACCCCTTCGCGAAACCCCCGTCACGCTACCGTCCGACCACCATGCCACCGCGCGAAGTTGTTATCACTAAATTTTCGGGATTGGGATGGTGTGGTGCGGCTGAGTAGATGAGAGAAGGTAGGGGTGGCTAGGTTTGATGGGGAAGATGAGACGAATAAAAGAAAAAAAGTGAAATGGGTCTAGGTCGAGCTCCGGTTTGCTCCACAGAAAGAGGGGGAGAGAGAGAGAGGAAGATTCTGATGAAGTTTTCCGGCGAAGTTTTCTAGCAAAGTTTTCTGGATTCCAATGAAGTTTTTTGGCGAGAGAAAAACTTAACGATGAAAAAAAATACTAAATTGCTTAACTTTTGGCATGTAAAGGACCAACTTAAATATTTTTAAAATAGAAGGACCAAGTTGAATAGATTAAAACAAAAGAGAGATCAAAAGAGTAATTTAGCCATTATTTTTTCTATTTAGATAATTCATTATAATTATAAATATTTAATGTTATACATGAGGAAGAATTGAGAGGAAAAAGATAAAAGTAGCATCGATTAGAATAACTATTGAACATACAAGAATAACAATATATGTCTATAGCTGAGAGTAACAAAGAGGAACTTATTTAAAAATGTTTATAATTATAAAGACTCGTTTAAAAAGAAAATATTGTAGGAACCATATTTAAAATTGTAGGCTTCTATCTTTTTAGTTCTTATAAAGTTGGACTATTTGTTTTTTGTCCCTAAATTTTTTATTTTTTTTCCTCCCTAAAACAGGGAAATACCTAATTTTAGTTCCCGACGTTAACTTGCTTCTGTGCAGTGCAGATGTGACAAACGAAATGCCACATTAGTTGAGACACATGGACGATACGTGGTGATCTTAAATATGTTTTTAATCATATATAAAGTAGGGTTCTTTAGCTTTTGGTTCCTAGAAAAAAATATTTTTTTCATTCCCAAAAATATGGAAATACCCACATTTAGTCCTCGACGTTAACTTACTTTTGTCAAATGCTGATATGGCAAATAGAAGATCACATCAGCACTGACACATGAATGACCACTTTTTTGCTTTTGGTCTGTATAAACTAATATGCTTAAATATGCTTTTGGTCCTCTTCTCTATTGAATTGTTTGACCCTCTCCTCTTTCCTTTTCTTTTTCTTGTTCCCTTTTGATTTACACACATCCGAAGACTACACCACTTTACCATTATCATCACCCAACCTCATCCCTAGAAAGCCCTAAAGAAGCAAACCAACAAATATATCATCAAAATAAAAAATCACCCTAAATTTCAAACACCCCCACAATGCCCAACCTCCTACCATTGCCACTACCACCACCAAATCACGTAGAAACTCAGAACCAGGTGACAAATTTTATAACCAAACCAAAAAAAATCATAACTTTACCACTCAAAACCCTAAAATACCATAAACCCTAGAAATTTAAACTGATAAAAAAGGTATTAGATCACATGAAGCATATCAAAAGCCAAAAAAAAGAAAAAAAAAATCCCTTAAACCCTAGATTGGTTAGCTGTTGTGAACAAACTGAAAAGATTGTCGTTCACCTTTTTCTGGCGTACCTCCACAGAAAGCAAATCATCATCCAAAAGCATATTTATAGTGACAGTGGCGGACTGGGTGCGGGGGGTCCTGCTCGTGGTGGTTCTGTGCGATTTGTCATGGGTGAAGGCGTAGGTGCGTGGATCTGGCGCAATTTGTGGGGTTAGTGGTTGTCTTCTAACGTGGTGGCAGGTCTGGTTACATATGGCTGCGAGTGAGTTGTGTCGTGGTTGTGGGTTTTGAGAGGTTGGGATGTGGTGCTAGTTTGGTGGTTGGTTTGGAGGCTTTGTTTTTTGGGTAAAGTTCTGCTGAAATTAAGAAGAAGATGTGATCGAAGTTTGGTGTTTGTGGAGACTTGATGTTTTCTAAAGATGTTGAATGAGGGGAGGTAGAGAAGAAGAAAAGAATGAAACAAAGAAGAAGAGAGGAAAAGCGTGACCGAGGGGGAAATGAGAGGGGGAGAAGGTGTCACATGTCGTCTATGTGTCTCAGTTGATGTGGCCTTTTGTTTGCCACATCAACACTACTTAAGAGAAGCGATTAATGACGAGGACTAAAAGTGGGAATTTCCATGTTTTTAGTGAAATAGACAGATGCAAACACTAGAAGGGGGTTGAATGGTGTTTGACAAATTTATTCGGAATTTAGAAACTTTTTCGCAAGCACAAACGGGTTATAATAGACGAGTAAACACAGACAGGTCAATCAGACTGATAACTCGTCTGAAGGTTTTCACAGAAAACACAATCATGCAAGATAAGAAAAGTTTTGATAAATACAATTATAAACCCCTTTAGTTAGATGATAGTTAAGACAAATAATCAAACTAAAGAGTTAAGGGAAAGAGAGATCACTCAGCAGGTTTTATCCTGGTTCACCCCTTAACAATGAGGCTACGTCTAGTCCTTGGCAGCACCAAGTTTTCTCACTATAACTGATTTAGGTTACAGGACAGACAAGTATTGTTTTCACACCTAGCCTCTTCAGGCTCCAGACGAGTATTGTTTTCACACCTAGCCTCTCCAAGCTCCAGACAAGTATTATTTGCACACTTAGCCTCTTCAGGCTCCAGACAAGTATTATTTGCACACTTAGCCTCTTCAGGCTCAGACGGGTTTGTTTGAGAGAAGTTGTAAAAAGATTACACTTTGCAAGTCTTTCACAAGCACTCAAACGAGTGTATTAAATGTGAAGTTCTAAAAGACTGCATAATAACTTCAAAATGATTGAAGAATAAATAATGAAAGAATGAAGATATAAATGCACAGAGTAATTGCTCTTGATTGCTTTGATCGTTCTCTTGTCTACTGGAATCTTCAAAGTCTTCTTCATTAAATAGGCTTCAAAATTTTAAAGCCGTTAGACACAAGGTCTGAAGTCTTGGCTTCTTGCAGATCTTCAATAAATGCAATAAAGTCGTTCTGATCAGTCATTAAAGCATAGGGAACTTCGCTTGTTCTCTCTCATCAGAGTGATACATACTTCTGATATACCTTTGGTCTCAGCAGGTCTGTATACGTGCTTTTTGTTTGTAGAGGGAAGACTTTCCCTTTTGGTGTAAGATGCAGTTGTGTTCAGGCAAAGCACTTTGTTGAAGTTCCTTATCAGAGTCGAGACAGCTTTCATCCAATGTATTCTTTAACGTTAGTCTTTAGACGGATGAGTAGCTTCATTAGACGGATTGACTCTTTAACAAAGAGATGACGTCAGTTGCAAAGTCTTGTAGACGGGTGAGTCTTCCTTTGATCAGACGGTTGAAGACTTTATTAGACGAGTGAACTTCTCTTAGTTCAGACGAGTAAACCTCTTTTAGTTCAGACGAGTGAACCTTAGCTAGTTCAGGCGAGTGAACTTATCTCAGTTCAGACGAGTGAACTTTATTTAGTTCAGACGAGTGAACTTGAGCTAGTTCAGACGTGTGAACAGTTCATATAGACGCTTAATGTTATAATTTGCACACTAAGTAGACGAGTTAAATACCACAGATGGGTTCAATTAAATCATTGAATAACTGTTTTAATCTCATCAAAACTAAGGTAAATGCACATCAGACATTTGGAGACTCAACATTTAGGAATGAAAGAACAATGTTTTTCTAGGGACCAAAAACAAGAACCTTACTTTATAGGGACTAAAAACATATTTAAGCCTGTCAAATGTAGTCTATGGATCTCAGCTGATGTGGCATTTCGTTTGCCACATCAGCACTTAACAGAAGCTAGTTAACGTCAAAGACTAAAAGTAGGCATTTCCTTGTTTTTAGGGATAAAAAAATATTTTTTAGGGATCAAAAGCAAAATATCCCTACTTTATAGACATTAAAAACATATTTAAACTTAACTTCTATGATAATATTTTTATAATCCTACTACTTTGATCGGATTATTATAATGATTCTTTTAGCTAAATAATTGATATGAAAGCTACATGATTTAATTAACAATAACAATTATAATTATATTTTTTAAAGATATCTGATAAATTGATATCTAGGAATTAGCCAGTCCATTGCCTCGAAGGCAACAATGAGAAAAATGGCACCAACATAGTCTTCCCCATCGTCCCACATGAAAAGGATGGTAAAATGGAAAGAAAGCAAAATTTGGCAAGGCAGTACAGGAGCTCCTTTATTTGTCATTTCACTATTTCAATTTTCAGGCAAATTAAAATGGTAATTGGTCTTCAGTGCTAGGTGTGGGTGGATATACTCATCATTGCCACAATCAAAAAGAGGGTCTCTTTCTCTTTCTCAACATTCCTCCTTCGTCTTTCTTTCACTGCCAAACTCCCTTCCCGATCTCTTTTCTCAAACAAAATCATGCACTATAGAATTCCTGTCTCCATGGAATTGGTCACGCAAATTTGCATGCAAACTAATGATTAAATTGATCAAACGGAATCTATATGTAAAGCTTTCTTACAGGCATCCCTGTTAATAGCACACGGAATAGGATACTGAAAATTTATATCTATATATATATATATAAAAGTGGTTTTAGATTTTTAAATAAAACTTAAAAAGCATATTAAATATTTTTAATTTTAGAAAAATATAATATTACATTTAATTAAATTACTCTTTTAATTTCCATTAATGATCTATCATTTTATTTAGTATAAATATCAAGATACAAAAATAAATTAAGTTGATAAAATAATTCATGTCCTTTTTATTTCTTAAAATAACATAAAATAAAACAAAATATTTCTAAAGATTTTGTTCCAACTTGGTACCTTTCTCATTTTTGTAGTTTTTGGAAGGAATATTAAACAAGATATAGTGTGTGTTCAAATGACTATTGCAAATTAAACAAAAATTTTCTCTTGTAAATATTGTCATGAGCTAATTAATAACTATGGTTCTGTTTAGGTAAACAACTTATTTAAGCGCTTATATAATTAAGAAGACCTTATATGAAAAACTTTTATTCCATAAACTCCTTTTAAGTTAAGTTATTTAGTGTTTTGATACATACTTGAAGAAGTGTTTTTAAATGTCCAAAATAATTTCCGATCATGTTGAATATGAGCTTCCGCACAAGACTTTTCTAATAACCATAAAAATTGATTTTTTTAAAATAAGCTAAAAATAGCTTTTGAGAGTAATAAGTTACTTATTTAAGTTTATCCAAATACTATTAAGTTGTAAGTTATGTTATATATATATATATATATATATATATATATATATATATTTAAATAAAACTACTTACAAGGCCAAAAAGCAAAGAAAATAAAATTATAGACCTAGAAGTTCCCATCTTTATTTCCTGCTGTTGTTAATGCCTTCCATGATTCATGTGCTGTAGTAGAATTAAACAATTTGGTAAATGTCTTGTAAGGACTGTACCAAAAAATGTCTTCTAAGGCTTTAATTAATGTATCCATCACATAAAAGTCATGAGTTTGTGGTGAACTTGGTTGTCCCACACACCCACTACAAAGAATATTCTTAACTAAGAAATTTTTTAGTGACTCTAGAGCAATGTACATTTTTCATACTCTATCCTATTAAACGTGTGTTACATCAAGTGTGATATTAAAAAATGTAATTAAAGTAAGAGACAATGATGATTTACAAAACTAGTATGATACACATTCAATAATACAAAACAAGAAAATTATCTTGCTCCAACAACAGTTAAAAATTTCTCCAACTTTAAATCCGCCTATCTTTATTAAGGGCCTTCACTACATCATTCCAGGAAATGTACATCATCAAGAGTGCATACTTTATCGTTAATTTCTAGTCTTGTCTCATCTTTGGTTCTCGTTGTATCTCTTCAAAGTGGTAAGCTGCTACTAATTTACTCACAAAAAGCATATGGCAAGAACAAAAGCATACACTTTTAACATTAATGGTTCTTCAACTTTTTAATTGGATTTGCACCACACATAGTGGGGCAGTATATTTTTGTCCCTCTGATAAAATTCATCCTCTATTACAATGAGAAACCAACAGGCAACAGAAGACCCTCGTTGTTATGCCTAATATAGATTAAAACTGCTTTATGTATGTTGAAGACGAGTCATGAGAAATCAAAACTGAAGGAGAAAAAAGAATAATAAAAGATGAAATGAAAATTTGTGTGGTTGTTATAATTATGAGTAGGCTAATCCAGGGCGAGCGAGATTATCCACTAGCAAATTTCCCTGTTGAAGAATGTTGGTGATTTGACATCTCTCACTTTTTGTCTTGATGCAAGTATATATTGACTACAATCAGTACCATCTTGCACCTCAATAATTTTATATTTAACAAAAAAAGGTTCTCTGTTCTAGATGCTTGATGAATGGCATAGACAATCATGGTCATCCAAGTAACATCGGGGTCAGGTTAGATCATATCACATGTCACAATTTTCCTTTGCAGTATTTTGTTCTGTACTCCACCCCACCTCACACTTTGACTCTATAAAGCATCATTCACCCTAATTACATGCATGAAACTTAATCTATAAAGCATGATCGTGAATCTTAATCCCCTGACTTTAGAACTTCAATAGTAATTAATCAAAGTAGTAACCGAGTAGGGGGAAAATTCACTTTGAAGTTAGTTACCTGAATTCTGATGACTCCAGTTCAAAGAAAGTGCCTAAACAAATACAGCATGCTTGAAAGAAAAAATCATAGATACACGTTAGTATAAAATTTAGGTGTGTAAAAAATAATATAAATCCAATCAGGATTTAATTGATATGTACCAACAGTATAATGATTTTTTATACAGTCGATTAATCATAACTTATCACATCAACTGAAATATTTGATTTTTATCCTAACTACTTTAAAAGTCACTTATATTATAAATTTTTATTGGTTGACAGTGTAAAGAACTTTACTCTGACAATGCATAACAAGATAAGTAAATATGAAGTGATGTACATAAGTGAACATAGTATTATTGATTAATCAAAGTAGTGACCGGCGAGAACCTTTCAAAAAGAGAAAAAACCGATGAGAAAAATAAATCAGTCAGGTTAGTTAACAGAAATCTGATGACCCTGCCAGGGTTTTAAATTGTGATACATGATCACAATTGAGACTTGTATTGTAATATTGCGGTTTTGATATATAGTCTCCACGTAACTGCAACTGTGGGCATAATTTTCTGTAATTATCCAAATTGCCATAAACACATATAATTACGAACATAATCGCGACAGTAACCATAATTTAAAACTGTGACCCTAGTTAAAAGGAAGTACCAAAACTAAAGCAAGTGCTTGAATTAGCCCACACCATATTTGCAATGGAGTACAAACAACAAAGTTGGAGAGGGAAACGACGTCGTAAGAGCCAGCTCGTATAACTCTCTGGGGTTGCAGATATACCACCTGTCGTCTAGTTACAAAGTTCTTATAGGGGTCAAGAGCAGAGAGCAGGATCTGCAAACTGTTTTGAAGTGACTGAAGGGAGGGACACATACTTTATCTAACGCCCGTGAAATCTATTGAAGGTCCTTAATAACTGAGACACTAAAGCAACCAAGCAAGCAAAATAGCAAAGCTTCGTTACATTAAATGTTATATATTTGTGCACTTCAGTGTGACCAATAAATTTAAGATGGGGACTTGGTTTATGACTTGGGGTCTTTTCTAGGAGACTTTGAAGTTGCATCTACTATACAAAAATGAGGCCTCTGTGTTCTCTGATTTTGGGCTCAGCACAGGTCATTTTTTGGATAACAATAACAATAATAATAATAATAATAATAATAATAATTTTTGTGGGGTTTTAATCCAAGGGTAAGAAACTTAGAAATCTTACATAAAAGAGAAAAGGAAAGGCAAGATGGGGAGCGTAGAATAAAGCAAAAGTGAAGGTCTTTCTCATACACAGATCCCCATGGAAGGAAGACTAGCATTGCTTGCTGGAACACATTCTTTTTGTTTAGTTTAAAGGAACTTGCTTTGTTCCCTTTAGAAATGTTT
Source organism: Ammopiptanthus mongolicus (assembly GCA_039655645.1). Classification (NCBI taxonomy): domain Eukaryota; kingdom Viridiplantae; phylum Streptophyta; class Magnoliopsida; order Fabales; family Fabaceae; genus Ammopiptanthus; species Ammopiptanthus mongolicus. The sequence goes on along the minus strand of CM077343.1, from coordinate 11,327,400 downwards.
CCACTGAGACACCCTTATATACATACACACAAAGACACAGAAAAAACCAAAGAGTGTTTATAGAATATAGATGCAGTTTCAGGACCTAGATAGATTTCTTTATATTGATGGTTAGATTTGGCCCAGTTAGTTATGCAACCAAGATAAAAATATTTAGCTAAAAAAAATATGTGTATATAAAAAAATTACTAGTTCTAAATGGTGGGGTGGGAAGGCTAGAGAGTAGAATCAGTAGATATGGTATGATTAGTTTATTTGTTTCCCAATGATTGAGTTGCCCTGGCTTAATACCATACTTGACTAGAATTTGTGTTAATTTGTGAAGGAGTGAGTGATACTGAGAGAAGATGAAGACCATGGAAAATGATGATACTGTTGATGTTAACAATCAAAATAAATGGTTGGGTTTCTCACTCTCTCCTCAAATGAACATAGATGTTGTTCATTCACATCCTCATCAGTCCCAACCTTCATCTGCTGCTGCTGCTGCTGAAGTAGTTCCATCAAGCTTTTTCCACCCTTCGCCTCTTAGTAACTATGGCTTTTGTTTTGGACTTGAAGCTGAAAATGTTGGGTTGTACTCAGCTCTTCCTATCATGCCCCTCAAATCTGATGGCTCTCTCTATGGAATGGAAACTTTGAGCAGGTCACAAGCACAAGGTTAGCTCAAAAGTTTTGCAATATTCTTTTGTTTTTTGGAGACTCTTTTTTAGTGTGAACTGTGAACTATACTAAATGTTGAACTTACATAGTTTTTATCTATTTTTGTGAAGCAATGGCTACTACTTCAACACCAAAACTGGAGAACTTCTTAGGTGGCGAGGTTATGGGGAACCCTCACTATGAATGTAGTGCCACAGAAGCGATGCCTCTGAGCTTAGACAGCATGTTTTACAACCAATCCTCACGTCATGTTCAAGACATTAACAGCCAACAACAACAGCAACAACAACAACAACAACAAGAGATTCAAGCCCAACACTTCTCATATTACTCTAACTTGAGAAACCATGATGTGATGTTAGAAGGGTCCAAGCAAAACCAGACTTCATATGGCAATCTCCATGTTCCAAACATGGCTGAGGATGGAATTTATGGTCTTAAGGGTTGGGTGGTAAGGAACAACTTCCCAACTAGCCATGCACATGAGTCAAAGATGATTGTTCCTGTGGAGGATAATGGAGGTGAATCTGGGTCCAACATTGGATCAATGGCATATGGAGATTTGCAGTCATTAAGCTTGTCCATGAGTCCTAGCTCACAATCAAGCTGCGTTACAAGTTCACAGCGTACATCACCTGCTGTCATTGATTCTGTTTCCATGGATACAAAGAAAAGGGGACCTGAAAAGGTTGACCAAAAGCAAATTGTTCATAGGAAATCCATAGACACCTTTGGACAAAGAACCTCCCAATATAGAGGTGTAACAAGGTTAGTTGTCACTCTTGTTTCTTCTAAACCTTACTAGTGCTTCTATTACATTACATTAAAGTGTTTTGGAACAATAAGGCTATCATAAATATCAGTTGTTGTGTTGTGTTGTGTTCTTTGCTTAAGATTCTTTGTTGGGGTTCATGCATGAGCATCCTCAACACATTAACTGTTTATCTATTTTTAATGTTTTCATTTCATTAATTTCTCTTTATTATTTCTAAATGGTGTTTGTTCATTAGGCATAGGTGGACCGGTAGATATGAAGCTCATCTATGGGACAATAGCTGCAAGAAAGAGGGGCAAAGCAGGAAAGGGAGGCAAGGTAAGAAAGGGACTATATTCCCATCACTTTTCCGGCCATTTGTTTTTTCTTGTGTATTTTTTTGGTCAAACATATATATTGAGTTCCATTATGTTCTCCTTTGGAAATATCTGCATTTCTTAGTCATCTCTCACTCTCACTGTTGTTGTTTTTTCTTTCTTCGCTGGGAATGCCACTCAAATATATGATGAATCTCAGTTTATCTAGGTAATGTTTCCCCAACACTTGAGCTTAGATTAAACAGACAGTTAAAGATATATCATTTAATATTTTGGTTATGATGTTAACAAAAGAGGAAAATTAATGTTTATTCAAGTCATTCCAAAATTTTGATTTTAGGTGGTTATGATATGGAAGAAAAAGCTGCAAGATCATATGATCTGGCCGCACTCAAGTATTGGGGACCCTCCACTCACATAAACTTCCCTGTAATAACTAATAATTAATTACTTTCTCTATTCTCCTCCAAGTTTCTACTTCATCTATTGGGTCTAATTCAGTAATAGTAACTGATATGATGATTCTTCTTTTTTTATTTTTGGCATGCTCTTTTAACAGTTGCAAAATTATCAAAAAGAACTTGAGGAAATGAAGAACACGACCAGACAGGAATATGTTGCTCATTTACGAAGGTAAAATCCTTGCTTTTCTGTCTTATACTCTTATCATCTTCAAGTCAAGTTGTCAACAACCTTATTAATTGTTCATAACATCTCTCAACTTTGTCCAATCAGAAAAAGCAGCGGATTCTCCAGAGGGGCTTCCATGTACAGAGGAGTAACAAGGTCTCATAAGCTAACAATTCCGTAGTATAGTGTTTCAATTTAATTAATACTAATATTTATATCTGATAAAATAAAAAATTTCTTAATTCCTTATTGTTCACTTATAGCAGACACCACCAACATGGAAGGTGGCAAGCTCGAATTGGTAGGGTGGCTGGAAACAAAGATCTATATCTTGGAACCTTTAGTGAGTTCTTTCATACTCTCTAGTTAACCTTCTTATTTTCTTTTTCCTGAACAAAATAGTTACTTATTGTTTACCACGTTCACTTTAAACAAAGCCTTATAATAATAATGTAAATAATGACGAACCGCGTATCAAATGACTCGTGTACCGCATAGCCATACTGCGTACCTGGTAACTATGTTAAACATACTATTAATTTTTGCTTTATTGGCCTGTGTCTAATGTGTGTTTAATGTACCGATTACCATTTTTCCCAGTTTCCATAATATGAAGAGACAGAGAGGGTGCTTTATGACTTTGAAAACCCAATCTTTGATGCACTCTGGTCTTTGAGCTCATCTTTTCAGCAGCTATAAAGGCTGATCATGAGACACTTTAATATTGTAGAGGATTGTTAGTCCCAGAGAGCCTTTGCTATTTCTGTTTGACAAATCATAACTCTCAAATATTAATTCTTCACTTAAAAAATCTGATCCAGAATTTTTGGCAAAAAAGAAATCCAATCCAATGTTATTGGCCAAAGGAAACAACAAAAATGTTCCAATGCTAGTAAGAAAAGCTAATAATTACTCTTATTGAAATGAAACTTTAGGTACTCAAGAGGAAGCAGCTGAAGCCTACGATATTGCTGCTATAAAATTCCGAGGAGTTAATGCTGTAACCAACTTTGATATAACAAGATATGATGTGGAAAAAATTATGGCAAGCAGCAACCTTCTTAGCAGTGAACTAGCTAGGCGAAAATCAGAGATAGTCGGTAGAACTGAGTATATTGATCACAAGCCTTCTGCATGTGATGACACACAAGAAGCCATTTTAATTCAGAAAAGCTGTGAAAACCAATCAGAAGATCAGTGGAAGATGGTTCTCTATGAAACCTCCCAACAACTTGACCAGAATCCACCACCAAGAATTGAGACTGACACAACTCATCATCAGTCTTTCTCAGTGGCTTTAGATAACATGTTTCATCAAGAAGTAGAGGAATCTAAGATGAGGACACATGTGTCAAATCCTTCTTCATTGGCAACAAGCCATAATAGCTCAAGAGAAGGTACCCCAGATAGGACAAACTTGCCAATGCTCAATGCAATGCCTTCAACAGCTTCCAAACTATTGGCTACTAGTCCAAATAGTAATATCAATTCTTGGGATCCATCACCTCATCTGAGGCCTGCCCTTACTTTGCCTCACATGCCAGTTTTTGCTGCTTGGACTGATGCCTAGTCCTTTTTTCATTCTCAAGTAAAATTTCAAGCTTTTTTCTTTCATGCATGGACAATACGTAAAAGAAGGATTGGTGGGTTTCTAGCTAGTAAAATTGAGAGTTTAATTATCCGCAAGTTTAAATTTTAAATAGTTATATTTTAGCATTTTATTAATGAAGATCTCCTAAATTTTCGGATGAATGTTACACACATTATTTTACATCTACACAATTTTTATTATTATTTAATTATATATGGTCTCATATCTTTTTCGTACACACACATTATGATTCTATTACCTCATGTAGATGTGAAGTGATGTGCATCAAATATTCACCTTATGGTCGGTCGAATATCTTTTTCGTACACACACATCGTTAGTGTAAAGATGTTTTACACTGTGAACAAATCATAAATTATCAAGTTATTAAAAATGTTTGACCTCTATCTTAACTACCTTAAAAGTCATTCATATCATGGCTTCTGATTGGTTGACAGCGTAAAAAACTTTACATTGACCATGCATACCAATTAAACTCTAAAACAAATCCTAGATGCACACTTTTATCACAAACATCTCTGAATATCTACTAGAATTTAAAGAAAAAATGAGGTGAGACCAGCTATGATTATATGACTAAAATTATGCAGATGCGAGGAAGTGTACATGTTAATGTATACAGGCAACATTATTCTTCATTGATAGAAACTGACGAGAAGGCTATAAAAAGGTTATGATTGAGAGAATGAAATGATTAAGGCAATATTGGGGAGACACCAATCATCATAAGTTGCAGCATTGCTGGTCCTCTTAAGTACAGAACCCAGCTCAGTATGTGTGTCAATTATGCAGAAACCGGGTCTGGGACATTGTTTAATTTATCCTTTGAGTCTTTGACCATAATAATAATGCACCACATCACGTCATTGTTACTGATTGATCACGTTCAGGATTCATCATTACTTACACCTTTTTCTTGTTAAACTTTGTCTAAAGGAAGCAGATATATTCCTTTACCTAATTCAAACAAAAGGCAGTGGGTGCAAAAATAGATTCCCTCAGAATGACTTTATGTGATCTGATTGATGACTTAATGACCTGTATCGTATTACAATTTGTCTGCTGCATTAAGGAAATCCCTATAGTTGGAAAACTTTTCGATTCTTTCTTTTATTATAAGCACTCTAATGATGATATTGGCCCTTAAAAGCAACCTTGCCTACTATATATACAGTGTGGGGTACCTATAGTAAGATATCAAACTCACACGGCATGGGTACGTTCACACGTAAGCCATGATTTTGTTCTTATATATTTTCATGCTCTTGTGCCTATGATCTAATTAAGTTGAAATTACATGTTTGAGGGAAGAAAACAACATGTAATTGACCCCCAAGACCACTATTTCTTTACCTATATTCCCCTGTTTGAGATGCAGACATAGAACTTGAAGTTATACGGCTAGTGACCAGAAGTTATCATGCTAGTTAATTATTTGTGAAGCCTAAAACCTTTGATCTGATATAAGACATTTTGCGTACAAGTTCTCTTTTTTTTTTTTTTTTTTTTTTGCTTTCCTAAGCAGTATTCTGCATGTTTATCCACACCTCCCTATCAACAGTTGTTTTTCGTCGTACAAGTTGTTTTTGAGTATAAGGTGGTATGTTTGGATAAAATAATTAAATTTCAAAACAACTGTTTTATGAGAAAAAATTTATTTTTAGAGAAGCTAGAAGTTTGAAGCTTATTTAAAAAGTTGTTAGATTATTTTGAAATCAATAACGTTCTTCCTATTTCACTCCTACAAAACTAACTACCAAATAAATATTATTAAATTTTACAAATAACTTTATACTTTTTTTTAGTAATTTACTATATATAAGTGATTTTTTTATACAACTCAAATGAAATAGATTATCTTATAATCGCTTTTCAGCAAATACATCCAAACATAGAACGGATTCTATTACAATCAATTATAACAATAATTGATGATCCATATAATCGATTATTGAAATAATCAAATTTTCGCAGTTGATCCAAACGCACACTATACCATAATAAAGTTACGCTCAAAAGCTTGGATAATGGACAGTTACCGAAAAAATTATGGGTGTGTTAGAGATATAAGAGCAACTAGTTCTTAAAATTAAGAACATGTTCTTGTTGGATTTGCACAATTGAAACAAACTGATGTAGATACTATCTGTAAGAATAGTTGCTTCTATAAGCAACTCATCTTTTTATTAGATTCATCAATAAAAAAAGAGGAAAAAAATAATAGAGATCTTGGTTTGAAAATTAAAAAAGAAAAATAAATATAAATAAAGATGTAAGGTAACTTGTAGGATTCATTTAATGAACTTTTAAGGATTGCTCCATTGAAGTGTAAAGTTACTTAAAATAATATAAATAAAAAAAAATGAAGTGACATGATAAGATACATAAAAAAAGAAGTTAAGTAACTCCAATGAATTGTATAACGAGAGATGATCAACTTACTCCCGTGTCTTCATAAGTTTGTACTTTTGGATGGTTTATATCATATTCTAAATAAAAAATAAATTTAAACACATGGTAAAAATGAATTAAGGGCTCTTGCATGAAGCAATGTGTATGTGTCTTCATCTTTCAACTTTTTAGAGTTGGTTTACGACGTCAACAATATAACATTGAGTATCCATTTGGTCACGCGTAGTGAAGACTACACCTCCACCACCTTCCTGGTGAAAAAACAGTATATCTACTATTAACCAATAACTTTTATTTTATTTTGGCTTTTGCCTTTAATTAAGAGGGCGTGCCCTCCCATATTTTATAAAAAAGAAAGTTAGCATGGTAGCTAAATATCCTTACAAAGCAAAAGCAACAAGGAAAACAGGCACATAAAAGGGTAGCATGCCGACGGCAAGATCAACGTGAGCAGATCCATACATTGTGAAGTCAAAAAAGATGAATATGCAAGGAGGCGGGGCCAAGGATTACGGCTTCTCATAGAGAGAGGGTTTTTTTTTGTAATAGAAAGTTTAGAGTAGAAGAAGACACATCCTGTGTAAGAAAAAACCATCATCCCCTGAGGATTTAGAAAAGTTGAATACGTAGTCATGTATTTAAGAGTATGTTTGGATGTATTTAAGAGCATGTTTGATTGAAATTATTTTTACAGTAAAAATGAGAAAAATACGTCGCGATACACTTTTTAGTTATTTCAAATGCTATGTGAGAGAAACTTTTGACCAATGTAATTTTAAAACATGATTTTATAGGTGGTGTTTGTTTCACGGATATGTTTAAATTCCTAGGAATTATATTCCTGAGAATATTGTCAAAGATGTTTGGTAAATACTTATAATTTCTTGGAATATCTTTAAATTTATTTTATTTAAAAAATAATACATAAATTTAAAAATATAAAAATTGAGGTAGAAGGTGAAAGTGAAAAGTTATAACTTCCATTCCCATGAGAATATAAGATTCCCACTTCCATCATATGAAAATAAAAAGTGGAAAAAACATGTGTAATCAACATTCCTGAGAATAAATAATACATGAGAATAACTTTTTATAACTTTTACCAAACATGAAAATCTTACACTCCAATCTCATATTTCCAAAAATAAATTTGTAAGACTTCCAACAAATACACTCTTTGTAAAATCTAAAACAATCAAGCACTAAGATATTATGCACGAATTGCAGTGGTTTATGACTATAGTGTGCCTCCTAACCCCATGATTCCTGCATTTTCGTGCTGATAAATCACCAGATTTGATATTCATTGGAAATTAAAAGTTAAGTTCGTCGTATGTACAGCTGTAAGATAGGGAATTTTAATCATCAATTAGTTAGTGGCTCATTGGCTCTCTTTGCTTAGGCCTAGCATTTGAGAAAATGTTATTATATATAGTCAAAATATATGTCCTAACCAATAAAAAAAGTCAAAATACAAGATCTTTGAAATATTACTTTGTGGTTATTATCCGGCTTTGATAATTTGAAGCCCAAATAATGTCATCATTAAATGGGCGCTTCCTATTAGAACGTTGAAATTGCAGAGCTGTTTGTTATAAGAGGTGTTAGTGGGTCAGATCGAGTTAGTGTGTGTTTGAATGAGCGTTTGATAAACGTGATTTTGGATAGAATTGATTTCAATATAATTGAGTTTGAAGTGAAGTGATTTATGTTTGGATGTTTTTATTTTGAAAGCAAGTTTGATGTAAAACTTAGTGTAAATTTTTCAATTTAATACAGAAGTTACAAATTATAGCTTCTACTAGAATCACGTTTGAAAGCAAAATCAATTTTATAAGACAGTAACCAAACACCTCTATTTTTATCAAAATCACGTTTGACAGAGACGGAAGCACTTCTGATATCTCCAGAAGTTAAATCAAACACACACTTAATTATTTGAAGATAAATAATCTAAATTCATGAATTTTTTATTAGTTAATCCCAATCAAACAAATTGGACCAAGACTAGATTAATTAGATTTGGATTGTTGGTTCATTAATTTTTTTATAAAAAAAAAATAAACAAATTTCAGGATTCCATAAAGGTAAAGGCCTTAAAAGAAAAATGCAAAACATATGGAATTAAAAATAATAATTTTCTTGGCCCAAAATTGATTACATCATTGGATCAAGCCATTGGGTACAAACTTATAAATTCAAAAATCAAACCTATATAGAATGATTTCTAATGAATTTATATGATATAATGTATGTTACGACGTGGAAACTCTAAGTCTTAACTTTCATGATTAATAATGAAAAACTATAAAATTGTTATTTTGAACATGATTTTTTTTATAGAAGTAATTCTCAAACGCAGAAATAAACACACATAATAAATTACCCAAACCAACAATTTGATTTGGATTTCTGAATTCATCCCTTTCATCCAGAACAATGAACACTTGACAAAATGAGTACCTAAAATTCCCTAATCATTGAAACTTTTCTCTATTGTGTAACTCACTTCAATTCATTTAAATGTAAATGCACATGCGAATAGTTGGTGCACAATTTTATAAAAATAAAAAAGTTATGTAACTAAGTACAAAAACAGCTGCTTTTACAATTCCTTCATTTTCTTCCTCCTTCGTGCTGGTATAACCTTTTTTTTAAAAAAAAAAAGGAAATTAATGTATAAAATAAAAAAGAAAACAAAAACATGGGGGACATAAATCAAAACCCATGCAAAATAAACGAAATCAAGCAAACCTAGAATTAGGTTTTTTATTCAGTCTCAGATTATACTTCTTCTGAGATTTGGACATAACCACCGTGAAACCATCCTCAGCAACATTATCATTATTCTGCTCTTCTTCCTTAGAAGTACTTGCATCCTTGTGTTTTGCCCACAAAGTAGATAAAACATTAAAATCATTCTGAACAACAGCCGGAAAAGAACTAAGATCTTGAACATAAATTGGACTGATATTAAGGGAACTATGAATAGCAATTGAAACTGAACTAAATCTAATTTCTTTTTGAACTTGAGGAGGCACAATTTTTGTTGAAATAATATTTGCACTAGAGACGCTTGGAGAGGCAGGAGTTTGAGAAACATAATCAACAAAGTCATCTTCCTTATCATTCATGTCAACGGTTGTTTTGGAGAGGCAGGAGTTTGATAAACATAATCAATAAAGTTCAACAAAGGTAGTTGCTTGAGTAAATACTCAATTTGGTCCATAAAATTGTAGGGTCATATCAACTTAGTCCTCCATATTATCAATATTCCAAAATGATCCCTGGAATTGCAGAAAGTTAGTCAGATTCGTCCCTCCGTTGAAATTTGTATCGACTATAATTACATTAAGTTGGTAATATCAGGAATTTATTTGAAGCTAAGTGGATAATGTCAGGGATGTATTTGCTACATTTTGTAATTTCAAGGATCATGTTGGAATATTGATAATGTGGGGGACTAAATTGATACGACACTACAATTTCAGGGACCAAATTGAGTATTTACTCGTAGTTGCTTCATGTTGTAAAACAGAACTGAAAATCATGACTGAATCGTGAAATTAATTAAAGATTAATTAACAGATTATCAAAATTAAGAAATTCTTGTAGGTACTTCATGACAGCACTTTAGCATATATAACCCAAGTCTGCATTAATTGCCATTTTCTTCCAACTAATTATGATGTCGAAAGATTGCAATAAGTAACTCCTAAGTCAATTTAGGCTTTTGATTAGGATAGGCCGTGTACTTTATTGTCAACTACTACTTTAATCACTTGCTTACGTTATGCTTTTACAGCTATAAAACATAGATGGTGTGCATTTCATAAGCCTAAAATAATTTGTTTTCACTATTCTCTTTAAATTAAAAGAAGGAGTTTAACCAACAAGATCTAACATAGTTGATAGATAGTTAAATCCGTTAAGTATATTATAAGAAAGAGTTCTTTTTTATACATTGCGAGTGTAAATACATCCACAACTAATCACAAATCTCACATTTCCAGAAATACTAATTTCTGCGCTGTTCATTTGGCTCGCTATGGAGCTCGTTATTGTCATGGCTGGGAGACTTGGAATGAGGTATCTGCTGATATGGGGTCTAAGTTACTAGCTGATGAGCTAGGCATGTGTTTTTTTTTTTTCTTTGTTTGATATAAGTCTTATTTTAATATTCCTCGGAATGTAGGTATAAAATAAAAGTTTCTCATATTTGTTAAAAGTTTTTGTTTTTTTGACACAGTTTGATACCAGTTTTAAAAAATTATTCTCAAGCATAAAAGATATTCAAGAAAACAATTAGTGAATAAAAGTGAAAAACTTCATTCCCAAGTATAAAGGTGGGAAAGAAACTTTTTTGGAAATGAGATTCCTGAGAATATAATTTTTCTGATAAAACAAAATATTTCAGGAATCAAACGTTATCTTAGTTGTTTTGCTCCTTTCATTGTACATAAAAAAAAAATGAGTATAATTTTTTTTTTATGGAAAGTGCATAACAATTAAGTCTAAAAGAAAAACTCAAAGTCTCCTTTTATATTTATTTGATTATTATGAGTGTGCGGCGTGCTCAAATCAATTCTATTTCTCCCAATATCTTTGTTTCTAGTTAAAAAGAACGTAATCCTTCGTCTTTCTTCTTGGACGCAATATTTATATTGGTTTCGAACTCTGATTTATGCCACCTCTGGCCTCAGTAAATAGATCCTCAGTTTTTCAAGGAAGCCCATGGAGAATGCAATCTTCATATTCAGCCCAATACTGTTTAGTTGGATGTGGCGCTATTATGGTAAAGTTACCGGGCCTATTCGGGAGAGGTTAGTATATACTTTCAGAATATTATATTTTCAAACAAAGTTTTTTTAAAAGGATAAAATTTAAGCAAAGTTCTTTAAGTATTTGCGGTGCTGTTTTTAATTATTAATAATATATATTATTTTTGAGAAATGTTAGCAACATACCGTCTTCAACACACTCTTTATTATTGGGTGAATTCCATGTGAGACCCACTAAATTACGTGGGTTCACTCTTTATTTTACATAAACGGTCATTTTTATTCAAAGTCTGCCTAAATTAGTCTTTTAATCCCTTATCTTATTTTTAAGATTCATTTTGATCCCTCATCTTTAAAAAAGTTCATTTTAGTCCCTTATGTATTAAACGTTACCCAAAGTGATCCTTTCCGTCAGTTTTGTTTATGACTTCGTTACCTGTGGCTTATGTGGCAGTTGATATAACAACTCTTCCACTCTGGAACTGACACGTGGTAGTTGACATGACAAGTACCCTTTCAAATTTTTAAAAAAAAATGTCTTCTTCCCCAAAATTCCATTACATGCAAGTTTTGTGTGAGTCAAAGCCAATAAATAGCCAAAAACACACCATAGAATAGCTAGCAAAGGTGATGGGGACAAGATCTAACTGGACAAGGTGAGGCGAGGCAATGGTAGCGTGGAGAAGAACGTGTGAGAAACAATGGTGGAGAAAAGACCTAGAAGCGATTGGAAGAGGAAGGTGAATGATGGTAGTGGAAGGAAGCGAGGATCGTAGATCCGAGAATGGAAGAAGCGGTCATTGGAGAAGGTGAAGGAAGCATAAACAAACCCTAATTGTGTGTAGAATGGAAGAAGCGACCAATAGAGAAGGTGAAGGAAGCAAAAACTAAAGCTATCAATATTGGTTGGAACCCGTGATCAACCTAAACTGGCTCACCGCTATGTTAGGCTGATAAACAGTATGCTCACATTAACCCCGAGTTATTTTGACCCGGCTCACTTAACCCGTGGGTTGGTCCGGGTTCTACCCGGGTTGACTCACAAGTTGAGACTTTTTTTAAAAAAAAATTAATATTGTTGTTGCAAAAATGAAACCCTGAAGGTTAGTGCTACCTACACCCCCACAATTTCTCCTTGCACCACCCCATAGCTTTTAATTTTTTTTATTAAAAAAATACCCTTAACATTATAACATGTCCTCACCATCTTTCTTGAAAAATTCTTCTCCCACTCCCTCTTCTCCTTCATCTCCGCCTCTTCTTTGTTCTTCTTCTTATTCTCTCCAGCATTCTCTTCATTTCGCAAGCCGTCTCTCCAGCGCTTCTTCTCCATCGCACAGTTATATTGATTAGCGACGTCGCCTATTTTTTTCTTCGTGATTTCGAGTTCTTCCGACAACTAATTGCCGGAATACCACAAACATGTATTCCGACAACTAATTACCAGAATACAAAAAACATATATCCCGACAACTAATTGTCAGAATGCATGTTTTTTGTATTCCAACAATTAGTTGACATATTGTATAATTGTACGCATAAAATGTTGTGTGCGTTAGATCATTGACGATCTTACAATTATATATGACGAACTGGACATGCCAACTACCAAAGTAGTCGGTTGTACAGATGCATTCACCACTAATGAGCTAATTTTGAATAGTAAATTAATAATACAAAGTTATGTATGACTATTATAACCTAAATTTTTATGCATATTTTCAGGTATTTCCTACTCGAGATGATTGCATAAATTGGGCTCAAAATGTTGGGAGACAGAATGGAATGATTGCTGTTATTAAGAGGTCAGATACTGAGGCAGGACGTAGAGGAAGGAAGACATTTGTAATTCTTGATTGTGAAAGGAGTGGAAAGTATAAATCATATAAGAATTCTTTATCTACCAAGTTTACTGGTAGTAGAAGGATGGTTCCTTAAGGTGGTGCTTGGACTGCACAACAATAACTTAGCCTTAACATTCGTGGGTTATCCATATGTTGGTTGGCTACGTAGTGAAGAGAAGTCTTTAGTTGGTGAGATGACAAAAAAATTGGTCAAGCCGCGAAGCATATTACCGACTTTGAAAGATCATAATGAGGATAGGTTCAATACTATGAAGCAGATTTATAATGTGTGACAACCATATCGTAGGTCTCAAAAAGGTCCAAGAACTGAAATGCAACATCTAATGAAATTAATGGAAAGTTATTAGTATGTGTACTATTATAGAAAGGTCAACGAGTCTAATGCTATGAGGGATATATTCTGGACGCATTCGAATGCCATAACTATGTTGAATACTTTTCACATTGTGTTGCGCATTGATAGCACTTGCAAAACCAACAAATATTGGTTGCCATTAGTTGAGATTGTTGGCGTTACTTCAACAGAGTTGACATTCTCAGTGGCATTTGCTTATTTGGAGTCGGAGCGAGTTGATAACTTAGCTTGGCCACTTGAGCAGATAAGTGGGCTACTTCAACCAGAGCATGCTGTCCCTCATGTGATAGTGACTGACAGAGACATTGCCTTGACGAATGCAGTTCAAGTTATTTTCCTTACTTCATATAATTTATTGTGTCATTTTCATATTGCTAAGAATGTGAAGGTTAAATTCAAAATGTTACTGAGTCCAAAGGAGCTTTGGGAATCCATGATGGATGCATGGGTAGTGTTGTCAGTTCTCCTAACGAGGGTGAGTTTGTGCAGCGACTAACTATGTTTGAAAATGTATGCTCAACTTTTACTGTTTTTTGTAAATATGTGAAAAACACGTGGTTGATTCCTCATAAGGGAAAATTTGTCAGGGCATGGGTTGCTCGATTGATGATCTTGGGGAACACAACAACTAATAGGTATGCTCGGACTCATATGTTATTACAATGTGTCTGAAAATATTTTATGGCTTTGAGTTTGACATGATCTTACTATTGTTGTTAATAGGGTTGACGTTGCACATTGGAGGTTCAAGAAGTTGCTTCAGGATACCATAGGGAAATTATGTACTTGTTAGAGTGCCATTAACAATATGATCACATTGAAACACACAGAAATAAAGGCGTCATTCGAGAGAAACATAACTGTAGGAGAACACAAGCATAAAAGTCCATTGTACATCCACTTTGCGGGGCTTTTTATCAAGGAGTACACTAGGTCGTATAATTAACGAATATGATCGAGTTAAATATGTTGGTGTTGATAGTTCTTGTAACGCCATTCGTTACACTAGTAACCAAGTTAAAACCTTTTAAATAAAACATGATGAAATAAAATTTTCTCAAAACATAATACTTAGTGTAATAATAATAATAATTAATGATCTTTGCATCATAAAATCCTCAAATTTGAATTAGCATAATTAATTCAAAAACTCTTAAAATAAGGCGCCAACTAAAACCCAAACGTGCAAAATGAAATAAACTAAGGTCTAGCCACATACGGCTCCAATACATCATAATTCTAACCAAAGCTATAATAATACTAATAAGAATCTCTAGTCTTCAAGCCTCCTCGATCTCATGAATATCGTCCTCTTACTCTGAAAATAACACTACTTATGATATGGGAATCCCAGTGAATAAAACAGTTATAAAATATTTTCACAAACAGTGTTATTCTCAGGCAGCGCAGTAACCGGAAAAACAGCCATGACATCTGCTACTTTTGAAAATACTATAATTTTCTATGATATCAATAATATAAAATATTCAGACCAACACACTACATAATTCAAATAACATCATTTAACATTTAAATATTCATGCACTGATTCTACCAATCATAAACACACAACAATGACGTCTCATTGCCCACCCCTTTTCATAAGAGGTGCTTTGACATCCCATTCTTTGCTGATGCAACTATTTTTCGATACCCCATTCCTTAGTGGTATAACTCATATTTTCGACATCCCAATTAAATAGTGATATAACTATTTTGATACCCCTTTTATAAGCAGTATAACTCATATTCCGACATCCTATCTCCTAGCGATGTAGTACCTCCTGTACTCCTTTTAATATATTTTGGTTTATAAAAAATAACTAATTGAGAAGAAAAAATAAAAAGAAGCAATATACGCATGGTCTAGTTCGTGGAGAAATGCAGAACCATTGTTCTTAACATTCGGTGGAAGTAAATTAGAGAAGGCAGAACCATTGGAATATATATATTTATTCCATAAGCATTCGGTTACTAAAGATTGTTGTTACTAAACGACAGAGAGACAATTAAGGAAGAAGGACAGAGAGAGAGAGAGATCTTGCAGCAACGTCAAGTGGAAAATGAGAGCAGGCAGCCACCACGATCACGTTTCCACGTCAGCCGAAGAGGAGAGCAGCAAGTCTTGGTTGTTCACAGGGAAGAGGAGAGCAAAGGGAATGGCGTTCGCATTGGGAAGAAAGACATAGTGAGGGAGAAAGGGAATCTCAAGCACAAATTAGGGATTTATTCGATCACTAAATTGGTCAGAATAACTAAATGGTAATACTCGATCCCTAAACTAATCGCAATGTCATGCATTTCAAATTTCAAATACCTCATCTTGCGATCGATAACAACTTGGACGGAACAATTTTTAATGAATCACTTTGACTTTTAAATTAAGAGATTAGGGACAATTTAGCGACCACTTGCTAGCAATAACTAGAGAACGCTAAATCGATCACCATTTACCATAATACAAATTTACTACACTTCGCAACCGCATTGATTGGTCGCTAGGTCAACAAAGTGCATTTCAGTCATTTTATTGGTTTAGCAATCCATATTCTTGTAACCACTTATTTCAGTCGCTAGCTCGATTGTTGATCTCAATAATTTACATTTAACCATTGTTCTTTTAAACGATTGTTAAGTTTCTATCCATAATAACTAACTTTATTATAATCGTTAAAGTGTATGTAATTGGTTTACAGTTAAAAAATTACAAACGTACATTAGGGTCAAAGTATCTAGAGAGTTCCCTTAGGACAAACGCACGTTACGTATATTTACAATGATAATTCAAACATAAATTGTCACTAACTGACGTTTTTTTGTTGTAAGAGATGAAAAATATGTAGGTGGGACCGTAGGGTACCTACAATATTGAAACAAGGGAGCAGATGCTGTCCATGGGCAATGTCTCCTCGTGAGAGAGTGAAGAATGGACTAACGTGAGCTTCATGTTAGTTGTCATGGTGGTCTACCTACCTTTCTAATGGTCCGGGTGACTAATGTCTATGAATGTTCCGGAGAGTGTTATTGGGGGCACTTAAACGAGGGTTTCACATGCCTAATAACACTCTGTTACTACAAACCACGTGGCCTCTTTTATTTTTTGAAAAAAGATTCTCTCCATTTTTCATCTCTCCATTTCTGTTCATTTCCAAAATTTTGAGAAAATAAATGTGTAATATATATTTATGTAATTTTTCATATATCTATTATTTCCAAAACTTTAAAAATAAACATCTCCATTTCTCATGAAAAATCATGAGTATCCCTATTTTTTGCTCCTCTCTTTCGTTATAATACTCATTTGATTTGGTCAAGCAAGCCTTCAAAGTCCTTTTAACGGGGATTCGTTATTTTTTTTATGAGAAGCTAGCCAGTAACTTGTGCTCTATTCGATTTTTTTAACTAATATTTTATTTAGTTAATATTTATTAATTAAATATTTATAGGATTTAATTGGTATATACTGTCAGTGTAAAAATTTTTTACACAGACAATCAATCAGAAATTACCACATAAGCTAAAGTGTTTGACTCTTATCCTAACTACCTTAAAAAGCACACACACACCATGATTTCTGATTGGTTGTCAGTATAAAAAACTTTACACAGTGCATAATAATTAAACTCATATTTATAATTTAACATGATATATATATATATATATATATATATATATATATATATATATATATATATATATATATACAATAAATTTCAACTCTTCGATTTTTTAACATTTATTTTTTAAAAAAAGTAATGTGAAAAATTATAAAGTTTCTAATTTAATTTTTTTCAAATAAATAATGTTAAATGAGAAGTGTTAGCAATACATTCTCTAACACTCTCTTTCCAACACATTCTCTCCTATTGGTTGAAATTCATATGAGTCCTACAAAATTCAAGTGGAACCCACTTGAATTAGTGAGATCCACATGAATTTTAACCAATAAGAGAATGTGTATTGAAAAGAGAGTGTTAGAGAATGTGTTGGTAGCATTTCTCATGTTAAGCAAAGTGCTTTGTCCGGTACCCCTAATAATTTTGGGATAAAAAATTAGCCTGTTTAATTTGTTCGGTACCCCTAATAATTTTGGGATAAAAATTACCCTGTTCAATCAGAATTAGTCATCTCAATTTAATGAGTCATGTTAATGGGTCAAGTTAAATTATTATCATCTTTTGATTGGACCATCTAAATAAGATAAATTACACTTAAGATATCAGAAAATTCATCATTAAACAAACTTTAATAAGGCAAATTTACATTCCACTGTGTAAAATATCAATTCAAGAATTATACTTTTTTTTTTTTGGGTACAAGAGAGGGCCAAAGGCCCAAAGTTATACTCTATGTATACTCAAACAAATCCTTCCACACCAGCATATGATTGGTCCGAGTAATAACGAATTCGAATCCCTTAAACAAGTGATCAGGAGTTTGATCATTGGTTCTTACTTAGGAAAAAAACTTGGGTGGAAGAGGTCAGCCCTTAAATGTCGTCCAGTACATCAAGGGATTAGTTTCCACAGTTACGGACGGAGAATACCATGAGAAACCAACCAAAAAAAAAAAAAAAAACAAATCCTCCCACCCCCCATACACATATGTATTATGAATTTAATGCTCTACAAGTATATCTTTTTTTATACCAAAGCTCTACAAGTATTATATTTGCATTTACTAACATGTTGCCTTATTATTCAACAAATTTGACAACTCATATAACCATTTATATAGTCAAACTTATCAAATAAAACGTCGACACAAAATTAAACGTAGTGTAAATTTATTTTTACAACAACATTTAAACAAAACTCATATAATATCATTTTAGAATTTAATTGGTATATATTGTCAGTGTAAAGATTTTTTATACTGTTAACCAATCATAAATTATCATATTAACTAAAATATTTGACTTTTGTCCTAACAATCTTAAAAGAGACCAATACCATATTTTTGATTAATTGACAATATAAAAAACTTTACACTAATAATATATAACAATTAAACTCTCCATTTTACGTCAACTTTGTAACGTAAACTTCCAGTAGACTTTACTATTAATATTGAACGAAATCAAATAGCACTGGTTAAATAATTCGTTCCAATCCCAAAAAATTTACCCATCAAATTCCGGAAAATCAAATTAATATAATAAGTTTGTCTGTCTTAAACGAGCCTAGCACTCTTTTGCATTAAAGAGTTTTCAATTTTACACATCATTTTCATTGCGGTTTTATTACAGTATTGATTCTTAAACATTTTCCTAAAGTAATGGACAAAAATCGAAGAGTGCTTGGATAAGGGGTTGGATCCTCTAATTCTAGGATAGAACAATAGCCTACATTTTTTTTATCTTTCTCTTTATTAATTTTCTCTCTTATCCTTATCTCTCATTTAATCATCTTTCTCTCTCCTCTATAGACATAAAGTCACCATAATTTTCCTACCTTAAAGTTAAAGGATCTGGATCCTTGGATGAGATGACACGAATCTTTTTCCCCTTAGTTATTGATTTTGAGTTCGAATCCGAACCTTGAGAATGCAGTAGTATTAAATCTCTTGAGAGAAAATTTTGTTGTCCTTGTGGTTGTATCCAGCTCGAGGGATTAGCCTCCGAAATTATAATACATTGGGAAACAAAAAAAATTAATGGACAACAAAAATTGTTTTTATTATACTCTTCAATATTATTTTCATTTTGAATAGTAAAAAAATAAAAATATATTTTTCAATACACACTTTTATGATTTTAATTTTGATGTTGTCAGCGTTAAATTTTATATAATGACAGTCAATCAGACATTAAAAATTTAAAATAATTATTCTAAAAGTCATAAATTTTAATAATGTGATAGTACATAATTACTTCTTTTATTTTTTGTAAAAAAAAAAAACCTTTATACTACGGTGCATTCTAATTGAATCCCACTTTTTTTATAGTGTGGGAAGAGGAAGTGGGAAAGGCTTTTGACGTAATATTCTGGAAGTTTAATTAATGATTATTGATGGATATAAATATAATATCCAAAATAAATTATTTAATATTTATTGAACGTTAATTTCATAATACATATTTAAAAATAATTAATAACTAGATAAATTACTTAAAACTTATACCTTAATTGTTACCAAAAAAAAAAAAAATTGAGCATCTTTAGTTAGGGTTTCTTCCGCATTCTTTAAGAATAAAATATTATTATAATATGTCACATGTGATTTTGGATTTCATAAATTTAAAATGAGTTCTTTATTTAAGAAACCTAAAAAAAAAGTTTCATAGAATTTAAATATTATTCTTTATGCATTTGATAGTGTAATAATGGGAGAGAGAATATGATCAGATATTGAAGAGAGGGAAGTTAAAGAACTTGACAATAAAAATCTCTATTGGAATGAAAATTGAATGAGTGTCATCAATTTGAGTTTGCATATATGGACTCACATAAAAATTTAAAATGGATTCCTTAAAATTTTGTGATCCAAGATACATATATATATATACCCTGCTTTTAGCTGCTAGCCAGAGCAAGCTACTTCACAGTATACAGTTTCTTTCAAGCGACCTACCTCAACCTCGAAACGCCAGAAAGCTATAAGAATCATTAGCTGTCGCTCACTATTCATCGCAAACAATGTTAATAAATAAAAACAAAGGAGAAGAAACCATCAAAGTTAATAAAACAATAGAAAAGAAAAGAAGAGAAGCTATATATGCAAATCAGTGAGCGGGGCATCTCCTGAATATGGGGTGACGCAGTCAGAGTCAACACTACCTCACCAACCTAGTTAACCGTCAGTCACTTTGATCACTTTATTACCTAAATGGAGATCAACACTTTCACTGAAGTCTCTATAGTTAACAGTGCTAATAAGGATTACTCAAATGAGATTACTTATTTTTGGTTTATGTGACCCTGTGACCTCTAATAAAGTGAATTATCGATTTGAATACTAAGAAATCAGGTAGCTAAGAAAACTAAGGGCGGGTGACAGATTTCAAGTGATTCGCTATTATTGCTTCATTTGCATTCTTTACAAATCTACTACCTATTTGGTAAAAATTACAAGCATTGTTGCTTTTTTTTTTTAATTAAATTATGCCTTTTCTACTTTTAAGATGAAAAACAAACCAAGGGGCGAAACTGCGTTTAGGTCTTTTGTCTCTTTCTCATGTGTCTTTTTTTTTTTTTTTTCATTTCATTAGTTAAATGTCGATATTACTCAAATATTTTAAATAAAAAAAGGAGAGAAGTTATTCTTTTATTGAGTTGTTTGAGGGAGAAGAGAGGGAACAAGAAACATTTGATTCGCAGCCTAGGGCCACCGTCCCCAAATTTTTTAAAGCTTTAAATTTTTTTATGTTTTAGTTTTCTTATAAATATTAACTTATAAAAAGTTTATTTTGCCTTATAGACTTTATATTTTATTTCTGGCCCTTGAACTCACTCACCAATCTTCAACCTCCATGTGTTCGATGTCATCAGTGACCCTTTATCAACTCCATTGAGGGTGGGCCTCACCAGTGGGAACCACTTGATTGAGAATCTTTATTATTATATTTTAAATTCATAGAAAACAAATTAGTATTATCGTCATTATAGAAGAAAATCAAGAACTGGATTATTAATCATGTTTCTTCTGTTCTATTTCAACCATAAGATTTTATACGATTAAAGAAAAGACAAAAAAAAAGAAGAAGAATTAAGAACTGTTGGAGGAAACAAAAAGCGGGCATTAAGATATGGCAACTCGCCTTTATAAGTTTATTTTTGGTATTAATATAGATTGCTAAGTTTGACCAATCAATTTTGATATTCCGTAATTGATATGCTTACGTGATGCAATCGCTAGCTGCAAGAGTATAATTTAAATGTTAAACGTACATGTCTAAAGAGAAATACATTCAGTAACATCATCTTGATGAGTAATGACCAATAAAGGTTAATTGGCAAGGAAATAACTCATATTTCATAAGGATGTGAGTTTGAATCTCGTTGTCAATGTAATGATTTCATTGGTGGATAATTTATAAGTATATCTATAAGCATTTTTGAGCCGTAAGACCTGTTCTAGTCCTAGAGAGTCTCTGGAATCCAATTCACCTAAATTTTTTTAAACAAAAATAAAATTTGTTAACATGCTAATGCCTGTATTTTAAGAGGAAGGACAAGGAAAAAAGAATGGAGGAACATAGGAGGCATATTTGGGGAAGTAAAAAATGGGTTTGAAGCAAATGGCCGACACAAATTGGATGGGGTTAGTGCAACCAGGGAGCATATGGACCATGTCATGGTCATAGGCTAGGGGTCCATTTTAAGCCTTCATGGACCTTGTGGGTCATCACTGACCCATTTTCCACGAGATTTGATGTCGCGGCGCCACTACGAGGTCTATACATATTACAAACCATGTCCCCTCCCTCCCAAGTTATGTCACTCTTGTTTCTTCGTGTTATTCACTCCAAGATCTACATATACATTCTGATAACCAATGTATACATGATTAATATAAGTTGAGTTGAGTTGAGTTGATAACAAGAAAAATAAAATAAAAATATGGGAAATGTTTTTTTACGACCAGATGAGATACCTCGTAGGATACCTGAATTTTTACGTGAATTCAGTTGTACACTTATCTTGTACAGATTAATTTTAATATATTATTGGTGTAAAAATTTATAATATCAATCAATTATATATTGTGGTATTGTGACTTTAGAAGTAGTAATTATAAAAAACAAATATTTAAATAAAAATTTAATTTTAATATATTGTCAGTATAAAGTTTTTTATATCATTAACTAATCACAAATCATCATATATATAATTTTAAGATAGTTATGAAAAGAGCCAAACATTTTTTATAATTTACCAATTTATGATTGTATAAAAAGCCTTTACATGATCGTGCATATCAATTAAATTACTTCGATAATATAATAGTACATGGTCAAATGAGTGTAAAAAGTATATTTTATACTAACTTTATATTAAATTAAATCCTATTATATATTATATATAAAATTAAAAGGATTTATTTGATATGAACTATCAGTGTGTATTGAAAAAAACTCAAGTCTCACATTGACTAGAGATAGAGCCTCATAAGAGCTTATAAAGCTTGGGCAATCCTCACCTCTTGAGCTAGCTTTTGGGGTTGAGTTAGGTCCAAATCTAATATGATATCAAAGCCTATCCAAGATCCATTAAAGGCCGCTCACCATATTATCCACGCACCAAGCTCAATAGTGCTTGGCGTGAGGGGGTGTATTGGGAAAAACTCAAGTCCCACATTGACTAGAGATAGAGCCTCACAAGAGCTTATAAAGCTTGGACAATCCTCACCTCTTGAGCTAGCTTTTGGAGTTGAGTTAGGCCCAAATCTAATAGTATGTAAAGATTTTTTATACTATCAACCAATTAGAAATTGCCACATAACCTAAAATGTTTAACTTTTATCCTAATTACCTTAAAAGTCACTCATACCATGATTTCCTATTAGTTGACAGTGTAAAAAAATTTACACCGATAATACATAATAATTAAACTTAAATTAAAATTATTTAAATTCTTTCTATGTGTATTTATATACAATATATTAATAATATCAATAATTTCTTGAGTCCCATTAACTTGAAATCCCACGCGAGATTCTACCCGGTGGGAGACACTTTCCACAAATAGTGTTATTAATATTTTAATTAGTGCTCATTAATATTAAGGTGTCTTCTCTTGCATTTTCAATAATTTTTGATTAAAAATTATTTTATTTAATTAAAATACATCACCTCAATTAAATAAATTATATTAATAAATTATGTCAAATTATTCTTTCTGTCTAATTGAATCATTTAAACATGATATAAGTTATAATCATATAGTTATGTACCCGATAATTCACCTTATTGTTTAGGCATACTAGGGAGCGTGGACTTCGCGTGACATGGTTGGGGCGGTGGACAAAAGCGTGTTTAAATTAACGCATATATTCAGAGGTGCTGTCTCTCTCTCTCTCTCTCTTTCTCTCTTCATTCATATTGAGAATTGAGAAAGACTATATTTTAGTCAAAAGTGTTTCTGCAATTACACGTGGCCTTCTATTCCTTTAGGAGTTTTTGCATATATAAATATAGCAGCTTCTCTACTAGTCTACTACACCCACCAATTCATCTTCAAGATTTAAGTCAAAAACCAAACCTTAAGATTTTAACACCTTCATCTTTCTCCCTCCTATAGTTCCTCCTTTGCTATAGTTCTGCGAAGAAAATACCTCTTCATTGCTTTCCCACCATATATACAAAAATTAAAATGAGGCTCTTGTCTACAAAAGCCATGTGTAATAATCATGGCCAAGATTCTTCATACTTCTTAGGATGGGAGGAATACGAGAAAAACCCTTACGATGAGCTTTTTAATCCCAAAGGAATTATTCAGATGGGTCTAGCAGAGAATCAGGTTGGACATTGTTTTTCATAACCAACAATACTATATATATATATATATATATATCTTGTCCATCTCATCACATCAACCTTTATTATTAATTTGGTGGCTTACGAATTTTTTTAATTTGCAGCTCTCTTTTGATCTATTGGAATCATGGCTCGCTAAGAACCCAGACGTAATTGGATTCAAGCGAGATGGCAAATCAATATTCAGAGAGCTTGCTCTCTTCCAAGACTACCATGGCCTCCCTTCTTTCAAGAAGGCATTGGTAGATTTCATGGCTGAGAATAGAGGAAACAAGGTGACTTTTGATCCCAACCACATCGTTCTCACCGCCGGTTCAACTTCTGCAAATGAGACCCTCATTTTCTGCCTTGCAGAACAAGGAGAAGCCTTTCTCCTCCCTACTCCTTATTACCCAGGGTGCGTATCTAATCATCTTAATGTCACAAGATATTCTTGTAGAGCCACAATTATATCCTAGACATACTCACGTGACCTGGCGTGAAACCCGATATATATATATATATATATATATACTTATGTTCTTAGACACAATTTCATACCTACTTGTGGTGTTGCTTTATAAGGAGAAAAAAGAATACATCTGTAAAAGATCTTTAATCAAAATATAGCAATGGTTACATATATCTTATTTTCATTAGAAAACAACACCTCAAACATCGAAAGAATAATAACTAACCAATTTTTTGTTTTCTAAGATGATTACTAATCTATCAATGAAAATATAATATATATAAAAATCATTAAAAATGTCCTATTTTCATTGTAAAATAAGGGCTCAAATAAAAGTACCTATGTTTTGTCCATTTTTAACGTTACTAATAATCTATTTCATTCTTTTCTTTTTATATATATTCTTTTATACCTTTCCCTGATCTTACTTGCACTTGTGTAGATTCGATAGAGACCTCAAGTGGCGAACTGGGGTTGAAATAGTTCCAATACAATGCACAAGCTCCAACAACTTCCAAATAACCGAGACTGCTTTGCAACAAGCTTATCAAGAGGCACGCAAGCAAAACCTTAGAGTCAAAGGTGTATTGGTTACAAACCCGTCAAACCCGTTAGGCACCACATTGTCTCGGAATGAATTGAACTTACTTGTTGACTTCATCAAAGACAAAGACATGCATTTGATAAGCGACGAGATTTATTCCGGTACTGTTTTTACCTCTCCAAGCTTCATCAGCATCATGGAAATCCTTAACGAAAGAAATGACCTAAAAAAGGATTCAAATGCTGCTCAAGTTTGGAACAGAGTTCACGTTGTCTATAGTCTCTCCAAAGATTTGGGTTTGCCGGGTTTTCGTGTAGGTGCCATATACTCCGACAATGAAACAGTTGTAGCCGCAGCAACAAAAATGTCAAGCTTTGGTTTGATCTCTTCACAAACACAGTACCTCCTTTCAGCCATGCTTGGTGATAAGAAATTCACCAAAAACTACATCAACGAGAACCTAAAGAGGCTCAAACGACGTCAAAGAATGCTCGTTTTGGGATTGCTAAAAGCTGGCATTAACTGCCTTCAAAGCAATGCTGGTTTGTTTTGTTGGGTTGACATGAAGCATCTTTTGAGTTCCAACACTTTTGAAGCTGAGATGGAGTTATGGAAGAAGATAGTGTACGAAGTTCGATTGAATATCTCACCCGGGTCATCGTGTCATTGCACTGAACCAGGGTGGTTCAGGGTATGTTTTGCTAACATGTCAGAAGAGACTCTAAACTTGGCCATGAAAAGATTGAAGGCCTTTGTTGTAGAGTCCAATGGAAATGGATGCAACCAAAGCAAAGCTCAGTGTTATGGTGCATCAAAAAGAAAGTCTCTCACCAAGTGGGTTTTCCGGTTATCATCTCGTGATCATATTCGTGAATTACAAGAAGAACGATAGCCTGGTCATCTTGTGTAATTAACGCATGCACAATTTTCAGTTTTCCTAAAAAAAATCTTCATTTTTACCTCTCCCCAATATTTTTGGTGGAGTAGTTTAAAGACAATTGTAGAGAGAGAAAGCACTCTGTCCATATGGATGTGAAGTGTGGGCTTGTTAAGCCAAAAATGTTATTTGTATTATTGAATTTAATTAATACACATATGAAATATCTTGTCTCTTTTTTTTTTTTGATGAATAAATATCTTGTCTTTTCATGAGTAAAGTTAACTATTATCATATATTGTATGTAATGAATATATACATGATATGCAGATGTTAGTGATGTGTAAGTTGAGTGTAAAATCTAGTGACGAAATTGTTTGAAAGCCTAGTTTGTATAAGTTCGATGAAAATTAAGAGTTTAATTGCTATATACTGACAGCGTAAAACATTTTTACACAAACATCCAATTATAAGTTGTCACATCAGTAAAAAAATTGACTCTTATTTTAATTATCTTAAAAGTCATCCATACCATGATTGATGATTGATTGTCTGTGTAAAAACGTTTTATATTGTCAGTACATAACAATTAAACTCGAAAATTAAAGTTCTTGGTATCATTAATGAAAATTTTGATTTATATATAATTTATTATTATTAATAGTTAAACCCTACCACGAAAATCTTCTTGGTATTATATATCAATGAAATTTGAATATATAATAACTAGTTAATGTTGTGGAAATGCTCTAGCACTTGTCACTGCAAAGAAAATATTTTCTATTTTTCTCGTCTCCCTCACACTCTCATAGACGACGGCAGAGTTTTTCACATAGCTCTGATTCTTTTGTGTGGGTTTTCCACATAGATCTGTATCTTTTTGTGTTTTTTTCCTTGCTCTTCATAGTCTTGGTTGTTATTTCCAACATTGATGTGGCTTTGTTTGATTTTCCGTCTTGGTGCGATGCTGTTTGATTCTCGTCTTGGTGCGGTGTTCGTTTGTTCCAGATTGACAGATCTGCTTCAATCCATCACAGATTTGATCAAGACTTGGGTCTCAATGCTAAAGATCCGGAAGCATAGGTATTGCTGTGACTTTGATGGTTTCAATTTTGTAGGCAATTTGACTTTGCTGTAGTATGCTTTTAACCTGGATCCTGTGAGTTTGTTCGCAGTTTCATCCTTTTTGGCTTTTAGCAATTTTGGATCTGTATTATCATCGATATACTCTATTAATTTAAATGAATGAATATCTTTCCTTATAAAAAAAAAAAAAAAAAAAAACTAGTTAATGTTCTCACGGTTTAGTACATTATCGCAAAGAAACCCATAATTACCAAGTGGTACCATGTTCTATCCATCTATTTTTTATTTTTTTTTTTGTTAATAAAACAAGGTATATAGAGGCCTCTGTTCGCAGCATACTTGTCCTAACAACACTAGGTAACCAGTATGTTTATTATACAGGGGAACCTAAGATAGATAACAACACCCGGAAAAAAAACAGGAAACCAGTTCAGCCATCAAAAACCAGAAGGACCACCAGGTGATAACACGTACCAAGTACCCCAGCATAGAATGTAAAAGCTTAGCGGGTCAAGAAGCCACATCACAACAAAAGCTTCAAAAAGCCCAAAAGCTATAGCCAAGAGCTATTGCAACTCTCATTTTTCTATCATATTTTTTGTTTCTTATCAATGACAGTTTATCATTTAATAAAATAAAATCAAAATTCATTAACATCAATATAAATCCTTAACCTTTGATTAATGGGGGACATTGAAACATTATTTTTGGGACAACAGAATTTTATTCTCGAAGGGACTAAACAGATCCGGAAAAAAAAAAAAAAACTCAACATCATCCACAATTGGCATGTATTGAACACGCAGATTGTTAGCTTACGTGTACGTAATTAATAGCACCTCCGAGATATGCGGCCGGAGACGGTGGATTGAGCTGCCGACGTTGGCAGCTCTTCTTCCACAAACCGACCTTCATACCCATATTTCACTATTTTCAACCGAACATTTTTCAAGGCGTATGAGTAGGAGAACTTGCAGTGTTTGGATCAGAGGCCAAAAAGTCAATAATTAGTGCTTTTAATTTAATTTGAATTTGGTATAACATAATAATTTTTCTTCTTTCATGGGTTAATTAATACCAACGTTTTAAATTGGGATGGGGACCGCGTTATGTTTTATGTCGTGGACAATTTTGAAAAAATGTGACCGAATTAATTGTAATTATGATTGTGATGTGATTTCGAAACCTATTAAAATCATAATATTACGGTCATAATTACTGTTTACCGACCCAAATTTAAAATCCGGTATAATACTTAATACTCCCTTCGGACCTATATATAAGCAAAAAAGTACCTAAATTTTTTGGACTCAAATATAAGCAAAAGTCAATCAAATCAACTTTATTTAATGCTAGTGTTTCAAAAATACCCTTTGATTAATTATTTTTTTTATTTTTCCAAGAACATTATATACTCTCAAAACATAACTTTCAAGAATACTGTACATTCCCAAAAAAGAGTAGTTTAGTAACTATAACTTATTTTTTACGCAAATCAAGATAATTAAACTAATATAACTAATTTTCTTAATACGTGTGGAATTAATTTTTTTTTTTTTGTTATATATATATATATATATATATATATACTTGGTAAGGTCGATGGGAGCTGCAACCTTTTCAGTTTTCTCTTCCACCTTAAAGAAAGGGATATGTTATGTGCTGGAAACCAAGGAAAAATTGTGGTGGGAGATGTTGAAGTTTGAACTTAGAAAACCATCTTTTAAACCTCGTCAACGACTGCGCAATCGAAAAGTGCACAAGAGTGACTTGCAAAAAATATATATAATTATTTATTTTTAAAGAGTTGAGAACTCTTTGCTTTGTTGAACTTTCTGGGAGTAATCATAATCATCACCACTCAAAAAGTGCTTTTGTCTCAAACAGATTATGTGGGAATATATATACGTGAGCTGGCTACCTGTCCACGAAATCTCTCCTTGAGGAGCTTTTTGTTTTGATTTTAAGTCGCCTTTCAGGATATTAACAAAGCAAAAAGCTGTTTGAATTGATGTTGTGGTTGGAATTGGGATGAGGGAAAACCCTAGGAAAACACAACCGTAATCAGCTATTACATTCACAATACACACACCTACATGCATGACACGTTCACTAAATTGACGCACGCAGTGGTGTGCTACTCTAACACGCTAGCTCATGTTCAAGAGTCTCGTATTATATGGTTCAGTTTTTAATCCCCAGGAAAAATAAACAATGAAAATTCTTAGGTTCTTTCTGATAAAATTAACCCATAATCGATAAACTAATTCATAGCCAATAATCTTATAACAGATAAAATAATTGATAATAGATGAGTTAGTTTATTAGTATAAAAGTGTATAATAAGATTAATCGTTGAACTAACTAATAAATATAAAATAATATAAGAGAACATATGCTTATATCTTTTTATATAAATGTTTTTATATATAAAAGAATTATATAAATAATAATTTTACCTGTTTATAATATATTATAATAGAGTTTAATTGCTATATATTGATAGTATAAAACATTTTTATACAGATATCCAATCATAAATTGACACATCAGTAAATTTTTTTGACTTTTATCCTAACTACCTTAAAAGCCATTCATACCATGATTGATGATTGGTTGACAGTGTAAAAAATTTTACATTGATACATAACAATTAAACACATTATAATATCATATAAAAAAAATTAGAGGGAATGAAAGATTGGAGGGAAATCAGGAACTTAACATGTGAATTGTGGATGGGAAGATGAAACATTTTAATATTTTAGTATATATTAAAAAGGATAAATGTGAAAATAAATTAAAATAGAAAGGATAAAAGAGGGAAAAAAATCAGACGCTATAAACTTTAAGTTCGAACGCTACTTAAAATAGCATATAAAAAAAATGTTATAAATTAATAATTAATATGTTTATCATATATAATTACTAATTCATTCATTATAAATTATTCATTATAAGCTAGGGAATGATACTTATGAAAGATGCTAATTTTCTATATCCACGGGACCACAGCTGACCCTGCGTTATAACTACTGTTACGGTCATGCGTTCACACTTGTATAATAGAATATATATTACTTCTTTCCATCAACTGATTCATACAATAATCGTTAATGCACCAACCTATCATACCTAAAGTATAACATATTTAATATCCGTATCATTCAATTGAAAATAATACGATTACGTACCAAAAATCAAATATATTCCTATATACCAAAACTCATATATAATTGGTTCTGGTTGTTTATTTTTATTTCTTGTTCTTGTATACATATTACAGTATTTCTTATACTCTCGATCAATATGCTTTTAGCTTATAAAAAAATGTTTAAGTACTATATAAGTCCCTAAACTATTTGAAAATTTTCAAATAGGTATTTAAACTAAAAAAAATTATAATTGGGTCCCCGAACTTCTAAATATTTTATAATTAGATCCTTACACTTTAAACATTTGTAATCAGGTCCATGAACTTGTAAATAATTTATAGTTAGGTTCCTGGGGTAGAAGACATTTTAAAAATATTTATTTTTATGAGTGATCTAATAGTTCTATTAACCTCCAAGATAGGCAAGAATCTTGGAAGAGACTTAATTACAAGGTTGTTTTGCTACTCCAGGGATTTAATTACAAATTATTTACGAGTTTAGGAACCCGATTACAAACGTTTAAAGTGTAGGGACCTAATTACAAAACATTTAGAAGTTCGGGGACAAATATACAAATTTTTTTAATTTATGGACCTATTTAAAAATTTTCAAATAGTTTAGGGATCTATAGAGTAATTAAACAAAAAAAAACATGGCGCCGATAAATTTAGATGATTCTCTTTCCAATTCAAATCGAATCTTCTAAGGAAAAAAAGGATCCTTATTTATTTTTTAAAGCAAAGCTAATTAATATAACTTTGATATTTTGATCTTGGCTCTGCAACATATGCAAATTAATAGTTTTATTGAGAGTTTAATTTCAATACAATTTGGGTGTAAAATATTTTTATACTGTCAAGCAATTATAAATCATGGTATGGATGAATTTTAAAGTAGTTAGAATAAGGAGTCAAATATTTTTAATGATGTGTCAATTTATGATTGGTTGACAGTATAAAATAATTTTACATTGATAGTGCATACCAATTAAATCTTTTTTTTATTGTTTATTGTTTTATTTTCAGATTACACGCAAAAGAATTAGAGAAGTGTTGGAAGAGTTTATAGAGTTTATGAGAATAATTTATGAAAATAAACTTATAATAATAGTTCATGAAAATATTTATAATCTTGCTATATATATATATATATATAAGCCTTTTTAGTTTATTTTAATAAGTTTATCATATGAGCTTATAAAAATAAGTTCTTTTTAATTTATTTCAAAAAAAATTATTGAATAAATATTTAATTAAGCTGTTTATCCAATCATCTTCGGAATCAACTGGTCATATCTACAAAATTTTGATCGAGAGAAATTTGCGGAGTCGAAGGTCATTCTCAATTGAAATGTATTATGAAAGGTTATTACGTAGTTACAGAGATCCAGCACCCACAAAACATGGAACTGATTGACTTTCCGCGCACATCATATGTAATTCGATATACTCTCATTTTATCGTCTGTTGATAGAAAATGGAGGAAAATTCATCCTTTCTAGCTAGTTAGTAGCAAACATTGAACCCATATCAGCGCAAGCTATATTTTTATAACTATTCTTTTCCTTTGACAATTTGGTGTATTTGTCACATATATCAGCTAATGCGATGAATGATTCCAATTTCTTTTCAGTTAGACACATAAATATTTAACGTAACTTTTGATCAGGATAAATTAACGTAGCTTAAGATTGTTACTTGTACAATAAAACTCATTAATCTAGAAGGTGCCTGCACTTGCTGATTCACCTAATTGGATCTCTTTTGATGGTTATACAAATTTCACTTGAGTCTCGCATAAGTTAAAATTAAAGATGAATTTTTCCTCATTTCAAAGAGATATCGTTGATAGCAACAACGTTAAACCTGTATGGCTACATCCATTGCTTTTAGCGTAGAGTCAAACTATGATAAAACATTTTTTTTTTTTAAAAAAAAATTGTTAGTGTGAATTCAAAATAGAAGGTAGTTTTCTCAATTTTCTTAAAAAAAAATTTAAATATATATGAGACAATTAAGCCTATTGACACTTTTATAACTAACAATTTTTCTAAAGAAAGAAGAATAGTCAATCCATAACTAAACAATATATGGTTTACATCAGAAACAAACAAAGGTTATATTTTTTAAAAAAGTAGGGTATATATCTTTTTTTTATGAACCACCATAATTAGGTCTTTTAACTCCCCAATGACATCTCGCGATGTCTTCACAAACTTCGGCCACCGGCTATGAAACTAATCCATCAGCTATGGGACTAATCCTCATTCGACTGACCCTTGATTGGTATAAAAAAAATTAGGGTATCTTATCTTGTCAATGTATATCTCGATCAGATGTACACAAGTGTCAATATCCGAGTACGGTGGTTGACTTAAAAACTTCTAATTTGCTCCATCCCATCCCGTGGACCATGTCTAACGAAAAGTATATACAAGATCACATTAGTTTTTCCATAAAAAATCTTAGTTTTGGATTTCTTTTTAATATTTTTCTCCATTAAGTTTTATAATAAATAATTAAACGTCCTTAATTGCTTACCACCTTCATTCTAACCTACCCATCATCCTTGCATGTGAAGAGAAACTTTTCAAGTCTCAGAACTTCATTAATTATTAATAGCTGACTAATAATATTAAATTCGCAAATTTGGATTGAGGTTATAATTAAAATATTCAGGTGTAGGAATTTTGGTCGATTTCCACATTCTTGTCAACTAAATGCATGTGCACTAGAAGCTAAATAATCTGTTTTTTTGCTACGCATTCGCCTTCACTTTGAACAATTCATACTCTGGTACAACTAACTAACATATCATGAGGTTCGTTTTAGGTAGGTTTGAGCATGAATATAAAAGTATGTATTAAAAATATCGATCTTCTCATAAAATAATTCTCATCCCTTAGAACTCAAAACAGAAAACATGTCAACACGGTTTTCTGTTAAGATCTGTTGAACGCGTCTCAGATTTTGGACGGCAGCGGAACATGAAGTATATCTAGCTACTGCATTTTGGAGAATCCAAATGTATATAATGTCATCTAAGGCAAAAAATCAATAAAATTAAGCTTGTTGAAAAATAATTCTAGTTATCTTATCTGCACATCCAAGGGGGGCCAACTTACAGATTTTATATTCTTTTTTCTTTTTTGGTTCGATTACAATCTTAGTTATTTGTGATGATTGATCAACTCAAATTATTTGCATTCATCATTTGTCTATATATACAGACAACAAATCACTAATGATAGAGAGAAGAGTAAAGAAACCAAACCCAAAAGCCTACTAAAAATCTTCTTTAATTAGAAAGCAAAGGAAAGGAAAACCACAGTAACGAATAGGTGATTAGTTGACTTTTCATCCGGACATGAACACTTTTTTTATAAGCTTTAAAAATCTATCAATGAAGTAAAAGTAGTATTTCAATTCGTATACATTCGTATCAAAGTCATAATTATAAAACACTTTGGTTTAAACAAGCCAAAGGAGTCATAGACCAATCTGAAAATGAAATTGAAACCCCAACAAATTTAGCATAAATCCAGGCACAAGATCTAACCTTAATGAGATCCAACAAGGTATAGAAACCAGATTATTAAAGCTAACCTTAATATGACTAATCCAAATACTCAATAGAATTGAGTGTTAGATCAATTGCCAAACTCGTTTCAGCTTTTTCTTTCACACCAATCCACGATTTGTATATAGTCACTACGCCAGAAAAGAAATTAAATAGCACACCTTTAATAGCGTTTTTAAGTGAATGCTATTAAAAAAGAGGCGGAGGACTTTAGATAACACTTCCTTGAGGAAGCGTTGATATAACTTTGACTTTAGATAGCGCTTTCTTGAGGAAGCGATATCTATTCCTCATCCCAGAAATAGACCCTTTTCATATATTAATTTTTAATTTATCAGTTATAATTCCCTCCCCACTTTCACTTTCCCTCTTCCCGCTTTCTCCCTCACTGCCTCACCGCCTCACCGCTGCTTCCAACCCGCTCCTCCTCTCACAAAACGCACCTCATCGCTTCCTTTTGCCCTCAGCCACCTCCGCAACTGCTGCTTCACAAAAAGCTCACTTTCTTTCCCTTTGTTCTGAGCACTGTGCCCCATCCCTTACTGCCCCTCACACCATTCTTTCCCTTTGGTCCGAGCAACTCATCGATTCTAATATAAAGTTATAGAGTATGGCAATAAAGTTCCTCTTCCCATTCATAACCCTCTTAGGTAATTCCCACTTCTCTTCTTTTCATTTTCTCTCTCATTCCCCCATTCATAACTCATCTATTCTAACCTATGGAGCGAAGAGCTCTACGCAAAGTTCATCCTCAAGGTTCAGTTCACGTTACCAATCATATGCCTCAGGGGTATTATGGGAATCCTTCTAATTCGACGGATGGGATCTAAACTTTCTCGAAAGCTTGCAAAAAGTGATTCCCTCGGGAGAGCTTGCAAGTCCAAGATCTGGTCTTCTCTTTCTCTGTCGGAGACTATGTTGCGACAAATCGAACTCATTGGCATCTGCGAAAAACAAAGAGCACATGAATCTTTGATATTCTGATGGAGAGGAACAACATCTTGAACATAGCTGCAAAGTGCTCGATAAAATGCTCAGGTGATATATTTTTTTAATCTTATGTTTGTGCGTAGTTTGATCTAAAATCTTGTGGTATGAATACGAATTTATGTTTAAAGAATGCGAAACGTAATAGTCTTTAAGTAGAAATGAGAATAGGGATTTAAAGAAATTAAAATATCAGCACGTACTAGGAAGAAGTGATGATGCTCATCATATTTGTGTATCATGAAGCACACCAAGTGCTTGACAAATTGCCCAAGTGATATTGTTCTTTTGGTATTCCAGTTTCTTTAGGATATAATTATTTTATGTTTAATTTGTTCAATAGATTTGCCATATATGGCTCTGTCACAGGATCCCTTTTTTTTTACCTCTGCCTACATGTCTTCAGCAGTGGATAACACATTAAATGTGATATTTTGTTAACTGAAATGTGCTATCAGGTTGATCCTTTGGTTGTCGGTTTGTCATGTTACATGCTAAATTCTTAATCTATTGGGAAAAGGTTTACTGAAATGACTAATTCAACAATTATAATGGCTCTATATACTTGAACTGTTGCTTGAGTAAAGGCAGATTGAGTGATGAGTGACAACTTAATTGGTTAACACTAAATGATTTTCTATTTAAGTTATGAGGTGAAGAAATACGTACAAGTACTGAAATTAAGTTACCAGAATGACAAGAGCAACAATATATATTATCAATTGCTTTTATCGGAGTTTAATGCATCAGTAGGTAGTAGCTTTGCCATTTTGAAGCTAGGATTGGAATTCATTAGTACATAGTATTGTTAATTGTAACAAAATTATTAATTAGTACATACTTTTTTATTGTGCTCATGTTATAACATTTGTAATGAATGAATTTATGTATACGGTGCCAATTATTGTTCCAAATATTGTTTATATTGTCTGGGTTTTGGTGAGTGCAGGGAAGAGTAGGAGAAAATTAAAGTATATTATTTAAAAAATATATGAGAATAGATAATGCTTCCTCAAGGAAGCGCTATCTAACCTAGGAATAGAAGCGCTATCTAAAACCCAAGAATAGAGAGCGCTTTCTCAAGGAAGCGCTATCTTTTCCTGTTTTAGATAGCGCTTTTTAAGTGTTATTGTTTCTTCAACCTTTAATAGCACTTGATTTAATAGCGCATAAAAGCGCTATTAAATGCCTAAAATAAATGTTATTAAAAACCTTTTCTGTTGTAGTGATTGATCACAAATACCCAAGAGAAGAGCCACTTGAGATCCTAACCAAGAATAAACAACATACTAAGAAAGATAGGAGAATTGGCAACAAACAAATAGATGCTTCGATGATACAAAGCTCGAATTACAAAAAGCAAAATAGTTGTTGCTGCTCAAGATTTACATTCCTCTTTCTAAGATTAATTTTTGTAGGTAAGCGATCGAGCAAAGCCTGCCATGAAAAGGCTAGAACCTTTGGTGGAGCAAAACTCTTCCAAAAGCTCCAACTACAAGAAAAGCCTGATTTAGCGATCGCTAGTACGACAGCCACCATTTGCTACCGTCCTTGCGACCGATTAGGTGAATAAATAAAAAACAATGGTTTTTTTTATCTTAGCGACCATTTTAGCAATCGACCAAGGGGGTTGAAAAAAAAAACGATCTCTAGAATGATCACAAAGTGACGAATTCAAAAAAGTCAATACACAATGACTCTTTTGCAACTGATTTTGTGACCACACATTGTGGTCTCTAAATAGCGATCGCTAATACAGGTGTTCATCAACTGATCCAATCTAATGCAAATCGCAGTAATCGAACCAAAAATTGAAAACCGTTTTTTTATCACTAGATTGTATTGACTTTCGATTCCTATATATGTTGAAGACCGATCTAATCCAAACCGAGCCAAAATTACCTATACAAATAAAATGCTACTCTCGAAATTACCTTACTACCCATACTTAAAACCTTATTTTTCAGATTTACCCTTGGCCCTTTAACCCTAAGTCCAAGTCTCGCTGAATCCCTAATTGGCAATTGTTTCTTCCATCTCCGCCGCATACCCTTCTCCCCCATACATAAAAATTCTGAGGACGATGCTGAAAATTCTCATTCGTATTCAAATAGAATTTTAATGAGGGGGAAATGCAGAAAAGAGGAAAATCTCTTGGGTGAAGTGGGAGTTAGTTCGTAAACCAAAGAGGAACGGAGGGCTTGGAGTAAAAATATTAGAAAGGTTCAATTATCCTTGTTAACTAAGTGGAGGTGGAGGCTTTTGAAGGAGAAAGGTGGTTTATGGAACAATATCATTATCTCTAGATATGGCTATCCTCAAGAGGGCTTACCCTCTACGGTGAGTGGAATGATTAGTAAGTCTGCTTCAATTTGGTAGAAGGATTTATGCAAGATAGGAAGATATAAGCTTGCAGTGGATTGGTTTGCTGAGGGTTTGAAAATGAAGTTAGGAAGGGGTAATAGACGAATAGTATAAAATTCCGAGAGGACGTTTGATTGAGTAATAAAAGCTTATGGAGTTATTTCCAAGGTTGTTTAATATCTCTGAGGATAAAAATAAGGTGATTGAAAACATGTGAGGGTGGATAGAGGATGGTTGGGCTGGTCCTTTACTTTTTAGTTGGGAGAATAACATTCTTGCTGAATTCTACGGTCTACTGCAATCGGTGCCTTTGCTCAAATATAGAGAGGATGATTGGGTTTGGAGGCTCCATAACTCGGGCAGTTTTTCTTCAAAGCCAACTTATAATTGGTTGCAAAGTCATTTTGCATATTCACAGGCTACGGATGAGGATTTAAAGCTCTTCATCAATTTTAAAAAAGACCAGCACCTGCAAAAGTTTTAGTTGTTTCGTGGTAGGTGTTATTGGATAGAATTCCTATGAAGCTCAACTTGTGTAAAAGGAATGTGGGAGTGGTAGAACAAGATATGCAGTGTGTTTTGTGCAAAAGTGTGGCAGAAGATGTTGAGCATCTATTTTGTTCTTGTACATTTGCCCATCAAGTTTGTGTTTCAGTATATGCTTGGCTTGGGTTTAGAGTGATCATGCCTTCCAGCATTAGAGATCACTATTTACAACATAAATGTCTTTTTTCAGGTAAGATGCTAAGCAAAACGAGCTAATCATATGGCATGATGTTGTTTAATTTGGTCCTTATGGCTGATGAGAAATGGTGTAATTTTTAAAAATTTACCTTTTGATTGATAAAGTTGTTAGATTTTATTAAAACTAGATTTTGGTCATGGTTTTCTGTTAAATTGGAGGCTCCACTATCTTTTTCAGATTGGTGCATAAATCCGGTGGGGTGCTTAAACAAGGGTTGTTGGATGCAGATGACTGTCTTTTTGGTGTTTTCTGGTTTTGTCATGGTGTCTTTTTCTGTTCTGGCTTTTTTGTAGCCGAACAAGGGACTATATTTTATGGTTTTGCTGGTTTTAGGCTATATTTCTGGTTCTTAATGTATTGTGGCTTTTTTTGTATATGAGAAGTACCTTTTATACTTCATATAATGCAATTTGGTTTATAAAAAAATTTGGAGTAAATTATAGATATAGAATGAAACGATGGAGCGGGTCATATACATTCTATAATGAAAATATAGGCTTCCTCCGTCAAATAATACAACCTATTGGAAAAAACTCAAGTCCCACATTGACTAGAGATAGAGCATCAATAAAGCTTAGGCAATCCTCACCTCTTGAGCTATCTTTTGGAGTTGAGTTAGGCCCAAATCTAATATGGTATCAGAGCCTATCCTAGATCCAATAAAGGGCCGCCCACCATATTATTCACGCACCAAGCCCAATAGTGTTGGACGTGAGGGGGTGTATTGGGAAAAACCCAAGTCTCACATTGACTAGAGATAAAGCCTCATAAGAGCTTATAAAGCTCGGGCAATCCTCACCTCTTGAGCTAACTTTTGGGGTTGAGTTAGGCCCAAATCTAATACAAACAATGGATAAACATAAAAACTATTAGGGATTTTCTTTTAATACCTTATCTTTTTCATTTCTTACCCCCCTGTTCCAATTAAATCTCACAATTACCCTTTTCAATTTTTCACTCTTATCCAAACTGTTATTTTATTAATCTTTTTCCATAATTTTTTTTACCTCTCATCCCTTCTCTAACTATTACTTTTCCTACCCCCAATTTCTTACTTCCCTTTTCCCGTGCAACCCCAACCCACCACATTTCTTCTTCTTCCTGCTTTTCCCGTCCCTCCCCATTCCCTCCAGCCTCCAACAACCCCAACCCCAACCCCAACCCCACCCATTTCTTCTTCTACCTTTTTTCCTGTCCCTCCCCATTCCCTCCAGCCTCCTTTTATTTTTCTTCCATCCCCCTTCACTCCCCACTTCATAAACGAACAACTGGTTTCAGCAGCAGACGGAAGTGGACGGAGCGGCATTCCAGCGATTGAGAACGGCGCAGCTGAGGGAGAAGAGCTGAGTGAGAACGGCAGAGGAGACAACGTAGGTAAACTGATTAGTTTCCGTAAGGTTTCATTTTTTGAAACCTTACTGAAACTATAGTTTCCGTAATTTTTCAAAATTTTTAAGCTTACGGAAATAGTTTCCGTAAGGTTTTTTGCAAAACCTTAGCTGGCCAAGTTAGCTGCATGACTCTTTGGTGCCCCCTTTGTTCTGACCTTCGCAGTAGGTGGACACATTGAGGTCGTATCCTGGAATGCTATTTCACGGAGTTTTCTTTTCAGAGCAATTTTTCCAGCTTCATCAAGTTCATCAAGTCGTCGCCGTATCGCATTAAATTCATGTTCCACTGATATCTCTGACCCAGGCTCGTTCACACACTGATCATTAAAGCTTAACCTCTTCCAATGAATGTGAACTGTGTCCAATGGAACTGAACTTAGCAAGTACTTAGCTAGTATGCATGCACAAGGAAGCTCATGTGTAGTTCTAACTGTACAGCCACAAACAAAGCTGTCAATACCAACATTTTTAACTAGGCCATACTCGTCAGCTATATGATTCAGTGCACTCCTTGATACTAGTCCCTGCAATTGGTTATAAAACCTGTTATTGAACCTGTGTCCCACTACGCTAAGGCTCTTCTCCATTGAGGCCTTTATTTTAGTGTGTTGCAATATAATCATGTTGTTAATGGCATCCCAACAGCTACACAAGTCCCCCATGCTATTCAAAAGCATCCTTTTCAACGTCCAGTGAGCAGACTCTACCCTATTATCAAAGAGAAACAAACTAAATAAGGTTGTTGTGTTTCCCAAGTAAAATAATTAATAAATAAATATGAACATAATATACCTTTTATGTTTAACTAAAATAATTAATATATAAGTATGTACATAATAAGGTTGTTATGTTTAATTAAAATAATTAATATATAAATATGAACATACCAATTGGTTGTTATGTTTCCAAAGTGCATCACTCGATCTGTCCATGCCTTAACAAATTTTCCTTGTAAGGGGTTAGCCACGTATTGTTCACATAGTCAACAAAAAAAGGAAATGGGGAACAAACAACTTCAAATCTCGTCAAACGCTATGCATAATTGTCGCGACCGAAATCGCGAAGGAAGACGGCGAGAAAAAGATCTTTTTTTTTAAGAAAAAGAGAGTAGAGTCGCCACCAATTTTATTTAATTGAGGAAAAATTGGAAAACCCTTAAAAATGGCCTTTGAAACGAAAATCGAGTTCGGGAGTCACTTGCGTATAGGGAAGGATAGAGACTTAACCCCACGGCACCCCTAATACACCCGTAAGAAAACGGTTACCCAAATTAATTGTGCAAACAATTAACGAATTTTAACGTATTTACTTACCCCAAAAATAAAACTATTAAAGAACACTCTTTAATTTGAAGAAAAAAGGGATGCATCAATCTATAGCTACCTGCGACACCTAGAGCAACACTCACCAGCAGTGTCAAGGATGGGAACACATGTAGGAGACCACAATGCAATCAAGTCCATTACGCGCTATTAACACCATTGGGTCCTGTTTCTCACAAAAAGAACAAGGATGCATCCTGGGCAAAGACTATGCAACAAACCATCCAGACCATTTTAAAGAAACAACGAATCTGTGACTCACAAGCTTAATGGGATATCAATTATTACAAGCTAGAGACAATCTTTATCACATCCTAACTTCAAATCTGGGTTAAAACAAATAGTGAGAATAAGAGTGGCTTCTCTAAGGAGCAAAAAACTTCTATATTGAAGAGCAACCAATTAACAACCTTTTATGTTCCCATCAATGAAAATATTGAGTACGCAACACACAACATCGACTCCACACATCTCATATCAATTCCAAACCATGTTCAGCAATATCAAATTAATTAAACACTATGACAATAAAGCTGCAAAACAAGAAGCATCTAAGCATCACGATAACCACTCAACACATGGAGTGATATGGATTTCAAGCATTACCATAACTTGATTTCCTTTCCTGATCCTATTACTCAAAAAAAAAGATGTACTCAACAATTATATCAATAAAAAGGACAAATTCCACGAGGTCAATGGTTCACGCATTTCATCAAACTGATAGTAAGCAAATAGGACAGACCAAGTCAGAAAGTAAGGTAATGTAGACAATAAATTAAAAAAAAAAAAACACAGTGCACACAGAAGTTCAAGGGACATCATAAGAATAGCCAATAGAGTCAATATCCATTGAAATTCAAGTTCTCAAACTGTACAATGTATCAACCAGAGAGAGAATTATACAAAATCAATTGAAAGCTAGATCTGTTGAATGTATACAGCAAGTAAAAATTTCTTTTTGCAATCCCAAATTTTCAGTCTATTTTTCACTCTTAGAATACAGAAGAAATTCCCCCAATACCCAAAAAGTTTACAAAGAGTTATAGAACAAGCTTTATGAATCCATCTCTCTCTCGGCTCTGTTTTTTTTCCCCCTCTGTTTTCGCTCTCTGTCTCTTGCTTATCTGTCTCTTCTCTGTATGCCTTTCCTTTCTATCAGTTTCTCAATGCTACCCCCCTGTATTTCCACTTTTGCGACTGCCTCTCTCTCTCGGTCCCCCCTGGCTGTCCCCTTTTTCTGGTTTCTGCTTCCTTCTTTATAGAGATATTTCTCCTTCATTGCTTTGATTCCCTCTCCTGCAAATCAGCGAAAATAGCAATTAAAATCCCTAATTTGAAACGAAAATGGAAGGGAATAACGCATACCTTGCGTGATTGAGATCCAGTGATGCGAGTGAGAAGGGAAAGAAGCGAGATTCACGTTGTTGATGGAGGTTTGCGGCTGCTAGGGTTACTTTTGGGTGAGGGAGGAGATAGACGGGTTATGGAGGTAGACGGGTTATGGAGGAGATAGACGGGTTATGGAGGAGATAGACAGGTTATGGAGAGATAGACAGGTTATGGAGATAGACAGGTTATGGAGAGATAGACAGGTTATGGAGGAGATAGACGGGTTATGGAGATAGACAGGTCATGGAGGTAGACAGGTTATGGAGGAGATAGACGGGTTATGGAGGAGATAGACAGGTTATGGAGATAGACAGGTTATGGAGGAGATAGACAGGTCATGGAGGTAGACAGGTTATGGAGGAGATAGACGGGTTATGGAGGAGATAGACAGTTTATGGAGATAGACAGGTTATGGAGGAGATAGACGGGTTATGGAGATAGACAGGTCATGGAGGTAGACAGGTTATGGAGATAGACAGGTTATGGAGGAGATAGACAGGTTATGGAGATAGACAGGTCATGGAGGTAGACAGGTTATGGAGGAGATAGACGGGTTATGGAGGAGATAGACAGGTTATGGAGATAGACAGGTCATGGAGGTAGACAGGTTATGGAGGAGATAGACGGGTTATGGAGGAGATAGACAGGTTATGGAGATAGACAGGTTATGGAGATAGACGGGTTATGGGCTGAAACTTGGTTTATTGTCCCAAAGACATTTTTTCTTCATATTTTTATTATTTTTTATTTTTATTTTTATTTTTATTTTTATTTTTATTTTTATTTTTATTTTTTATTTTTTTTTATAAACAAGACACAACTTAAAAATAACAAAATGTTTCATTTTTATTTCTTCATCTATAAAAGGAACTGCGTTAACAAGAAATTAAAATATTTTTGTGATTTATATCTTATTTTTAGATTTTTTCTATATTTTAAATGCAAGCAAAAATAAATAAATGAAGCTCAAAATATTTTTGTGATTTTTCCTTTTATCATTTTTGGACTTTTATGAAGAAATAAAATAAAACTCCACTCTTTTTCGGATTTTTCTCAACATTCAACATATTTTTTATGATTTTAATTTTTTCAATTTTTTGGTATTTTTTGGTAAATTCAAGTGAAAAGCAAAAGGAACCCGGTCAAAATGGGGTGTTCACAATAATCAGTCTCATCAGAAGAATCCGTAACATTATTCCACACATCCATCACCGACTTCCATGCCTTTTTCGGATGCACATGCATCTTGCATTTTTAGCCTTCACGTTCTTTTCAATATGAAATTGACATAACAAATTTGTCACAGTGGGAAAAATAGCTTAAACTGCAGTCATCAATGCAATGTCTCTGTCAGTCACAATGACTGTAGGTATCGCATCATCTCTTAGTATTAGTCCTCTTAATTTCTCCAGTGTCCAGGTGAAGTTATCAACTCTTTCAGACTCCAAATAAGCAAATGCCACAGAAAATGTCAACTCTGTTGATGTAACACCAACTATCTCAAGCAATGGCAGTCGATACTTGTTGATTTTATAT
Source organism: Ammopiptanthus mongolicus (assembly GCA_039655645.1). Classification (NCBI taxonomy): domain Eukaryota; kingdom Viridiplantae; phylum Streptophyta; class Magnoliopsida; order Fabales; family Fabaceae; genus Ammopiptanthus; species Ammopiptanthus mongolicus. Next base: position 11,284,084 of record CM077343.1, on the reverse strand, counting down.
GTGGTATCAATGAGTAACACAATGTGGAAAACCTTCAATAGTTTTATGGCATCTGGATGTGCCCAGAATATATCTCTGACAACATCTGTCGTCTCGACCCTTCTATGCCAATACACATACTGATCACGTTCCAGTAAATTTATTAGATGCTGGATTAATTCTGTTCTAGTACATTTCTGACTCTTCCGATATTGGTATCGTGCATTATAAATGTGCTTAATAGTCATGACATTACCTTCATTATGGTCCTTCAGTGTTAGTAAAATGCTTTTTGGCTTTACCATATTCTTGTCACCAAGCAAAGACTTCTCTTCCTCATTAAGTCGGCCGGCATATGGATGACCCACTAATGTTTCCGCTAATTCATGGTTATGAAACCCACACACCAAATTCACCATCCGTCCTTCACCATTTTTCAAAGATCTTCCTCTTAGTCTGAATGGACAGTCATGTTTCTTAGTTCCAGTCACCTTGTGAGTTAACTCTTCCTTATATGGTTTATACTTTTCACTCATTTCACAACCCAAAAGTAGAAATGTCTTTCTTCCTACACGTCCTTTGCTTGTGTCTGATCTCAAAATAATAATAATAAATCCATTCTCCATTGCAACACATCGATCCCATTTCAACAGATCATCTCGAGTAGGAAAGACCTGAAAATAAAATTAAAAATTCAGTCGCTAGATATATACATATTCAAAACTTAACAATGATTATTTATCAATCAATTACCTCTATAGTGGTAAATGCTTTACAACAATCCACTTCATGAGATACTTTAGTTACATAATCTTCCATATCCACTTATCTATATAACACCAAAACTCACTATGCATCAAAAATTTTCCTAATATATTAAAAAAATACATTAACAATAAATAATATAAAATATTATAAATAATATCAAATTATTAATAATAAAATTATTAATAACTATTAATAAAAAATGTGGGTAATATTATGAAGTATATCAAAATATAATTAATTTCAAATTCTGGTACTTACGGAAACTAAGGTACCAAACAAGTTTTGATACCTTACGGAAACTATAGTTTCCATAGGGTACCAAAATTTGAATACCTTACGGAAACTAAGGTACCTAAGTTTTGGTACCAAGGCATTCAAATTTTGGTATCCTACGGAAATTATTGTTTCGTTAAGGTATCAAAACTTGGGTACCTTACAGAAAGTGCAATTTCCGTGGTTATTAAAATTTACAATCCCTGCGACACAGACTTACCTCCAACGAAAGAAAGTTAACGCTGTTCTACTATCACTTTCTTTACAGAATTGCCTAGGATCACCTGTCCTATACAATTGATTTGCCTTTCACGATGACTCCTTTGTTTGTCAGAATTTCACCTCCACTGATTCCCGAAAGCAAAAAAATATTGATAGAAGTAAGAAAGAAGAGTGATGAGAGGTAAAAATTTGTAGAAAAGGAAGTAGTAAAATAAGGATTGGGATAAAGAAAAAAAAAGGGTAATTATGGAATTTAATTAAATAAAAAAAGAGGTAAAAATTGAAAACAATGGGGTATTAAAAGAAAATCCCAAACTATTACTATATAAGTGAACATCAAGTGGCTCAATAAAAGAACAACATCTAATAGTCTAAATTATCCTTCATCCTTAATTTCTTTTGCAGTAAATCAAAAATTGAAAAAAAAACTGTCTGCAAAACTAGCTGGGATTTTTCCCCCTCTTTGTAAATCTAGATATTTCATAGGATATGACAATTTGATTACGTGGTATGTGTGACATATGGGTTTCACATGAATTAGCACATGTTAGGGAAACACCTGCACAATTTGAATAATGTGGGGGAGAGAAAAAGAGAGAGGGAGAGGCCATTAAGATTTTCTTGTTCCTCGTGGAAGGAGCTAGCTAGCTAGCAACCTGCAGGTAAAGCCTTCAATTCCCTTTGTTGATGGGGACATGAAAGGTCAAATGAACATGGCCTTTTGCTTCTCATAATAATGCTCTTTCACCTATAAGCCATACAAGAATTTTAGTATCCTAATTTTGGGTCCAAAAGGTCTGCTCCTGATAATCTCCATGTGGATGTATAGATTTCTCAGTGAATGATTGATGGGTTATAGAATTTGTCTATGATGCGATGTGATACGATTGCGAGGCACCTTATCCATCATTTAATTACCAGATTAATTAGCTTGTCACAGTCAATGTTTTGTTCCCAATGTCATTTTGTGTTCACAATATTTCAACTTAGTGTCACGTTGAAAATGTAATTTCATCCATAAACTAATAAAATTAAGGATAAAATATATTTTTCGTCCCCCTAATTTTTTTTTGAGGGATTTTAGTCCCTATCTTTTCTTAACATTGCAAGTTTCGTCCCTCTGTCTAATTCGCATTAGAAAACTAATGGAACGTGTCTACGTGACAAACATTTTGCACGTGGCTTGTTCAGCTGCCACCAAAAAATTGGTTAAAATGCATTTTTCGTCCCTCTACCTTTCTACGTTAACGAAATTCGTCCCCCTAATTTTTTTAGCGATTTTAGTCCTCACATTTTTTCTAACATTGCAATGTTCGTCCATCTAGTTTTCATTTTGATGAAATTCGTACCCCTAATTTTTTTAGCGGGATATGCCTACGTGACAAATATATATATTAGCCATGTGGCTATCTAAAATAATATAATAATAATTTATTATAAATTTTATTATAAATTTTTATGAAAATGATCATATGCACATTCACTATCTCATATTCTTCCTTTGAACTTTGAACTTCTGCATCAGAGGTCAAGTGTTGAGGCAAATGCAATTAAAAACCACTAATTGTACATTCATGGATTGTTAATCCTTTGAATTGCGAAGACCCTACTTATCCTAATTCATATTGGTTAGTTGAAGGTACAATTCCGTAGGTGACTAATTCTATCAAACTCTATTAATTACCTTAATTTCTTAGGTCTAATTAATTAAGCCGATGATTAAGCTTCATGAGATTGTTTTGTAAACCACATTAATCAAATAACCTATTCCTAGATCACCCAACTAATGGTACTAATTACAAGAGGCAAACAATCATTAATCATTTTTCCTAGCATGATGACCAAACATCCAAAATGTCATTAAATTCGTAATCAATAAGTCAACATCCAATAGTTCATAAGAATAAGTAAAGAATCAACAGACATGAACAATAAATGAACTAAAACATCTCCCTAGCTAAGAGGAATTTAGCTAGACATACTAAACCCTAAAAAACAAGAACAGAAAGAGAAAAAGGGATAGAACTCCATGAAGTAGAAATGAGGGATGAAGAACTCCTCCTTTTTCTCCCCTTCAACTCCAAAAAAAAATGTCAAATTAGGTCAAAAGTTCAAAGAAATTCGTGTGGTTGTTATAGAATTCTCCCAAAATGTGAAAACAGGGTTCAAATACCCTGTTAGGAAAATGAGTCCACATTGGGTTTGAGTTTCTTGCGCTGAGCGCAAGACAACCCGAGAATAAGTGATTTCAGTGCTTCTCGAGCTTAGCGTGAGTTACTTTGCGCCGAGCACCAATCATCGAGAAGCTCCAAATCTTTTCATCATTTTATCCTCTTCAAAGCTCCATCTCCATTTCATTAATTTCCTAATTAGAAAATAAGCAAAAGAATACTATTAAGCTACCTTTAAAGAGTGAAATAAACAAAATGTGCAAATCAACTATGAACAATACAATTAGATAAACTTAGGGACAAAAAACACTTATTAAGTCTAATTAGGAGCAATAATGCACTCAATAGAGAGTTGGTGTGTGTTAAAGGAAGAAGAAGAGGGAGGGTCATATATGACCAGCATGTGATTTTTTTAATGAGTTAATCTTAGCCTTCAATTTAGATTAAGATGAAAGTATTAGATTTTGTTAAGTGTTAAGTTTGACGCATTGTATCAACGGATCTCATCTCTCTCTCTCTCTCTCTCTCTCTCTCTCTCTCTCTCTCTCTCTCTCTCTATATATATATATATATATATATATATATATATATATATATATATATATATAGTGGGGATCAAGTAACTTTAAAAGAGTTACTCCAACTTTTCATCCTTCATTTTATTGTAATCAAAAGACCTACATTAATTCATTTAAGAAGTCATTTCATTTTCATTAGAGTACAATAAAATGAAGGGTGAAGATTTGGAGTAACTCTTTTAAGGTTACTTTTGGAGTAACTTGATCACCATCCATATATATATATATATATATATATATATATATATATATATATATATATATATATATATATATATATATATATATAAACATGTATAACGATACTCATTGCTTTATGAGCATTTTTCTCATATTAAAGATATGTATAGAAAAATTAGAATATAAGTAGCAAAAACAAAATTAATACAATTATAACCAAATAGTAAAAACTACGTTAGTGTTTAGTTTCACTTTTGTAGATATCAGAAGTGCTTTTACACCTGTCAAAAGTGATTCGAGTAAATAAAAAGAGGTGTTGGTTACATGTTTGGGGAAACAATTTTGCATCGAAAATCAATTCTATCAGAAGCAGCTTGGAGTAGCTTCTGATTTTGGATTGAAAAATTACACTAAGTTTTACATCATACTTGTTTTCAATATAAAAACATCTACACATAAATAACTTTAATTACTTCAAACTCAATTATGTAGAAATCAATTATACAAAATCAATTCCATCTAAAATCACGTTTGTCAAACACTCATCTAAACACATACTGCATAGATAAGGTGACATGTGTAATTAAGTACAAACGTTGTTTCAACATTTATACAATTGTGAATTTGTGAGCATTAATTTTTTTAAAATGCAAGAACTGAAAAAGGAAAATTGTAGGGGCACTGGCCATGGGTGAGGAGGTGTTTACTTTCCAGTTATGAATTAGTTCGCTTAATTAATATCGATTTTTATATGGTTGGCAAAGTTACACACGAATCAGATTTTCCAAGAAACTTCAGAGGTAATAGAAAGTTGGCAGCATTCCACTGCATACTATGGGCCGTGCCTCGTGACTACCACAACTTTGGACAATGTTTTGGTCCTGCCTTGCCTTTTATAAAACAAACTTTCTTCTTTGTGGCTCCTAAAGTGGTGCCGATATCTCCAATATTCCGCTCCAAATTCTTCATTTGTGGTTTAGTCATCCCCCGAAAATCAAAAGCTAATGAAGCATACCAAACATATTTGTTTCATGCAAGACTTTTGTCGGAGTTATTGTTCTCTTTAATGATCGAGTTGGTGTGGGTTATACCTACTGTACGACGGTCATTAATTATTCATAAACATAAGGGAATCCAACTATTGCTACTGTCTATATCGACTATGGTTTTGATTTTCATTGTTAATTTCATTTCTACTTTCTTTATGGACTAAATTCTTATTTTCTAGGGTGATGATGTAACCGTGTTATGACAGTTTGGTGATTTTATATTGATTCCTTAATTTTTATTCATCTAATTTTATTTTTAATTCTCTCCTCTTAACATTTCTAATTAACTTTCCATCAATTGGATGATTGGCTAATCATAATGAGAGCGAGAAGTGAATTTTGTGTCTACGGGGTTGAGATAAAACCATATATATGATTAATATGGATAGAGATATATTGTGTGCTCTGTGCAACCTTAGGAAAGGATCATCAAACTTAATGAATTCATAAATAATTAATCCTCATAGAGATATAATGGGTTAGTAATTAAGAAGTATTTTCTTGAGTACTTGAGAGAGACTTTAGAAGGTTAATAAAAAAAATAAACCATCATTTTAGTCCCTGAAACTGTGAGACGCTGTCAGTTTTGTCCCTAAAAGCAATTAAATTATGAAAAAGTCCCTCAATATTAATTTTATTAGTCAAGTTAGTCTCTCAATGTAAATTTCGTTAGTCAAGTTGGTCCCTAAGTGGAGTGATGGCAGGGTCCAACTTGACTAGCAGAATTAACATTGAAAGACTTTTTCATAATTTAACTGCTTTCAGGGACTGAACTAGCCGCGCTTCACACTGTTAGCGACCAAAATGATGGTTTACTCTAATAAAAAATATGATAGGGAATTAGGAAAGGTAAATATAATTGACACCAATCGGAATAACTTAGGTGAAATCAGATATCCCTAGAGTTTTTCCTAATTGACGGTCATCTTTGCATCAAATTTATAGCTTAATTTAAATCTAAATTCTTCTTTAAAGCTATTAATTTAATTAATTTGCATAATTGATTAAAATTTATTAAATTAGTCCCTTTCGATTTGTTGGTTTCAATAGAGATTGCATTTGAGAATTGATAATTGGTCACCCAATTTATGAGAACGATACTCGATTATTTACTGTCTTAATTATTACTTGCATTGATCTGGTACACTTGTCGCGATCCCATCACCTATATATTATTTGAAAGTTTCCAAATAGGCCACTTTTTTTTTTTTTTGAAAGCGAAATAGGCCACCTTTTAACGTTGAAATATGTATAACATTTAATATTATTGTACATGAAAATGGTGTTATCGGAATCAATTACCTTATTCTTTACGAAATTTCCTATCCAATTTGGAGCTTTGGAAGGTGTTTCAAAAATGGGGGAAGTCACGATGTGTTTATCCCAAAAAAGAAGGATAGAAGGGGCAGGAAGTTCAGCTTTGTTCGTTTTGGAGATGTTAAAGATTTTGTTAGCTTGAAAGAACAATTAATGTAGAACTGCAATATAGCATGTTCAACACATATATAAAAGGTTTAGAGCGAAACTTGTACCTGACACCAAAGAGGAATCCATCTCCTTGATGTCGACGTCAAGAGTTGTGATCCGGAGAAGTGAGAGAGAACGTGAGAAAAAACTGCTCTCTACCTCTCTACCTGATAAGTGTTTTTTTTTTTTCCAATGGATCAACTGTCTAATGGGAAAGCAATTATATATCTTATCAGATCAGAGTAGGGACCTCTTAACAGGTGTCAAAGTGGATAGCCCAACTCATCACGGGTCATCCATAACAATTCCCCGTGAGAAACCCTGAGCTTCCACCACTGATGCATAACAGAAGCCCAAGCTCCTGATGGTACTACTGGCACGGTCCCCACTGCAGCGAGGCTCCTAAAGAGCCCTTATATCAATCTTCATTCCTCGTACATAGACTTGTAGAGCTTTGCAAAATTTCTTGCCTTAAGCTCCACGACAATTCCAAGAACAAAGGATCATTAAGAACTAGATTGGATAGAGTCATAAGTCCCTCATGCAAGGAGCATGCTTTCCACCTAGGAATCTCCCACACTACTTTCCAAGCCAGAGCCATGCATGGTGATTTCTTTCTCCAAGTGCAGTTGGTTGTCTAACTACATTCCATCAGATTTATCCAAAAATGTTCACAGATTTATCCTTCCTCATTTGGCTCCCATTTAAAAACTCCCTCTTGATCCCCCGAATCTCTTCCTCCACCACTTTAGGTGTTCCTTCCTCTTGAGGAGTAGTTCCTGAAATCCCACCCTGATCATTGTTTTCCTTATCCAGAGCCGAGAAACATGAGGACATTCTAGGTTGCACCGGATTCTTCGGTAGTTTTTCGGATTCCTCCCTTCATTCGTTGTTGCCCGAGCAGGTTGGTCCTTCTCTCCCTTGCGGGGCCGTCGTGGCTGGCTAACAACCATCCAGGGACCAAAACATCCCTCTTGCTCACCTTTTTTAGTCTTATTTGGGTCTTCTGTTGGTGCATTCTTTTATTGTTCGGACCATTCTTTGATGTTTCCAGTGGCACTAGGGTTTGAACTTTCTCTTTCATCAAAGGGCAATGATCTTTGTCATGACCATGTTTCCCGCATAAAAAACAAACTAGATGCAAGCCTTTGTATTCCACATGGTGAACGCTCCCCCCAATATTGTCTCAAGCTCCACACAAACACAAGCAAACTTGCCCCTAGCTTGGAGTCCAGTATTCTGATCCACTTTTAGAGTGTTTCTTATTAAGTTCCCAATAGATTAGAGGATCGACCTATCATAGAACTCAATGACCAGACCCGAGAGTCGCACCCACGCTGCAATCCTTACGATAGAGGCCCCATACGGGTTGAACTTGGGGATCCATTGCCTTATCGCCAGGTAATGATCAAATATCAGCCAAGGTCCACCCGTTGGACTATTGTTTAATAATACTTAATTTAATTTGTTAGAGATATCAATATACAGGTATTTTAATTAGATATTCACTAGAACACGTAGGTAAAAAATGGGAATGTGTGGCCAAGGGAAATACTATGTTTTACGAGATATAATAATACTTGTGCCTTGCGAGTTTGTTAATCTTGTCTACAAGAACCGATGAGAATTGAGAAAGGAGCACCATTGTTTTTTGTGATTTGGAGCATAGTACTAACATAAGAACAAAACATAGCACAATTCTTGAAGTGTTTATACTCCCTCCGTCCCACTATATATGTCATATTTGACTAAATCACACAATTTAAAAAAAACAATAAATGAAAGAAAAAATAATAATTTTACCAAATTAAACTAATTAATCATTGATGTATTAACTATTGTCATAAATATAAAGTGAAATATTTAAGGATACAATTGATAAAAAATATTTAATATTATATTGAAAATAAAAAATAATATATTTTTGGACAAATATTTTTTGTAAATGTGACATATATAATGGAATAGAGGGAGTAATGTTTTCCAATAAAAACATAACATATGTAATAATTTATTAATGATAAACTAACATGTATAACACGTTACATTTTTATCGAAAAACATCAACATAACCAGCCAAGGAAGTATAGCTAAATTTTGCCTTAATATAATACCAACGTATAGCAATACGTTTTGTCCTTAACATGATACCACCACATAGTAAGAACCAGCCAAACATAAAAGAGCTTCAGATACTTGTAACACTGACCAACATAATGTATGTAAACGCAAAAACGCTATTAACTCAATGGCTACACAATGATGACATTCAAATTCAACGCCGGGTCAGAAACTCAAATCTGGAGGGTTTCAAAGAGATAAAACAAAGCCATGCCAGAAAAATTCACAAAATCAGAAAACCAACTTGCTAATTTTGGGGGCAACGTACCCAAATTTCAAAAAGCTAAAGCACGTTCCTTTACCCTTAGGCTGTTTCTAACTTCCTTTTCTCTTCTCTTTTTTCCTTTTTCGTAATTCCTTTTGGAGTACAGAACATCCCTATTTTATGAACTATGATATCAACAGTCTACCTCACCCTACTTTCAATTTGCAACTGCATCCAAATAATGTGTACACACAGCAGACATCCCCAAGTAATCATCTTATACATACATACCCGGCTCCAAAGTCACCAACTCCAAACTCTCTATGCATCTGCATTGTAAGAGGAGAATGAATCCAATCAACATGATATATTTCAAAAGAACAATGCTAGCAACACATTCTTTACTATACTATTATTGGATAGATTTCATATGAGGCCCACTCATGTGATTTAGTGAGTCCCACATGAAATCCACCCAAACCAATAATGGAGAGTGTGTTGAAGAAAGTACGTTGCTAGCATTTCTCATTTCAAAATGCAACAATATCTGTAAGAAAAGTGAACAGGAGACATAACTGAGAGGAATGTACAGCTAGATATGTTTAAGTATAGTATTGACACACCTCATACACTCCTAATATACACTTTGTCTTAACCACACTAACTATCAGTACCAATGCCCATATATCAACTGCGGTCCCTGTTTACAGTCAAACAATACCAGCTAAATATGAGCGGAACTTTAGCAGTAAAAGAAACAAAAGGAAGCAGTATAAATTTTAAAGACCTAGCTACCTAACAGTGCTCAGAAACTTGTCCGTTGTTTCCTTTGCATATTTCTTCTGTGTTTCCCAATACACTGGAACCACAAGGTAAAATATCTTCCAGTATAGTTCTAGAATTTGATTGATCAATTGTTTCTCCATGAAGCTTACATTGATCCACTCCCAATGCAGGATTCTGCAAATTATAGCTCGGTTCTTGATTGGGGATGGTGTGAGTGAGAGCATCAACTTTCTCAGAAGTCACTTCTGATACATGAATAACCTTATCAACCATTACTAAACGAGTTTCATCAGTGTTCCCTTGTGTTTGATTTGATGACATTAACAAATGCTGGACCTCTGCCATATCTGATTGGGTTGATATAACACTGAAAACAAAACTCAATAAATAACTTTCTGAATCTATACCGCACCTATGAATAGTGCTAAGTGAACTATATGTTAAAAAAATAAATTGAATCAGGGGGCAAAAGTTGTACCGGCAGGTAGTGCCATGGTCTAAAGGATTTTCAGTTGTTGGCACTTCTGCTCTTGGTTTCTTATTCTGCTCACCAACTTTATTAGTAATGTTCCCACTGCCTCTTTTCCGTCTGCCCACATGACGTTCATCTGAAAACAAGAGGGCACTTTTTCGGTTCACATCTTTAGTCTCGGATTCAAGCTCACTTATTCTGCCGACATCTTCATCTCGAGCGGGTACTTCAACTATTACTTTTGGTTCTCCAAAGGAAAATCCCATTTGCTGTCTCTTGCTAAAGTTACCAAGTGATTTGTCATCTTCCATGTGCTTTTGCCCATTGCTAATGTCACTGGTACCAGAAACCAAATGCAAATCCTCTTTTCCCATGAGTGGCTTCTCAGGAGAATTTCTGAAAATTAGTTCTGTGCATCGTTTGATCCATGAGAGTCGAACAGGGCTAGGAGGAGAAAGAACAGATGACTTCTGCACAAGTGGAGTATCAAACTCGTTGCTGATGTTACCTCCTTGTGTAGGAGTCTGACGCTTCAAGCTTTTCCAAGCAGAGATTTTTTGTTGGTTAGACTCCATATCAGATTTAAGCATTTTAGTGATAGCAATGTCATCGGAGACAACTTTCAAATCCTCTAACTTTTTCAATTCTTCAGTCTGAGCATGAATTTCGATTCTATCAGCATGCAACAATTCTCTCTGTTTTTGTAGCTTATCCCTTTGAACCTCGAGTTCCTCAATGCACTTAGTTAGTTCAGCCCATTCCCTATTTCTCCGTTCACGATCCAAATTTATCTCTGAACGTTCAGTTTGAAGCCTTTTCATCTCAACAGAAACCTGTTCCAACTCTTTTTCTGCTTTCTCCTTAAGAGCATTAATATATTGGAGTTCATTGTTCTTTTCTTCCTCAAAAGCCTTTTCTCTTTCCTTCAAATAACTTTCCACTTCTTCACGCCTCTTCTCAATAAGGTTATTCAGCTCCATCTTCTGTATCTCAATGTCCCGCAAGAAATCTGCTCGCTCTTGCTGCATCTTGCCAAACCACTCAGCATGTTCATGTGCCATCTTGTTCATGAACTTTTCACGTTCTCTGGCAAGCAACCCCAAGTCTTGGGTGTACTGATTGCGCAAATTTTCTTTCTCTTCTCTTAGCTTGTCACGCTCATTCTTCATAAAAGTGGAAACTGCCTTCCTTTCCTCTGCTATGAATTCTGCTTCTTTTCGCAACTCTTCCTTTTTTTCATCAAGAAGCTCCCACTCAGCTTCAAACTTTGCCTTCTCAGCTTTCAGCTTATCTGACTCAGCCAAAAGCTCCAACTTCTGAGATCTTACAAGGTCAATCTCTTCCTTTAGTTTCACTTCAAAAATTGACAAGTCACCTGTTTCACTTTTCATAGTTTCCAGTCTCTCCTTTGCATTATCAACTTGCTGTAGATTATTCTCCAAAGATGTCAAAGACTTCTGCAGATCTTGCTTTGATTGTTCAATCTCATCTTTCTCCTTTTGCAAAAGGGTTTTGTTTAACTCAAACTCCTCCTCAGCAGCTCTCAATCTTTGATCTTTTTCTTCAAGAGCGCTTGATAGATCCAGCAGATCCTTCTCCTTCTCACTGAGTGACCTTGACAGGACATCCAAGTCATGCTCCCTTTCCAGAAGTTGGTCCTCCCGTTGTTTAAGATCAACCTCCTTTAATTCCCAAGCCCGTCTTTTTGTATCGATATCATTTTCAACAATTTTCCGCTGAATTAGTAGCTCAGCTTCCAAATCATATTTTCTTGTTCTCGATGCAGCTTCCTGAACAGCTATAACTTTGTGGATTTCATCCTACAGTTTCCATCAAACAAAATTAGAAGAAAAATAGATGAAAAAGCTTACAAGTCAAAATGAACAATAAACAATACGAAGAGAACATACAGATTCTCTACTAGCAAGTTTCGCTTCAAATTCAAGCAACTCTTGCTCTTTCTTGTTCAGCTCAGTTTCCCGTTTAGTGAGGGCCTGTATTCACACAACGCAAATCCATACATGAACCAGACCAGAATGTAAATACTTAAAATTAGTTTCATCTTGATCCAACTGAGAATTTTCAAATAAGAACCTCTTCTTTTTGTGTTAGGGTAGCCTCCATCAGTTTTAGATTGGTTTTCTCATCATGGAGGGCTGCACGTTCCTTTTCAATTTTCACTTCTGTGTCCTCTAACTCTTTTTGAAGACGATTTAGTTCCTGAGATCTGCTAAAAAGGTGACCCTCTCTCTGGTTGAGCAGGGCCTGAGATTGAAGTAACCTTTCCTGTTCTTGCTGCAAACCCTTTTGCCTTTCAGAAAGAGATTGCCGCTCAAGAATGATCTCCTTATCTTTTTCATCACAACTAGGGAGAGAGAGAGGGAGAGAGACAGAGATCAACATCTTTCTGAACAATCAAGCTATCAAAATTTTACATCATTGCAGGTGGATTATGATCACATACAGAACAAATGGAACTTAAAAATAACTACAAAACTTGATCATGTGATCAGTTACTGCATTGCTAATTGCTAAAAGGAGAAACATCAACCATTAGCTACATCATGCATAATCTTCTAAATTTTAATGATAACAACAACAAAAAGAGTAAACACATAAATATAAGGTCTGTGTAGAAGAAATGCTCAAGATTTGATTTACCAATTTCTTCCTCCTAGGTTTTTCATAACTTCATCTATAAATATGGTCTGGGTATAAGAAATGCTCAAGATCGCAAAAAAGCAGATTGATTATAATTATCCAAAAACACATACTCTGACTTGAAAGATATGATCTGCCTCCTGAGGTTATCTTCACGTGCTTCAACATCACGAAGCTTCCTTTCTGCAATACTGTTATATCGGTTTGCCTCTGCTTGCAAAGATTCTGCTGCACGCACTTTGGTCTCAGCCTCCGCAAAATTTTTCTGTGCTTCATCTATCAATTGCTGTGCTTCAGCAAATTTACTCTCAGCTGCAACCTTTGTTTCAGCACATTCAGAACGCATCTCATGCATGGCCTTCTCAAGCTACAAAGATCAATTAAAAAATTACCCTCTAGAAGTTTGAGTGAAACAAACATTTGGGATTGAAAAGCAAGCTCATATGGGGAGCGAGGAACCATTCAACAAGCTTACACTTGCTATACATGCTTCTTTGATGCCTACTGTCTTCTTCAAGCTTTCTTCCCGTTTCTTTGCTTCAGTTAATGAAGATTTATGCATGGCTGAATCATGTTTATGCATTAACTCAGATGATTCAGCCAAGGCCTTAACTTGCTCATATTTGGAAGCCAATTCCTTTTTCTCCAATATGAGAAGGCCCATGTGGTGCTGGTGGTCATATATCTACATAAAATATACAGTTCAGATGAAAGCAAGAAAGGATAACAAGTTGTGCTAGAACTTGCAAAAGCCAAGGTTATACTTTATCTTGTAAAAATGAAATACCCCATAACTTTTAATCTATTCACTTGAAAATGCAATTTAATTAATGGCTAAATCGAGTTGGTTTTAGTGATAACAAACTAATTTACAGTACTAGCAAATTAAGAATAAACTCAATTTGCTCAGTGGGCTTTGCAACTGATGGCTGTTAACCTACTGGGTGAGAAGTATTATTAATGACACAACTGATCAAACAATGAATATAACAGAAAAGAACAGGAAGCAGCGATCAGAAAAAGAAAACACATTCTGTAACATGTGGATGTATGCACCAGGATGAGCAATCCCTGGAGGAGAAAAAAACTGGAAATGTCAGAGTAATATTGAGTTGGTGGACGACCAAAAATAACTTTATATATATATATATATATATATATATATATATATATATAGATAGATAGATAGATAGATAGATAGATACGTAATGAGATGCTGCTAATAAAGAACAAAGGAAAAATAGCACATTTACATACTTGCCTTTGTTTCATAAACAATCCTCAAATTCCAAAACCAATTACTCTTCCGAAGAAAATACAATCATTATCTACCCCCTAATAGTTGTCAAGTCAAACGTACAAATATTGGTCATAATTAACATGCTTCTACATCCCAGAACCATCTCTATGAACTATGGCATGATAATTAACAGCCCAAATAACTAGGAACCTTTCCAAAATCTTAGGCCACAAACAGGATAAACTAAGGGTTTAAAGTTTAAGTTTGATCCACTACACTGTTGTAGTATCAAAATTAAATCCAAACTTAAAAGAAAACAATTCAAAGCATTCTATACAAGTACAAATGGTTGTGGATCCACAGGTTCCAATCAATACTCCAAACAATCACTTTTGCTTTTTATCCAAATCCAACCATAACATTACCAGGTGCCAATTCTCTAGTTATTTACCTATAAGGAACATAGCATGGAACCAATCCCTTAAGCCCAAAATTAACAAGTAATCTCACAAGATACCATAATTAACAAGCATTGATTAAAAGCATGTCCCACAGAAGAACACATAACACATTGATTGATAAGCTGTCTCAAACAAATATTAATGAAAATCACTTAAATTATCCATCAACAAACAATAATATCAAAAAGTCTCTGAATCAAAAAACCATTTTGATATTATTTACCTTATTACTAGTTACACAAACTGAGAGCGACCCATTTTTCTGTTCACTTTAATTTCAAATAAAGACATCATCTAGGAGTACTACAAATAAGTTAAGGTGCTATTTCTAAAAAATCCCCAAAAAACAATAAACGAAAAGAAGATGGATTAGAAACCTCAGCTTCGAGCTTAGCGATGTAAGCAACAAGCGCGGCTTTGTCTTTGAGCTTAATCGATTCCTCGTCGAACCCAGCTTCTTTGAGACGCTTCCAGATCTGTTCATCAGTGAGAGGACTTCTCAAAACCCTAGAACCTGGCGTTATGGATAACGGTTTCGAAGAAGAACGAGGAGTGATCGAACGAGGAGTAGTCGTAACCTCCATCTCCGGTTTCCGCTCGAAGCGATTAGCGCAATTAATTATTCAAAAACCGTCTGCGTTTCAATTAATTGTTGCTCTCTGCTTCTTAGAAACGTTTCTACACAGTTCTGAACTTCACACACCTTTCTTCTTTCTTTTTCTTTTTTGAGGTGCGTTGCGTTGCGATGCGATGCGTTGGAAGAGAAAGAAAGAAAGAAACGCACTATAGATTACTTTACTTTACTTTACTACCTGTATTCAGTGTATTGTATAAAGGTCACTCCTACCCCTTTTCCACTGTGGAGTCTTGACGATGTGAGTCAGTGACTGGCGTCAAACGACCTCGTTTTGACTTCTTTGTAATTTGGTGTTTATTTCAAACTTCAAATTTAATAGGCGCCTTTTACTACGCTATTTTTTTTTTTGGATTTTGATGAACCTTTTACTACGCTATTGAAGCTACGAAAGAAAGAAAAGATACGCTATTAATTAATTATTGAAGTTTGATTTTGGGATGGGGAAATAAACTTCTTCTAAAATGTCAAATCAATGGTATTTTTTTAAAAATAATTATGCTTATTTTTTAAATTATTTTGCATCTTGGAATTTGTGAATATTAATTATATAATTTCCTTTTTCCAAATTCCACCTCTTCGTAAGTGGAAAAATAAAAGACGCCTTTTCGTTCGCGTATCTTTGTGTTGTTATAATATAGTAATAGATAATTTTTCGGAATATTATTACATGGGATTGGTTTGTGTATTAAGTTTCGAAATATTATTACTTGGGATTGATTTGTTTATTAACTTTTAAAATTGCTCTAAGAATATGACTTAGAGAAGAATTCAATGGCAATCGTATCGTATAAATTGCTCTAAGACGCCTTTTATTATTGTTTATTATAGCATTTTTTGAAGTTATTATTCTGAGAACTTATATGGTACCCTAGTTAGTATACATACATACATATATATATATATATATATATATATATATATATATATATATATATATATATTTTACTGAACTAGTTAGTATATTATTAAGATCATTGTACTTACTACTTTTCATTATCTTTTTATTACCCCATAAATTTATAGGGATACAGTTGTTTCAATTAAGTAACTGTTTGCTTTCAAGAAAGGATGGTTGAATTTCTTGTTAGTGTGATTCTCACCTAGTAATTTCGGATTTTAAGAACAGGAACATTGTTCCTTATTTTTTGAGAAATAGATGGCTCAACTGTGTTTTAACAAAGTGTTCTAATATTTTTAGGGAGGGTAATGAGTGTGCTGACAAGTTAGCATCTTATAGTATTTCAATAAATGGTCTAATTTGGTGGGATAGCATTCCTTCCTTTATTTATGAGGACTTCTTTAATAATAGGAATAGGTTTCCTACTTATAGATTTAGAAAATTCTTCCATGGGTAAGGTTTGATGTCCCTCATGTTTTTTTTTTTTGTATTCTTTTTATTTTTTAAATAAGATTTTGGTATGTTGCAGATGAGATGAATTAGGGGTGTTCGCAGATTGGATCGGTTTTGAGTCAAAAAACCATCCGATCCAAAAATGAAAACAACTTGCGATTTGGATTGGACCGGTTTGCTTCCTTAAAAAAATCCGATCCAATCCATTTGGATTGGATTGGATAATTCGATTTTTACCGATACATCGTTACATAGTTATATTAAGTCGAAAACTAACATTAAACCTATATATACTAGAATTAATGTAGTTCTAGTTCCTAAGTACAAGCATGAAATTTTCTAGTATATGAATAACTATTGATTCCTATGTACATGAATAACTATACAAATTCCAATACATCTAGTATTTGACAGTTCCACTAAAAATATTAAAGAGAATAAGAGTGTTCATTCATAAAAGTATAAAAAATAATGCATAAATATGAGTAGTACCATAATTTAAAAAATAATAGTATATGTATCTAGTATGTCGGTTTGGATTGGATAGGATCGATTTTCATTAGGGAATCCGAAATCCGATCTAATCTAATGAAATAAATGCGGTTTTTGCGATTTTCGGTTTTTCCGGTTTTCGATTTTCGATTTTCGATTTTTCGATTCGGTTTTTGCTGTTTAAATTGGTTTGGATCGGTTGATGAACATCCCTTAGATGAATGATAAAGGCAGCGATTTCAGCCTAGTTGGGATGCCTATCTTTATAATGATTTTGATGCATACCATTGTTTGTTTAAAAAAATTAAATTAAATACATGTTTGGTACATCATCTGGAGGTAAAAAAATTCACTTGCACTTGGTCTCACAGTGAAAGCTCCAATTTGGAGCTTCTTATTTGCTTTTCCAAAAATTTTGAAATTGTCATTGGTACCGTAGTTTTCACATCACCGTGATTTTCAGAAGTTGTACCAACTAGATACTAAAATGGAGTAAATATACCCTCGTTGAGTACTATACAACAAAGTCCAATACAGTTAATAGATAATTGAATTCATTAAGCCTATTGTCAAAGGATTGATTCCTCCCATATGTATGAAAAAGATTTTGTTGAGAAAGACAAAACTCGCTTCAATAATTTCTACATCTCGAAAAAGATTAATCTCTTATTATCAACAACCCTTATGCACACTAAAAAAATGGAATAAATATATAATTTAATAAAATAATACCAAATTCTATTATTTGGATTATTTAAAATGAATACTTCAATTTTTCTAAGCATGAGAAAGAATCAGATTAAAGCTTTATTATTCACTTTATTCCATTCCAATCCATCATAAAATATTCAAAGAATGATATACTAACTTTGCTTCATTCTATTTCATTATTTTCTATTCTACAAATGATTAAGGCTGTGTTTGCTTTTACATTGCGAGCTACATTAACAATTTATTACATTTGTATCTCCCAACATAATTTTGATTGGCACAACAGCAAACCAAACAGGCGTACAAACTTAAAGTTGGAGGCACCAGAGCTTTGTCCTTTCTTTTTTATTTACCATTTTGTGGTTGAAATGCAACAGGTTTTGTTGCCACGTCAGTATCAGTTCGTATGTTGGTTCGTGAAATAGAGCTCGTCCTACTTAGCAGTGGTTCTTTGTAAAGTTTGTCTTTTAACACAGTTTTTTAGGTAAGTTGCTCCATATTAGTCACCAAACACTTGTGCAGACGAAATTTATTTACATGGTTTCCTAGGTAAGTTTCTCCAAACATGTTTTGTTGAGCTATACAGATAGATCAGGGGTGAAGCACGTAGGGAGAACAGTAAAAAGAGTCCCATATATTACATATCGAATATGGCTTTATTTTTCTGGTAGTGATCACCGATCCAACCTTCTATTAGCTTGATCTCACTCGCCCTCTGCTCTACCAACCAATCAGGATCATTTCTTGTTGAAGCACGTAAATCTATGTGGTGTGCACCTAAGGAACGATTAAGGGGAAAATGAATTAACATTTGCCAGTTAATGTTAGCAACGGGTTTGAGAATTCTTTGGAAGGAAGTTGCAGAAAATTATAACCAATAAACCAAAACAGATGTAGCTTATAGCATGGCACGTATAGAAAACAATAATTCCAGTCAATTATGATAAAGATGATGATAATTTCAGACGAGAAAATGGTCTCATTGAAAGCAGAAAATGAATGGGTGAATAGTTGCATCAACATAGGGTCCATATAGCAGTCTACTAACAAATTCAATATAATCAAATGCTTTACCTTCTTCGGTGACAAGAGAAACAACACTTTCAGATATATTCTGCAAAACACTGCAACAGAAACAATTTGCATATCAGAATTTGACATCAAGAAAATTATAAAACATCATAGCCAAGATATTAGAAGAATAAATAAAATATTACCTGCCACCACTCCATGGATCCAATAGGCCATTTGAGAAAATTATATTGCTTCCGAATTTCTTCAAGGTGGCATGAATATTCTTCAAAACATGATGCCCATAAACAAAGAAATAACAGGTAAAACGGCAAAATATCAGAAGAATATAGCTTTTAAGGAGGCGAGCATGCTTCATACAATATATCCAAATGGAATCAGCGAGGGAGGGGACCATTGTATTTCAAAGCATCCACTATATTTTTTACATTTTTCACGTTATGGAAGATAAATACATGTGTCATAACTAGTAAGTGACTTCTGACAAATTGATGTTGGCAAATCCACCGAGCTAACAGTGTAGCATATAGTGGCGTACAATCATCTCGCTATCATATTATAGGTTAACACATCAGCATGTGCCTCATACTGCAATATTGTACGTAATCTAATCATTTGCATCACAGTACATTTCTATAAAGATAGGAATGACAATTTTGTAGAGTAATAATGCTGCAGAAATAACATAACATATTATTCTATATTTACTTGATAACTTAGATGACTGAATCTAAAAAAGAATTTATTTATCTACATTTTTACACAATTTACTAGGTCATCCAAAACTAGAGTCCATAACATCATATTTTTTCTCCTTTCTTCACTAAAATATCCCTTCAAAGTCATATTGGTTATCCAATCACCACACCCGTTCACAATTAGAAAAAGAAAGAGTTATCTTTGCTTTTCCCTACTCCCTAATATAGCTAATCACATGCATAAATAATGTGTTATTCACGCATCTAATAGTTTGATTCAGTTTATCATACAAGTGAAATTAACCAAAATAACCACATTTTGGACTTTGGCGGGGGAGAGAGAGGGAGGAAGGGAGAGATCATGCACAAAATCAGAATATCAAATAATGATTAATACTATCTTGGGTGTTGAAAATAATGGAAATGGAAGTCAGATTTAGATGTCATTTATTCCCTTACATGCCCACCGAATTCTGTAGTAATCCATTTTGGCCTTGGCTTCACCCCAAAATTCTTTAAGCATCCCTCTTGAAAAGAAGAGTAATTATACTCATATGGTGGAAACATGCTGGACTCCTGGCTGCTAGACATTGGCATAACCATTTCAGTGCAAGCCTAGAT
This sequence comes from Ammopiptanthus mongolicus, assembly GCA_039655645.1. Taxonomy (NCBI): domain Eukaryota; kingdom Viridiplantae; phylum Streptophyta; class Magnoliopsida; order Fabales; family Fabaceae; genus Ammopiptanthus; species Ammopiptanthus mongolicus. The sequence goes on along the minus strand of CM077343.1, from coordinate 11,263,909 downwards.
CATGAATAATAAAATATGGAACCAATATTAATATTAATATGAGAACATATTTGTCAATGCATTTCATGCTATTGTGCCTCAATATTTCTCCAGCAACTAAGGAAAATAAAAAGAAAAAACATCACTTTAACTCTTCCAAACCTGCCAGTCCCAGCCACTCAAGCCATGAGGATCATCATCCAGTTCAAAACATTTAGCTTCTCCAGTATAATTGTAGTAGACATTCACTCCTTGATATATGCGCTCCAGAATACTAGTCCCTGGAGGACCCCCATCAATCCTTTGGCAAACCTATAAAATATATATATATATATATATATATATATATATATATATATATATAATCATATTGGTTTATAAAGACAAATAGGATCCTTCCTGACTTAGAATATGAAACAAACTAATTCCTTTATCCTAGCTACAAGACCAAGCATGTTCCTGGTAACATCCATTAGTTACTCAATTTACTGGTAACATCACAAAAACCAGTTAAGGAATTTTGAAGAGGGGTTAGACAACAGAAGAACTGAACTAAGAAAACAAAACCACCTTATATAAAAGTTTGTAGGAATAATAAGATATCCCATCATATGCTATGAAATCAAACTAACCTCCCTGATGGGGTGTCCAGGCAAAGGCTTCATAAATTCAGCAGGATATGGGTAGTTCACCATTGCCAAATAATTATATGCAGACTCCAACCAGTCCCATAGATCTTCAGTCATATTCAACTGCCTTCAATTGGTTAAACTAAATCAGCACAATAGAAACCATATACTATGGATGTCATCATTAGGATATTCACAATCATGTAATGCTGAAATAGACACATAGTTCTTCAAAAAATGCCTTACTGACAAAAGTTGAAAGTTCTGGTTAGATGTGCAAGGCCATCATTTGTCTGACCTATAGATGCTATCTCAACCCATGACTGTTTTATATAGTTGAAGCAAGTGAAACTTTCACGCTATTGATACAAACAAGAGAGTAAAATCGTTAGTATAATAGTTATAGCATGGTTAAATATAAGAACAATGAGTAAAGACTGACTAACTTACCTTGAAATCATTGGAAACAATGTCGTAGAAAGTTTCTGGTGGCACAATGTTTTCAAATTGAAGAATCGGAGCTGAAGAAGCAAGTGCACCAACAGCAATATGAGGATACTTGAGTCTCATCCACGCCGCTAACACTGTTTTAGATGATATTCAGAGATAAGCCAAAAAACACAAGACATTTCATTAGGAAAAAATAACAAACCAACCCACATTATTATAACTATAACTGAGATTCCAATCAAATTAAAGACAAAACACACAATTTTCAGCAACATTTCTTTTTGTCTGAAGAATAAAATGAACACCAAACTCTATATCACTCCAAAATTTTCACACAGCAATGATCCCTTTGGGGGAGCTGCTACGGTACTTTCTGTTTTTTTCCCTAAATACCGGTACCTTGTGAGCTGTAAACATTTATCATTTTCATAATAAAAGTCTGAAGTCCACTAACTGTAACTAACAACCAATTAAAGATTGACAAGTCATCAAGGTACCATATCAACTCCACTCCTTGTAAAAAAAATTTAGATACTCTCAGAGTAATACTCTCAACCATGGTTTTAAATCATGAGCTGCATCACCTGTTGCGGCCACAATATCTTGGTCGCTGCAACCATATCGCACCGCATCAGATCAAAGCTACGATTTAAGACTCAAGGCTTCATATATGATCTAAATTTTCTTATTTAATATTTTAACTTCAACTTAATGGCATGTATAATGTAAACATGTCCTATTCCATGTGTTACAGTATTAGTAAACAGTTTAGTACTACGAAAGTACATAAGAGTTTCTTCTTCCTTATGGACTTCTATAAAATCCACTTAATAGTTGTTTTCAAGTTCAAGTGTCAACATTCAAAAGATAGATGCATTGAGTCTCTTACTTCCACCATATGATCCTCCAAACAACACAACGGGGCAATCCGAGGCCGAAAAATTCTGCTTCAGATCGGTGAGCAAAACAGCAAAGTCAGCAAGCGCCTGCTCAGCTGTAAGATACGACAACGTACTAGCATTCTTATATGCCTCCTCTCTACTTCCAAAAGGCACAGATTCACCGTAATACCGATGCTGCCACACATAGAAAACCATTCAACACAACGATTAAAAAAAAAGTTACAGCTTAATTGGTTCCTTTACTTTTTTTTTTCTTTTCAGACGACTCTATAGTTATAAACATTTTCAGGCAAGTCCTTGTTTGGTACTCCAAGGCCGAGCTGTCACATTGTTACAATATTATCTTGGACCAATATGTCTATTTGCCATTTGACATAGAATAATAACATATCACATCAATTAGCCATTTGCCATCTCAACAAACTGTGTAATGGTGTAACTGTTGATACTAACGAAGAGATACTTATTCGAAAATGTTTACAAGTATAAGGAGTAATGTAAAAAGGTATAGAGAACAAATTAAAAATCACCTGACACTACAAGAAAACGCTCATTTACCGATGGCCTCGACACCGTCGATTAGGCCAGACTTACTAATGTTTTAGTCGTCAGTACTACAACTTTTTAGTGACTCGAAAAATGGTAAATTACAGATGGCTAAGCCATTGGTAATCTTTGCACCATTGCGCGCTAAAGCACAACAGTGTTGTTTACCGGTGGCTTAGGCCATCAATAACTTTGAAATTAAAATAATAAGGCACCAAAACTTGTGACGGCTTGGCTATCGTTTAGCTTATTGATGAGCTGGCCATCGGTAAGGTAAAAGTATCTCTGATGTCAAAAGTTATCAATGGGTGTGACCATCGGTAAAATTATTGACGACTAAGCCATCGGTAAGGTTTGGAAAACACACTTGTATTAAGGATTTATCGAGGACTTGGCCATTGGTAAAGATATACATTATAAAATGCCCATCTCCTTCTTCCTCCTCACATTCATCTCTACTCAAGCTTCTCGTTTTCTCTCTTCCGTGCCACCACTGTGCCACCAACAGATTCCACTTCCATCTGTGCCACGGCAGGCTCCATTTCCATCCGCGCCACCTCATGTTCCATGTCCATCTACTCCATGCTTCTAATGTTATCTATTTTGCTTGCTGCCTCCATGTTCTTTAGTTGCTTTAGTTATGTTCTTAGTTGTTTTCAATCTTAGTTGCTTGGTGCCTCCATGTTCTTAGTTGCCTTATGTTACAAAGAGAGTTTGGAGGGGAGAGAGAGGGAGAGAGAGAAAGAGAGAGAGAGTTTGTTGTAACTGAATTTGTGTATTAAGAATTAGTTAATCACAACTGATACAGAGAGTGCTATATATAGCATAGCAATGAAGTGTATAAGAGAAGCTACACCCTAACTAACTGTAACTAACCTGCTGACTCAGCAGGCGCCTAATCCTCTGTAGGCAATCCTATAGTGCATTCTAATACACTCTAACATAACCCCTTATAAGATCAAGGTGGGTAGTTAGCAGTGTTTTTACAAAGTTGAAAAACGAGATGACATACCCCCTTAAAAACTAAGGTGGGTTTACAAGAGAGAACTTGTCAAGGACTCCAAGGTGGCTTCTCAACACTTCAAATCTGGTCTGTGAATTGTGATAATGGCTTTGTAAGTAGATCAGCTACTTGATCTTCCCCAGGAATGTGACACACAACGAGGGACTTACTGAGAACCTTTTCTCTAACAAAGAATATATCCAGCTCCATGTGTTTGGTGCTGGAATGAAGCACAGGGTTATGAGACTGTGCTCAAATTGTCGCAGTAGATTATTGGTTTCAGTGTGTCAATTTTCAATTCCTTAGGCAGTGACTGTAACCAGATCACCTCAGTTGTAGTGGCTACCAGACTTCTATATTCTGCTTCAGTGCTGGATCTTCCTACAAGTTGTTGCTTCCTTAACCACCAGGAGACAAGGTTAGGACCAAGGTAAATGCAAGAACCAGAAGTGGACCTTCTGTCATCCATGTTTGCTGCCCAGTCAGCATCACTGAAAGCTTGGAGAATCAGTGGATGAGCTAGCCTAGCTGGTTTAAGCACTAAACCATGAGAAACTGTGCTTTGCAGATACCTAAGGATCCTTTTTACTGCTTTCCAGTGTTCTTCTACTGGCTGAGATAAGAACTGACAGACTTTACTGACACTCTAGCTGATTTCTAGTCGTGTAATAGTTGCATACTGCAGGGCACCAACTATAGACCTGTATAGGGAGGGATCTGCCATGTAATTCCCTCCATACTTGGTCAGTTTACAGTGACTGATCATGGGAGTGGGAAGTCCTTTTGCTCCTGCCATGTTGGCTTTTGTGAGAAGGTCCTTTATGTATTTAGATTGAGAGAGCACTAGAGTTCCATCAGGCAACCTTTTTACTTCTATACCAAGAAAGTAATCCAAATCACCCAGCTGTTTGAGAGCAAATACTGTGTTTAATTTGGTGATCAGTTCAGTGATTCTTTGGGATGAAGAACCTGTGACTATTATGTCATCCACATTACACTAACACATAGGTTGTGTGACCAGAATGAGTGAATAAGGAGTGAAGGATCACATCTGCTGGGTGTAAACCCGAAATGCACTAGGGTCTTAGTTAGTCTTTCAAACCAACCTCTTGGGACTTGTTTGAGACCATAGATAGCCTTGTTAAGTTTGCAGCCTGGAGTTGGGACTGAGCTATGAAAACCTATGGGCTGCTCCATGTAGACTTCTTCCTCTAGAAGGCCATTAAGGAAGGCATTGTTGACATCTAACTGTTGTAAAATCCAATTATGTGTGATAGCTAGAGTTAGAACCACTCGGACAATCATTGGTTTAACAACAGGTGAAAATGTCTCTGTATAATCATGTCCCAGTCTCTGATGAAAGCCCTTGGCAACCAAGCTTGCCTTGTATTTATTAATAGTTCCATCCGGATTCTCTTTGACCCTAAACACCCACTTGCATCCAATGGCCGTCCTATGGGGTGGTAGATCAACCAAAGTCCAAGTGTGATTAGCAATTAAATCATACTCAACCTGCATTGCCTCCTTCCAATGGGGAACAGTAAGAGCCTCTTTAGGACTGATGGGCTCTATGTGAGTGAGGAGCACAGTAGGTTCTCCTTGTGATAACACTTTAGTCTTGGACCTTGTGACCATAGGATGAATGTTGGGAGGAGGTGTAGCAGGAGACTGATCAGAGGGATATTGGGGAGTGAGGCCAGAATGCAAGGATGGTAAAGAGGAAGAGGCTAACTGAGAAGATGAAGGAGAAGTTGGGATGATAGTGAGGGGAATTAGAGGAAAGGGAATGGAGTTTAAGGTTGAGCCAGAATTACTGTGAGATGATGATGAGGGATTGATGCTGACTGCAGAGACAGGGGAGGTGTCTGCTGCAGCAGCTGAGACATGACCATGATGAGAGCTAACAAGACTAGGAGATACAGTAGGACTAGAAGGGAAAATGAGGAGACAACATTGGATGGGTTAGAGGGTGTTAGGGATGTGAACTGTGAATATTGTGGGAGAACAGTGAGAGGCATAGGACAAGTATTGACATGCTGAGAAGGAGATTCTTGAGGTGTGTGCGATGGATTTGCACTGCTCTTGGCAAATGGAAAAAGATGTTCATTAAACTGTACATCCTTAGACATGTATATCCTGCCATCATTGGAATGACATTTGTATCCTTTGTGGGTGGAGGAATATCCTGAAAAGGCACAAGACCTAAAGTCCAATTTGTTCTTGTTATAGGGCCTAAGACAAGGATAACAGGCACATCTGAAAATCTTGAGGAACATATAGTCAGGTTCAGTGTTGTATAGGGCAGAAAAAGGTGATTTCTGGTCGAGGATAGGGGTGGGAAGTTTGTTTATGAGATAGGTGGCAGTGGTGAAGGCATGGTCCCAAAATTTCAATGGTAAAGAGGCTTGAGCAAGTAGAGCAAGACCAATCTCTACAATATGTCTGTGTTTTCGCTCAACACTATTATTTTGATGGTATGTGTAGGGGCATATCACTCTGTGAATGATGCCTAGGTCTGCTAGGAACTTGGTAAAGGGACGAAATTCCCCTCCCCAATCTGTTTGGACAGACTTAATGATGGTTTGAAATTGAACTTGAATTAATTCTTTGAATTGTTTAAAGATGGTGAGAGCTTCTGATTTTTGCTTAAGCAAGTAGATCCAAGTGAACTTGGTGTGGTCATCTACAATGGTCATGTAGTAGGACTGTCCAGTATATGATTGCACAGAGGCTGGGCCCCATAGGTCAAGAAATAGCAAATCAAAGGGTTTGGCATAGTGATTTGTAGAGGACTGAGAGGGGAGTCTTTTGGACTTTCCATAACAGCAAGTAGTGCAAAAATCCAACACATTTTTATTTACATGATTGATGTTACATTTCTACAAGATGGTTTTTACAGCCATGTCATTAGCATGTCCTAACCTACAGTGCCATATAAAATAGGGGATAGGCACATTATTTATGATACTGTTGCTAGAAGAAGTACAAGTGGGAAAGGGATCTACACTATGTGGAGTACAATTTATTGAACAAGAAGCACTTAGACAACTAGGAGGCCAAGGTACACCACTAGCAGCAGCTGGTACACCCTTGGCAGCAACAGGAAACTTGGTAAAGACATAGAGACCATCAGAATTCACTGAAGCTTCTAAGAGAATTATGTTGTCAACCTGAGATTTGGCAAAGCAAGCATGAGGAAGAAACTCAAAGTATGCATTATTATCTCTTGAGAAACGACTAACACTTAGAAGATTTTTAGTTATAGCAGGAACATGAAGAAGATCATTAAGTTTAAGAGTGCGAGTGCTATCAAAGAGAGAAATGACTGTGGTAGAGCCTATAGCAAGTATGTTAAGACCAAAACCGTTACCCATGTAGATATGTGCAAGGCCACTGGAATCACCTTGCTGATTCAAATTTGAAGCATCTGCTGTGACATGATGTGTAGCTCCACTATCAGGATACCAGAGATTAGGATCTGAACCCGAGTTAGATGCAACCATAGCCATAGGAGCATTGGTTTGTTGTGAATTATTCTGGTTGGAGGAAGCGGTGTTATGCCAGGGGAGTTGCAGCAAAGGAGGTGGAGCAGGTAATTGTGGCTGAGCAGGCAACTGCGTTTGCTGAAACTGTGGTTGCTATGAACTGGAAGCATAGTTCTGACTTTGAGTATACTTACGAAAACCAGTGTTAGGAGCCGCATAATTCTGAGGTGCATAGTTCTGTGCAACATATGCTTGACCTCTGCCATACGACTATTGTTGGTTGTACTGAGGTGCAGAGTAAGAGTCATCATAACGATAATAACAGTCCACAGCAGAATGATTATTGCGGTTACAAATCTGGCATTAGGCACCACCATATCGACCTTTGCCACCACGTCCACGGTCGCGCTGACCAAAGCGACCACCTCTTCCACCTCGGAAGCCATTTCCAAAGTGAAAATTGGCATTAGAATTTTGATAGTTATTATCACTAGAATAGGTGGAAGTAGGTTGTGGAGTGGATTGTACCTAATTGGACACCTGAGTAGGAGTTGTTGTTTGTGCAATGTTCACCAAAAGGCATTGGAAGGCGCTTTGGCCTTGGATCTTTCTAAGCGAGATTCTTGCGAGAGCAAAAGAGACTCAATCTCTGCGGTAGTGTTAGGTTACACTCGGCTTTCAATGGTTGGAAACAAGATGCGATACTCTTCCGGTAGTCCTTCAAGAATCGCATCAACTTGTTCTTGAAACGTAACAGGATTACCGATCGAAATCAGAGTGTCTACAATTGCTTTGATTCGGAGTAGATATTATGATATTGTTCGATTAGCTTTCACCATATGACAAAGCTCTAGTCGAAGTTGAGTACTACGTGCTTTTGTCTAAGAGTTGAAGTGGTTGTGCAATGCATCCCAAAGTTCCCAGGCGTGTGTGCATCCAATGACTCTAGCATGAACCAATTCTAAAATTGAGTTCAACATCCAAATGAACAAATGTTGGTCCTGAGCTTCCCATGCTAGAAACTCAGGATTCACAGTTTCGCTTTGTCGATCAGCATCGGTGCAAAATTGTGGAGGAACACGTGGACTTGCCACAAATCGCTACTGCTTCTACGATCTGTTTCCAGTGCAAGAAATTGTTATCCGTGAGCTTCGTCATGATTACCGAAGAGAGGTTGGGAACAACTGTCGCCGTCGCAAACAGAGTCGGTGGTGGCGGCTGGGCGCCGTCGTGCATGGCGGAAGACATGGCTGAGTCAAGCTCATGATACCATGTTACAAATAGAGTTTGGAGAAGAGAGAAGGGGAGAGAGAGAGAGTTTGTTGTAACTGAATGTGTATTCAGAATTAGTTTATCACAACTGATACAGAGAGTGCTATATATAGCATAGCAGTGAAGTATATAAGAGAAGCTACACCCTGACTTACTGTAACTAACCTGCTTAGTTGGTGTTCTTGGTTGCTCTAGTTCCTAAATAGCATGTGCTGTGATTTCTGAAACTAGTTGAGTTATTGAACTGATATATTTCAATTAGGCTATGTTGTAACAATTTGGCTTTTTTGGTTGAAACGTTTTCTACATTTCTATTCTGAACATCTAATGTTTCCAGTTGGGTGATGTATTGCATTTATAACTGTATATCGAAGATTCCAAGTTCATATTATGTTAAGCGATGTAGGTATTTAAGTTGCATATAGGACAAGAATATTTTAGGAGCTTTTGGATTTGATGGTCAATGTTAAAATTATATATTGGATATACCCCGGCTTCTCTTTTCAGAAGATGTCATTAGGAGCAGGACGAGATCGCCATGATGATAAGAAGGGCAAGAGGAAGCTTGTCCTTCCTCAGACAGACCGAGCGCAGAAGCTCATGATTCACATTAGCTGGCCACGCCAACCTACCCCTAGCCCCAGCCTACCCCCAATCCACCATTTTCCATGATTACTAACCAGGGTTACAAACAAACCGTGGTTTTTGTACTTCCACTCTATCACGACCGGGACCGGGACACACAACAGATGACAAACTCGATGATCTAGTGGTCAATGAGAATGCATAGTTAGGTAAGGATCCTCCTCAGTCGCAGAGAGGAACGACAAGGAGTGGAGAGGACGAAAAATGAGTAATTTACCCACAGAGGAACAAGTAAGAATTCTAGTTAACTTCAATTACTTAAATGCTAACTTATATTATTTCATAATTTGTGTATGACATTGTCTTTGCTTTTTAGGTTTTGTTCCAGTAGGAAGGCATCCCGAGCCTTGATAGCCTTCATTTGATCACAGTTTTGGGATCCTTGGCCTTCATGGAGAGAGGTCCATGACAATAATTGGGGAAATCTGGTTCGACGTTTTTAAAGTAAGTATGCTACTTTCAGAATAATGTTAAATCACATTTTAATTTTATTTATTAACATTTTTTTTTATATTTATGCATTGCGCCGTCTATTGACATCCTAAGCACGAGAACAAGATCGAAGAACTTTGAGCATAAAGGCTCACATAGACTTTCCAAGATGCTAAGAGACACTCGAAATAAGGAAGTAAAGCCTCACTCAACCATAGTAAAATATTTTTTATCAAATCCTTGAATTGTTTATTTCTCTTGAAATCTCTTCAATGTTTATTTTTCCTTTTACATTACATTACACACGTCTTTTTTTAGGGGACCTACATCCATTATGTGGCATAGGGGTGTTACATTCCGTATAAATTTTAAGAGTATACCACTTCTACGAATAGCTCTTAAACTAAAAGATCCATTCGAAGAACATGGGGACTAATTGAAGTAATGAGCCTCCCAAATATTGGGAGGCTCATTAGTTCAATTGAGAAAACTCTGTTATAGCCATTTCTGTACATTCAATGTACTCTACGGATAGAGGAATACATAGAGTTGAACATATAGTTCCAATAAAGGGAACCCACAGACTATATTCTTCTCCAATCTAAGTTTTGCTCACGTCTCAAATGAATTCAAGGACATATTCAAAGAAATTCTGACGGAAAGTGGAAATGGTTTGGAGAGGACGCCTAAAGTGGCCTCAAACACTATTGGGCAACTCCTGCCTCTAAGGTCTCGGCCCAGGCAAAGAGGAACAATTCGTCAGAGAAATGCGAGTCATTCCAAGCTGGCGGATTCATCAATATACCTGACCATGGCAAGAAAATGATAAAATCCAGTTTAAATTAAAATTCATATTGTGAAATTTTGGTATAATTGTTAATAATAAATTACAATTGCTTTATATGTTTCAAGCATGAGAGCTTGGCCAGTCTGTTCATGTGGACGAGGTGTTCCACAAACCTACAGAAGGAAAGATAGGGACGAGTTTGTTGACGAGCGCTCAAGGCAACAACATGTAAGCAACTTTTTATTAATTAGTATAATTTATTTATCTAATTATATATAATTATTACTTGCAGGAAAATTTTACTCAGAGGTTAACTGAGAGTGAGTCTCAGCGACAATGCTTCTAATAGCACCGCTCATGACGAATCTTGTAATGACTTAAGCCCATGAGAAAAACCCAACCCAAAAGACTAGTTCATTAGGTGGGAGAGTCTCCTGGCTTAGTACCACGTTGAGCTTCCATATTTACTCAACGTGGGACTTATAACATTGCCACCCTTTTAAGAGCCGAAGTCCACGGCGGCTTCACTCTATCAACATGGACCCGGTGGTAGCCCTTCCCCTTTTGGCGGCTTCACTAGTCTATCAATATTCGGTATATTACACCTTAAGCCAGCCTATAGGCAGCCCTTTCCGTATCCCAACTCTCAACGAGAGCATCAATTATTATGACTTAAGCCAATGAGGAGAGCTCAACCCAAAAGACTAGTTCATTAGTTGAGAAAGCCTCATGGCTTAAGTAACACATGGAGCTTCCATATTTACTCAATGTGGGACTCATATCAAATCTCTACGCCTTCAGCTGTGGGTCGACAGATGGGACCGAAAACTTAATTCAACAAAAAAAAAAATTAACTAATTTGACTTCAAATTCACAAGTAGAACAGAAAAAAAGATCGATAGAAAAACTTTACTTCGGGAAAAACCACCATGGCTCCAAATTGAGGGGCGATTTCCCACACGAACCCAGTGTTTTCGGCGAACCAAACGATGTCTCCTTCATTGCCGCAGTAGAAGAAGATGGGACCCACGCGCTGAGCACCGACCCAGTGATCGGTGTTGATGAGGTAGCGCTGCGTGAACGTGGGAAGATACGAGAAGCTGAAGTGGTCGAGGCGCTGTTGGAAGTATCGGGTTTCGTAATGGATTTGTGGTGGCTGTATATCCTGGGAGGGTTTGGTTGAAGCTGCGAATTTTCTCAAGAATCGAGGGGCGTGCTTGAATGGAGATGATGCTAGTGGTTGTGGAGAAAAATAAAGGAAGATGATGGCGAGAGGAAAGAGTAGAGTGCAAACCCTGTGTTCCGCCATTGTCGTGAAGCTAAGGAAGGAAGGCACTGACGCTTCACGCTTCACACGGCGAAGAGAGTGACACCGAAGAGAGGAAGGCACTAGAATAACTAGATTAGCCTCCAACTTAAGTTAGTTATTATATTATTAATTGATAAATAATCATAATTGTTTATCATAAATTGATAAAATAATTAATTTAGTGTAATGATAAGATTCCTCCCAGGTGAACTTTTTAAACTTTTTAAAGTGGATAGAAATCTTATTCAATTTTATTAAATCAAGGATAAAAATATTTTTATCTGTTTATTTTAGAGATAATCTCAATTTAGAGTAGGGTTGGCAATGGATAGGATACTATAGTATCCGTCCCCATACCCGCGTTTTAAAAAAATATCTGTACCCAGATTCCTACCCACGAAGATAGCAACTTAAGTATCCATATCTTTATCTAATTGGTACCTAAGTACCCATACGGTTATATCCGCACTCATTATCCGCGCTTTAATTAACTATGAAAAATCAATAAATAAAAAAAGACATTATTAAAGTTTAAAATATCATTATAGTATATAACAAGGCATACTGTTCTAGTATGTTCTCAAACAAATAACAAATATTATAATTAAATAGGAAGATTAGGAAGAAGAAAGTTATGGTGAAGTGATAAATGGACAAAACGATGCTAGGAGTAGGAACTCGAGAAGAATAGGAAAGTAATAATAACTTACTTCCATTTAAATTTTTTTAATTTAATATATTAATAGTTATATATATATATATATATATATATATATATATATATATATATATATATATTAATAATAATAATAATAATCAAATAAATATTAATATATATGTATGCAGGTATGGGGCGAGGTGGGTACTAAGGCACCCGTACTCGCATTCATACTCATCAAATCTTGCAAATAATTATCCGTCTCCGTACCCATACTCATTATGCAGATAATTATCCTATCCATCATGGATAATTTTTATGGGTACTCATTGTCATCCCTAATTTAGAAAAATTATTTCCTATATATACTTCAGTGTAATAAATTTATCTAAGTATTTTTGTTTTTTTGACTGAATCTAAGTATTTTATTAAAGTTTGGAGAATGCTATATTCACGGATGGGGAACATTTGATTCATAGATTCGTGTGCTGATAGCATTCACAATTCTAGGAAATGGCATTCGTAATAACTTACCAAACTATATTTGGTTGACTTTAATCCTTGATGAAAATGTATAAACTATTTGGAGAAATTTTATATCGGTATCTTTGGTTTTAGATAAATTTTTGAAAAATATCTGAAAATATTTTAAAGGGCAAATGTTAAGTTTTTTAAAATAACATTTAAGCTTAATTTTCATAAAATAAATTCCACTCCATCCAAACCGATGGGGTTACACATGAGTTTGGCACATGAGTTTGGCCGACATGATCAACCAAATCCAACTCAATGTAAAGTTTTTGAGTTGGTTTTGGTTATCATATCGATTTGGGTGAAATTCAATGAATCCATCTCATGATTTGGTTTCGTCAGCGTGTTTCATAAGTTATGGACCCGAACCAACTCGACCACCCAAATTACCCGAGTCAATCCATTTCCAACATTTCATGCCCTAAACTCATAGTCTCACACAGAAGCAGTAGCCAAAAAACACAGTGGCTTGGTTGATGTCCTCCACCACTCGCCATCAAGACCCGCATGGCCATGCCATTGTCAACCACCGTTAGGACCACTGATGAGCCACCACGCCTTACACCGTTGTCGCTCATTTCGATATCTTAATGTTGATGATAAAAAAGTATGCATTTTGAGTCATATTTGGGTGACTTTCCCATTTACTTATGCTTCGTTTGGTTTGGTGGAAAGAGGGGGAAAGAAAAAGGGAGGAGAGTAAGATAGGAAAGAAAAAGGGAGGAAAGTGACTTTTCCACTATTCGAAATGGAAAGAAAATGGAGGGAAGAAAAAAAATTGGTGGGACCCACTTCAAATTTTTTTCTTTTATATTTGGGATGAAAACACGAAAACCGAGAAAACAATCATTGTTTTGGGTGAAAATACCATAAAACTTATTCTTTTATTTATTTAAATATTATTATGTGATGATATTTATGTCGTTTCACAAATATGTTTTTTCTTCTCTCTCACTTTCTACTCAACCAAACAAGAGGAGAGAAAAGTTTTAGTTTTCTTTCCTTTCATTTTTTCTCCTACCAAACAACTAAACAATCCTCTCATTTTTCACTCTTTTTCTCTCCTTCCCCTTTCCCCTTTTTTCCTCTCATTTTCTTTCCCCTCACTTTCTCTCCTAACCAAATAGAGTGTTAAGTTGTATTTTAGTCCTTTGACAAAGTTTAGAACAAAAAATAGAAAATTTCGTTTTTGAAGTGAAATTTCATCTCAACTAATTTCTTCTTGATTTTACGTTGATTGTTATAGGAAGAAGGAAGGTTTTAGAAGTTTTTACACCAAGGCGCATGAGCATCAAGGAGATGAGAAAACATGCTAATAGAAATATGTTGTCAAGAGGTTTTGCGCCTAGGTTCCCAATAGCTTAAATATTGTATTTGTCTAGAAATTGTGCGCCTAGGCACCGAGAAGCTTACACCTAGGCACTAGCTGATCATTTTCGTACATTTTTTTATAAAGTACAAAACAGAAGCTCTAAAAGTATGGAAAAACAGAGAGTCAAACCTCAGAGAAGGTTTTTAGACATGAAAAGGCTATCCTAGCTCGAAGGAAGGGATTCCGAGAGTGAAGAATGGTCCTCTTTGTGTTCTTCCCATGTAGTCTTCAATGGAGTTTCCTATTTCTTCTATTTTTCTTTCTAACTCCATGAGTGACTAAACTTTTTGTAGTTAGGAAGTGATGGAATTTGAACCTCGGATGTAATTTGTTCTTGAGTTTTGAATCAATTGTTTTTTTCTCTCTTATAAATTGATTGATTTTATTCTTAATGATTCCATGAATAGGCCATTCTTGGTAAGAATTGGGGCTTTTGCCTTTAATGGAGAAGTTACCGTTCAAAGTATGTCCATAAATCAATCTTCATATATTTGCAATAGTCTAGGAATATTGCATGTTGTGATATGTGTGGTATTTTGTGAATTCCATTGATTTTGCTTCCTTTTGTTAATTTAGGATTGGACTAGATAAGCTAATTTTCAAATTATCAATGAAGGTTAGTCATCTAAGGAAATAGAGGTTACCTAAAATTAGGAATTCAACCTATTAGGTCAACTTAGGTTTTGATTATCACAATTGCATAAGTTAGTCTTAATAACCTATGTGATATCTCTTTATGAAAATATTTGTTTGAATATTGCCGATAGTTTGCTGAGTATGCAAATTATTAAGTCAAAGTTCTTCAAAAAAGAAACTTAGTCTTCGAAGAAGCTTTAAAGCTATTGTCTGCAGAAGAATGCAGGCAAGCTGTCTATAGACGACTTTAAATTGAAGATTCAGACGAGTGCAAGTAAGACGAGACGATTGAAGAAAGGACGCAAACGAAGCCTTTCAAAGTCAAATGATTGTACCCTAGACGACTTAAGACATGAAGCAAGTGGAAGCCAGACGACTCAAGTTCATGCGTCTTTGAAGTCTCATGCAGAAAGACTAAAAGAAAGAAGACTTAAGATCAGAACAAGAGCCAAGCCTGAGTTAAAAAGTTCATATATTTTAGAGCTCAAAGTACAAAAACCTTCTCCGTCCAAAAGTCAACCATGAGGAATCCTATTCCTAAGGACTATGACGCTGAAGTGCTTTGATCAGAATAAATCTCCGATAGAGGTTGACACCTTGATTAAAAATAGGAAAAGAGTTCTAGCTAAAAGTCGGTTTTGGCAAAAAGCTTGGAGCTCATTACTTAAAGCAAACTGCTGTCAACACTGAGTTTGGAAGGTCAAAGTTGAAAGTTATTTTTGGCCAAAAACCCTCAGTCAAAAGCATGTATGGAACACATGTTTATGTCTCTAACGTGCATTTGCATTAAATGCTATTAGAGAACGACTATTGTCAAGGCTTGGAGGAGCTGCCCAAAGAAGATAAAGATTGTTTCTCAATGGTTAGATTAGAAGCATTATATAAGGAAAATAATTGCTAAAGAAGAACTTGAAATCTTGCTAAGTTTATGCCAAAGTCTTCGAGAGAAAATGTATTTGAATAACTCATCAGTCTCATTGCACTTCTGATAATAAGTTTCTTGCTAAGAAATCATATCTTAGGCAAGCTAACTCGCTTTTTTGCTCATTATTGTGAATCCACTCTTTGAGTGTTTATGTGTTGAGTGAAAATCAAATCAATTATATTTGTGTTGTAGCCCGGAGGGATACTTTAGAATACTTGTTTTCATTGGCACCCGTAGACACTTTAAAATACTTACTTTTGTATTGCCTGAAGAGGCAAGAAGAATGCTTGTTATATCTGGTTGCCTGGAGAGGCGCGTTTGTAAAGAATACTCTTAGTGAAAGCTGCAGGTTATGGAGAACTGGATCTGAACTGAACCAGGATTGTAACATCCTAAAATTATAATATAATTAATTTAATCAAAAGATTAAGCTATTATAAGGTTTAGTGTAGAAAATAATTAGTATAAGAGCTTATTACAATTATTTAGTAATTAGAAAAGAAATACAAATTGGAATTTAACTATGAGAGTCCAAGGCCCGCGTGAATTGCAAAGTGATATTTGGCTTTTGCCAAATTCACCTCACGTGGGGTGCAAATAGGAACATGAAGTTCCTTTGGTTTTCTAAGAAAGAAAAAAAGGATAAGGGCAGGCTACATATATAAGTTTATTAATTTAATTTGGAATGAATGAAACAATTTTCATTCACGTCCAGGGCTAACTTTCTCTATTGTAAAGTAAAAAGCCTATTAGTTTCAAAGAAAAGAAGAACTGCAGAGAGTCAGCGCCGAACAGAAAAAATAAAGGGACACCAGCGCTGATTGATTGTCGATTACAGGAGCATCTAAGGAAACGGTTACGAAACGTTCTTACGAAACGCTTTGGGCTTTTCGGATGTCTTCAAGAGGTAAGTAGAAATACTCTTTCTCACCCTTTCCATGGTGCAAATTGATTTGGGGTTTGGGTTATGTTTTCAAAATGCGTTTTTGGAAAATAATCATGCGTTTGGTCAAATCCTGATTTTCTAAATTTGGGGGTTTTTCTTCTAAGGTGTTCCTGCTGTTAATTAAATGTTTATTATCGAGATTGATACCATGATATATATGATACATACGTGATTTGGTTGAATTGACATGCTATATATGCATTATTTGATTATATTTGCGATATTGACATGATTCAGTAACTATTAATATGTTGAATGTTGTCTGCTGCAATACCGCCTATGATAGGGGTATCGAAAGTAACACTGCCAATGAATTGGGGTGTCGAAATATGAAATACCGCCATGATGGGGTATCGAAAGTAACATCGCCACACGTTGGGATGTTGAAATGAGTAATACAACCAGTGTACAATGGTTGGTATTAAAATGAGTAATGTCACTGAAGAGAAGGTGACATCGAAATACCTTCATGAGTAAGGTAAGCAATGGGACGCCATTGTTATGTGCAGTTTGAAAGTCATATGACATATGAGGATTTTGAGATTATTTGATATATGAGATTTTGTCATACTTGCTTGTGATGTGTTGGTGAATGATTATTGTTAATATTAGTATATATAAATATTACTTACTATTTTGAAAATAGTGGGTAGCATGGACAGTTTTTCCAATTACCGCACCGGCTGAGTACAATGCTTTTGTGAAAACCTTTTATAATGTATTTCTGTTCACTGTGATTTTATATATCATTAGTAGTATCGTTTTGAGAGCCTGAGGACAACACTGTTGAGCAGCCAGACGTTTGAGGACTTTAATCCAGTAGTTAGCTTGGTTAGTATTGTATGACATATGCCAGGAGGACCTTTATTATCTTTTAGTTATTTCCTTATGCGAAATGTAATAGACGTCATGTTTTGAGGTTTTTGAAATTGATTATGTTATTTTGGTTTTGAGTTAATGTAAACAATTATTTTGGACTAATATTATATTAAGTATTTATTCGGTATTTATTAAAGAAAATCTTTATTTTTCTTGTTTTATTTAAATTATTAATTTGGATTACTAACGTAACGAATGGCGTTACAAGGATAAATTTGTTGTGTTTATCTTCTTCTTCCTTAAGCTATTTATTTGCTTTATTTATTTTGTGCTAACAAAAATAATGAAAATAAAAAGAGTGATATATGTATATATATGCTTCTACTTATGATCATCCACGTATTGTTTAATGACTCAGATTTGCTCACATCACTCATATATAAAAAGATCTCTTTCACTTAATATGTCCCCAATTATATATATATATATATATATATATATATATATATATATATAGGGATAAGTACTTCTATATTAAAACATAAATTATTGTAAAAAAAACATAAATTTAAGAGAACGTTTAGAGCATCCACAACTCAATACCTCATATTTTTACTTTTTGGGTTTTGAGTGGGTCTCGAGTTTAAACATCGCTTATTATTATTTTTTACAACTTAAGCATCTTATCTCTCCAATACCTCGAAAAAATTGCTAAATGAACTCTACTAATGACCGCACATATTTACATTTCATCAATAATTAATTTATTAATTAAATCATAATTTGTTCAACATGTCAGATTATGGCACACAAAAGTGGTAGAAGCAAGCAAACGTTAGTGGTGCTTATGATTGGGTGCTTAACAAGCAAGCACCTTGTGAAAAAGCATCCGACTTCTCTTATGAATGATTACAATCTATATTTTATTATTTCATAATGAAACACATATGTTAAGAAGAGTTATGTTATTTGAATATCAAATTTTGGATACCATATGAAATATCGTATATATTAATTTATATATATCTCTTACTTATTTTTTATCTTCTTTATATACATATTTTTCAAAAATACATTAAAACACAAAATATATTGCCCCTTTCTAAATGTTCAAAAAATCTTTCTCTTTTAAGAAAGAGTAATGTTATACCGTTAAGGAGAAAAAAAGCTAGTAATTTGATAAAATTTAGCTAGATTAATAAGTATTGATAAAATTTAGCTAGATTAATAAGGACCGCTCACCGACCCATCTAATCTAAAGAATTAATAAGCATGCTAAAACATAAAAAAAAAATAAGCATGCTAAATCATTATATCAAAAACTTTTGGAAAAAAAAAAAAAAAAACTCTTACTGTTGAACATTTTTCTATAAAAAAATTTAGTAGAATGTTACCGAATTATGCTTGTGTTAAATTCTAGGCTTCCTGTCACATCTTCTTTGATAAAAAAAAACAGGAAGTCGAATGTCAATGGATTATCATATATGCAACTTGAATTTAATGCTTAACACCTTGCAACAACAAAATATATCATTTGATCCTAGAAAGATAGAAGAGTCCGCAAGTTGGGTGGAGCAGCTGCGAATATATGAGATATCACAAGGGATCACTACTCACGCAGTATAGGTTAAGGGCTCGTTTGGTGGTCAGGATAGAATAAGGATGGATAGGATATGAGAGCTGGATAAGGATGATATGAGAGCTGGATAAGGATAGGATAGGATATGAGCATGATACGCTCTTATCCTATCCAATGTTTGATGTGCATCAGATAATGACAGGATATGATATAAAATATCCACAAATGATAAAATTATCCTTATATCAAAATTACATTTTTTTTTCAAAAATAAATTTTAATATTACGTGGTTGTTTTATACATTTAAATTAAAAAATATTTAATAATATATATTTTTGGCTTTTTAATTATAAATTAGTCCATTTTTTAAAATTATAAAAAATTAGCTTTTTTTTCACTTTTTATAAAAATTGTTAATTAAACCACATATTTTAATTAGTATTAAGGTTGACTAATTAGGTTTGAAACCGTAATTAAATAATAACAATATTAAAGGTAAGAGATAAAAGAAAGCATTTTCTTATCCTATCCTGTTGGTTCTAACCCAGCTCCACCCTCAGGATAGAATTATAACTAAGTAACAGGATAGGATAAGCTAACAGGATAAGCTTATCCTATCCTGCTGGTTCACCAAACTACAGATTAAAACAGGACAGGATAGCTTATCCTATCCTGCCTCCCTTATCCTGACCACCAAACGGGCCCTAACTGTTCTAAAAATCGGCTTATGCTTGGGATATATGGAAATATATACTCTACGTAGTTAATCAGAATCTTCTAATTCCGAATCTACATATATTCTCTGTTAAGTGCAAGGAATATGAAAGCGAATAAATGTGTGTATGGGTGAGCGTTTGACAAACGTTATTTTTGATAGAATTGATTTTAATACAATTGAGTTTGAAACGAATTCATTTATGTTTGGATATTTTTATTTTGAAAGCAAGTTTGATGTAAAACTTAGTGTAAATTATTCAATTCAACTTAGAAGCTACAAATTGTAGCTTCTACTAAAATCACTTGTGAAGGCAAAATAAATTTTGTCAGATAATAAATAAACACTTTTGTTTTTATCAAAATCACGTTTGACAGTGACAAAAACATTTCTGATATCTCCCGAAATAAAATCAAACACACACTTAATTAACCAGTTTTCACGTTTGCTTTAGCTTAGGAATCCGAAATATTAGGACATAAGTATGCTTATGCCATACCATGACATAACAAAATCACCTTTCCATGGCTCCCTTAATTATGTGCTAGGAATTTGCCTCTTGCTTGAGTAATGGCTAGTCCCTGAAAATGCCCTTTCGCTTGTTGTTGGGGATCAAAATCTGACTTGCTGAAGACATGGATCTATATTCAATACGCAATCAAAGGATTTCTCCCAACGAATAATTCCCCCTGCTTTGTTTTAGCTCCGCTCGTGCGTGGCACTCCTTGCTCGCGGAGCAGAAATCCACGATTGCGGTTGCGGGATTCTATTGGGAATGGAATTTATATATTCCGAGGATATTTATTTCATACACTTGATTTTGAATGAAACTAATTTTATATAATTAATTTGAATATAATTGAGTTTGAAGTGAAATGATTTATGTATGAATGTTTTTATTTTAAAAGCAAATTTGATATAAAAATTAATATAATTCTTCAATCCAAAAATAAAAATTATTCAAAACTGTTTTAGGTAGAATCGATTTTGAAATGTAAAATTGTTTCTACACCACAAAACCAATCATCTTCAGAAATGGTCAAACCCACGTTTGACCATTGCAAGGTGAGTTGGCTGGTTACCCCCCCCACACACACACATATATATATATATATATATATATATATATATATATATATATATATATATATATATTACCAAAATACACCGGAGAGGAAGGGCTGCACCATGGATATAAAGTGGCTTCATCTGTCCTGAATCCTGATCAAGGTTTTGTCTGTGCTTTAAACCATAACAACTCTTATCAGCGTTTGATAAATATGATTTTGAATGGTTAAAATTGAATTTAAAGTGAAGTAATTTATGTTTAGATGATTTTATTTTGAATGCAAGTTTGATGTAAATTTTAGAGTAAATTTTTCAACTCAACGCAAATACTAGAATTATGTTTGAAGACAAAATCAATTTTGCCTGACAGTAACCTAACACCTATATTTTTACTAAAATCATGTTTGGCAGGGGTTAAATCCAATTCTGATACTTCCCATAGCGAAACCAAACACGCAGTAACTAACATGTTCTTAGCATGAAACTAGTTTGATATCTGTGTTACCATACAGGTTAGTTACTTTTATTATTTATTTAATAAATTGCTTATTAGAAAATTAAATTTATTTTAATATTTATTTGTTGTATAAATAAAGATATATAAAAAATAAAGATGGAGGATAATTATTATATATGAATAGTTATAATATTTAAAAAGAAAAATAATAAAGTTATTTTATCTATGAGAATGATTTCAAGTTCGTACAAAAGAGCATAAAGAAGATCAAAATCCTGACTGTAAACCAACTGAATTGGCATTTTATGTAATTGCTAATCTTGGCATAGTAAATCTACAGCGATTTTTTCTATCATCTATTATATTTATGTGTTTTTTATAGATGAACGTTAGTGTCAATGTTAGTATTTTTGTTAGTGGGTGAAGTTTGAACCATCTTCATTTTTATCACTTCACTCCATAACTTCCTCACTCTACCACCGAGCAAATCTTATAACCCTATTATATTTGTGTTAAGATACCATGTTAGTATTCATCTTTTAGTTCTGGCTTTTGTTTCCCACTGGAATGTTGTGCCCACAATGTACAATCCAATCCCAAAACATCAAAAAGCAAAGTTACTCTAATTTGATAAGTGGAGCACTATTCCTAAAATCAACATTATTTTTACAGAAGAAGAATAAGTGAAACATGCTTTCATGTTTCAAGTTGAAGGAAGAAACCTTCTCACCCTTTTTTAAACAACTTTATAAAATGAATCCAAATTTGGTAAAACAACCCTATTTAATTTTGTTCATGTATGATCTATTTTGTTTAGTTTTTATTTCGTTATACAATCTTACAGATAATAAGACTCACTCCAAGAGCAGGGAAGGACTAATTGCACCTTATAATCTTTGCACACTTGCATTTAATGCACCCACATCTATGCCTCTCATTGATGTAATGGTAATGCTGATTTACTTTGATAACAAACTCTTCAATCCCGTCTATAAAAGATTGTTTCAAATCCCTTCTTCCCGGATATAATCTATCATATACATTCAGCTGCGATTCGAAGGATAACAATCTATCTTCTGCATGTTAAAAAATGAAGATATATTTAAACATTAAATTTTGACATGATGTCGGCTTAAATATGACATGCTCCCTGAAAATTAATTAGGCAATCATAGATATATCCACCACGCAACTGAAAGTAAAACAGGGAAATACAAGAAGGGGATTAAATTGTGTTTCTTAAACTTTTTTTGAAAACCTTTTCTAAAAAGCGTTTTAAGCAAGCAGGATGTTTAAACGAGTCAAACCGAATACAAGTTTTTGACAAACGTTGAGAAACTTTGTTTTCAATCCCCAAGTTAGTAAATAAATAACTTGACAAGATAGAGATAGAGAGATTCACACAGAGATATATCCTGGTTCACTCTTTTAAATCGAAGAGCAACTTCCAGTCCCTTCCTCCATAAGGTTTTTCCACTAAAACACTTAGCACTTTTCACAAGTTGTTTCCTAGTCACTCCAGACTTTACAATTCCAAGTATTCTACACCTCTCCAGGCTCCAAGTATTCTTTTTACAGACAAGCATCTTCAGGCTCAACCAATCCTAAGATTTTGAGAAGGGTTTTGAGCATTTTACTAACTCACTAAGTGTGAGAGTATTACAAGATATAACTCTTTGAATCTTTTTATAACTCTACAAAGAAAGAATATGAAGGTTTACAGATCTTTTGACTAGAGAGTAGTGATTGCTTGAAGGTTTTTGGTCACGTATGAATTCTCTCTTGTATGTATGTGTATCTCTACTTGTTTCTTCAAATGATGGTCTTTAAATAGTCTTGGCTATCTTCCGAATTTCAAACGGTAGAAAACTTGTCCGTTTAGACTCAGTGAAATATCCGTTAGACATATGTCCATTTGCTAGCTGTTTTCTGTTCATATTTGTCCTTTCTGTGAGAGCAGGGAGGCAGGTTTGTTTTTGATAGAATAGTAGTGATAGCAGCTTGTAGCAAGTTTGAATCAAAGAAGGCTTTTTGGCCGTCTTGCTTTCTGCTTTACGTGGCTCGACATGTACAACGGTGTACCTTGTTTTGTCTTTATAAAAAGATATTTTTCTTTTACAATCCAATAAAGACTTTTGAAAAATGTGTCACGTCATCCGCAAAGTAAGGTTAGTGGACGCACAAGTAATATAAATGATTAGACGCACAACAAAAAATATGTTTGTTACTACTGGACGCAAGACACTTATCCTTTAAAGAGTAAAGACCAGTTGGACGATCCACATAATCATCTTTGGACACAGACAGCTTTGAGAGCTATATTTTACCATTGGACGCAGAGAGTGCTTTGAGCTTATCGTCCAGTAAGAGCTAGATTTAAGTTTGGACGTTGAGGCTTAATGCTCTTTTAAGAATCTATCTGAAGTCAGAGACATAGAAAATGTCTTTTTGTTGGGATAAGCTCTGGTGGCCAATCTATTTTGAATAGATAATCATTTGTACCATGACCTTAATCATATATTTGATATATGTATAAGACATTAATTTATTATGTTATATTTGATGATCATATTTATAGCATAATAAAGTCCTTAGAATAGGTAGTTCATTTAATGGAACGTCAAGTATGACTTGATCGTGAGATGCCATTAAATTATAGAACAGTATTCTTAAATATCTATATTCAAGTATTATTATAAATAAAGACAATAATAATACATTGAGACTATTATGTGAGTGTACTGACGACCACATTTCACGGGTCATAGAAATAAGATATCAAGTCTTCACATAGGTATAAATATTAGTGGAATATTTATACTAGAGTGACCCGCTATGAGAACGTTGCATAATAGTTATATAAGTGTTATAAGTGATTCTCATGGTGACCATAGTGAAGTAGTCTTTCGACTTGAAGTCACTACGATTCCTAGCATATGTAGTTGTAGGCTTTAATACTATTAAACATAGTCGGTAACAAGACAACTATAAAGATAGTTATTGGGCCTGCAATAAAACATGTGATGAATGTAAGTGATGTAAATAGGATTCGTCCCTCCTACGTAACAAGGGTAATGTCTATAGCCTTCTTGATGGTATGCGACGCAGAAATTCATGGCCATGCTAAGGTGGGACAATATGAGATATTGGTCCCACATGATCGTACGTCAATTACTAGATCAAGAAATAAATAATTGAACTTAATAAGGATAACACATTTATGCCTTGTGTTCAATTAAGACATTGAGACGAAAGGACGTTAACTGCACATTATATGGTTACAATAAGGTTTTAATTGTATCACGAATATTCTAATTAATTGGGTAGCAATGATGTATTGCTAGATGCCGCTCATTTTTATAATATTAATTGATTATTAATATGATTAATAATAATAAATATTATTGCCAATTAATTGAGAACCTATAGGGTCAACACATGGAGCAAATGCTCAAAGATTTAATTTAATTAATTAATTATATATGATTTAATTAATAATTAAAATGGGATAAGTTTAATTGATTAATTAAATATGATTTAATTAATAATTAAACATTGGGCCTTTAGCGTACAGTAGCCTAACTGGGTTAGGTTAAGTGAGTGATAGCTATTAGTAAGTTGTGCAAGTCACATAATGTACACATAACACAGAGCACTCATAACGGCCGTTGTACACTCTTGACAGGCGCGCCCACTTTTCTCTCTATATGTCGTGCCTCTCCCAATCCTGATAGCTAGCACTATGCTATCTCTGATGTTGGTTTGCTCGCGTGGACTAAGTAGAGGTATTGCTGAAATAGACAGATACAAACACTAGAAGGGGGTTGAATGGTGTTTGACAAATTTAAGCGGAATTATAAACTTTTTCGCAAGCACAGACGGGTAAGAAACAGACGAGTAAACTCAGATAGGTCAATCAGACTAATAACTCATCTGAAGGTTTTCACAGAAAACACACAATCATGCAAGATGAAAATAGGTTTGATAAACACAATTATAACCCCTTTAGTTAAATGATAGTTAAGATAAATAATCAAACTAAAGAGTTAAGGGAAAGAGAGAGATCACTCAGCAGGTTTTATTCTGGTTCACCCTTTACCAAATGAGGCTACATTCAGTCCTTGGCAGTACCAAGTTTTCATCACTATAACTGAATCAGGTTACAGGACAGACAAGTATTATTTTCACACCTAGCCTCTTCAGGCTCCAGACGAGTATTGTTTGCACACCTAGCCTCTCCAGGCTCAGACGAGTATTGTTTGCACACCTAGCCTCTCCAGGATCAGACGAGTTTGTTTGAGAGAAGTTGTAAAATAATTTACAATTTGCAAGTCTTTCACAAGCACTCAGACGAGTATTAAATGTGAGGTTCTAAAAGACTGCACAATAACTTCAAATGATTGAAGAATAAATAATAAAAGAATGAAGATATAATTGCTCAGAGTAAATACTCTTTGATTGCTTTGTTCGTTCTCTACTCTGCTTGAATCTTCAAAGTCTTCTTCATTAAATAGGCTTCAAGATTTTAAAGCCGTTAGACACAATATTTGAAGGCTTAGCTTTTTGCAAATCTTCAATAAATGCAAAGAGTCGTTCTGATCAACCATTATAGCCTTAAGAACTTCGCTTGTTCTCTCTCATCAGAATGGTGAAGACTTTTGATACACTTTTGGTCTTAGCTGGTCTTTATACTTGCTTTTTGCCATCAGAGGGAAGAGTTTCCCTTTTGGTGTAAGATGCAGTTGTGTTCAGGTAAAGCTCTTTGTTGAAATTCCTTTTTAGAGACGAGACAGCTTTCATCCAATATATTCTTCAACGTTAGTCATCAGACGGGTGACTAACTTCATTAGACGGGTTGACTCTTAATAAAGAGAATGACGTCAGTTGCGTAGTCTTTCAGACAGGTGAGTCTTCTTTTGATCAAACGGTTGATTTCTTCATTAGGCGGGTTGAAGGGATTTCTTCAATGCTGGTCAACAGACTGGTGAAGACTTCATTAGACGAGTGAACTTTTAATAGTTCAAACGAGTGACCTTCTCCTAGTTTAGCCAAGTGAATTTTCCATTGTTCAGACGAATGAACTTTCCATTGTTCAGACGAGTGAACTTTCGCCTTAGGTCCAGACGGGTGATAACACGCTAAAGCTTAGTTTATATAGACACTTAATGTTTTAATCTGCATACTGAGTAGACGAGTTAAACACCACAGACGAGTTCAATTAAATCATTGAATAACTGTTTTAATCTCATCAAAACTAAGGTAAATGCACATCAGACATTTTGGAAACTCAACAATCTCCCCCTTTTTGATGATGACAAAACATGTTAAATGATTTAATGAACTTAAGAAAAATTCACATAAAGCAGTCATGTATATGTATCAGACAATTGTAACATGATCAGACAGATTAAACGTTGTTCCATTATTACAACATACTCAGATAAGCATTGAAAGCATTGATCTTTTTATCTTAGTATTTTCTCCCCCTTTTGACATTATCAAAAGCAATAAAACATAGATAGAGAGAAAAGAAAAGATACATATTATTTATCATATTTCCATATCAGACGGATGAAATATTTCCATATCAGATGGATATCATATTTCCATATCAGACGGATAAACAATTGTTCATATCAGCTTATAACATTAAAACATTTTTCATTTAGCTTTCTCCCCTTTTGACATTAGCAAAAAGATAAATGGAGAAACAGATGAGGTAATTGTATTTAACCATCATTGGCTATGTACCACGTAATTTAAAAAAAGAATTACATAAAAGGTACTAAGAGAGCAAAAAGAGTTAAAAGCAAGTTTGTCCTTTGCTTTTGCCTAAAGGCTTCTTCAACTGCTCCCCCTGAGCAGATGCATCCTCTTGATGGTTTTAGAAACGAAGAGAAAGAGATTTGAAAACGTAATACGATTTAAAAACCAAAGACGGTTTTAATTTTAAATGAAAATAACAAAAAGATGGAGTTTTAAAAAAAAAACGGTTTAGATTTAAAATAAAAACTATCATGTACACATTTTGCCTCAGAGAAAGAAATGGCATTAAAGATAATAACCATTTAAAAGAAACATATTTCAAATAAAAGTATGACTTATAGAGTCAGACGGTTAAACACAGACAGATAATGCAATACACATTAGACAGGTTATTCAACAATGCAATGTATATTCAAGTTATCTTTTATATACTTAAACATATCCTCAGCTAATGGTTTTGTAAAGATATCAGCCCACTGATTTTCAATTTTAACAAACTTAACATCAAATACACCTTTTTGAACATAATCTCTTATGAAGTTATGTTTGATTTCTATGTGCTTAGCCTTCGAATGTTGAATGAGATTCTTAGTTAAGCAAATAGCACTTGAATTATCACACCAGACATGTATATTATGCTCAAATATAGAGTAATCTTCGAGTTGATGTTTTACCCATAAAAGCTGTGAGCAGCAACTTGCAGCAGAGACATATTCTGCTTCTGCAATTGAGAGTGTGATAGTTGTCTGTCTTTTGCTTGACCAGGAGACTTAGTTTGCTCCAATGAAGTGACATCCTCCACTGGTGCTTTTCCTTTCAATTCTATCTACAGCAAAGTTAGCATCACAAAAACCAACTAATCTGTAATCTTGTGTTCTCAAGTACACTAAACAAAGATTAGTAGTTCCAAGCAAATATCTAAAGATTCTTTTAACAGCCTTAAGATGAGATTCTTTGGGATCAGATTGGAATCTAGCACACATACAGACACTAAACTGAATATCAGGTCTGCTAGATGTTAAATAAAGAAGAGATCCAATCATACCTCTGTAGACAGTTGGGTCTACCTTTTTACCTTCCTCATCTTTGCTTAGATTAGCATTAGTTTGCATGGGAGTTTTCATGATCTTTGAGCTATCCATTTTGTACTTCTTTAGAATTTCCTTGATGCACTTTTGTTGATGGATGTAGATACCATCACTCGTCTGCTTGATTTGCAGTCCAAGGAAGAACTTCAATTCTTCCATTATGCTCATTTCAAATTCTGCTTGCATCAGCTTAGAGAATTCTTTGCACAATTTTTCATTAGTAGCTCCAAAAATAATATCATCAACATATATTTGAACTATTATGAAGTTATCTTTTGAGCATTTCTTAAATAAAGTTGTATCAACTTTTCCTCTTATAAAGCCATTATTCATAAGAAAAGAACTAAGTCTATAATACCATACTCTAGGCGCTTGTTTTAAACCATATAAAGTTTTTTTAAGTTTGAAAACATGATCTGGTTTTTCATTATCTTCAAAATCAGGAGGTTGTTTAACATAAACTTCTTCTTCAATTATTCCATTTAAAAAAGCACTTTTTACATCCATTTGAAATAACATGATTTGATGTTGTGCAGCATATGATATGAGTATACGAATAGCTTCTATTCTAGCTACAGGTGCAAAAGTCTTAGTATAGTCAATACCTTCTTGTTGGTTGTATCGCTGAGCTACTAACTTTGCTTTGTTTCTGATGACTTTGCTATCTTCATCTAGTTTGTTTCTGAAAACCCATCTTGTTCCAATAACAGACTTGTCTGTTGGTTTGGAGACAAGTTTTCAGACATCATTCCTTTTGTACTGATTAAGTTCCTCTTTCATAGGAAGAATCCAGCTTTCATCTTCAAGAGCTTCCTTAATATGCTTTGGTTCAATTTCAGATAAAAAATCCATATTGCTTGACTCTCTTAAGACAGATTTGGTTCTAACACCTTCAGATGGACTTCCAATGATAAGATCTTCAGGATGATGAGCTTTGAATTTTTAGTCTCTTCTGAGATCATCATGCTGATGTTGACTTAACTGATGACTCGTCTGCTCCACTTGTTTACAGATTCCTCAGCAGATTCAATTTTTGATATGTCTGGCTGTTGACTCGTCTGCTGGGTAAGGTCGAGTCCTGCAAGATCATCTTCTAGATTTGATAATTCCCTATCAGTCTTTAAATTATCATTGAATTTTACATGAATGGATTCCTCAACAATAGAGGCTCTAGAGTTGAAAACTCTATAAGCCTTAGACATTTCAGAATATCCAATGAAGATACCTTGTCTACCTTGGAATCAAACTTTCCAAGTTGATCCTTGGTATTTAGGATAAAGCATTCACATCCAAATGCATGGAAATAAGATATGTTGGGTTTTCTACCTTTCCACAATTCAGAAGGAGTCTTCTTTAGGATAGACCTTACAAGTATTCTATTTTGCACCTAACATGCAGTGTTTCCTGCTTCAGCCCAGAAGTACTTAGGGAGATTATTTTCATTGAGCATTGACCTAGCCATCTCTTGCAAAGATTTGTTCTTTCTTTCAACCACTCCATTTTGCTGTGGAGTTCTAGGTGCAGAAAAGGTGTGAGAGATTCCATTCTTTTCACAGAACAGTCTAAATTGCTCATTTTCAAATTCTCCCCCATGATCACTTCTAAGGGTAGAAATACAGAAACCTTGCTCATTTTGTACTTTCTTACAGAATACAGAGAAGGCCTTAAAAGACTCATCCTTATGGGTTAAGAAAAGTACCCAAGTAAATCTAGAATAGTCATCAACAATGACAAATCCATATTTCCTTCCAGCTAAACTGGCAACACTAACTGGTCCAAACAGATCCATGTGTAACCGCTGAAGAGGTCTAGAGGTTGATACAAGATTTTTTAATTTGAAACTTGATTTTACATGTTTACCTCTCTGACATGCATCACATAAACATCTTTCTTAAAAATAATATGAGGCAATCCTCTCACAAGGTTATCCTTTTTCAATTTCGAAATAAGTTTCATACTAGCATGTCCTAGTTTCTTATGCCATAACCATCTTTCATCCTCTTTAGACATCAGACAGGTTACACTTTAATCTGAAAGTTCAGTTAGCTCAATCTTATAAAGATTTTGCTGTCAATTAGCTGAAAAGAGGGTCTTGTCACTCTTGCCTTTGACTATGCATTCATTTTTAGTGAAGGAGACATTAAATCCACTATCACATAATTAACTTTACTAAGTAAATTGTGTCTTTGTCCTTCAACCATAAGCACATTAGAGATTGAGGGAAGAGGGGGCTTACCACCAATTGTACCAATACCAATTACTCTTCCATTTTGATTGCCTCCAAAGGCAACGAATCCACCATTTTTAGACTGGAGGTCTTGGAACATAGACCTTTCTCCTGTCATATGTCGCGATCAGCCACTGTCCAGGTACTAGCATAGGCATGTGCTTTGTCTTATTAAGGATATCTGCAACAGAAATGATTTTCTCTTTAGGTACCCATATTTTTCCGGGTCCTTTTCTGTTAGTTTTAGAAGTCTGTAAAGACTTCCTCTTCTTCTTGTGAAAACACTTAGACATAACATGTCCAGCTTTTCTACAGAAGTTACAGACGGGTCTAATTCTAACTGGAGTGGGTTTAACATAGACAGTTGAAGATTTTGTTGATACTTTATGATCAGCTTGATGATCATATCCAATGCCTTCTTTGTTAAGAGAGTGTCTCTGACATCCTAGCAGTTTTGTCAGATCATCTTTGCCATTAACAAATCTAGCAAGATCAGAAGTGAGCTCCTTCACTTTCTGTTCAAGTGTGACAGCGTCTTCAGAATGTGATATTTCACTTGAAATCGAAGCTTCATCAGACTTTTCAGTCCTCAGCTGGCTATTCTCTTTGGCCAGCATCTCACACTCTTGAGATTTTTGTTTATGCTCACTAAGGAGTTTAACATAATCTATCTTGAGGGATTTGAAGGCCTTAGATAAGCCTTTGGATTCCTCTACCAGCTCATCATAAGCATCATGCAATTCCTCAAGTTTAGAATGTACCTCAGTTTCAGGTTCTGAATCTATGTTGGCCATCAGACAGAGATTGGCTTCCTCTTCTGTCTCTTCTCCTTCAGAAGATGAACATTTAAGATCTTCCCACGTAGCCATCATTCCTTTCTTCTTCTTTCTGAAGAATTTCTTTTTTGGAAGCTTTCTTTAAAAGAGGGCATTCAGGTTTGATGTGACCAGGCTTCTTGCACTCATAGCAGACAACAGGACTTTTGTTTGTTGATGTGAATTCCTTGTTGATTTTTCTGAAAGGCTTCTCCTTTCTGAACTTCTTCTTTCTCCAGAGCTTTTTCATCTTTCTGGTCATGAGAGAAGTCTCTTCATCAGAATCCTCATCATCAGACTCGTCTATGTCACAGTCAGATTCGTCTGCCTTTCAAGCTTTTAAGGCTTTAGCTGCCTTTAGATCAACCTATAGAGCAATGGCTTTGCTCTTTTTGATTTACACATCTTCATTGAGCTCTTGCTCATGAACAGTGAGTGTGCCAAGTAGTTCATCCATAGTCAAGGAGGTGAGATCCTTGGCTTGAGATATAGCAGTGACAAGAGGTCTCCTCTACCTTGGAAGACTTCTAAGAATCTTAGAAACTTTCTCAGCATTAGTATATATTTTACCAAGAGATTTTAAACCATTACTAATAGTTTGGAATCTACCAATCATTTGAGCAACAGATTCACCTTCATCCATGGTGAATAATTCATATTTTCTAACAAGAATAGAAATTTTAGATTCTTTTACCTTAGCAGTTCCTTTATGTGTGACAGATAAGGAGCCTCACATTTCTTTAGCAGAATCACAAACACATACCTTTTCAAATTTTTCTGGACTGAGAGCACATATTATAGCATATCTGGCTTTATGGTTTAGATCTCATCTTGTGTTTTCTACAGGTGTCCACCGAGCCTTGGACTTGTCTGAGCCATCATTATTTTGAAGAGTGTAAGGACCATCAGTGATGACATCCCATACATCAAAGTTTGTTGACAATTTGAACCAGTGAAACCTTTTTTCCAATAGTTATAATTTGCACCCTTGAAGAAGGGAGGTCTCGTCATGGAGCCTCCTTCAGGTTGGAGGTTCCCACTTGAGCTTGCTCCCGAAGTCATTGTCCATTCTTCAGGATCTTTTCTGTACATTGTTAGATGCTCAACCCAGAGGCTGAGCTCTGATACCAACTAAAATAGACAGGTACAAACACTAGAAGGGGGTTGAATGGTATTTGACCAATTTAAGCGGAGTTATAAACTTTTTCGCAAGCACAGACGGGTAAGGAATAGACGAGTAAACACAGACAGGTCAATCAGACTAATAACTCGTGTGAAGGTTTTCACAGAAAACACACAATCATGCAAGATGAAAATAGGTTTGATAAACACAATTATAACCCCTTTAGTTAAATGATAGTTAAGATAAATAATCAAACTAAAGAGTTAAGGGAAAGAGAGAGATCACTCAGCAGGTTTTATCCCGGTTCACCCCTTAACAAATGAGGCTACGTCCAGTCCTTGGCAGCACCAAGTTTTCTTCACTATAACTGAATCAGGTTATAGGACAGACAAGTATTTTTTTCACACCTAGCCTCTTCAGGCTCCAGACGAGTATTGTTTGCACACCTAGCCTCTCCAGGCTCAGATGAGTGATAACACGCTAAAGCTCAGTTCATATAGACACTTAATGTTTTAATCTGCATACTGAATAGATGAGTTAAACACCACAGACGGGTTCAATTAAATCATTGAATAACTGTTTTAATCTCATCAAAACTAAGTTAAATGCACATCAAACATTTTGGAGACTTAACAATTGCTACTTTACAATACTGGTAATAGAGAAACTTTTCCTTATGGTGGTTATGACAGGACATTTATCGTAATCTCGCGATCCGAGATTCCTTAACCGTTGGATCGAGCTGAAATTTGGACAACAGGTTCGTGACGTGTAGTTCTACATCTTCACTGTTCAGTTTTTCGATACAAGGCATGGAGCGAAAGTTATGAGCATCGCAAGTAGCAGCGTTTTTGGCTAACCGGTGCCATTTGCGCGCTCACAATGTTCGCGGTAAAGCTACGCTTCAATAGGTAAACACAATATCCTTGTGATTCATGTGCAATACGTGGTCCTTTAGTAAATAGGTTTTTCCGTTCAAGAGGTTTTTATAAATTGTTTTTAAAAATTATCCGACTTGAAACCCCAACACTTTTGACCTTATGGATTAGTAACAACTGAACTTCTACTATTTTAATAAACATAATAATTTTGTTAATCATTAAAACTTTGAGGGGTCATAAACCATTCCTGTTTTGGTTCTAACAACAACCACACATGTTTCACTTTCCAGAACCAATCCCTTTTATTAATTGGTATAGTCATATCCCATTCAAGAAGAAACTTCTCTTCACTCTTACAATAGTTATTAGTTACTTCTCATGTCTTATACTTCGCAAAATTTTGGTAGCATTTCTCATTGGTCTCTAAGTACACTACTTAACCACAGTGAAATCTACCACAATCAAGTATGCACTCAAAGAACAAAAGAAAATGTATCAGACCGAAATTTCATCAAGTATATGAATTTACGAATAACTATTATATGAGTGAAGAAAATGTTTTTCCCAAATTGTTCCATTTGGACAATTCAAGATTCAATACAATGAGTGGTACTTTGAAAGAGTACACGTGCTCAATAATATTGAACCTCAAATGAGAAACTAAGGTTCTGCTCAAGTATTAACTCGTCTAGAAAATAAAACTATAATTCTATGAGGCAATTTTACCCTTTGTACTTGAAATTCAAGTTCATAAGGTAAACAAAATTGCTCAAATCTCCTCACTTTAGCAACACAAAGTTCATAGGAACTAATAAAATTGGCAAACAAACTGATAAGTAACTATTCTAAAAAAATTATTCATCTAAAAAAACAATTTCATACATTAATCAAGACTTATTAAATTTTAAAATTTTATTCATTTTTCAGCTTTTGTGTTTTAAGTCTTTTGAGACTTACACCTGTTTTAAGTGTGAAGAGAAATTGATATTATATTAAAAGAAGTGTAATTATTGCATACCTATTTATTTTATTAGCTTATTTTGTTATCTAATTTATTCTATAATTTAATTTTAGTTATTTAAACTGTTTATTTAATTATTTAAATAATATTTATTATCCCTATCTTATTTAATTTTAAATTTTATTCATTATTTATTTTTTGTTTTAAGTCTTATGAGACTTAACATATGTTTTAAGTGCTAAGAGAAATTGATATTATATTATTATTAATTTATTTTTGTTCAAGTTAGTCCCTCGCGTCGTACGAGCCACTGTCCAACCACTTGCAATCTGTCATGACCATGCTACCAAATCTTCTCTTGTTCCCACGTCATTTTTTCTGTGGTATAGGAAGAAGATGGCAGGAGGCTTGTGATATTATTTTTTATTTTGGTGTTTTGAGTTTTTTATGTTTTGTTTGCATTTTGTATTTGCGAGGTTTGGTTTAGTGGGTTAGGCCTTTAGGTCCAGATTTTTAAATTAAGCTTAAAAAAAAAAAAATTTAAAAACAAGGTTTCTAAATTTGTATTATATTTGTTATATTTAATTATCATGGTCCTATTTATTTAATCATTCAAAAAATTATTCAAGTATCTAATAATTAATTAAGTAATTATTACATTAGTTAATTAAATAATTTCCTTCTACCTTGATTTTCCATGTAATATAACAAAACAAAAAAATTTACACACTGGTTAGACCATCATATACATGTAAAGTTGTAAATTGATACATCACTACTAAAAAAGTCCATGTTTCAGACCACACTTTCCGACCGATTTTAATTCAGTAGCAATATTTAGTTTTGCCACCGAATTTCCGACCAATTCCCAGTTAACAAAAATGCAGAAAAAACGCTATGAAAAATGCGTTTCCGACCGATTTTCCGACTGATAAGATCGTCACTAAATTTTCTAGCAAAATCGATTGGAAACATCAGTTGGAAAATAGAGGTATGCAAAGTCAAATTTTTTGACTCCTTTTCCGACTAATCCAATGATTATATTGTTGCGATGGAATTTCCGACCGCATTTTCCCAAGAATTCCCACCGAAGTTTCCGACCGATTCAGGTCAGTGGGAAATTTTGATTTCCTAACTTAACTTCGTGCAACAGAACATCACCATTTTCACTTCCCCTATTCTCTCTTAACCTAATCCCTCTTGGAAAGCCACCACCACCGCTGCGATTTGTGAAGCCGCTGTCGCCGACGCACCACCAGCTACCATCGTCGACGAACCACCGTTTCTAACCCTAGCTCCTTCCTCTCCTTCACTGCAACCACCCCCACTCTCGCCGTCACAGCGAACACCCTCACCTCGCCGTCACAGCAAGTTATCAACTAATTACGGAGCCAAGGTATCGAAATTCTTATTTTCTCTAAATGTTATTGGTTATCTTGCTAAAATTTTCAAAATTCTTATTTGCTCTAAATGTTATTGGTTGTCTTGGCAAACTCTTCAAAAATTGATGTTGTGCAAACCTTGCTTAAATAAATGATGATGCGTTGGCCTGTTGAAGAATCATCTTAAATAAACCTTGCTTAACAGTGTTTATGAACAATGTTCAGACTGAATTAGCAAATATACTTTAAAGGAACTAATTTCTGTGTTTAATGTGTCACATATTTCCCCTTCTGAAGAGATGTTTGGCTGTTATTGGATCAAGGATTCCATCCGCTGACTCGGGAGCACTGCTTATTCCATCCGCTATCAAATGAGCATATGTAAGTGAGAAGTTTCCCTTACAAAGAGCAAAATAAGTTTTTCTTAACTAACTCTTAAAATTTACAAAATAAGTTTTTCTTTCATGCAAGTGTTGTTCTATAACCGAATGTCTCCTGTTAAGGATTTTGACAAAGATATTACTGATCTAGATCTCATCTTTTGTTGTTCTATTTGATATATACATTTGTATTTCAATTTTACGGATAATAATAGTGCTTTATATGCTGAAAATTTTATGAAGTAACCTTAGCAATCACAGTTATTATAATACATGTAGGTTAACACCTTGTAAGTTGTTATAATACGTGTTTTTTTTCCGTATCATGGTGTGTAACATCAATTGTTAAATGTCTTAGGTTCAAAATCCAGAAAATAATATTGAAGATCCTCTGTTGATTAATCTGGCGTGGGGGCTAAAGAGATTCGTTACACCATTTTCATCTTACATTGTGAATGGATATAAATTCCGTACAAAAGGATGGAGTGACGGCTTGTTATCATATAACAATGGTGTATGTGTATGAGCCACAAATGATCAATTAGAAGATGATTTTTACGGAAAGCTAACTGAAGATGTTGAAATGGAGTATACCGGCCAGCCCGTGATGAAGTCAATGCTCTTCAAGTGTGATTGGTTTGATAATACTCCTAATTTAGGGACAAAAAATAGATAACAAATACAGAATTGTCGAAGTTAAGAAATTAGGGAGATAAAATAAGGCTTACGACCCGTTCATATTGGCACAACAAGCGGAACAAGTTTATTACATGCCATATCCCGAGGGTCATCAAGGTTGGTTGGGTGTCATCAAGACAATGGCCCACATTACAATCACAGATACTACAATCAGTCAGGCTGAGATGGAGCCTCCATACCAAGATGATATGTATTGCAGGACTTCACAAGTTACAAGATATTGAGGCAGATATTATCACAAGTGATTCTCTTGTGGATGTTGAGGGTGGTGGGCAAGAAGTTGATATACCAGTACCGGACGAACAGGACTCGAACGAACTGGACGAACCGGACGAACATGGCAAGGATTCACATATATTAAGTGATAGTGAGAGTGAATTTATTGATTCAGATACGTCTAATTAGGTAAACTGTCAGTGTATGTTTCATGGGTGGTATGTCGTGTTTCTTGAACTGATCCTCTTAAACATACAATTTTATTATAACGCTTTATTCCCGATATACCACAAGACAGCTTCTGGAGGAAATAAATGTATATTGCTTGTGTATTTCATGTTACCTACATTCTAAAGTTATTTCATTGTTGATTTTATTGCAACTGCCTTAGGTGAAGATCCTGAAGCCAATTCTACCGTAAATCCAACTTTGTTAATTGTAATATGGTCAACTCAATTAAAGTTATATTAATTGTTTTCATACAGATGGCAGATGCCAATAGGGGTGGTCGGGTTCCAGCTTGGCCTCTACGTGGTGGTCGGACGCTAGGTCGCCCTCTTTGTGGCAGAGGTTGTGGTGGGAGAGGTACTCCCACGACCGACTCGCCTAGTTGTGACTTGCAGGCGACTTTACCGACTGTCACTACCCCACCAACATCATTACCAGGTCCCTCATCTTCTACACCTGCACCATTAGGTTCCTCCTCTTCTACACCCACACCATCCCCACCTTTCGTTGGTCCGGCATCTTCGCAGGCAAATGTTAGAGTTCCGCCTGTAAAGAGGACGGCGATCACACTACGCCGGGGCAAATGAGAGTAAGTTATTTTAATAGTTATATTTTATAACATTATTTTTTTTTAATAGTTATATTTTATAACATTATTGTTTTTTAATAGTTATATTTTGTAACAATATTTATATCATGGTTGTTTTTAATCACAGGTTTGATCCGTCATTGCAAACAACTAAAATTATTTCAAAAATCATCAAGGAGAAGTTCGATGGAGCATGGCCACCTTATAAAAAAGTTGACCCCAAGGTGAAGAAGCTATGGCATAAGTAGTTTAAGGTAAATTAAAGTTTTGGCATATATTTTAGTTTTACATTATATTTTGTATGTATTATCTATGTTTTTGTCGCCAATATATATATATATATATATATATATATATATATATATATGTGCTGTGTGTGTGTGTGTGTGTGTGTGTGTGTGTGTGAGTTCCGTGCAGGACTTGTGTACATGGGACCCTCGACACGAGGCACAGATCAAGAAGAGGTTGACCATAAAGGCAGGACCATCATAAAACATGGAATGAGTACTCTTAGATCAAGCAAATCTAAAGGGAACTGGATAGCGGATCATCTGAAAACACAACTAGAGCAATATTTTGCCAGTACTGAATTCGAGGACAGGAGCGCCATCGGCCAGCAGAATCGGGCCGTAGACAGTGGCGCATCAGCCTACACAGGAGGCTCTATCACTACTGGACAACACTTTCAGAACATGGTAATTAGTTTATTTTAATTTATGCAGTTTAATTCATTACTTAATTTTTATTACTCACATTTAATAGTATTATTTTAATATATGCAGACTATTAAGGATGACCGAGAACCTAATGCCATCGATATTCTGGCCAAGACCAAAAAGTTGAAGTCCGAAGCGTGGGTCAATAAAATGATATTCAACTTTAAGTTTCATAACTTAATTATTAATTGTTAATAATAATATAATATTCAATTTTATTTTGTAGGATAAATATTATGAGACCTTAGAGGAGGCTCGTGCACGTGCTGTTGAGGAGGGAGCATCTTCTTCTAGTCAGGGGCCTCCGATCCCTGTCGATGAAAATGCCCACTATTTGAACATTGTGGGGGGTAAAAATAAGAAAGGAACTGTGTATAGGCTCGGTGTGGTAGGTGATCATTATTTGGCCTCGTCGTCCTATCAGCCAAGTCAGCAGGTTGTGCCTCCCGCTTATTCTCCAGAGGAGATCCAGCAGATGCATGACACTATCACACGGCTTAATGTCGAGATGGCCGCACAAAAAGCTGCACATGCCGCAACAGCCGGACAACTTCAGTGGATCATTGAGCACTTCGGCCTTCGGCTTCCTCCACTCGCACCTGTTGCTCCACCACCACCGCCTGTTGCAGAGAATGCCATGGATGTCGACGGGACCGACAACGAGGACGACTATTTGGGCGGCCCATGATCACCTCCATCATTATGTATTTTAATTTTATTGCCATACATTATGTATTTGGTACCTATTTTATGAATCGATGATATACAATTTTATTTAAATATATCATGTGTTCTTTTTTATTTTATTTATTTTGGAATGCAAATTTTAAAATTTGGGGTATTAGTAATAAATTAAAAAAATAAAATTTATAATTAAAATAATATTATTGGCAAATTGTTTTTAAAAAAATTGTATTTGTTTTTCCGACCG
The DNA here is from genome assembly GCA_039655645.1 of Ammopiptanthus mongolicus. Lineage (NCBI taxonomy): Eukaryota > Viridiplantae > Streptophyta > Magnoliopsida > Fabales > Fabaceae > Ammopiptanthus > Ammopiptanthus mongolicus. The sequence goes on along the minus strand of CM077343.1, from coordinate 11,224,761 downwards.
ATTTTCCCACCTCCAAATTCGGTTGCAATTTATTTTTGTGCCAATTTCATATTTTTAGCGCCCATCTCGTATTTTTCGTGGCATTTTTTTTCCGACCGATTTTCAGACGAATACTTTGGTGGCAAATCTGGTTGGACCAACTTGTAAACGACCCATCAAATTCCGATCGATTTTTTATTTTCCAGCTGAAATTTTCTGTCGCAAATTTCCGACCGAATGGACAAATCGGTGGGAGGCAACTTTGTGACTGGGGTTTTTGAAACCTCTGTAATTCGATCGAAAATTCGGTCGGAAAAGTCTTTTCCGACCGAATATGTTGCATTTCCGACCAATTTTGGAGATGGGAAAAATCAATTTTTTTTGTAGTGCATGGAGGAGTGAACATGTATGTAAATCCAAAACCTAAAATTAATTACTCAACAACCCGGAATCCTAGTAGCTATATACATACATGTTAATTTCAATTACACAATGGAATCAAATTCCATTAATAGTACAAATTCTCTTATAACAGGGCAGTAACAATGCAAGAAGATAGCATCATGTTTGAGAGCTAATCAAATAAAATATAAACAAACAAATACCAGTGGGAACCTGCAAGGTGCACTACAACTATGACCATGAGAAGGTGAAGGTCTGTTGCAATCCAATGGCAGAAGGAGAAAACCAAGTTACTTATAAAACTGGTAAATAAAATATCATAGGCATATAAAACAAACATTTCATGACTGCTAATTCTTAATTTACAACAAACATTCACACTTCACACACATAAGGATCAATTATATCAATTCAAGAACATAGCAAGCAGTTCTATGCAACATCATATCTTGAGGTTTCAACTTTCAATAGTTTTTGGACTCTAAAGTTTGGTGTTATTTTTTTTACTTTGGGTTATGCATGTGCTACTTTCTGACTTCATATAGGAATAATGGCAATTTTGAATAAGGCCAATTCCTATGATTAATCAAGAATGACAGTAGATAAGTAACTGCTTGAAGCTTAATGTTCTGCAAGTTTTTTGGGCTAGGGTGATTTCTTCAGGATAGGGGAAGAGGTTATGTTTAAAGGGAAGTAAAATGGTTCAGGCAATAGTTGGTTCAGTGCTCTGGTGAAGCTTGTATCTGCTTTGATTTTTTTGGGGGTTGATCTATATAATAGTCATACTGACTTCTATAGTTGTTAGTGTCAGTAAGGTAGTTACATAGACCTGGCTTTTCTTGTTCTCTTCTTTGTATACATGGGTTAGAGTACCTCTTGTACTCTTTAAATATATTTTGGCTTATAAAAAAAAAAAAGAACATAGCAAACAGTTAATAAAAAAACCTGTTGAGCCTCGCGGTGGAGAATTGTTGACAGCAAAAGCTGGAACCTGTTAAGCTTCTGGAAATTGGAACCTAAATATCACAAAACTTATATAAAAAATCTAGTCACAAACCTATAAAAATCAAATTGCATTTTGTATAATAAACTCAATTAATTTGTCTAAATCGAAGACATAAAAGCAAATAATCAGTAAGGGGTTTGGGCTAAGTTGCACCGGCAACAATAAGGAGCAAGGTGCTCCTTAAAGTGACTTAAATTTGGGCCAATCATAATGCCACATTGGCAGCCCCTTTTCATTTTGAATTTTTGACCGGTCAAATGTATATTTTTTGGTCAAACATATATCATTTTGGTGAACTCTCTAGTACCCGAAGGGTAATTTTATCCTGCCTAAGTGGTCTAATCAAATGGTGAGAATCATTTGACATGACTCATTTAATTGAGGTGGCGCATTCTAGTTAGGCAGAGTAACTTTTACCCAAAATATTTTATTTTATTTCGTAATTAGCCCTCAGTCATTTTAATTTTATTTTGAATTTGCACATTTTATTTTATTTCGTAATTAGCCCTCAGTTATTTTATTAAAAGAACCCGTATGCAAATGCCAAAAGTTGTGTATCTCACTTAATCTTGTTTGACCAGTCAAAAATTCAAAGTAAAAAAGTATTGCATATGTGGCACTATGATTGGTCCAAATTGAAAAATCACTTTAAGGAGGTGCTCCTTATTGTTGCTGGTGCAACATAGCATGCACCAGTAAGGCAATTTACAATTTTGAACGATCATATAAAAACAATCATTAACTCACTGTAAAGAGAATGGAAGAAATACAAAAAAAGGGTCAGAGAATGTAAGCTGTTTAAACAATGCATTCCGCCCATGCATCAGTAAGAATGCATTCAGAATAAACCCAGTAATCAAAATACAAAAAAAAAAAAAAAAAACCAAATGCATTATGTTTAAACAATCAGAATAAACAAGTAAGAAATACAAACCATCATTAAGAATGCATTCAAAATAAACCAATTTAAACAAAGACCCATCATCGATTAAAAAAACCAGTTTATACAATGATTCTAAGTTCTTGCATTCAGCCCCAACATCCATTCAACTAAAAAAGGAAATACAAAGACCCAACAACCCCGAAACCGACACCAAACATCCTCGAAACCAGAACAAAGAAGGAAGAAATACAAAAAAAAGGAAAAGGCTGTTGATACAGGAAAAAAGGGAAGAAATACGTACCGATTGAACCGTTCACGGTGGAGAATGGTTGATGGAGATAGCCGAAGATGGCAGTCTAAAAGAGGGACGCGGAGAGAGAAGGAGAGGGAGAGGAAGACAAAGAGACTAAGAAAAAGAGAATAGAGTGATCGAAGGCGCGGTGGAGAAAGGGTTCACTACATGAAAAAGGGTGATTAACGATGGCTATAATTCCTCGGAAATGCCCTAAATCCTTCAGTAATGGCCTTTTCCAGCGGCCAACCGACAACCTCAATTCCGTCAGAAAAATGACTGCGGTAATGTTTATCGACGAATTTTTATAAAGGTCGTCGATAATTACTGACAACTAAAGATGTCGGTAAGCTCATCGGTAAGTACCGATGACTAGCCCGTCGGCAATCACCATCCATTGTAGCCATCGGTAATGATAATTTATTCTTTTAAAAAAGTAATATTACATAAAATCAACTAATGATTAAGTTTAGTAACTAGTGAAGTATAATTAAATGGCTCTAATACGATTAATAAAATCACCAAAATTGTAAACCAATATAACATCCACATATAATTAACACATGTTCTAACCATAAACAAACAAAATAACAAATTGATTGCAAACACATATACAAATTCTAACAAAAAAAAAAAACTAGCAAATCTAACCCCAACTCAGCAGATTTTAATCACAAACAACCATAAATTCTAACAAACACATATTCTAAACTCAGCAAACATAATTTCATTACATATAAAACTCAGCAGCAAATCACAACAACAAAATTTGATTGCAACTCAGCAAAAACAAAATTTAAAATGCGTACTGGAGTGGTGGCCGGAGTAGGAAAGGTTATGAGATTAAAAAAGAAACTGAAAAAAAAAAAGTTACATTGGTGGGAGGAGGTGCGACAACCGGTAGCCGTGGATGGAGCTCACCAGGGAGCACAGAAATCAACCCAAATGAACAAAGGAGAAGGTTTTCTGAAATCAAATGCACAAAGGAGAGGGTTTTCTGAAATGAAAAATAGGAGAGGAGAGGGAGACGAGCATGTTGAGTCTCCAAATGTCTGATGTGCATTTACCTTAGTTTTGATGAGATTAAAACAGTTATTCAATGATTTAATTGAACCCGTCTGTGGTATTTAACTCGTCTACTTAGTGTACAAATTATAACATTATGCGTCTATATGAACTGTTCACACGTCTGAACTAGCTTAAGTTCACACGTCTGAACTAACTAAAGTTCACTCGTCTGAACTGAGATAAGTTCACTCGTCTAAACTAGCTAAGGTTCACTCGTCTGAACTAAGAGAGGTTCACTCGTCTGAACTAAGAGAAGTTCACTCGTCTAATGAAGTCTTCAACCGTCTGATCAAAGGAAGACTCACCCGCCTAAAAGACTTTGCAACTGACGTCATCTCTTTGTTAAAGAGTCAACCCGTCTAATGAAGCTACTCATCCGTCTAAAGACTAACGTTAAAGAATACATTAGATGAAAGCTGTCTCGACTCTGATAAGGAACTTCAGCAAAGTGCTTTGCCTGAACACAAATGCATCTTACACCAAAAGGGAAAGTCTTCCCTCTGCAAACAAAAAGCACGTATACAGACCTGCTGAGACCAAAGGTATATCAGAAGTCTGTATCACTCTGATGAGAGAGAACAAGCGAAGTTCCCTATGCTCTAATGGCTGATCAGAACGACTCTATTGCATTTATTGAAGATCTGCAAGAAGCCAAGACTTCAGACCTTGTGTCTAACGGCTTTAAAATTTTGAAGCCTATTTAATGAAGAAGACTTTGAAGATTCCAGTAGACAAGAGAACGATCAAAGCAATCAAGAGCAATTACTCTGTGCATTTATATCTTCATTCTTTCATTATTTATTCTTCAATCATTTTGAAGTTATTACGCAGTCTTTTAGAACTTTACGTTTAATACACTCGTCTGAGTGCTTGTGAAAGACTTGCAAAGTGTAATCTTTTTACAACTTCTCTCAAACAAACCCGTCTGAGCCTGAAGAGGCTAAGTGTGCAAATAATACTTGTCTGGAGTCTGGAGAGGCTAGGTGTGAAAATAATACTCGTCTGGATCCTGAAGAGGCTAGGTGTGAAAACAATACTTGTCTGTCCTGTAACCTAAATCAGTTATAGTGAGAAAACTTGGTGCTGCCAAGGACTGGACGTAGCCTCATTGTTAAGGGGTGAACCAGGATAAAACCTGCTGAGTGATCTCTCTTTCCCTTAACTCTTTAGTTTGATTATTTGTCCTAACTATCATCTAACTAAAGGGGGTTTATAATTGTGTTTATCAAAACTTTTCTTATCTTGCATGATTGTGTGTTTTCTGTGAAAACCTTCAGACGAGTTATCAGTCTGATTGACATGTCTGTGTTTACTCGTCTATTATAACCCGTCTGTGCTTGCGAAAAAGTTTCTAAATTCCGCATAAATTTGTCAAACACCATTCAACCCCCTTCTAGTGTTTGCATCTATCTATTTCAAAGCATATCTACACGGACCCTTTCGGTGTTCGGAGACGAACAAAGCCAGTGGTGGTGGTGATGGCCTTGCGCGGTGGTTGTGGTGGTGTAGAGAATGGGAGATAGAGGCCGTAACAGAAAGGGAGAATAGAAGAGGGAAAGGGAGAGAGACTTATTGTTCCTTGTCGTGGTTATGCGCGCGGTGGTTCTAAGGGAAGGAGCAAAAAGAGCGAGGTAGTGCCTCAAAAAAGGGGGCAATGGTGGTGGTCGGAGAGTTAAGCGAGGATGAAGAGAGTTGGGAGAGTTGAGGGAGAACAATGCAGTAATGAGTCCTCACGCGTCACTTGGTATAGTTATTCTAGATTTACCGATGACCTTGCCTGTCAGTATATTATAATGTTGGTACCGATGATTTAAACTATCGGTATATTCCTGAACCTCGTAACTCCAAAAGTCAGGTTACCGACTATCAAAGCCGTTAGAAGGGGTAATAAACATTACCAGGGGGCAGGGGCCGTCGATGCCGTCAGTACCGATCCTATTCATTCGGTACTTAAGCTCCCAATATTTCACGCAAAGCGCGCAATTTTTAGCGACGGGTTTACCGACAGCTTTTGTAAAGGCCGTCGGTAAGGTTGAAAAAAAATATACGAACCTTTAGGGTTACTGGCGGCCAAGACCGTAGTTAGTGGTTGAGTTTCCGACGAGTACGTGGCCGTCGGTTATAAATCCTCGGAAAACACGCTTTTATTGAAGTGTCGGAGGGAAGAAATGTGTTCTTAAATGGTACATATGAAATGGGGGAAGAAAGGAGACGCGGGCCTGATTAAAGTTGCAGCTTACCGACGACTGGGTCTTCGATAATTTAAAAAAGTCATTACCAGCAGACAAAATCGTCGATAATACTGACTTTCTCATAATTCCAACAGTCAAGTACCGACGAGCATGCCCATCGGTAAGGAAAAACAACATTACCAACCGCCAAAGTTGCCAGTAAGACTTACCTCTCCTCATAATACGAACAACTAATTACCAAATGAAATGGTTGCCGTTAAGGGAAAACAACATTATCGATGGACATAGCCTTCGGTAAGACAAAAGAGACGTTGACAGTCTCGTAATTCCAACAACCAGGTTACTGATGGGTAGGTCGTCGATAACCGAATAACATCAATACTGACGGTTAAGCGATCGGTAATTTCGCATGCATAAATTCGCGCAATTAATATTGCGTACAGAACATACATACCAATAGATTTACCGATGGTTTGGCTTTCGATAAAATTACCGACGATCAAAGCCTTCGATAAAGCAGATGATATTAACTGCACTATTTACTAATGGTTTTACCCCTTGGTAACCATGAATTTATTGGCGGCGTTTGGTCGGTGGATAATATTAAAAATTCTTGTAGTGAGTGGTGCTGGTGGGCGGTAAATCTAGGTTGAGGTAAGATAGTGGTTTTAGGAGGAAAATAAGGAGTTTTAAACTTTTAAGCACATTTATTTATTCAGGGAGGTGTTTCTATCCCCTAATGCAGGTGTGGTTTTGCCTCGTTTTGATGGCTTTCACATTGGCTTCGTTCTTGTTGCTGTCTAAGCTATGCAGATGGCGTTTGGAGTGTTAATTTTGGTTCTTTTTTATTTTGGTTGCTGCATTGTTGTTTGGGTCAGGTTGTTGTAATATTAAACCGGGACTCATTGTTGTAGTATTATATTTACATCGGTCCTACCTCCTTTGTTTTTCTTTTTTTTCCCTTCCTATCTTTGGTTATTCTATTATATATGGGTTTGAGTACTTCTTATATTCTTTATTAATATACATCTTTTGTTTATAAAAAAAAAAAAAATATGACCTCTATTAATATATTTGTTTGTATTAAAATGAATATGGTTATTCTTTGTTTCATTCTTGTTTTTCAAACATACCTTGTAAATTATTTAGTTCACATAACATAACGTAAATGCGTAGCCTATGATTTAAGAAAAACACATAATTGTTAGATATTACAAGAATTTTACGTCTCTATGGCTTTAAGAAACTCAGAGACAGACCACACAGCTCCACATGCAAAAAGTTTTGGAGGATTTGTTATAAAGTTAAAAGGGATATAATTTACAATTCGCCATCTCCTAAGTATATTCCAAATCAATAATTGAGGGGCGTGTATATATATATATATATATATATATATATACACACACACACATGCAGGAAGCATTGCAAAAATATAGTGATTAAATGGACATTTGGAAGAGCTTCTATCGAGTTTATTAGACTTATAAAAATAGCCTATGAAAATAAACTTATAAAAACAGTTTATGATCTTTCAAAGTATAAACATTTTTTAGTTTATTTCAATAAATTTATCAGAAAAAATGATGAAAGTAAACTCATTTTAGCTTATTTCAAAAAAGTTTATTGAGCAAACGTTTAATTTAACTGTTTAGATGGTATTTGGGTAAGATTAATTATTATCCAAACAATTATTTTTCAGTAAAAGCTGATATGTTTGGATAAACTGATTAAATTGTAAAATAATTGTTTTTAATAGAGAAAAAAATTCTTTTTAGTGAAGGTAGAAGTTTGAAGCTTATTTAAAAACTTATTATATTATTTTGAAACCAATGACATTCTTCTCATTTCATCCCTGCAAAACTAATTATCAAAGAAATATTACTAAACCATACAAATAACTTTATATACCATTTAATATAATTTATTATATAAAAATGATTTTTTTATACAACTAGAACGAAATAAATTATCTTAAAATTGTTTTTTAACAAATAAATTCAAATATAAAACTGATTCTATTATAATTCATTATAACAATAATCAATCATATATATAATCAATTATTGAAATAATCAATTTTTCATAATTAATTTAAACATGCACTTATTTGGATGCACCTTAAATGAAAAAAAGAAGAACATTCTTCACTAATTCAAGGTGCCCCATCTAATTTGTAAAATGAAGGTTAACCTATTATTTCCGTGCAGCTAGCTTTCATTTTCTAGGGTCATCACCAATTCAAGGTGCTCCAATTAATCTGGAAGTGCTGCACAAACTTCGCTAATCATTCATCAAATAAGCCAGGTGAAAACAAACGCATCACTTGGAATTTAGAATTTCCACGCAATTCATAGCGTGACGGCAGTACAGAAATTAATGGAGAGGAAATTAGTTATTGAATTACTTCTTCCGTTTCATTATATATGTCACGAATTACTTGACTAAATGATACTTCCTCCCAATTTATATATAAACAAAAAAATGTCTAAATTTTTTGGACTCAAATATAAGCAAAAGTCAATCAAATCAACCTTATTTAATGCTAGTGTTTCAAAAATATCCTTTGATTAATTGTTATTTTTTATTTTTCAAAGAGCATTATACACTTTCAAAACACAACTTCCAAGAACACTATGCACTCTCAAGAAATGATAGTTTAGTAACTATAATTTATTTTTTACACAAATCAAGATAATTAAACTAATATAATTAACCTTTTTAATACTTGTGAAATTAGTTTTTTTGCTTATATATAAGTCCGGAGTAGTATAATTTAAGAAAAAGTAATAAATGAAAGAAAGTGAACAGTAATTTTATCAAATTACTAATATTGTTTATATTTTCTTCATTTTTATAAATTTTGTTATCATGAATGATAAACTACATTCAACGAAAAAAAAATAAGTATTCCAAGACTTTGATAATAAAACAAAATGCAGATATTGATCACTTAAATGTTTCACTTTGAAAATTAAAAATTGATGACTTTGATTAATGTATCATATAACAGAACTCTAAAAATATAATTAGGGATAAAATTGATAAAAAAATCTCTAATATTATATTAAAAATAAAAAATAATACATATTTTAAAATAATTTTTTTTTATTATAAATATGACATATATAATAATAATATAAAGTGAGTAATAGTTTCTTGACGGCATGTCCTTAATTTCTCAGCCTTAACAGACCCATATTCAACTACCGAAAACAACACATCTCAAATGTCTCTCAGGTCTAATTTTAGGCTGAAATTCTCCCTTGTCGTTGTTTATAGACAGACACAGATTCGAGTCATCAGCTGCATCATCTATCTCTGACTCTTTTTTTCAATGAAGCCATCAGAAAATAGTATTTAGAAACCGAAGTCCAATGTTTTCACTTCCGGCGTGATTGACTTTTTCATCGAGCCTCACTGTATATATCGAGACAAGACATTTTCTCTCATGGAATTCGTTTACAAACTCATCACAATTATAACTACATTAAATAGAATATATTTTTTACTACACTTTCTTTAATATATTTTTTATTATTGGATGAATTTCGTATCGGATTCATTAAATAGAGAGTGTATAATATGATTTAATGAGTCCCACATGAAATTCACAATAATAAAAAGTGTGTTGAAAAGAAAATGTTATTAACATTTCTCAATTAATTATGGCAAAGATTCAAAATTGTATTTGTATGTTATAAGCATTGGGAAACTTCATAACTGATCAGAAGTAATATATACAGGATCTTATGATACTGCTTAAGAAATCAATACATATAAGTCTTTTGATTGAACTTTCTGAAATCGTAACAAATTAACCAGGTTAAAACGGAGAGGAATTATGGTTCCCAAGTATTAAAAGTTAGGTGGCAAGGCGGCCTGCTCCTTAATGATGCAAGATTTATGTTGTCCGAAATATATCCACCCCTACTTACAGAGAGGCAAATAGAAGTGTGCAGATGTCATTACAATAAATTTGTCATATATTTACGGATATTTTTAGTAATAGATATTAAAACTGTAGGTATAGATATTAGTGTCAGTCAAACCGTAGGTAAAAATAGATGAATCGTAGGTAAAGCTTAATACAATTATAGGTAAATGTATGTGGATGGTAGGTAAAACCTATAGTACAGTCATTTTTCGTTATTATTCATCACTCATAATAGACGGTTGGACCGATTATAGGTGAATGTAAATTCTATATATACCTATAGATTTTAAATACATAGTGATAAATTTTGTTTGTCACTGAAAGGCAAATTTCTTATCGTGTGTGTTAACAAATATGTGGTGTGATCAAGGTTCACCGCCGACAATCCATGATCATGCTCCTGTGCAGTTGGAGCAGGTGCTTTTAAGTGGTTTAATTGGAGTCTCTACTCCCCGAGTAATTTGAATGTAGTTCTTTCCTTTTTTGGGCTTTAGCCCCTTTGTTAATAAAAAAAAAAAAATTATGTACCCCTTCATTGTGACCCACTTTGCTAAGCAACGCATGGAGTGATGGAGCAAAGTAGCAAAACCCCCTTCCTCAATAATACTTTGTTTGTTTTGGCAGATTTGGAAGAGAAAGAAGTGGGAGAGAGAAGTAAGAGTTGCTTTATTTAGTAAAAGAGAAAGGGGAGTGAGGAGAGAAAATTGTGGTGGGAACCCACATAAAAAAAAATCTCTCTCCATTGTTGCCGAGAAAACATGAAAGAGAGAAGGAAAAAATTGAAATAACATATTTATCCTTTGGTTTTAGATTGTGCAAATATATTAGAGACAAATATGTACTTACAAGGAAACTAAATCTTTCTCTTTCTTCTACTTCTTTCAATCCAGATAACATTAAAATCTACTCTTTTCTATTTATTCTCTCTTCTCTACTACTTCTTTCCTCATCCAAATAAAGTGTAAAGAAAGTTGACGAAATGTAGTTATGATAATGGTAACCCCTACCCATAAGCCAACCATGTGCATCATCGAGAGCATACACATGTGCCTAGGTCCTATGATGTTCGCACTCATCTATGATCGATTACCAACTTTGTCGCAACCTTTAGTCCCATAAATGGAGAGACTGTTTCTAGGATTTGAACTCGTGATCTTCACATTAAAAGGCAATAATTAACTTTACCATTGCGTCAAGATTCACCCTCATTAAAAATAAATTATTATTAAATTAAATTTAAATAATTAAAAAACCACCTCAAATTATACCGTTAGTGTATCTAGGAATTTATTTTCCCTCCTTTTGTCTGCACTGTTTGCGCTTAGTGGGACCCTGTTGCCTTAACTTTGTGCCACAGTATTAGAGGCAAAGCCTTCCAACTGTTTTTGCCACTAATTACCACCCTATCGACTATCAATAACCAAGTCAATCTCTTGCTTGGGGCTATGTTTTATTGGAGTATCATCTCCACTCCACATGCACTACTCTATATATCAGTGGGACCTGCTTCACTTTCCTTCACCGCCGGTGCAGCATCTATTGAGGTCTAAAACAAATTTTGTGAAGATATCTTTTTAAAAAATTAATCCAATAATTTTTTCATACAAAATTAATTATTTTGTGTAAAATGAGGAGTTGATCCATAGAACTTATAGTTAATCATAAGTTTTTATTCCAAATAGAACTAACTTATGTTTGTTGATATATCAAAAAGATATTATAAAAAAATATAAATAGACTTTTTTTTTAAATAAAATTATTTTTTTGAGAAACGTATGATTTCACTTACTTTATCGTTGGCTCGGCCCTGTTTTCCTTTCTTAACTCTCAGTTTTTGACACTCACACTGCTACGTGGGAAGAAGTAACCATTGTGGGAGGTGACATGGCCCTTATGTGCCTTCACTACTTTTAAACGCAAGCATGATTGTTATGTGTGAAATCTCCACCCATCAAGTCTTAGAAAAGAGAGTTCAAGTGGGGCAAGCGAAATCCTTTTGCTTTATTGATAGTCGGTGCGTTTGTTAGATGCTCCCTCCCTCGCTCATGATCTTGAAATATCAAACCAAACAACATCCATGTGTATGTTACTCTGACTAGACTTTTGTTGTCCTTTCCCCCCGAATGATTCTCAGTTTCTACTTGCTAAGGCAGCTAGCCACTCTCTCTCTCTCATGACTAGATGAACTACTTTTCATCAACCAGTTTTGCAGATAAGGGCAACTAATTTTCTGTGCACTTTTTAACCTGAGGTAATATTCTATATCCACTTTTTAAGGCTTCTTAGTCACGTACGACGAAAGCTACCTAAGCTCCGCTTCTATAGAGATTCGTGATGTTATTTTTTAATGAGAAAGAGATATCAGTAACATTTATCAACAAAAATATAATATATATAACAAATAAAACATATGTTTTATTCTCGTTAAAAAATAGTACCACATCAACACCTAAGTTTTATCCGTTTGAAAATCAAATGAAATTTACCTATTAAACTGGATTGATTGTAAATTAGCCATGTTTGTGGAGAACAACTTCTGATTTAACTACATTTCAATCACGATTTTATTTGGCAAATCAATCAAACCATAACTTAGAAATCTCATCCATTAAATCTTGAGTTTGAATTTTAATTAAAGGACGTTGTTATGGTATCCTTAAAAAGTAGAGGGTTTTGGTACTCTGTATGCAACCAAAATGCGTCACCTCAATTAATTGAGTCATGCTAATGTCACATGAGACTAAGTTCGCACCATCTGATTAATCCATATAGACAAGGATATGATATCCAAGGGATACCATAGAATATTCCTTAATTAAAACATTGCTGTGAAGACTAACTATACCCTAAATTAATGATATTTGTAATATGTATATATGGATTATGATTATATGTATGTGTGTGTATGTGGATTTATACTAGGGACTAGGGATTTATACTAGGGAAATCTTCCCTTGCACATGTCTCCAACTTCAAGGCTAATATTTTCTTAAAGAAAAAATGTAATGATTTAATTATATTCAAAGTGATGCTCTGTATCAAATTGAATTTTTTGTGTCGTTTTTAATTTTAATTATATTCAAAGTGATGCTTTAATTATTTTCTCGAAGTAGATTTTTGTCTTGGCCCGTAATGACAATTAATAAACGGAGCTTTTTTGTTTTCTGGGGTGATATTATTGAGGGAGGTTAGAGTTGGGAGTTAACGTGTCATGGCTGAGTGGAGTGGATCCTTAAGTGGAGTGTAGATGCTGAGTAAGCCTTTGTTTCCTTGAATAGGACATTTGGTACGCACACTGAGGCAAAATATTCAAAAAAGGAGAAGAAAATAAAAGTCCGGCTACTAAAAATGAAATGAATTGTGGGATGAAAAGAGAAGAAAAAAGAGTCCAACACGAAGAAAGCAGCGTGGTCGGGGCGGCCTTAAAGGCAAGGCAGGAACAGACAAACATCACCAAAGCCCTATCTCAAATTATCATCCCTCTATCTCTACCTCCCACGGAATCAAATGCCCATCATACCAAATCATTGGTGGGGTCTATATGTCTGTGGCACACACACATGACCTCATCCCCCACGTGTCTACCTTCCCATCTATTTCATCTACTATTTTTAATTATATTTATATTATGTATGTAACTATGTGTTAACTAAAAATAAAATTGTTTAGAGGAAATGACATGATAACCACCACTGATTTGTAGGGTTTTATGTCATTCTGTTGTGTGGATGAGATGTGGAATCAGATTGCTTATATTAGTGATTTGATTAATGCCGACACTTTGATGATTAGTATATGTCACATGAATATTGCGATTATAGGCAATCATCCATAAAGTATGTTTGTGTATAAAACCTTTTTTATTTCCCTATAATTTTATTTTCTTCACTGTGCCAAAGTCAAGTTCCATCCGCTTTGGGTGTGTTGGGGTCCCAATTAAAAGAAAACAAAACAACGGTTGTCCATCTGCTTTTCTTTTTGGTATTCAGCCACTCGCTGACAAAAGCTCCGGATAATACTCTTCTAAAGTATTTGGCATATGGCATTTGATCTTCTTACTCCCTCAATCATTAACAAATTGTAATTCATGACGTATTAGACAATTAGTAGTATTATAAACAAATGAAATTTCTTGATTACGTAGCAAACAAAATAAAGTTGGTTTAGACTGTATAGTCTTCCGTTTGAATTTGGGGGAGCGTGAGCATGGAGAGATTGTTTTTTATGTGATGTGAAATTCTTTCGTGACCTATGTGAAAGAACTATATAAATAGGCTTAACATTACATCTTGATCCAAAACTTTAAGGCAACTAGTCAGTGTGTCTTCTCCACTTATATAGAACATGTTTGGCTCGTCACTTCTACGAGCTTATAACGGATGAGAAAGTAAGCGCCTCTGTCACGAGCTTATAGCATTTTTTCCAGATGCTACTTGAAGTAGCGTTTGAACTTATAACTTATAGCGTTTCATTTTTCTTTCCACTTTTATCCTTACTATCTTCATTTAATTCTGCTTTTTTCCTCTTCTATCTCTTTTATGTAAAATCATTAATAAAGATGTCCTTTTATGTCATTTTATATTTTTCAGCTAGTTCAACCGCTAGTTTTACCAAACACTTCCACAAAAAATAAGCTACCTTATCCGCTATCCGCTATCAACTACCTCATCCGCTATCTGTTATAAGTTATCCGTTATCAGCTAACTTATCCGCTAACAACTAATTTTGCCAAACAGGCTCATAGTCTTCAACTTGTCAAATTCTTTCTAATGTGAGATTTTTTCCAATTCATATCTTTACCCATGTTTGGAATTCCCAACAATCTTGACCTCAAGTGTGAGTATTTCAGATAGGAACACTCCCCCACTACAAGAATTCGCGTCATTACCGACGGCCAAAACTAAAAAATCATCAGTAACGACGAATTATTGATGGTCTCGTATCGGTTGGAAATACACTCGTCAGAAATAGTTACTGACGGCCGTTTCGTAAAACCATCGGTAATTACCGATGGACAACGTGGTCAGTAATGTTACGCATTCACTGACGGCTGTAGCCGTCGATAATTACCAACGATTTTTTCTGTCGATAATCTTACCCTTGTATCGGCAGTCCTGTCCGTCGGTAATTTCCGACGGCTATAGTCGTCGGTAACTTGATTTTATTTTATTTTAATATCTATTTAATATAAATATATTTTAGAATTATTATTAATAATTATTTATAAATTTTATAATTATAATAATTAAAATTAAAATTATTAATAATTACCAATATATTTAAAAAACATAATAAAATGAATACAAAAGATGATGGAACACAACATATATATATATATATATATATATATATATAATTTAAATGAAAGTAATACAATCTAATAGTTATCGCGATAACCCTGCAATAGATCGTCGAACTGCTAATCATCATCATCGGTAGGTTGGCTCGGCTGAGGCTGAGGCTAATCGGGTGTGACGCGCTGCATGAACTCCCTCTGTTGTGCCATCATGGCCTTCATGGTCTCTAACATTCGACGCTTACGCTCCTCACTCGCGGCCACGGCCTCTAGCATACGACGCTCTCACTCTTCCGATGCAATCACTGTCTGCCTCTGCTCGACAATCTCGGTGCACTCTTGTGAGTGGCGACTCCTGTCGGTGGACGCTCTGTTGTGCTGGGTATTGATGCTAGAGGCCCCTCATTGGTAGTTGCGGGCAAGTTCTCCTAAACCATAAATGCGACCCTTCTTCTTGCTACAACAACCTCCACCCATGTCTGAAGCTCCAATCGCCCCTCCTCCTTAAGGTTAGCTGCAGTGGACTAAGTAGAGGCCGCCTGAGACCTAGTCCGACTCAATCTCGCCTCATACTCCTCCTGTTATGCATAAACACACATCAAGGTGAGTATAATATTTTAAAACAATACATTTTATAAAAATTAAAATAAAAAATAAAAGGGTTTTACCTGAGTGCGCCTCGAACGCTCGTCGACAAACACGTCAGTAACCTTTCTAACATGGGTGCGATGATGGACCTCGTTCGGCATTATGTCACGGCCATACTCTACAGCCTGTAACATAAGCAGAAATGAATAATAAACAACAATTAATTGATAAGGTACTAACAAAAATTAAAAATCAATGCACTAAAGAGGAAGCTTGTGAATGTACCATCCGAACATGGTGTTGCTGCTGGGTGATCGAACCTCTGACGCCCTATTTTTCTTTGCATGTGCTGACATTTTCTGGAACTCATGTGTAGCCCAATAATCACATAGGACGTCCCAAACTCCCTCTCCTAACCAGTTAGGACGTTCCCCTGACTGACGGGCATCCCTAAGCAAATCGGAGAGGCAGTGAGTGGCTTTTTGGTGAAAATTATGCTCCACCTCTGCCTTATCCTCAGCTTTCCACGCGCCTTTCTCCTGTTTTAGTTGAAAATATAACAATATAACAAAAGTTAGTGAAATAATAAAGTAAACCTTAATTTAGTAATTAAATTAAAATTTGTAACTTACTTTAAAAGCACCAAACATCCGAATCCAATCATCGTCCTCGAGCTGGCCCCAGGTGGCCCAAGGGTACTTCCATTTTAACTTTATAACAAATATGATGGCCTTTGCTGCCACCTTCAACTAAAGGAACCTTAACAATAAAACCATGCATGTCAAACAATCAAATAAATAATATGCTTATAAAATGTAATAAATATAAATTAATTGAGTTTCTTACCCACTACCACTCAGATAAATAATAAGTCGACCATCAGCCATGACCTCTACCACCTCGGCTGGTGAATAGCCTCCACTCATCACCTCGTCCTGCTCAATCTGACGATCATCGTGTGGGAGGTCCCCAACCCTTGAAGTAGAAGCATCATGACGTGCAGACGACGTGTTTGAAACCTTGGGGTGGGCATCATAGTGATCTCCAAGGTGCAGTCCCCAACAACACCTGGGACGGTGCAGGTAGGGGTGATGGTGGCCTCGGTGCAGGGTGGATGATTGATGCAGAAGCTGCTGTCTGTGGGGTCGGTGTAGGTGTAGATGGTGGGCGCATCATAGATGCAAGGGGTCGATGCGGTGCCATGACATGAGGTGGGCGCGATAGCGCAGATGCGGATGGGAAAGATGTCGACGGAAGAGGTATGAATCCATCACCAACATCACGTGTCATGATCCTAGCTTCGGGACGATGACGACTAGTACCGCCAGAGGACTTCCCCTTTCCCCTACCACTAGGGAGTTGTAACATCCCGTTTTTTTAAAGGCTTTAAAAACTTTCTAATACTAATTAAACAGTATTTATGTGTGTGTATTTTATTGGAGGGTTTAGAGGATGAAATAAAATAAACCGAGACCATAGTAAAGCTCTACGCTATCGTAGGTAACTATGGTTAAATTTTGGTCGAAAACTCAGACGGAGCCCGATCTACGTTTTTACACTGATAGTATGATTTTACTGCTCAGACGACCTAATTTTGACTCGTGAACGAAACAATTAGGTTTTAAATAAAATTGCGAACAATATCGGCGATTTTGAAAAATTTCAAAATAAATAAGTTCTCACGCCTTTCTTGGGCTAAATATTAAATCGCATAATTAGCGGAGATAAAAACGGATTTATCGGGACCCGCTAACGGATAAACATGAAGTCACATCACCTAGGAAGGCGTGCCTGTGGCTCACCACTGTCATCATTGCTTTTCTGAAAACATCTAGATATTTATGACAAACGAAAATAGCTGAATGCGAAAAGACCAAAATGCCCTTGATCTTTTTCCTGAAGGACGTTTACGTCCCTAAAATATCTAAACTTTCATGACCTCACCCTCACTCTCTCTCCTTATTTCCGTGCCTCCCTTCTCTCTCTCTCCTCCATTTTCTTCTTCGTCTTCCTTTCTTTATCTTCTTCCTCCATTTTCTCCATTTTTCTTCCTTAACTTTACCTTCATTTTTCTCAAGCTTCTACAAGGATTTTCAAGAAACTTTGTGAAGCAAAGTTGATCACCTCATCCTCCTCTATCATCTAATAGGTATAAACTTCACTCTTGAGCTTTCAATCTTCATTTTTCCCCATTGAAAGTTTATAGTTTCAAGGTTGTTCTTCAAACTTCAAAAATCTCTAGAAAATTGTAGAAAAATCCATTTAATGCCAAACCAATTTCTTTGAGCTAAATTCATTGTCTTCTATCATAATCCAAGATATTGAAACCAAAAGAGATTTCTAGCTCAAATGGGTCAAAAGGGCCGATCCCTATGTGTGTTGAAATTCTAGGTCTTTGATTCCATTTTTGAGTAAAAAGACTTACTCTAGTGTTGTGTATACTTAAGGATCATTCATCCAAGAGTTGGTAGAATTTCGACATCCCTAACCTATTTAATCAAATAGGTACAATACCCTAACCATATGGATTAGGAAAGTTTTTAATTAAACTATATTGATTTTTGATTGTGTTTTGTTGTATAGAATCAGATAGGATTCGAACGTTCGACAACGCACCCGATTGACAGTTGCCGAGCCGCAGCCGGAGTCGCACATGAGCACTAATAAGGTGGGAAGAAAGAACTTTATCGTCGGGAAGGCAAGCTTAGTATGGAATAAATATATATGTGTGTAGGGAACCCTTAAACCCTACTAGAGGTCGAGCCCTGGATAAAGTGCCTGGACCCTAAATGTAGGTACTTTTAGGCTATCACCACTAAGATGATAATTTCAATGATATGATTGACTGAGGTTGATGTGTTGAATTATTTAAATGATTATCTCTTTAGTTATTTTGTTGAACTGCCTGGGTGATGAAGTGTTTTCTGACATTGTGATGATAACTATACTAGAATGATTTTCTGTTGCGATGTTTTATTGTGATTGGTTGGTTGAGTGTTGATGAGGGTATGGTGAGTGTTGATGTTGTTCGAATTGATACCATCGTGGTCCCGACCATGGAGCTATGGCTCGTAGACGCAAGGCGTCGTGATTCTGATGTTGATGTTGATATTGATGTTGATGTGGATGCGGTGCGTCGTGGTCGTGGTCGTGGTCGAGTGCGTAGGCGTGAGGTACCGGTATCAACCTGCGATGGATGTTTGTTGCATATTATATCATTTCATACCACAACATATTTGCCCCAAAAGGGGATGTCCAATTAGGGACGTGATGTTTTTAATCCCGAGGCGGGGTGTCCAATGGGGGACGTGATGTGATGTTATCCCGACGGGGATGTCCAACTGGGGACGTGATGTATCGGCCGACATGCATATAGGGAAATCAGGATAAACATAGGGACTAGTATCCCTCCTGTAGGTTTATCTGAAAGAATGACTTTTGAGATGGTTGTGTTGTATGACTTAAGAGATGGGTGATGTTGCGTTGTATGTTTTCTATGTTTATGATGCATTTATATATATGCTATACTGATGCCCCTCTCCCATATTTGATGATGCATGTTTCTTATCTCATTGCATTTTTTCTCTATGTGTCCTTTTATTTTATGGGAAGACCCCATGGAGGAACTGATTGCTGAGGAACTGGATGGCACTTCGTATGAGCCCGATGCCAGTGGACGAGCCCAGGATCCTAACCTCGAGGGGTTGGGAAGTGATCGTGGTTAGCCAGAGAGCTTTCTCTAGGCCTTTTTACGTATTTTGATTTTAGTCTGTATTGATGCACTCTGTATGTATTATGTTAATGTTGTAGCCCTACTAATGGGGCAAATGATATATGTACGTATTTATTTATATTATAAAAGCTGCGTACTCTGAAACGTTGCGTGCCTTAAAATTGTTTCATTTCTGCGCTTAATTTTCTGCTTCGCTTCGTATTAATAAGGCGCGCTAAAATTATTATACGATTAAGGTTAGTTAATATCTTAAGTTCTCCAATAGGACGGCGGATCGTCTCAGGAGTGGTCGGGGTGGGGATGGATCACGGCCTCCTAAAGACATGCCTATAGAGCAATATAACTTAAATTTAAGTAACATCAACCAAAATCGTCTAAAATGATGACATGTCTATTGAGCAATATAACCAAAATTTATTACATTGAATTAAACTCATGAAATATAACTTAACAAATATAAAAAACAATTAAGTTACATCAATCAAAGGTCATCATAAATGACCTAAATTTTATTCAGAACTTGAGAAATCTCCATTATCTTCATCATCGGATTTTGGAACTTCATTTTCATCTATGGAATCATTTGATTCGTCATCTTCATCCACAAGCTTCTAGTTTGATGACTAGATGATAGTATCCACCTCTTCACCATCGACTTGCGAGTCACTTTAACCATAAAGGATAGGTTCAACTTCACTAATTTCATTGACATTCGACATTTCATCCACTTGATAAGGTAAGTCTTCCTCTACATCAATATCTGCTTCGATGCGACCCCTTGTTTTTGTCTTGATTGCGACACACCTCCCTCTTTTGTCTGTTCGAGTTGCTGGGTAAGAGACATAATACACTTGTCTCACATTATGTGCCATGATGAACATATCAAACTTCTGATACTTTCTATCCATTCGGATGTCCACAATATTATATTTTGAATTCAATTTAATGCCTCTATTTGATGGATCAAACCAATTACAATAACATAGCACTATTCTTTTAGAATAGTCAAAAGTATTGTACATCAGTTCATATATGTGTTGGATCACACCGTAAAAGTCGTCTTCATCTCCTTCTGTAACACCTTTTACGTAAACACCACTGTTTATTTTTTTCCCCCTCCGTCCATGAGTGGGTATGAAATTTGTTCCCATTCACAAAATAAGTGTGCCATTCGTTGACACATCTCAGAGGGCCTTCTGATAAGTTCCTTAGGTGTTGGTTAATGACAGTTGGTGCCTCAAGGTAAACTTATGCATGTAAGATACATTAAAGTTATGTTTTTTATTTTGAGATAGTGGATAACAAAATAGGTAGTACGTACTTAATTGTTGCTTAAACTGAAATAGACAGATGCAAACACTAGAAGGGGGGTTGAATGGTGTTTAACAAATTTATGCGGAATATAGAAACTTTTTCGCAAGCACAGACGGATTGTAATAGACGAGTAAACACAGACAGGTCAATCAGACTGATAACTCGTCTGAAGGTTTTCACAGAAAACACACAATCATGCAAGATAAGAAAAGTTTTGATAAACACAATTATAAACCCCTTTAGTTAGATGATAGTTAAGACAAATAATCAAATTAAAGAGTTAAGGGAAAGAGAGATCACTCAGCAGGTTTTATCCTGGTTCACCCCTTAACAATGAGGCTTCGTCCAGTCCTTGGCAGCACCAAGTTTTCTCACTATAACGGATTTAGGTTACAAGACAGACAAGTATTATTTTCACACCTAGCCTCTTCAGGCTCCAGACGAGTATTGCTTTCACACCTAGCCTCTCCAGGCTCCAGACGAGTATGCTTTTCACACCTAGCCTCTCCAGGCTCCAGACAAGTATTATTTGCACACTTAGCCTCTTCAGGCTCAGACGGGTTTGTTTGAAGTTGTAAAAAGATTACACTTTGTAAATCTTTCACAAGCACTCAGACGAGTGTATTAAAAGTGAAGTTCTGAAAGTCTGCGAATTAACTTCAAATGATTGAAGAATAAATAATAAAAGAATGAAGATATAAATGCACAGAGTAGTTGCTCTTGATTGCTTTGATCGTTCTCTTGTCTGCTGGAATCTTCAAAGTCTTCTTCATTAAATAGGCTTCAAAATTTTAAAGCCGTTGGACACAAAGTCTGAAGTTTTGGCTTCTTGCAGATCTTCAATAAATGCAATAGAGTCGTTCTGATCAGCCATTAAAGCATAGGGAACTTCACTTATTCTCTTTCATCAGAGTGATACAGACTTCTGATATACCTTTGGTCTCAGCAGGTCTGTATACGTCCTTTTTGTTTGCAGAGGGAAGACTTTCCCTTTTGATGTAAGATGCAGTTGTGGTCAGGCAAAGCACTTTGTTGAAGTTCCTTATCAGAGTCGAGACAGCTTTCATCCAATGTATTTTTCAACGTTAGTCACTAGACGGATGAGTAGCTTCATTAGACGGATTGCCTCTTTAACAAAAAGATGACGTCAGTTGCAAAGTCTTTTAGACAGGTGAGTCTTCCTTTGATCAGACGGTTGAAGACTTCATTAGACGAGTGAACTTCTCTTTAGTTCAGACGAGTGAACCTTAGCTAGTTCAAACGAGTGAACTTAGTTCAGATGAGTGAACTTTAGTTAGTTCAGACGTGTGAACTTAAGCTAGTTCAGACGTGTGAACAGTTCATATAGACGCTTAATGTTATAATCTGCACACTAAGTAGACGAGTTAAATTCCACAGACGGGTTCAATTAAATCATTGAATTACTGTTTTAATCTCATCAAAACTAAGGTAAATGCACATCAGACATTTGGAGACTCAACATAAACCATTTTAGAAAATCTGCATCTATACGAGCAGATGCTTCTTGTTCGCTTATGTTTTCAGATAATAAGAATGTGCTAATATAGAAATTGTGTCAATATGTACATTAAATATTAGCAGATAAAAAATTGTGTCAACACTAGTGCAATTAACATGTTTTAAATCGGTTAAAAATATCATTCTAAATCGGTTATGGAACCGATGTAGAAACAGATGATGTAGAATGTAAGACTTTTTAACATCGGTTTTTAACCGATGTTGAAAGTTAAATTTCCACATCGGTTATGAACCAAACCAATTTTGAAAGTGCTCATTCAACAGATTAATAATTATTGAAAAAGAACTTTTAATATCGGTTATAATATAGAACCGATGTTGAAATTTATAATTCAACATCGGTTTTGTCTTATAACCGATTTTGAAAGTTTTACTTTTCACATCGGTTATAACTCAGAACCGATTGAAATTGATAGTTCAACATCGGTTCTCTATTGTAACCGATATTGATAGTCCAATTTTTTTTTTAAATACTCTGTTTTAAACCAATGGCAATCCTTAACCCTGTTTCATATATGTACAACCAGAACAATCCCAGCCAAAATAGAATCCCAACAATAACATAATCTAAATCACTATACTAAGTAAGCCGAACTACTTTATTGATTATGCAAAAGTCAGCTTCTTTTGATTCAACAAACTCAACTAATTATATAATGTAATAAATTCAAACTAATTAATTAAATACATAACAAAGAAACAACAAAGATATATAACAAATTAAACTAATTAAAGAAATAAAATGTCATCCATAAATTAATGTTCAATAGTCATCTCAAGAAATAAATTTGCCCAACGCTCCTTGATATCCTTAATGTCCTCTTCAGAGAATGCTTCCGGATTGTCGAAAATCTGCACATTATAACTAATCAACTATAACTATACATAATTAATCTATAACTATTCACAAATGTTATTAGTTAATTATCTCCTTCCATCGATCTGTAATACTCGTGGAGACAATGTTGAACATTCACTTCATGACATAATATCCGCACTCCCAGCCGCCACGTTGCCTATGGCACTACAAATGAATACACAATTTGAATATATAATGAGTAAAAACATAATAGTAACTATTTTACACTGCAATTGAATCTCGGGTACTAATAAACTACTTACATTAGGGTAAATCCACCTAATAGGCCTGGGCCTACCACCATCCAAAAGACGACTTGCGTTCATAGATCTATTATAATTAAGAAAATATGAATTTAAAGTATGTTATAGATTTCAGAGTAATTAATAAATCAAATGCAATACAAATTAAATTAATTAAAAGCTTACGTTTCAACAATAAGCTTGATTTCTTTCGTCGGCTTCCTTCCCTAATGAACAAAAGAAGACCACAACACTCATACCACGACAGATGATCAATAATTGCCAATGTTTACTGCATTTGGAAACAGTTAGAGACAAGTCACAGATAATTATAAATCACTAGTAAAACTTGTACTTACAGATGGAGGTAAGGTGCTAGGTAGAACTGTTTTTTGCCTTCATCAAGCACACGTCGCATGTACGCGGTAATCTCATCTGACCTAAATGTCTCACCCTGAATTAGTTGAGGGTCAAGGAATCCATAAAGATGGAGGTTACCCCTATAAAAACACAGGTGATGCAGATACCTAAGATATTGAAATAAATATTAATTATAATAGTTAAAAACTTAATTAGTTAACTTCCAAATTAATTAGTTGAAATAAAATATACTTACGTGCACCATAATGAGACAACTGTCATGCAAAACATTTAACTATCAATGCATATCTCCGTAATGTCCCTCTGGGGGATATAGAAAGTGTCGGGCTTGCCATCGTGTTCCAAATTTATAAAAGCGGACTCCTTCCCAAGTTTCACAGCCGCTAATGCGAGACGTTCCAGAGCATCAAGTTCAACATCCTTGTCAATACCCTAAACAGCAAATATAGAACATTAGTAAACACGGTTAGGTTATTTCAATTGTAAATAAAAAAAACTTAACTTATTAAATGATTATATGAATACCTTCGATGAACCAGACGCCACAAGTTTTCTCGGATCCGACCTAGGCCTTTTAGGTCGATGATCTTTTCCATCATCCTAAACAACAGAGGTAAAGCATTAGTAAAAACAAGTAAACGCAATTAAGTTATTTCAATTGTAAATATAGAAAAACATAAGTAATTGAACAATTACATGAATACCTTGGCTGAAACAAAAAACCTCACAAGTCTTCTCGGCCAAGGGATGAAATTACCGGGGGGGTGGGCATAGGGACTAGAGCATCAACATCTCGAACATCTTCAACCACCACCCTCACATGATCATCCTCTAATGTCTGGTGGTGTAAGATATTTCCCAAGTTGTGTACCCTCCCAAATGCCACTAACCGGCGATCATGATGATCATCAACATACAACTCACATTGATCGTCCTCCTTATCAGGCTGATGTGAATGATCACATGAACCCTTAGTGCTCACAGGTACAGACGGTTGGGCACTTGTGTTTTGCTGGAAAAAACCCATAGATGCCAACTACGAGAGAAGATCTTGTTTTATTTCTTATCGAAGTTGCGCCTTGATGACTCAATATCATCCCTCTTCCGATGATGTGAAAATGGTCCGTGGTATTGGGTAATGCCAACACCCCATCCAACACCAAGGACACGGCCTGGGTGGTCCTCCTTCCCAATCGCAACAGCCAAGACATCTTTGCGTCCAGTAGACACAAAGGTTCCTTGTGTGCTTTGTTCGTCCAAGGAATCCTACAACATATAATTGTCACATTAATTTGTGTAAGATGATGGATAAGCATGTTACAATTACAATTAGAATTGAATATATACTTACAATCTTTTCAGCAACAAGACGTGCCTCCTCGGATGTATATTGTCCCGATGGTTCTTGTCGGGCTCTGTTCCATGTATGGTGGCGTGGGGGTGGAGGTGGATCAACAACTTCTGGAGGTGGATAAGCCGTAGGATCAGCTTGGGATGCTTCTTCCAAAAGTTGTTTCTTCTTCTCTTCAATCATCTTCCTCCTCAGCTTTTTATATCCCCCACGAGACAAACGATGGGGGTAGAGATTCTTACTCTGGATCTCTTGCGCCTTTTTCCTTTTCTCCTATTATAAATAACATCAACTAAATTCAGTATATTAATAAAATCAATTTGGTTGGTCAAGTTAAACAATATAACTCAAGTTAACTTGAAAGGCGGGGTCCAATCGGATCTGAACAAATCTATCCCACGTCTCTTGATCAAGGAACGGGTACATCTCAAGTGGAGATTTGTCTGCACGCCCATGTATGTATTTCCCGCTTAGTTGTGTTTTAAATGCTCTCCAACGCTCACCCGCATACGAAATCCATTTTTTCTTCATACGCTCGGTATCTGGCACTTCAAAGGTGAGCTATATTACACAACAAAATGAAGGAATTAGTGTATATGAAAATAATATGGTGAAATAAAATAGATACAACCAAAGAGGGTAAAAGTAAAATACCATGATACTATCCCATATCTGATCCTTCACGTTCGTCGGTATATAGTCCCAATCCTCAATAAGTATACTAGCCTTGCTTTTGACAAGGACGGCCACAAAACTCTTAAACTGATCTTCCATTGGCCCTATAGGTAAGCAATCTCCATCAAACTCAACCCTCATCCTTTGGTTACCACTACGGTTGACAGCCAATTTTTTTAATCGTGTGGCGCGTCTACCTTTTTTACTTGTCAATGGGGTATCCGACCCGCTGCGTGTAGGAGGGATGTCCGAGGGATTTGCCATGTATGCCTGTTTATACAAAAAATAATAAACAATGTCAGTAAAATATCACTTTAAACATAACTTACACTATAACTTAACATATAAATATCAAATTAAATAACAAAAAAAACTTAACTTATAATTATCAAGATAAACATAACTTAACTAATAAATATAACTTTAAACATAACTTACACCATTGTCAAGTAGTAATGTTCTCCCATATCCCTTCATGATGATCATCACGGATGGCATGTACATCGTCCGCTTCATTTTCCTCATTGAAAGTAGGCATCCGTGTTGAGAAAGAAGGAGTATCAGAAATATCAAGAGTTGAATCTTGATTTTCCTCACTACCATTATGCATGTTTTTTCCTTGGAGAACCACTGACCACCTTTTGTTAGAAGGATCATGGATATAAAACACTTGTCTTGCTTGGAAAGCCATGATGAAAGGCTCTTCTGTATGACCTACCTTGCCAAGGTCTACCAATGTAAATCCTAACTCATCGGTTTGTACACCACTGTTACCGTCAACCCACTTACATTTAAAAACAGGTACTCTAAATTTAGTGTAATCGACCTCCCAAATCTCTTCAATGACTCCAAAGTAAGATATGGATGCCATAACGGGGTTTGTGTCTTTTGAACTAGAGAAGTGCATGGACTCGGCTACAACCATAACCCCACTGTTTTGCACGGTACTCTTGTCATCCTGGGACTTTGTATAGAAGGAAAACTTATTGATATCGTATCCATTCCAGCATATGACATCAAAGTTAGGCCCGTGTGCTAACCATTTTAATGTGTCAGAAGCAGTATTATCCTCCGCAATTTGATCTTTAAACCAGTTTAAGAAAGTCTTATTATGCTTGTTCAACAACCATCTTTCGTTCATTCGAGGGTAATTTTGCTTGATAATGGTTTTGTGATCACATAAGTAAGGATTAACCTCATCGGTGTTATTCAATATATACAAATGTGCTTGAAGCACTTCCTCTCGACCCATGCTCTTAACAGTAATACCTCGTGTACCTTTATCATCACATCTTCCCTCATGACGAGACTTAGGAAGCCCTACAGGTTCCGCTTCTGACATGTAGTCTGTACAAAACTCAACAGCTTCTTTTGCAACATACTTTTCAACAATAGATGCTTCAGTATGGTGTGGATTCTTCACATACCCTTTCAAGATCTTCATGTATCGCTCAACTGGGTACATCCACCTTAAATGAACGGGGCCACACAATCTAATCTCCCCCACTAGATGAACAATTAAATGAACCATGCTGTCAAAAAATGAAGGAGGAAAATACATGTCCAATTGACACAAGATAATAGCAGCCTCAGTTTCCAACTCATCCAACTTTTGAAGGTCAATAACTTTGCTACATATAGCATTGAAGAATAAGCACAACCTTGTTATGGCATGTCTCACTTTTTTAGGCAAGATGTCACGAATAGCCACTGGTAGTAGTTGTTGCATCAAGACATGGCAATCATGAGACTTTAAACCAACTAATTTGAGATCTTTCATTGAGACAAGACTCTTAACATTTAAAGAGTAACCCTGTGGCACTTTGACGCCCCGCAGACACTCACAAAAACTTTTTTTCTCTTTTTTCGATAAAGTATGACATGCTGGGGGCAAATAAGTCCGCTTAACCCCTACTGATTGTGGAGCTAACTGCTCTCGTATGCCCATCGCAACTTGATCTAAACGAGCATTCACACCATCCTTTGTCTTGCCTTGAATGTTAAAAAGCGTCCCGACTACACTATCACACACATTTTTCTCCACATGCATCACATCAATACAATATCTTACATCAAGTTTGCACCAGTATGGAAGATCAAAGAAGATCGACCTCTTCTTCCATATGTTTTTCTCAGTAGCCTTCTTATGGGTCTTTCCAAAGATAATATCCATGTCCTTAACCCGTTGATAAACTTGATCTCCGATTAAGGCCGTCGGAGCAATTTCATTCTCCTGGCATCCATTAAAAGCTTTTCTCAATCTACGACACGAGTGATCAGGTGTGAGAAATTTTCGATGCCCAAGGTAAACTGTCTTCCTTCCATGTTGTAGTTGATGGTAGCATGTGTCTTCTTCACATACAGGGCATGCTTTATGCCCCTTAACACTATATTCGGACAAGTTCCCGTATGCTGGAAAGTCATTGATGGTGCAAAATAACATGGGACGCATCTTGAAAGTCTCATTACAATACCCGTCAAACACATCAACGCCTTCCACCCACAGCTTTCTCAAGTCTTCAATCAAGGGACTTAGATAAACATCTAAGTCATTTCCTGGCTGTTTTGGGCCGAAATCATCATAGATAACATAATGTATTTGCGCTTCATACACAACCAAGGAGGTAGGTTATAAATTACCAGGAGAACAGGCCATGAACTATGAATACTACTTAAGGTGCCATACGGATTCATTCCATCGGTAGCAAGTCCAAGCCTAAGGTTTCTTTTCTCATCGGCGAAATCCGGAAATAAACTATCAATTCTCTTCCATTGCAAAGAATCAGCCGGATGGTGAAGCTGTCCATCACATTTTCTCTCATCTGCATGCCACCTAATGTTTTTTGCGTCATTTACATTAGCGAACAATCTCTTGAACTTTGGAATTATTGGAAGATACCATAACACCTTCGCAGGAGGACCCTTTGTGATCACATCACAATTTGAATCACCATCGTTCACTTTGTAGCGTGATACCCCACACCTTGGACACTCGTGCATCTTTTCAAAGTCATTCATGTACAATATGCAATCATTAGGACATGCATGTATTTTCTTATACTCCATACCCATCGGACACAATATCTTCTTTGCCTCATAGTTACGGTTCGGCAATGTGTTACCTTCTGGAAGCATGTCTTTGTACAGCTCAAGCAATTCGGTGAAGCTTTTATCACTCCACCCATTTCTCGCCTTCACAACTACCAATCTTAACACCGCTGACAACCGTGTGAAATTAGAGCACCCAGGATACAAAGGCTTATCTGCATCATTGCACAAAGTATCATACACATTTGCTCGTTGAAATGACTCTTGTCCAATATTGCAGATCATGTTCTCTAGTCGATCGTCCATATCTACGTCATCAACCTCCTCTCTTTGGGACACACTTAGTTTGTCTAACAATTCACCATGCCATATCCATCTTGTATAACTCTTGCATATCCCTTCACAAATAAGATGCTCTCGTATTTTCTCAGCTTCCAGTCGTCTCTCATTCAAACAATTAACACAAGGACAATAAAACCTTCCATTACTATCAGGAACATTTCTTTTAGCAAATTCTACAAACTCTTCCACTCCATTCTCATACTCATAACTTGTGCGTCTAGCATCGATCCAATTACGATCCATAACTACAACAACAACTTCACTTA
The DNA here is from genome assembly GCA_039655645.1 of Ammopiptanthus mongolicus. Taxonomy (NCBI): domain Eukaryota; kingdom Viridiplantae; phylum Streptophyta; class Magnoliopsida; order Fabales; family Fabaceae; genus Ammopiptanthus; species Ammopiptanthus mongolicus. Next base: position 11,195,368 of record CM077343.1, on the reverse strand, counting down.
GTCCAAGATCTTCAACTCCTTCTTATCACAGGGTATGGCCCTATCCCATTCAAGAAGAAACTTCTTCAACACTCAGTGAATAGTTAGTCCTTAACTCTCATGCCCATACTTAACGAAATTTTGGCAGCATTTCCCATCGGTCTCCGACGTACACGACTTGAACGCGATGACATCCACCGTGACAAAGTGTGTACCCGGAGAACAAAAGGAAATGTATCAGACCGAAATTTCTTCAAGTATAACATATGAGAATTAAGGAATAAGTATTAACCAAATGAAGAATAAGTTTTTCCCCAAACTGTCCAACTTGGACAATTCAAGATTCAATACAATGAGTAGTACCTTAATAAAGTACACATATGCTCATTAATATTGAATCTCAAACGGGAAACTAAGGTTTTGCTAATTTATTAACACTAAAAGATAATCCAATAGTCCAATCCCTAAGTTAAAGCAGCAAACAAAACATTAGAATAAAATATCTTACTTGTGCTCAGAGTGAGGAGATAGAGAGTGATGAGTGAGAGGGAGCTCGAGATGGGTTGAGGCTTGCCTTCACCGTAAATCAGAAACACAAAGCAAAGAGAGGGTTTGAAAGAACTGTGAGAGGATTTTTTAACCTAACATTTAAAAACCATTCATGTTAAACTAATATCCTTAACTAATATGCCAAACTAATATACACCAAGTATTTACAAACCAAGCAATACAAAACATTTAGCCAAAAGAATAGAACTAGGAATGAAGTAGTTATATGACGCAATGCATATCTACATTGATAGAACAAAAACAGAAAATATGAAAGCGATGAAGGAGAAGAAGCAGCAACGAGCTAAGAAGTATCAAGATTCTGATTTCAGCCTTAGCTCAAACAAAGTCATGTTCCAAAAAGAATAGCTTGAAAAGGATTATCTACTACCAAATGAAATTCTAACTGAGTTAACATACTTTTGACACTGCAACAATCTGATATGATAAGCAATTCCTAGGCTATAGAACAGATCATCACCATACTATCAATACAAATAATATCAATTCCCAGAGGCTATTGTTCAATGTTAGAATTATATATAATCAAATTGTCTCCATGTGCTTGAAACAATTCTCTTGCGGGTGGGAGGGTATCATATATGCGCAAAAAAGGGTTTAACAGAGACAAAAGTTGGGTTTTAGCAGAGACAAAATAACGGGATTTACAGTGTCTCCCTCCATCCCTAAAAAATTGAGTATTACCGTTATTTTTTAGCAACAAAGTAGAGACAGAAAAGGGAAAATAAGGTTCAGCATTGCATTGGAAATCAAGTTAGCATCTTCAAACCAAGTCACAGGTGACATAAAACAGACAACAAAAATGAGAGTTTAGGGTACCATACCTTATGGGTCCGTCCAGAATGAGAGTTGGATACACGACGGCGGAACGAGAGCAAGGCAGAGAGGAAGGGAGGGAGAGAGCATTGTGTTTTCTGTTCAGAGCGTTGCGTTATGGTTGGTTAATGAAAGAGAAGGGCAGCAACGATGAAAGAGAAGAAGCAGCAACGAGGAAGAGGGCAAACAGTGAGGATGGAAATATGAAAGCACGGTGGCAAAAGAAAAGGGTTTAATAAAGATTTGAAACCGGTTGGTTAATAGAACCGATTTTGAAAGTTTAATAATGAGATCGGTTGTCAATTAATCGATTTTGAAAGTTTACTAATGAGATCGGTTGTGTAATAACCGATGTAAATACTTGGCGGGAATAAATAAATAGTTTTTTATTTAAATTGTTTTCATCGGTTGAACTCTGTAACCGATCTTAAATGTTTTATACATCGGATTCTTGGTAAACCGATGTAAATAATTTTTCACTTATTTTCAAAATTGCCACCGCCTCTTTTTTTAAATTGGTTTTTTTTCAACCGATCTAGAAACCTGTTGTAGAATCCATATTTTGCACTAGTGCAATGTGTACATTAATTATTACATCAATGAAAAATGAAATACGTACGCAACATATGGTTTAACTTCAGTGCAGTTGATCAAGACATGAACATCGGCTGACTTCCACTCAAATCCTTTAACCAATAAATCGTCTCCTTCCCAGAATGTCGACTGGGTAGGCCAAAGACTGATAAGGTTCGTGGGTGTCTTTCCATTTCATTCCTACTATTTTTGGGTGACAACATGAAATTGTTAAAATAATGGGAACAAAAATGGGTTGTCTCACAGTGTTCATTCTACACAACGTAAGGAAATCCTAGATCAGATTGCAAGGCCAGTCTTTACTCCACATCAGCACAATGCATTATTGACCATGCTGCAGAAGAGCAGCACTGCATCCCATAATGCAAACCATGGTGTTGCTAATAAATCAGGTACAATTTGTGCCATTTTGAACTTAGAAAAGTCAAAGTGCTGGATATTAGATATACGAGCCACATATCGTGTGCCACAAGAGGATAAGACCAATTTTCGTGAAACTACCAAATAAGACCCAAGTGTCCATCGATAAGTAGAGACAATTTTCTTTATTGAGAGTTTATACCTCACAAATGTTTTATACATTCCCAGCTTTACCTTCAATGTAGTTTCAATTTCGAGATTAACCATAAACTACCTTACCATATTTTTTAGCTAAGACTCTAAACCATAGGGAATTCTGCTCATTCCTCACCCTTCACCTCCACTTAACTAAGAAAGCCCTATTGAAAGCCCGGAGATTTTTTTATCCCTAGTCCGCTCTCTACTTTTTTTCTTACATATAGTGTTCCAAGCCACCCAATAAATATTTTCATTATCCCCCCACCCCAAATAAAAAATGGCTAAATAGAGACTCAAGAGTAGAAATAATACCTTTAGGTGCCTTAAATAAGGAAGGATAAAAGGTCAGAACTGCAGATAAGACAGATTTGAGGAGCATAATTCGACCACCAAAAGATAAGTGTTTGCTTTTTCACGAGGATAACCTACTCTTCACCTTTTCAATCTAGGGTTGCCAAGTGTTTCTCCTCCTTGGATTCGCACCAATAGGAATACCCAAGTATTTGAAGGGAATTGCAACTATCTTACAATGCAACACTGCCGCTACGTACCTCCTTCAACCATCATTCCTCTACATTCATTCCAATTAATTGATTCTTGTTGAAATTGATCTTTAGCCCTGCCAAATCTCGAAATGTTGCGATAAGGTCTTAATTGTCCAAACACTTTTCATACTATCATCTCCAACAATCAGAGTGTCATCTGTATACTGCAAATGGGATAACTCCATCCCTCTAACACCAACCGAAAAGCCTTTAAAGCACTCCAAATCAGTTGCTTTTTTAAACATGACTGCTTGCCAATAAAAATAATTAGTATTAAGATCAATAGATAATCCAATGAGTAATGATATTTGGACACAAAAATGGTGTCCAACAACATATAAAAAATACTCCTCCCCACTTATTTATTGTTTTCTTCTCTCTCATCATGTATTTCATCACTCCCAAGACACTCATAAGCTCTACAATGTCTATACATGGTGTCCAAATTTTGTGACCAAATATCTTTACTGTAATCTAATTTACAAACATACATACATTAAATTTAATTTCTCAATAAAAATAATGACAACTAAAATATTTAATCAATCTTCTTGATAATAAGATTCTTCGCTAATCTCTTCCAACAAATTACATTCAAACTCTAATACAATATTTTCTAATTCTCAACCTTTGAACAGCTTACTGTCGACAATGATGATATATATTTTTCTACATCATGAGGTATCCCACAGTTCGACTCATTTGAATAGTTTACAAGACTAATCATCGTTGTCTGAGATTTGAATTCATGTTCTCAACCAAATAAAGTTACTTACGGAACAAAACTTATATATATTATATTTTTATTAATGAACTATGACACATGTATTGTTTTATTGGAAAACAACACCATAAATACTTATGAATAAGTTTTGTCCTTACTTTACCGCCCAAAGTCCCCTTTATGGGCAAGATAATATGCTTTTAACTCCAGAGTCATATACCCCAGTGCCAAGAAGTTTGCCAAACCATCCTGACCAACAACGTATGATCGTATGAAATTTGATTTGAACCTATTTATATTGAAGAAAAATGCTAGCAAGTAGGGGGAAAATGAAGAGTTTATTTTGATACATTATTAATGTAAAGTTTTTTACATTGTCCAATCACAAATTATGATATGTACGACTTTTAAGATAGTTATAATAAAATCTAAACATTTTTAATGATGTGTCAATTTATGATTGAGTGTCAGTGTAAAAATTTGTAAAAAATCTTTACATTGATAATATATTTCAATTAAATTCAAAAAAGAAAGTATTAGCTGTTTAATAACATGAATGAATAACAAAAACAAGCAATTCATTAATAGGTAGAAACTGGTATTAACGCCGTTATTTTCCTGCTGATTAGCTTAGGTTCATCATCAATTATGAGTGACCTAACTTCTTCTACCCATCGCCGACAACGCATATTATTGGAAGTGCTATATAGTACTAATACAGAGAAGTAGGTCCGGAACACTCGACATCAACTTTCTAGTTAAGCAAAGATCCGGATTCTTGTTGATGAATCATATTCTGGCGCCATTATAACTCTTTGAAACTCCAATTGTGTGTCCTGTACCTACTTTTTTCTTTTCTTCTCCTTTTTTTTTTTACATTGGAAACAAACAAATAGTGCACATCCCTTTCTAATCTCCACATTCATAATAAGTAAAAGAAAACCGTCCAACCATTCCTGACATTACTCGTTCATTAAAAAGTATGCAAGATTGGTAAGCAACTTGACATGGTACCCATCTCTAACTAGTTCAGCCAAGCATGGAGTGGGAGACAGTTCATGTGGGTCTGTTTTAATTATAGAAAACACACACACACATATATATATACCTATTCCAATCATGCTCTTCATTTCATTTCTTTTCTTTTTTCTCTTCGGTTATCTTTTTTTTTCCGGAAATAACATATGAAGCAATCTTTAGATGAGTGCTAAATCATATGAATGGACGTTCATCATCAATATATACGTGTATGTTTCTTTATGGTTTAATTACACTCCGTTGATTCCTGATTTTTTTAGGACTGGAATTAATTAAATAAGCCCTTAAACTTCAAAAGTTTGTAAATGAGTTCCTGTATTTACAAAAAAATTATAATTGAGTTTCTCGTACACATTTCCGTTAGGGTTTCTAAAAAGTATATATAAGAATCTATTTGAATTTTTCCATAAAGTTTAGGGATTCTCAAATGCATGAGTGGAGGTCACTTAATTAACGAACTCTAACAGAAACTTAAGGAACCTCTACATTTATGTATATAAGAGACTTAATTACAAATTTTTATAAATTTGGACCCAACTTCAAGCTTTTAAAATTTAGAGACCTATTTGAATTTTTCTAAAAAGTTTAGAGACCAAAAGAGTAATTAAACTTTTATTTATTTATCTTCTTTTAGGCGACGTGGGAATTAAGAGGAGTAAAATTCGAGAAAATGAATAAATGTAGGGGCAAAAAAAAGAAGAAACAAATGCTGCTTGGAACATAAGTATCGCAGGAGTAAAGGGGGCCAATTATTGGGACAATATAAAGTGAAGCTATTACATACGCAAGGAAGCATATATAGGACAAGAAAGTGTGGTAATAATAATAATGTATAGTTATATTTGGTACGTAAGCCTGCGTGGGTGGCGAAGGCAAGAGAATCACTCACCCTCTTGATGTGTTTTGCACTGCCATGTGAAGTGTTAGGACTCTATAGAGCTAGCTAGCATCTGAGAGAGAAAGGTTATCCAAGTTTGTCTGTTATTATTATAATAATGGAGGTAACAGTATAGTGGGGTTCAAATGGTCAACCTATGCGCAAGAGATCATATATAGAAGGAACTTTCATAATTTCCAATAGGACCCATATTCGTTTCTCTACTCATTCCACCCTTTGATTAATCATAATCATACCCACCCACCCAACCACCCAACGCCCCCACAAAAGTCTCATTCATTCTCTTAATCCCTATAGCTCCCTCTCTCCTTCTCAACACCCCTTCACCTCCCCTAAGACTTTATAAACCATATACCATCATCTAAACATCTAAAATTCTCAATCTTCCCTCACCTTAGCTTCTCTTCCTTAAAGAGCAGAGAAAGAATTACAAGTCCCTCTCCCCCATCACTCTTAAATGGGTCTTGATCATGATGCTAGTATCTCAGGTCTTCAGCTTGTTCTAGGGTTAGCTTTGAGTACTGGTACCCAAAAAGAAACCATCACTCCATTACCACAATCCAACAAGGTTGATGATCATTTTACTCTTAGGGCAACACCAAAGAAACCCTACTCCTCCAGTTTCATCACGGCATGTGCAACAAGTAACTCTGAGGCTGAGCCATCTTTAACTTTGGGCCTATCTGGTGAGAGTTACCTCAATCAGGTGGTCCAAGTGCCCAAAAATAAGATGGATATTGGGTACAAAGTTTATTGTGAGGACCCCCTTGATCACTTGTCCACACAGACTTCACCTCTCAGTGCTGTTTCCTCTTTCTGCAGTGGAAGGGTCAAGAGGGAGAGGGAGCTTAGCAGTGAAGAGGTGGAGGCAGCAGAGATAGATCAGAGGGTTTCTTCAAGAGTTAGCGATGAAGATGAAGAGGGCATGAATGGTAGGAAGAAGCTTAGGCTTAACAAAGAACAATCTGCTCTACTAGAGGAGAGCTTCAAACAACATAGCACTCTCAATCCTGTAATGATAATCAATCTCTATTCTCATATTAGTGTGTTTTTATATTGGATTTTTTTATGTTCAAAATAGTTTAAATAAAAATGTTAGTGATAGAACTCTTATAAAATAAGCAACCCCAGAATAATCAAACTTTCAAACTTACTTTTATTCATTCTTCTTTTAATAACACTAAGTATGATATTAATATTGTAGCCTTGGATTGTATTTACAGAAACAGAAGCAAGCTTTAGCAAAGCAGTTAAATCTACGGCCTCGACAAGTTGAGGTGTGGTTCCAGAATCGGAGAGCCAGGTATTTAATTGATTGATTAAATTTAAACTAAGTACCTTTAATAACGAAAAATTACTCTCAGAGGTTCCAAGAACATATTCATCCTTGGATATATGTATAAGGCCCACATAACTGATAAAAGTCACGGGCATTCAATGGTGAATATGCTAATTATAATGGAGAAAGTCCTCAAGGAGCACACGATAATTTCTCTAAATAACCAAAGAGTAAGGAAATATTAATTCTTCAGGTTAATTAAGTGGATCCAGATGCAGTTCGGTCAATAAATGACACATTCACATATTAAAACATTGTCGGATCAATTCTAAAATTTCTCAAATATTTTCAGTGATTAATCTAACTCTATATGAATGCATTAATACTTCATTTATTGACAGCAGATAGTCCGTTTTCTAATTAAGGGGACCATCCAATAGTTAAAAAAAAGTTATAGCTGGGTGTACATATATGTATTTATAAGTGTATGTGACATGCTAAGATTTTTAATTTGGATCCAAAATCGTAATTGGGACCGCAATGTTTTAGTTTTGGTAATTTCCGAAATCGCATTGCGATAACCGTATCGATCGCATTTTCTCCCAATTGTATATAAAAATAAAAATTGCAACCCCGATCATAATTTAAAATATTGGTGGTACGGTATAGTTTCAACTTTCAGAATATCTATGGCTACATATTTACGGGTTTGAATTAACAGATATGATACGTATGATGGTGAATGATGATTGATGATTAAGATATTTGGTTTATGTGTTGCAGAACAAAGCTGAAGCAGACCGAGGTGGACTGCGAGTTCCTAAAGAAATGTTGTGAAACGTTGACAGACGAGAATAGGAGGCTACAGAAGGAACTGCAAGAGCTGAAGGCACTGAAACTAGCACAACCTTTGTACATGCCTATGCCTGCCGCCACCCTCACCATGTGCCCTTCTTGTGACAGGCTCGGTGGAGTCAGCGGTGGCTCTTCCAGTAAGACCCCATTCTCCATGGCTCCCAAGCCTCACTTCTACAACCCCTTCACCAATCCTTCAGCAGCATGTTGATTACGTACTATTAGGTTTTTTCTTTTCTTTTCAGAGAAAAAAAAAAAACACGAGTATTCCCACACAACCATTGTATTTTTTGTGGTTGAGGGGTATACGTGTATGAAGCATAGCTAGTGAAAGGGGTATGGGTGTAATTAATTACTAAATACGGTAGAAAATAGTGACTTTCTGATCAAAATAACTTTTTTCTTTTACTGTATGTTTAAAAATCGTTATGGAAGACGTCCATCTATGAAGGAATTACTATTATTTTATTGTTCATTTTATTTTGATGCTCTATTGTTCATTTTTTAAAACTCCCATCGTATCGTACGTGTATCTATCTATCTATCTATATATATATATATATATATATATATATATATATATATATATATCTGAAACATATAGTAAAAGGTGTGTGGCGGCTTACATTCTCACGTATTGTGTCTCCAATTCCAAGTGTGTGAATTATAACGTTGCCTTTTGTATAATTCTGTAACAAAGATGAATTTGTTCGCAGTTGATCTACGCCGTTGTCTACTAAATAAAAAATGATATCTCAAAAGTTTAAGCTATCTTCAAAATTAATTAATAATATTATTTTTTTAAAAAAAACCTCCTTTTCATTTGTATGTTGAGTTTAATAATGACAAGACTTAGCTACAATTCCATAGGTATATTAAGTGTTATTTTTCGATAGGAATAGGACATGTGTAATAATTCATCAACAAAAACATAATATGTATAACAATTATTACAAATGTCTTATTTTCATTGGAAAATAACACCTAATATATCTATGGAATTGTACTTAAGTTTTTTCCTTTAATAATATTGTACCATTATTGATGGAAGCAGAAAAATTAATAGTATATATACTAGGCAGCCAGAAGGATAAAAAAAAAAAGGGGAAAAAAAATTTGTACACTTTGCCTATATAGATTAATAATAAATTAAGGGTCTTCCTAACTTAAAACACTGATTTCCCTGAAAAAAAAAAAACAACTTAAAACACTGATTAAGGAATCCCAAAATTAAAGTAAGATTTTATGGAAAAACTAAATATAGTACTTTTCAAAAATAATAAACACATCACTTCTGCATACAAACATACTTTTCTTGATTTTTTTTAATCAGAACATTGGTTAGCATTCTTGATATAAGTTAATTACTAATTAATAATGTCTATTGGTTAATTAATAGCAAACAACTTATTTGTTTAATTTAAAAAATAAATTATTAATCAATTGAATAATTAATGTAGGTTGATAATTAATGAATGATTCATCCTTAACCAATTTAAGTGAGATGTAGAATTTACCATGTAGAATAAACATTTTTTTTTATAACCATGATATAGGTATAAAGTATCTACCATCATTAGCAGTAATTAATTAATTTTTGTCAGAAAATCTGTTGGGCACACAAGGTATGGATTTTACTCTCAGTCAGGTTTTCTCCATGCATAAAAGTCAGGATTCGAACCTCTGATCACTTACTTAAGATGTTTGAGTCCTTTACCATTGGAACGAGTTACATGTTAGTAAACATTTTCAGAAACACAATCATTACAATAATGTAAATGTAAATTGCCTCATCCTAATATTTTAATGGCCATGAGGGAGGTCGGTAGGGGGAATGGCATATTGTCAAAAGTGAGAACAAAAAAATAATTAAGAAAAGTCTATGTATTTCAGTTGGATTGGAGGTTATTATTAAGTTAGAGAAAGGTTCAAAGTGCGGAAAGGGAAGTTAGCTCACGTGTTTCTGTCTGCAAATCAGTTGCTCAAAGAAAGACTGAATGAGAGAGAGAGAGATGAGAAGTAGGGATTTTGAAATCTAAGACAATCCCAAAATTAAATCAAAACATGAATAAATTTGTTTTTTTTTTTTTAGTTTGATCTTTTTAAAATCATCTGAATTCCTCAGTATTTTATTTTGATTTTTAAAACCAATTCAATAAAATTCAAAAATAATCATTTGGAATTGAATTTATATTTTTTCCAATGCACTAAGGATATTCCTCCGCCAATAGCAGAAGACTACTCCAAAATAAATGTAATAACACATATCTCTTAATTTATATGACCAAGTGCTTTTTATACTTGTGAAATAAGTTATTTTTATTTTATTTCTTATATTTTAATAGACTAGATTGCTTTTAACTTATTACAAAAAAATCTATGTTAAATTTATTTTTTAGTAAATCAATTAAAATAATCCAATATTCATTTTTTTATATAATCAATTTACTTCAATCTAAATTGATGTAAATAATATTATTTGAATTAGGTGATTTTTTTATTCAAAACTGAAATTGTAGATACCTCCATTGAGTAGAGGTGGAGATAGACTAGAGAAGGAGAATGAGAAAAATAATGTTTCTTCTTAGAGGTGTTCATATCCAAACCGATCCAAAAAAATCACAAATCGATGAAAAAAAATCAAAAATCGAACAAAACCGATTTTTATTGGATTTTCGTGGATCTTGTTTTGTGAAAACCGATCGGATCGGATTTAGGATTCTTTTTCTAAACCAAACCACGCGCATGTATTAGTATAATCTATGTTTTATAATTTTGATTCTTTAATGTAATATAAATATATAATGATGTGCCGGTAAAAATCAAATCAATCAATCCAATCCAAACCGCATTTACTCGGATCAGATCGGATTTTTTTAAGGAGGCAATCCAAATCGAACAGAATTACATGTTGTTTTAATCTTTGAATTAGATAACTTTTTACCTCAAAACCGATCCAAACCGATCCACGAACACTCCTATTTTTTAAAAATCAGTTATGCACAATTTGATCATATTTCGGATATGTCAAAAATAGTATATATATATATATATATATATATATATATATATATATATATATAATAAGATAAAATTAATAATAATGAAATAATAAAAAATATATGTTAAGTTGCATCAGCATTATTGATAGTTGAATAAGGTGAATAGGCTTGTGTAAAAAATAAAAAGTAATGGATGGTTCACAACGAAAAAGCAAGGTTGAGAAAGATAGAGAGGAGGATAGATTTGATTATCTGCCCAAATGTACTGATGTCTCGTGAGATGCTTTGCCTTTAAGGGGACTGGTGGGTCACACCCCCACGTGATGACCCAATGGGTCTCTCTCAAAATCTCAACATGGGATTTTCTTTGAAGGTCAGCCCCTCTTTCTTTCCTTTCTTCCCTTCATTTTTGCGTAATGATAATGTTTTCTGTTTTTTACATTTTAAATCTAATGTTTGTGTAGAAATTATGTTCAATGTAAATGTGAATTAATAGTTAGATATTATCATATATCATATCAAAAATTAAAATAAATATACCGTATAGAACTATATATATATATAAAATTTCATTTGAGTATATTTTCTATTTTTGGATATTTAATAATGGGCAGAATAAATTGAAATGCAATAAAGTTAATGTATCAATATTAGTATATTTAATGATGGTATGAAGTTGAATATAGAATGAAAATAGATTTATTCAATCTCATTACATCCGAGGGAAGAATAGTTGAATGGACTACCAACTGGTGTTAGGAGAGTTGGTAACGTGACTCTCCCCCAAAGAAAATGATGTAAGTTCGATTTATGGAATCGTCCAGTTGGAAGGCAGCCCAACCTCTTGTGTAAAAAATCGGATGTCCGTCGCTATCAAACCGAAGATTAGTTTTATAGCCGATCCAAATAGCCGAAGCTGTGGGAACATCCCGATGGATCTACTGGAGTGTCAAAGATCCTAATTACGATAGGTTCTGAACCAAAAAAAAAATAGTTGAATAGATTGGAATGGAATCCATTCTTATTAAATTCGATTCCATTCTATTTTTTAAAATAATTCAAATTATGGCTTACCAAAAAACTAATTCAAATAGGGAAACATAATATTATTCTAGTTCATTTCCTTCCATTTCATTTTTTTTATCATTTTTTTGGTGAGTAACTTTTTTAACAACTCAAATATAGTTTTAAATTAAATAATTTTTTTGTATACCAAAAAAAATTAAATAACTTTTTGCTTAAATTGCCCCAAACCAGAATTCAAAAAGCCCTCAAAATCCACCTCACACGTCACCTGAGGTTCCCACCTGCTCAAATATGAACGGTCAATTAAAGATCTCGTGTCTATAGCTAATAGCTAATTATCCATACTTTTTTTATTATAAATAAAAGTATATTAATGAAGAGTATAAGGGATATTCTAATTCATATACAGAAAAAAAATATTATTAATTACTCATTAAATTCTATTATTTAAACATCAAAATTTTGATACTATATCTGATATTATAGTATTTATTTCTATTTCTCATTTATTTTTTATCTTTTTTTTATATCACGCTATCATGATTGGAATTGGACACTAGAACACTTGAAAAATGAGACAAGACCATAGCATCCTTATTCCTTAACATCTTAATATATTATAGTGAATATTATAGTGAATATATTATATTACAGTAAAAGAAATTAACTAATATTATTGAATTCATCTCACACATCATTCATAATAGGGTGGACCAACAATAAACATGATAGGGACTTTCCCTGAAAAGAGGACCACCTTCCTAGAAACCGCTAATCTGCCTCCTCATCATCACTTTCGTACACCATTTTTAACCCATCACCGTCAACGTCCACCTTGTACTCCAAGTCTCCAACTCCACACATATCAATTTTATTAAATTATGCTGATTGTGTCACCAAAGAGTGTGAAAGCTATGTAAAGAAAATATAAATTAAATTTCAAGTTGAGTAATTTTGCTCGTAGTTGTAAAACAGATTTAGAATTGAATTAGCCAGAAGTCAATTTACTTATTTGAGGGTCAATCCGACAAAGATTTTTTTATATAAAAAAGCAGAAAATAATTAACAAAAATATGTTATTTATTTTTATATACATAAAGTATATTGATATGAATACCAAAAGTACTATGATTCATGTATAAGAAACAACAAAAAAGTTAGACCGTATGTAACGAAAATACATCAATTTTTTATATATTTACCCGATTCACTATATTATAACAAAATTTTATTGGGGAAAATAAACAATGATGTTAGGTTTCAACTGGCCAATAATTTGCTGAACCTCCCTGTTGGTGGACACATGTGAATGTGATCAAGTCAACAATACTAACCCGTTTATGCGGGCTAACCCTAGCGTGATAAAGGGGCAATTTTATCTCATTCAAAACGAAAAGAAAAGTGAAAATGAAACATGCATATAGCACACTAAGCATGGCTCATGTTAAGTCCATATTTCAAAAGTTTCAAGAGTTAGAAAAAGGGATGCATGGTTCATGTGCGTTGGTGCAGAATCAAAGCATCTGTGTGAAAGTCTTGGATGTACAGTTCTCATTTTGAGATCATGGGATGATTTTCTGTGCATTTTGTACGGTAAATACGTATGCAGAAAACGCAGTGAGATATGTCCTTGGTTGGTTGCCTTGTCCGCTTGTATACGGTATTTATTTCAATAAGGATTAAGTATGTTTTTTATCACTATAAAATTGATAAAATTTGATTTTGATCCTTATAAAATTTTTATTCGTTTTTAGTCCCTAAAAATATAAAAATTGTGTATTTTTAGTCCCTGACGAGGGATTAAAAACATACTACTTTTATTAAATATAAGGACTAAAAACGAATAAAAAATTTATAGGAACCAAAATCAAATTTCACAAATTTTGTAGGGATTAAAAACATACTTCACCCTTTCAACAATTATTTGATGGATAAAAATGCATATTTATTATAAGAGTTTATTTTTAATATATTATTAGTAAACAAAATTTTAGATGTGTCAACCAATCACAAATTATCATATATATATATATAAATATATATAACTTTTAAATTAATTATGATAAAAGTTAAATATTTTTAATAATATAACAATTTATAATTAATTAATAATAATAAATATTTATACGAATAATACAAACCAATTAAATTCTTATTATAATTTTTATTATTTCGTAGTTGTTGATGGAAAGTAATCTGAATGTGGAAAAATTTTGAGAATAACCCAAAAAAAAAATAATTACCCAAATACCTCCTTTCCTCCATTATATACACAAATACCTTTTTTTTTTCCTCTCACTTTCCCCTCCCTCTACTCCCGACTTCCCAACATAATTTTTTTTTTATTTTATTTTTTCATGTATAGAAGTCTGGTTTAGGACCCGACTTCTCAATGGGAATTTTTTTTTTTAAAAATTTTGTAGTTAGGAAGTCAAGTTTAGAGAACCTCTAAACCCGACTTCCCTTGGGTTTTTTTTTTCGAATTTTTTAAAAAAATAATGATTTTTTTGGTTTTTTTATTAATTTTTTTTGGATTTTTATTTAAATTTAATGGGTTTTAGGATTTAAAAATGTGTGATTAATTTTTTAATTAGCTAATTGTGTTAGATGTTAATTATATGATATCATTACTTAGGGTTAGGGTTCAATGGATAATATTATGCAACCCTATATGATTAATATAATCAATAATATTATTAAAGTACATTAATTATAATTAATTACGAAAAAGCTAAAAAAAATTATGATATCAATACTTATGGAAAAAAGGGCGATAATGACAAGTACACAAAATTAATCTCCTAAATGGTGTCCAGTCCCACATCGTGAAGGTCGTCGGTTACAGCATAGACAACGTCGATTTAGCCGTTCCTCATCAGCTGCAGCGGGTTGCTGCATAGCCTCATTCAGATTAAGATTTGCGGGAGGCGTTGAATAACTATCGGTCGTCTGGTTTGGGAATGATGGAACGCCAAACGGGTACATACTTTGCATATATGCAGCAGCCGACTGTGGCGTTCCGAATTATATCACTACAAAAAAGCAATGTTTTAGCCACCGAAAAATCGGTTCCTAAATGAAAAGAATCGGTCCCTAAATTGATTCGCGACCGATTTTGGGACCGATAAGTGAGCGTCCCTAAAACAGTGGTCACAAATGGTTTAGGGACCGATTTCTAGATCAGTCGCGGATTTAGAGACTGAATTTGCGGTCTCTAAATGCAGTCCCTAAATGTGGTCACAAAGGCATATTTCGGGACCATATTTCGGGACCGAAATATTTAAACTTAGAGACCGAATATGCGGTGGCTAAATATTTCAACGGCTAGTTTTAGCTACCGCTAATTCGGTGGCTAATTCGGTCTCTAATATAAATATTTTAAAAAAAGTAAAATTAAATATATTTTTTAAAAATAAATTATATTTTTTATGTAAAAGATTAAAAAAACTAAAATAAAATAAATTACAGAATAATCACTAAGCCCAATAATAAAATAGAAGAGGTCCAAAATTATATATATAATCCAAAAGTTTAATATATCATTTGATCCATCAAAATATAACTATTAAATAAAGGTATCTCTCAATCACGAGGGGGTGAGAGTAATGGACTCAAATCATCATCGGCGTCCTCATCATCAACATCCTCATGATCAACCGCATCATCGTGCACGGGGCCTGAACCTGAACCCGAACCACTCGCCCGCATCATCTGGTAAAACTCATCAATCCTAGAACTCTGATGGGTTAACTTAGTCCTAATCGTTAGGATCTCTTGGTCTTTCGCAGCTAGCTCCCGATTCAGGTTGAGGATGACCTCTCGACAGTCCACGGTAGGGCAGGGTTCAGACTGAGTACATGGCGTTGATGAGGCCACAAAGTCATCCAAGTCTGCGCCAAACAAATTGCTCAAAAAATCTCCTTCGCTGGATGCGACAGAGTGCCGACCTTGGTCAAAGTGTGGGGAAGCCTCTTGTTGTGTAAGGGTATAAGCAAATGAATGTCTAGGCGGTTGAGGGGCCTCTTGTTGTGCAGGGGTGTAAGCAAATGAATGCCGAGGCGGTTGAGGGTCATCATTTTCCATGGCAATTGGGGGACTGGGTTGGCGACGTGCATTACGCCGGGCACGCTCTTGGGTGATCATACCGGGTCCAACATCCGGATGGTGTTGAACATCACCTCGTGGGTCTTGCAATTGTTGTGGAACAAACAGGTATGGTCTTGAGTTTTGTCTAAACCAGGTAATATATTGCTCTGTGTGAGACACATGACCAGGTATCGGGTTCCCCTCAATGACGCGATCTCGACGTTCCTTCCAAAACTGGATCCAGTATGCATGTTTTTCCTTCCAGTTTTCAACGTGATTGCCTCAAATGTCTGAGTAGTGTAGTTCATCCATATATTCAGGTGCACCCGGTATTTCCTGCCAAAGGCCAAACTATAGCTTCACCCTGTCTGTTTGATGCCATTCTACAGTCTGGAAACATATCAAAGCGGTATAGGATGTCCACAATCTGGATTCTTGGTATGCTTCATGTGAAAGGTAGTGTTGAAGCTCTTTGTATGGCAACCACTTAAACTGGTTATTTTCCATGTGATCGATCCTCGATCTGTACCCCGTAGTGTCGCCCCGCGGAGTTCCGATGTACTGCAATCTCCCGCCACTCCATCTAGTAAAATCATTGTAAGGTCAGTATAATAAGCATATATGTAAGGTTTTTTAGTGACTATGAAGATTCTATACATACCGCCGTGCTAGTGGAAACGATGGTTCGCGGTTGCATCGTGGTGCAAGGAATGACATACGGTACTATACCCAAGATTGTAGCAACAATATGCATTCACCCATACAGGAATAAGCTGGTGTAGATGCACGATACATTTCCCTATACAGATTTGCCAAACAGGCTGAACCCCAGCTGTAGCGTCCATCACGCTGGAGATCTTCCAACAATGGAAGATACATCAGGTGAACTCTGTTACCAGATTTGTCAGGCATCAAGAGCCCCCCCCCCCCGATTAAGCGTAACATGTATGCTCTACAATAGCCTTGTAGTTGTTCTTCCGTTGCATCAGCAGGGGGAGTGACAAACATCTCTTGCAACCACTTGAGTTTTATGGATTGTCCTTTCATTTGATTAGATGGAGGAACCTCACCCAAAAGTCGGTGGCATTCCTCTTGCCAGCCAAGCTAGCTAGGTCCAGTAACGGGCAGTCCGTTCACACGCAACCCTAGCTGAAGAGCAACATCTTCCAATGTTATTGTGCATGCTCTGATGGGAAGATGAAACGTGTGCGTTTCTGGCCTCCACCTTTCTACCATTGCAAGCACCAATGATTTGTCAATCTTAACATGTTCCACTGTTGCAACGATAGAAAACCCAGCTTGCTCCATGTATGGTATAATTAACGAACTTGGAGCTTCTTGTTCCAAGTAGGTGGCAATCAATCATATCCTGCAACCAAAATCAAAGTTGTAAGTATAGAATGATTAAGGTTGAGTTAATGACCCTATCATCTACAATCACTTACCACTTCACCTACTTGTGATGACCTGTGAACGTGTTGGAGTTTTAGCAGAGCTACTGAAGCGTGTATGTTGTTAAGGATGAGAGGGATAACTTGTGGTATAAAGTCCTTCAGATGGTGAATAGTGCTGAGTGAGGCTTAGTGAAGTTCTATTTATAGACATAAATAGATGAGCGGCTGAGATTGTACCAACGGAATCAACAACCGAGATCGAAACACTATGCATGGGTCAGAGAAGCATTATTATTTTTGTCCGTTGCGACAGGTAAAAGGAGTGGCTGAGATTGCACTGACGGAATCAACGGCCGAGATCGAAACACTGTGCATGGGTCAGAGAGGCATTATTCTTTTTGTCTGTTGCGATAGGTAAAAGGAACGGCTGAGATTGCACCGACGGAATCAACGGCCGAGATCGAAACACTGTCCTTTAGGGTTAAGTTATGGTTAAGAAAATCAATCATAATTTAGGAGTAATTGAAATAGAATATTATTATTGCTATGTTCACTGACAAAAACACAAGGTTAGGATAACACCTGGTTGTATGGAAAATACAAGGGGACCCTTTTGATGGCAATTGCTCAAGATGGGAACAACCACATATTTCCTAAAGCCTTCGCCATAGTCGAGGGTGAGACGGCGGACGCCTGGTATTTCTTTCTCTGAAACTTGAGAGGGCACATCATACCCCAACCTCACATTTGCTTGATTTCGGATAGGCACAAATCAATAAAAAAGTGTCTATCAGCGAGTAAACAGTGGATGGTCGCATATGTATTGCATTCGGCACGTAGCCCAAAATTTCATGAGGCAATTCAAGAATGAGGATATGCAAAAGCAAGTTGTTAATATGTGTTGGTAGTGCATTCATTTATATTATAATTAATTTTTGTTTCTTTTCTCTTCATATCAATTTGGAACTTTGTTTATTCTGACTCTTCAGGATACGCCATGTCATATCTGACGTACAATTATTACTACAATGCTGCCAAAGAAGAAAACGCAAAGGCCGTGAGGTGGCTAGACAATATCTCGAAGGAAAAATGGACTCAAGCATTGGATGACGGGAAGCGTTGGGGACACATGACAACCAATCTTGCTGAGTCCATTAACGGCGTACTCAAGGGGACGCGAAATCTACCAATCACCGCGATAGTCCAAACGACCTATTATAGGTTGGTTAGCTACTTCGTCATGAAGGGAGAGCAACTGCAGGCAATGATCAGATCCGGCCGTGTTTATACCGAGATTCTCACTAAGGCCATTAATAAAGAACGAACAGCATCCAACTTTCACGAAGTCATTACTTTTCATCAGGACCACAAAGTTTTCTCGGTCCAAGAAATAGAACGACCACACGAAGGCCGACCTGCGGGGAGATTTAGGGTGAAACTACTTGAAAAGTGGTGTGACTGTGGAAAATTTCAGGCACTACACCTCCCATGCTCACATGTCATCGCTGCTTGTTCACATGTTTTTCATGACTACATGACGTATGTGACTGATAAATACAAATTGCAGTTCGCATTCAACGTTTACAACTAAGAATTCGGCGTGGTACCCAATGAAGCTTACTGGCCACATTATGATGGAGTTGAGGTGTGCCACAATCCTGCCATGCGAAGAGATCCACGGGATCGTCCACAGTCTACTCGTATTCGTACTAAGATGGACCTCAGGGAAATGGGTCACCCAAAATGTTGTGGACTTTGTCGACAACCAGGGCATGTAAGAAAGAACTGTCCTCACCGAGCTGGAACTTCTACACAACCGCAGCGTAGAAATCAGGCACTACCAATTTCAGTGTATGAGTTTTTGTAATAGTTTCTTGTTATAAATTTTAATTAATGTTTACTATCGCATTATTCATTACTGTTATCATATAATTAACAATCAACACAATTAGTTAATTAAAAAAATTTAATCACACATTTTTAAACCCTAAAAACCATTAAATTTTATTATAAAAATAAATATTGAAATCATAAAATGATTATTGTTATTATATAATTAACATCCAACACAATTACCTAATTAAAAAATTAATCAGACATTTTTAAACCCTAAACCCTAAAACCTATCAATTTTAAATAAAAATCCAAAAAAATTAATAAAAAACCAAAAAAATCATTATTTTTTTAAAAAATTCAAAAAAAAAAAACCCGAAGCGAAGTCGGGTTCTCTAAACTCGACTTTCTAACTACAATATTAAGAGAAAATTTAAAATCCCATTGAGAAGTCGAGTTTCCAAAACCCGACTTCTATACATGAAAAAATAAAAAAAATTATGTTGGGAAGTCGGGAATAGAGGGAGGGGAAAGTGAGAGGAAAAAAAGGGATATTTATGTATATAATGGGGGAATGGGGTACTTGGGTAATTAATTTTTTTTTTTTTTGGGTTATTCCTAAAATTTTTCTTCTGAATGTGACCTCATCATCTCTCATATTAGTTCTGAATGTATTAAATACCCTTTAAAAATACTCACTTCAATCATCACCATCATTCTCATAAAAAAAATCTCATCAATAAAACAAATCATCACCTTCATAAGTTGTTATTAGGAAAATATTCATCGTAGATCTCACAGTTTTTTATCACACTCTTTTTACACATAATTATAATCATTTATCATTTATTGATTGCTGTTCTCAAGACAAAAATGGTTTGATCAATAATTATAATATGAGTTTTGCTAACCAGTATCCTAAATACATTGGTTAAGGAATCTAAAAGAAGCAAGTATTCATAGAAAAATCAAGTATATCATTTCCCGTTGTTTTAAATATATCACTTCCCATACAAAATTACTTTTTAAGATTCCTTAACTAGAACACTAGTTAGCATTCTTCTTATAATATAGATGTAAAAAATGATACTTCCTCTGGACTCAATTTTAAGCAAAATTAACTAACTTCACACATATTAAAAAAGTAAGTTAATTGTCTTGATTTATGTAAAAATTGAATTACAATTATTAAACTACCCCGACATTAATTGTCTTGGAAGAGTAAAAGGAGAATAAATCAAGGTTATTTTTGGAACACTAATATTAAATAGAGTTGACTTTGTTGGATTTTGTTTATATTTGAGTCTACAAAATATAGATATTTTTTTTGCTTATAATTAAATCCGTTGGAGTATAAAATATCACTATTGATGCTATTACATGCTTTGCAAATACAAATTCAGCCAATACATACATAAAAAATATAGCTATCTCAAACGTGGACTAATTGTCACATTACCTAACTTACAAACATCAACAATATTATATATCATGATTCATAGATGTTTTATTGAATTCAACCGCCTCGACTATTACTTTATGCCAAATTGACCAATCTAACAAACTCAATTACATGAGATATTTTTTTTATAAGTTTAATTGCATTTTTGGTCCCCTTATTACTGATCATATGTTATTTCGGTCCCTATAGTTTTTTATGTACACATTTGATCTCACTATTTTTTAAATGTTACAAATTTGATCATTTCGTCTAATGTCTATCAATTTTTTTAATGATCAACATAGAGAAATCACTCCTCTAAGCTTATAGAATCTCTGGTTGAAGTTCTCTCTCATCTAGTTCTCCAATTCAACATGATTCAATGATTCCTTTATGTTATTTACTGATTTTGTCCCTTCTTTTCTGAACCTTTTTTTGGTTCCACCACAAGTCCTTTACCATAGAAACTCAACTAGAGGTTCTATATGATTAGAGCAGTTGTTCTTCCCTGTTAATCATTGAAAAATTGATGGATATTGGATTGAAGGACTGAATTTGAAACATTGAAAAATTGGAGGGATCAAATGTGCACAAAAAAAACTGTAGGGACCAAAATCGCAGATGACCAATAGTAGGAGGACTAAAAGTGAAATTAAGCCTTTTTATATTATTTTCGTATTTTGTTTTACGCATTGAAAAGAAAAAAACAAATTGACTTGCCATAACTTTCATGTTGTTAAATAATAATAATAATAACAATATTAATAATTATAATAAATTAACTTTTTAATCCTTACAAATATGACTTTATTTAATTTTTGTCCCACAAATTTTTTTTTTTTTCTGGTTTTGAAACGTCGTAAAGTCTAAACTTTTGAATAAAGTCCCTACCGTAGGTTTCGTACATTAAGTGATGATATGACAAATGGAATATCACATCATTATACATCAGGATAATAAAATTATTTTTATTATTTATAATTGTTATTATAAATATTAAAAGATTTTTATTTTTATTTGAGTTTAATTCCTATACATTGACAGTATAAAACCCTTTTACATAAACATTCGATCGTAAAATGTTACATCACTAAAAAAAATATTTGACTTTTATCTTAACTACCTTAAAATTCATTCATATCATTATTGATGATTGATTGACAATGTAAAAAACTTTAGACCGTTAATGCATAATAATTAATTACTCTTCTTATTTTCATAGTTATTATTTTTCCTCTCCAAATCCTTCACTTTAACCCCTTTTTCCACTCCAAATCCCTCGCCTTCACAGCAATTTGTGAGGATGGGACTTGAGGATAGAACGCTACGAAATCGGTATGCCATGTGGAAACTAGAGAGAAGAGGGTTTGTGGGGTTTGTGTGAGAAAGAGGAGAAGCTACAGACCTAATAACAATTTTTTTTTTTTGGTAAGCAAAGAAACTTTATTGAAAGAGAGTACAAGGTGTACTCCCATAAAATGGAAGTGCCTCATTAAAACCTCCCAAAGCCAAAACCCATTGGGAAAAAGACTAGGGGAGGAAAAAGAGTACACAACCATCAAGGTACAAACGTTACATACAATTGAGGTATTACAAAGCAAAAGCCCAAATATATCCAACACCCTGGGTACACACTCTCAACCCCAAGCAACCAACAACATAGTCTAATAATCCCACATCCAACTCCCAACAACACCGCATGAACAGGCCTGAGCAATCATATGGACCACCTACATGGCAACAGGTACCATATTTTGTTCATGACCAAGCAGCAACTACAACATGCACCCAACTGCCCCATAAAGAGTAATACACAGTAAAACAGTACTAAAATAAAATAATGCCAAGAAGAAAAGACCAGAATCGCAGCCAGACAATTATCAAAGAACAACATCAACACCAAAAAACAAAGAACAGCCCCTGTATTATACCGCAGCGCAACAGCCTAGTGGGTTCACGCACCAATCCGAATATTGCCAATCCGAATGTCGACCTTCTCTTGCTATAAACCATTTCCAAGATGTCAACTTGATCTTATGCAAAACAGCTCCAATGTCAATCACCTCACCTTGGAAAACCACCTTATTTCTACTAAGCCATAATGTCCAAACAACTGAGCACCAAATGACATGCCGAATTTTCCTACCAACTTTACCCTTCAACGATAGTTTAAATGCGAGAAAATTACTCACCACCTCATTACTCCAAGCACCAGAGAAGCCAATCCAAGCAAAAACGGATCTCCAAATATTATAAGACACAGTGCATGAGCAGAACAAATGATCCACAGATTCCACATGTTGAGAACAAAATACACAGCAATTCGCATGATTACTAGAAATAATACCTCGAAGTGTTAGTGCTTCCCTCGTGGGAATGCATTTCTGCAGGATTTTCCAAACGAAAACTGCCACCTTGGAAGGCACTGAAGTACGCCACAACCAATTAAAGGCCGTAGACAAATTAGCATTCAGCCCAACCGAGTTGCACCGAATTAAGTTTGAATACGCGGATTTACAACAAAATACTTTTACCCCATTTAGCTTCCATACCCAAACATCACGATCTGTTCTAGAAGGCACTACATCTTGCAATTTATTCATTAGAACCATGAGTTGGGATTCCTCATAAGAATTAAGGTTACGTCTCCACAACCATTTCCACCGCCAAACATTACCTTCCCAACCACCAGCATCTGCAACTAGTAAGTTCTTCTTAGTAGTCAACTGATAAAGAGTGGGAAAGGTGTCTCTGACCACTTCTGAACCTAACCAACAATCTTCCCATACACGAACCGTGTTCCCAAGACCCAGCCGAACAGCAATATTCTCCTTGAACCACTCAGCTTTTAGCAACAGAATATCCCTCCACCAGATAGAACTCTGTTTTGACACAGGACCACCATCAAGAATTCTTCTTTCCAAAGGACCATATTTAAACCGTAGAAGATCATACCAAATTGCGCCATGATCGGAAAGACACCTCCATTTCCATTTGCACATCAAGCTCCAATTAAAAACCTCCAAATGCTTACAAATATTATCCCATTTAATCCAGCAGATCTTTTTCTTATCAATCTCCCCACCCCATAGGAAATTCCGCTGAATACTAATAAGAGTGTTCAGCACTTTCTTAGGGGCTTTGAAGAAGGAGAAATAGTAGACAGGCAAGCTCGTGAGTACAGAGTTAATCAAGGTGACCCTTGCCCCGAAAGAGAGCTGAGATCTCCTCCAATTGGACAATCTTTTCTGCATAAGGGTGACCACCGGTCTCCAAGTAGAGCACAACCTAGGATTTGCCCCCACCGGTAAGCCAAGGAATTTAAAGGGGAAAAGCCCCAACCTGCAATTGAGAAAACAAGCAGCGGAGTGTAAAAAGTGGTCATCCAAATGAATACCGAATAAGTGGCTCTTGTGAAAATTAACCCTCAGTCCCGAGACTAATTCAAAGTCACGGAGACTAGATTTGAGACACCAAATGTTGTCCCATGTAGGCTCACACAAGATAATAGTGTCGTCCGCATATTGAAGGACCGGATATGATAACTCCATAGAGACCTTGTAAGGACTTAAGTGTCCATCCGCAACAACCTTATAGATTATACCCGTCAAACCCTCAGCCACAACAAGGAACAAGAACGGTGCCAGCGGATCTCCCTGGCGGAGTCCCCGTTGAATCAAAAAGTCCTCAGTGGGACTTCCATTTACCAACACCGACATGGAGCTAGATCTAATACATGCTCGGATCCACCTCCTCCAGTTATAACAAAAACCCATTCGGCACAGCATATAATCAAGGTAGTTCCAGTCAACTGAGTCATATGCCTTTTCAAAATCAACTTTGAGAAGCATACATTTGTCCTTCCGTCGTTTTGCCAAATCCACTAGTTCATTAGCAGTCAGAACGCCATCCAAGATTTGTCGGTTAGGCAAAAATGCTGTCTGGCATGGAGAGATAATATCGCTCAAGACCTTTTTCAACCTGCCAGCCAATATTTTAGCAATGATTTTATACAGACTGCTAATCAGAGATATTGGCCGATACTCACTTAAAGATTGAGGATGATCAGTTTTTGGAATCAGAGCAATAAAGGCCGCGGAGATTGCTTTGGGAAGCTGAGCACTAAGTTGAAATTCAAGAATGAACTCCAACAGCTCATCCTTTACAAGCTCCCAGCAACTCTTAAAGAAGGTAAAATTAAATCCATCAGGACCAGGACTCTTGTTACCGTCACAATTCCACACCACATCTTTCAATTCTTCTGCCGAAACTGGAGCCATAAGCCATTCATTATCCGCGGAAGATATTTGACCAAAGGTAATCCCATCAAGTGTAGGCCTCCTAAAGTGATTAGAGCAAGAGAAATGATCTTGAAAGTGCCTCTTCACCTCCTCCTTAATTTCTGGAACTGTATCTAACCACCTGTCGTTAACTTTTAAGGCCGCCAATTGATTTTTCCTTCTTCTACCTTTGATACAAGCATGAAAATATCTGGTATTCGCATCACCCTCCAAAATCCATCTTGATCTGGACTTCTGAAACATAATGCTTTCTTTGTATCTAAGATGTCTCCAAAATTGCCCGGAAAGAGCTTTTCGCTGCACCAAATTTACCACCCCACCATCTGCCATAACATCCTCAAGAGCGTTCAAATCAGCCACCGTTTGTTCAATATTTAAGTCAAGAATACCGAACACTTCTTTGTTCCAAATTCTCAATTGTTGTTTCAGACCTTTGAGCTTCTCTTTTAAAACAAAACCTTTCCACCCCGCAATATTCAAATTCAGCCAACATTCTTTCACAAACGTAGCAAACTCCTTGTGTTCAAGCCAACAATTATTGAAACGAAAAGGTTTCGGGCCCCAATCAAGTTCTTCGCATTTGAGCCAAATCGGGCAGTGGTCCGATATGTCTCTATTACCCACCCATTGTGCAACCACATTCCACTCTTTAATAACCTCTTCAGAAAGAAGAAATCTATCCAACCTACTCATGGCGGAGCCATCATTGCTATACCAAGTAAACTTTTTCCCAAGTATCACTAGTGCAAAATATGGATTCTACAACAGGTTTCTAGATCGGTTGAAAAGGAACCGATTTAAAAAAAGAGGCGGTGGCAATTTTGAAAATAAGTTCAAAATTATTTACATCGGTTCATAAAGAAACCGATGTATAAAACATTTAACATCGGTTAAATATTTCAACCGATGAATACAATTTAAATAAAAAACTATTTATTTATTCCCGCCAAGTATATACATCGGTTATTACACAACCGATCTCATTAGTAAACTTTCAAACTCGGTTATTTTACAACCGATCTCATTATTAAACTTTCAACATCGGTTCTATTAACTAACCGATTTCAAATCTTCATTAAACCCATTTCTCCAACGTTAATCTTTCATATCTTTCCCTCCTCACTGTTTGCCCTCTCTCTCGTTTGCTCCTTCTCCTTCATCCTTCACCACCGTAACCTAGCACCATCCTTCATCCTTCTCCTTCTCCTCACATTTCGTTGCTGCTCCTTCATCGCTGATACACTGCCCACGGCTCCTTCATCCTTCATCCTTCATCACCTCTCTCTCGTTTGCTCCTTCTCCTTCATCCTTCACCCTCTCCTCTGAACCTTTGTACCAAACTTTGCCCACGGCTTCACCTCTGAGGTGAGTTTGTTTACATTTATTTTTTCGTTTTTGGCTTTAGGTTTTATGATATTATAGTTTATTCGTAATGGCTTTATTTTTTCATTTCGTTTTTGGCTTATAGTTTATTTTCAATTCTACTTAGGACAAGGCAGCACCTGTTGCTACTCCAGAAAAGCCACCTGAAGAAGATCTGAATCCATTCTTGATATTCCCTAACCTGAGGAAAATTTGAAGGTACGTATCTAATATCCTTATTTTGATTATTAATTGCTTCCCCATTCTATTCTGTTGAACCCAATGCTTCACTCTGTTAGTGTGCTCATGTCATATGGAGTCGTTTCCAGTCTTGCTCATGACATTTATATGAGTGTTTCCATGCAGTGGTCTGCTTAGTAAACTGAGTGAAACTTCCATACAGTTCTCTTTCTTTCTCTCTACATTTTTGTTGTTGTCTGCTACCTGTTACTTTGGTTTTGCTATGTAACTTGATTAGTTTTACAGTATGCATATGGCATGTAACTTGATTAGTATTACAATATCGCATGTAACTTGGCAGGAAATCCATACGTGACATTCTAATGAAGAAAAACACTTCTCCTTCTGATTAGATTTTCTTATGAAATTAAAAGTTGAAAGGAAGAGAAAAAGTATTAATGTATTAGTTTTACTATTTGCTGCTTTAACTTAGGGATTAATTGGACTGTTGGATTATCTTTTAGTGTTAATAAATTAGCAAAACCTTAGTTTCCCGTTTGAGATTCAATATTAATGAGCATATGTGTACTTTATTAAGGTACTACTCATTGTATTGAATCTTGAATTGTCCAAGTTGGACAGTTTGGGGAAAAACTTATTCTTCATTTGGTTAATACTTATTCCTTAATTCTCATATCTTATACTTGAAGAAATTTCTGTCTGCTGCATTTCCTTTTGTTCTCCGGGTGCACACTTTGTCGCGGTGGATGTCACCGCGGTCAAGTCGTGTACGTCGGAGACCAATGGGAAATGCTGCCGAAATTTCGTTAAGTATGGGCATGAAAGTTAAGGACTAATTGTTAACTGAGTGTTGAAGAAGTTTCTTCTCGAATGGGATAGGGCCATACCCTGTGATAAAAAGGAGTTGAAGATCTTGGACTAAGTGAAGTTGGTGTTGTTGTAGTTATGGATCGTAATTGGATCGATGCTAGACGCACAAGTCATGAGTATGAGAATGGAGTGGAAGAGTTTTTAGAATTTGCTAAAAGAAATGTTCCCGATAGTAATGGAAGGTTTTATTGTCCTTGTGTTAATTGTTTGAATGAGAGACGACTGGAAGCTGAGAAAATACGAGAGCATCTTATTTGTGAAGGGATATGTAAGAGTTATACAAGATGGATATGGCATGGTGAATTGTTAGACAAACCAAGTGTGTCCCAAAGAGAGGAGGTTGATGACGTAGATATGGACGATCGACTAGAGGACATGATCCGCGATATTGGACAAGAGTCATTTCAACGAGCAAATGTGTATGATACTTTGTGCAGTGATGCAGATAAGCCTTTGTATCCTGGGTGCTCTAATTTCACACGGTTGTCAGCGGTGTTAAGATTGGTAGTTGTGAAGGCGAGAAATGGGTGGAGTGATAAAAGCTTCACCGAATTGCTTGAGTTGTTGAAAGAGATGCTTCCAGAAGGTAACACATTGCCGAACCGTAACTATGAGGCGAAGAAGATATTGTGTTCGATGGGTATGGAGTATAAGAAAATACATGCATGTCCTAATGATTGCATATTGTATAGGAATGACTTTGAAAAGATGCACGAGTGTCCAAGGTGTGGGGTATCACGCTACAAAGTGAACGATGGTGATTCAAATTGTGATGTGATCACAAAGGGTCCTCCTGCGAAGGTGTTATGGTATCTTCCATGCATTCCAAGGTTCAAGCGATTGTTCGCTAATGTAAATGACGCAAAAAACATTAGGTGGCATGCAGATGAGAGAAAATGTGATGGACAGCTTCGCCATCCGGCTGATTCTTTGCAATGGAAGAGAATTGATAGTTTATTTCCGGATTTCGCCAATGAGAAAAGAAACCTTAGGCTTGGACTTGCTACCGATGGCATGAATCCGTATGGCACCTTAAGTAGTATTCATAGTTCATGGCCTGTTCTCCTGGTAATTTATAACCTACCTCCTTGGTTGTGCATGAAGCGCAAATACATTATGTTATCTATGATGATTTCGGGCCCAAAACAACCAGGAAATGACTTAGATGTTTATCTAAGTCCCTTGATTGAAGACTTGAGAAAGCTGTGGGTGGAAGGCGTTGATCTGTTTGACGGGTATTGCAATGAGACTTTCAAGATGCGTGCCATGTTATTTTGCACCATCAATGACTTTCCAGCATACGGGAACTTGTCCGGATATAGTGTTAAGGGCCATAAAGCATGCCCTGTATGTGAAGAAGGCACATGCTACCATCAACTACAACATGGAAGGAAGACAGTTTACCTTGGGCATCGAAGATTTCTCACACCTGATCACCCGTATCGTAGATTGAGAAAAGCTTTTAATGGATGCCAGGAGAATGAAATTGCTCCGACGGCCTTAACCGGAGATCAAGTTTATCAACGGGTTAAGGACATGGATATTATCTTTGGAAAGACCCATAAGAAGGCTACTGAGAAAAACATATGGAAGAAGCGGTCGATCTTCTTTGATCTTCCATACTGGTGCAAACTTGATGTAAGACATTGTATTGATGTGATGCATGTGGAGAAAAATGTGTGTGATAGTGTAGTCGGGACGCTTCTTAACATTCAAGGCAAGACAAAGGATGGTGTCAATGCTCGTTTAGATCAAGTTGCGATGGGCATACGAGAGCAGTTAGCTCCACAATCAGTAGGGGTTAAGCGGACTTATTTGCCCCCAGCATGTCATACTTTATCAAAAAAAGAGAAAAAAAGTTTTTGTGAGTGTCTGCGGGGCGTCAAAGTGCCACAGGGTTACTCTTCAAATGTTAAGAGGCTTGTCTCAATGAAAGATCTCAAATTAGTTGGTTTAAAGTCTCATGATTGCCATGTCTTGATGCAACAACTACTACCAGTGGCTATTCGTGACATCTTGCCTAAAAAAGTGAGACATGCCATAACAAGGTTGTGCTTATTCTTCAATGCTATATGTAGCAAAGTCATTGACCTTCAAAAACTGGATGAGTTGGAAACTGAGGCTGCTATTATCTTGTGTCAGTTGGAGATGTATTTTCCTCCTTCATTTTTTGACATCATGGTTCATTTAATTGTTCATCTAGTGAGGGAGATTAGATTGTGTGGCCCCGTTCATTTAAGGTGGATGTACCCAGTTGAGCGATACATGAAGATACTAAAAGGGTATGTGAAGAATCCACACCGTCCTGAAGCATCTATTGTTGAAAGGTATGTTGCAGAAGAAGCTATTGAGTTTTGTACAGACTACATGTCAGAAGCGGAACCTGTAGGGCTTCCTAAGTCTCGTCATGAGGGAAGATGTGATGGTAAGGGTACACGAGGTATTACTGTTAAGAGCATGGGTCGAGAGGAAGTGCTTCAAGCACATTTGTATATATTGAATAACACCGATGAGGTTAATCCTTACTTATGTGATCACAAAACCATTGTCAAGCAAAATTACCCTCGAATGAACGAAAAATGGTTGTTGAACAAGCATAATAAGACTTTCTTAAACTGGTTTAAAGATCAAATTGCGGAGGATAATACTGCTTCTGATACATTAAAATGGTTAGCACACGGGCCTAACTTTGATGTCATATGTTGGAGTGGATACGATATCAATAAGTTTTCCTTCTATACAAAGTCCCAGGATGACAAGAGTACCATGCAAAACAGTGGGGTTATGATTGTAGCCGAGTCTATGCACTTCTCTAGTTCAAAAGATACAAACCCCGTTATGGCATCCATATCTTACTTTGGAGTCATTGAAGAGATTTGGGAGGTCGATTACACTAAATTTAGAGTACCTGTTTTTAAATGTAAGTGGGTTGACAGTAACAGTGGTGTACAAACCGATGAGTTAGGATTTACATTGGTAGACCTTGACAAGGTAGGTCATACAGAAGAGCCTTTTATCATGGCTTTCCAAGCAAGACAAGTGTTTTATATCCATGATCCTTCTAACAAAAGGTGGTCGGTGGTTCTCCAAGGAAAAAACATGCATAATGGTAGTGAGGAAAATCAAGATTCAACTCTCGATATTTCCGATACTCCTTCTTTCTCAACACGGATGCCTACTTTCAATGAGGAAAATGAAGCGGACGATGTACATGCCATTCGTGATGATCATCATGAAGGGATATGGGAGAACATTACTACTTGACCATGGTGTAAGTTATGTTTAAAGTTATATTTATTAGTTAAGTTATGTTTATCTTGATAAATATAAGTTAAGTTTTTTTTGTTATTTAATTTGATATTTATATGTTAAGTTATTGTGTAAGTTATGTTTAAAGTGATATTTGTTATTTATCCATCTTTACTGACATAGTTTATTATTTTTTGTATAAACAGGCATACATGGCAGATCCCTCGGGCATCCCTCCTACACGCAGCGGGTCGGATACCCCATTGACAGGAAAAAAAGGTAGACGCGCCACACGATTAAAAAAATTGGCCATCAACCGTAGTGGTAATCAAAGGTTGAGGGTTGAGTTTGATGGAGATTGCTTACCTATAGGGCCAATGGAAGATCAGTTTAAGAGTTTTGTGGCCGTCCTTGCCAAAAGCAAGGCTAGTATACTTATTGAGGATTGGGACCATGTACCGACGAACGTGAAGGATCAGATATGGGATAGTATCATGGTATTTTACTTTTACCCTCTTTGGTTGTATATATTTTATTTCACCATATTATTTTCATATACACTAATTTCTCCATTCTGTTTTGTAAATATAGCTCACCTTTGAAGTGCCGGATACCGAGCGTATGAAGAAAAAATGGATTTCGTATGCGGGTGAGCGTTGGAGAGCATTTAAAACACAACTAAGCGGGAAATACATACATGGGCGTGCAGACAAATCTCCACTTGAGATGTACCCGTTCCTTGATCAAGAGACATGGGATAGATTTGTTCAGATCCGATTGGATCCCGCCTTTCAGGTTAACTTGAGTTATATTGTTTAACTTTACCAACCAAATTGATTTTATTAATATACTGAATTCAGTTGATGTTATTTATATTAGGAGAAAAGGAAAAAGGCGCAGGAGATCCAGAGTAAGAATCTCTACCCCCATCGTTTGTCTCGTGGGGGATATAAAAAGCTGAGGAGGAAGATGATTGAAGAGAAGAAGAAACAACTTTTGGAACAAGCATCCCAAGCTGATCCTACGACTGATCCACCTCCAGAAGTTGTTGATCCACCTCCACCCCCACGCCACCATACATGGAAGAGAGCCCGACAAGGACCATCGGGACAATATACATCTGAGGAGGCACGTCTTGTTGCCGAAAAGATTGTAAGTATATATTCAATTCTAATTGTAATTGTAACATGCTTATCCATCATCTTACACAAATTAATGTGACAATTGTATGTTGTAGGATTCCTTGGACGAACAAAGCACACAAGGAACCTTTGTGTCTACTGGACGCAAAGATGTCTTGGCTGTTGCGATTGGTAAAGAGGACCACCCAGGCCGTGTCCTTGGTGTTGGATGGGGTGTTGGCATTACCCAATACCATGGGCCATCTTCACATCATCGGAAGAGGGATGATATTGAGTCCATCAAGGCGCAGCTTCGAGAAGAAATAAAACGAGATCTTCTCTCAGAGTTGGCATCTATGGGTTTTTCCCAGCAAAACACAAGTGCCCAACCGTCTGTACCTGTGAGCACTATGGGTTCATGTGATCATTCACATCAGCCTGATAAGGAGGACGATCAATGTAAGTTGTATGTTGATGATCATCATGATCGCCGGGTAGTGGCATTTGGGAGGGTACACAACTTGGGAAATACCTTACACCACCAGACATTAGAGGATGATCATGTGAGGGTGGTGGTGGAAGATGTTCTAGATGTTGATGCTCTAGTCCCTGTGCCCACTGAGGAGGTTATTACAGTTGGCCAGGCCCCCGGTAATTTCATCCCTTGGCCGAGAAGACTTGTGAGGTTTTTTGTTTCAGCCAAGGTATTCATGTAATTGTTCACTTACATATGTTTTTCTATATTTACAATTGAAATAACTTAATTGTGTTTACTTGTGTACTAATGCTTTACCTCTATTGTTTAGGATGATGGAAAAGATCATCGACCCAAAAGGCCTAGGTCGGATCCGAGAAAACTTGTGGCGTCTGGTTCATCGAAGGTATTCATATAATCATTCAATAAGTTAAGTTTTTTTTTTATTTACAATTGAAATAACCTAACCGTGTTTACTAATGTTCTATATTTGCTGTTTAGGGTATTGACAAGGATGTTGAACTTGATGCTCTGGAACGTCTCGCATTAGCTGCCGTGAAACTTGGGAAGGAGTCCGCTTTTATAAATTTGGAACACGATGGCAAGCCCGACACTTTCTATATCCCCCAGAGGGACATTATGGAGATATGCATTGATAGTGAAATGCTTTGCATGACAGTTGTCTCATTATGGTGCACGTAAGTTATGTTATTTCAACTAATTAATTTGTAAGTTAACTAATTAAGTTTTTAACTATTATAACTAATATTTATTTCAATATCTTAGGTATCTGCATCGCCTGTGTATTGATAGGGGTAACCTCCATCTTTATGGATTCCTTGACCCTCAACTAATTCAGGGTGAGACACTTAGGTCAGATGAGATTACTGCGTACATGCGACGTGTGCTTGATGAAGGCAAAAAACAGTTCTACCTAGCACCTTACCTCCATCTGTAAGTACAAGTTTTACTAGTGATTTATAATTATCTGTGACTTGTCTCTAACTGTTTCCAAATGCAGTAAACATTGGCAATTATTGATCATTTGTCGTGGTATGAGTGTTGTGGTCTTCTTTTGTTCGTTGGGAAGGAAGCCGACAAAAGAAATCAAGCTTATTGTTGAAACGTAAGCTTTTAATTAATTTAATTTGTACTACATTTGCTTTATTAATTACTCTGAAATATATAACATACTTTAAATTCATATTTTCTTAATTATGATAGAGCTATGAACGCAAGTCGTGTTTTGGATGGTGGTAGGCCTAGGCCTATTAGGTGGATTTACCCTAATGTAAGTAGTTTATTAATTAGTACCCGAGATTCAATTGCAGTGTAAAATAGTTACTATTATGTTTTTACTCATTATATATTCAAATTGTGTATTCATTTGTAGTGTCATAGGCAACGTGGCGGCTGGGAGTGCGGATATTATGTCATGAAGTGGATGTTCAACATTGTCTCCGCGAGTATTACAGATCGATGGAAGGAGGTAATTAACTAATAACATTTGTAAATAGTTATAGATTAATTATGTATAGTTATAGTTGATTAGTTATAATTAATGTGCAGATTTTCGACAATCCGGAAGCATTTTCTGAAGAGGACATTAAGGACATCAAGGAGCGTTGGGCAAACTTCTTTCTTGAGATGACTTCTGAACATTAATTTATATATGGATGACATTTTATTTCTTTAATTTGTTTAATTTGTTATATTTCTTTGTTGTTTCTTTGTTATGTATTAATTTAATTAATTAGTTTGAATTTATTACATTATATAATTAGTTGAGTTTGTTGAATCAAAAGCTGACTTTTGCATAATCAATAAAGTATAGTTTGGCTTATTACTTAGTATATATAGTGATTTGGATTCTGTTATTGTTGGGATTCTATTTTGGCTGGGATTGTTCTGGTTGTACATATATGAAACAGGGTTAAGGATTGTCACTGATTTAAAACAAAGTATTAAAAAAAAAAATGGACTATCAACATCGGTTACAATAGAGAACCGATGTTGAAATATCAATTTCAATCGGTTCTGAGTTACAACCGATGTGAAAATATACTTTCAACATCGGTTACACTACCAAACCGATGTTGACTTTTAACTTTCAACATCGGTTCTATATTATAACCGATGTTAAAAGATCTTTTTCAATAATTATTAATCTGTTGAATGAGAACTTTCAAAATCGGTTTTGTTTATAACCGATGTTGAAAGTTAACTTTCAACATCGGTTAAAAACCGATGTTAAAAGGTCTTACATTCTACATCATCTGTTTCTACATCGGTTCCATAACCGATTTAGAATGATATTTTTAACCGATGTTAAACATGTTTATTGCACTGGTGTATGGGGACATCAATGACCTGCATATTCTCAACAAATTGATTGAATTCCAACAGCTCACTGTGATTAACACTGTTGTTTCTCCCCTTTCTCTCGCAGCTATTTAGTACAGCATTAAAATCACCTGATAAGCACCATTCACCCACTGTGGAGGTACGTTTGAGTTGTACTAATTCATCCCATAATTGTCTTTTCCCTTCTAATGAACATGCTGAGTAAACATTCACTAAATACAAACATCTTCCAGAGTTACCAAAATCAACAGAAATACCAACAAATCCACAACCCACAATCCTTGTTCTAACAGAAAATAAACCTCGGCGCCACATCAATAGTAACCCACCAGAAAAACCCACTGCATTTTTAGCCACCCACTCTACGTCTTCCCCTCCCCACAAACTATAAACCACCCTATCCTCCATCAAAATGGATTTAGTTTCTTGTAATAAACAAATTTGAAAATTACCTGAGATAATTAAGGATCGAATTCTGCTTCTTTTAGCTCGATCCCCCACCCCTCTAACATTGAGTGATAAGATCTTCATAAAGACCTTCTTCTTGACACCCCCTGAACCATAGCAACCCTTTCTTTGGACTCCAAGTCTTTGATTAGGGATATGTAGACTTCATCTTTTTCCACCCCTTTAATCCCAATTAAGCAGGCCTGGTTCCAAATCTTCTCCTCTGTCGACCCCGTAAACCCACGCCACGTATTGTTACTGTGAGAAGTTGCCTCCTCAGACGAACCCAAAGTGGTGTGCATCTGTGTAAGTGAATGAGCCCCAGCATCGCTCGGTGTTGCAGAACTCGAGTACACCACCTGATGTGCTTGTCTTCTATTTTTGCGAATCGTGATAAAGGGCATACTGATGGTTCTCGATGAATCTGAATTCTGGTCACCAAGAGAGCAATCCTCACCTAAGCCATCATCGAACTGAATAGGGCGATCAATCAACATCCCCGGCCCAGCCATATTCGCACCTGTGGGCCCAGCAACACACCCCTTGCCTTGTGAAATTTTAATGGTGCTATTCACACCCTCGTTATTCAGCAAAACCCCGCCTTGAGTGAAAGATTGGTCTGCACTGCCAGTTAATTCTGGGCTTGAATTAATGGGCCTACCACTAACCAGCCCACAACCATTATCTCCAGAAAGGGCTGGAGCCGTAACCTTAAACCCGCTGGGACCCGCCCCGTTTTGGACATTATTGACGCAAATAAAATCATGAGTAGGCGCATGCACCAAGTTTGCACCATTCGCCTTCCCCATGCACTCATCAGCAGCAGCCATGCCCGTTTCCAAAGACCGCACACCCTCAATCATTGCATCATTAATTTCAACATTAATTTCTTCTTCTTCTTCCCCAATCGACTCTGGAACTTCAACGGCACCAGAAAAGCTGAAATCACTTAAGCAAGTGTCATCCTCCGAACCATCATCCTCCCCCTGATAACCAACGGTTGGAGTGAGCCATTGTAACGGCCCATACCAATCCTCAACAATCTTTATTGAATATACTAAGCCATTGATACGAACAGAGACCACCCTATTAACCAATTCATGTATTTTTGTCCTGTACAGAATCCTTGCGACATCCAACGATTTTCTACTCTTAGTATTATCATCCACATCTGCATAAGTACCAAATGGGGTTACTAAGAATTCAAAAAAATCTGTGGACCATGCGTGTGCCGGGACACCATAACACCGGATCCAAGTTAGGCGCTCATTGTCGATTGCTCTGGGACACCAAGGACGAATCTCCCTAAACCACTGCAACAGCCAAGCTCTACCTTCATCCAATAATGCTTGGAGATCACCAACATCATCAGATTCCAGTAGAACCTTATTGGCGCCAAGAGGGGTAACATTGATCGTGAAATAACCCTGCTTTTGGAATTCAGATGGTATGCAATAAGCAGTCCCTGGAATACTTGTCACACCCACATAAGCCTTGCCCATTTTTTCCAACTTCTCCGCATCAATAATTGTTCTCCACTCTCCATGTGCCAGCCAGTATTGGGAGAACAGCAACTTTTCAATCGATGGAAAATGGTGAGGGTAAAATAGAAAATTGATGAGTTTTTAAGAGAGGGTAAAAGTATACAAGGGAGATTTTATTCAAATAAAAAAGAGGTGTTAAATATGTTTTTGATCCCCGTAAAATAAACAAATTTTGGTTTTGGTCCCTGTAAGTATTTTTTTTTGGTTTTTGTCCCTCTAAAATATAAAATCACTATTTTTAGTCCCTACTGTCATGTGACATCCATTAATTACTTATGTGTCTTACAGAAGAGGGTATGATTATCTCAAGTGACACTTAATGATCTCTATGGTGTCTTGTTAGCATATGATTTTCCTAAAATTTTTCTTGAACCCTAAATGAATTATACTTATCTATCCTAAAATGAATGTTAGGGATTAAAAACGGTGATATTAAATTTTAGAAAGATGAAAATCAAAGAAAAAGAATTAACAGGGATCAAAACCAAAATTTACCCATTTTTTAGGGACCAAAATTAGTAATTACATATTTTAGAGGGATTAAAACCAAAGAAATTTTTTTACAAGGATCAAAACCAAAATCGACTTATTTTTTAGGGACTAAAAACATATTTAACAAAAAAAAAAAAAAACTACAGAGCACTGTAAAGTGTAAACAAATAATTGTGCCAGTGCAAAAATCATCAAATTTAGTGGCATTCAATTTGTTTTCATGTCTAATTGCCGTGAAAACGAGGGATTTGGAGACGAAAAAGGGGTGAATGTGAGGGACTTTGAGAGAGAAAATAATAATAATTAAAAAAAATAAAAAATAATTAATATTTTTAAATGAGTAATAGTAATTAAAAATAATAAAATAAATATTAATTATATTAGTAAATGTGATATGACGTTGAAAAATAATATAATTATCCACGTGGTACGGATGGCGTGACATTTTATTTACCACATCATCACTTAACGAATGGAACTTGGTGGTAAAAGTTTAAGCTTTGTGAAGATCAAAACCCAACAAAAAATTTTCAGGGATAAAAACCAAATCACCCTGTTTTATAGGAAATAATAATAATAATAATAATAATAATAATAATTGTTGGAAAACATGCCAGGAGCCAGAGAGGATAGAACTGGGAGCAAATATGAAAATGTGATCTTGTTTTAAGAAGACACGATACTACAATGAGAGTAAAAATGGAACTTATACACTAAAGTAATTGTAACCAACAATCTGTCTAGTTGTAATTAATTCATTTAAGTCCATTAACTGTAATACCATCACAAGCTGGAAAAGTGTGTTAGCATGTCCAGTTTGGGATGAACACAATGCAATTGAAAAAGAAAAAGAACAATCGCTTATGAAAATTACAAAAAATTAGTCGTATTCACATCGATTAATCAAGAAAAAATCTGACAAAGATATTAGCAATTTCCAAGGTGTATAGTTGTGAGAAGTTTTCAACTATCTTTTGGGCCTTCTTTGATCTTCTTTTAGCATCTCCATGACATTCATTCCAAAAGAAATAAGACGTTGTATGTGTTCAACTGCCTGAATAAACCCTTATTTTTGGGAGCAATCTTTAAATGTCAAACTCGGCAAAACTTAACCATCAAGCAGAAATTACAATTCAAGGCTTAATCACTTGGTAGAAGCATAAACAAATATTAATGTTTAACCACTTAAGGAAGAAGCTCATATCTATGTTTAACCACCAAGGACAGGAGCTTACATCAAAGCCAACTTAGGCTAAACAAAAACCAAACCAATCTTCACCAAAGGGAAGGAAACCCATGGAATAGGGCACATGACATCAAAACTTCAGTAAACCAAATGGAAATTGAAACCGTCTTCAAAGAGAACTAAACACAAAAACCTTATGAGCAAGCAACCAACTAACCATGTGCATCACCATTGTCACTTTCGATCAATGTCAAAAGCACATTGGACTATGTGCATAGCAAGATCTGTCAATGGTTTTGGAATAATCTTCATCAGCAAGAATGCACACCACTATTCATTTAAAAATAGAACTAAAGATGATGGACGCTCAAGACGATGGCACTCAACGACGATGGTTGTTTAACAATTGCTTTGATCCATGCTCAAAGATGATGGGTTCTCAAAGAAAGCCCTCCGAAGACCATTGAACAACTCGATCCAAACACCATTATGCCCCATCAAACAATTACTAGGCTCTATTTGAAGCAAAGGAAATTATTAGACCACCAACGTCGAAAAATGTCATGCTAACCACACCAGAAACTACATGGCACCAGAAAATGCCATTTTCGACCACAAAGAACGAGTACTAGCAAAGATCGAGCACTAAATCTTCTAGATCGAGCACCAAACCATGTATGCCAGGTTTGAAACAAAAACAACAAGAAATGACAAGAAATTAAAGAAAATGATCCCAAAAGAAATGGGAAAACTAGATCCAAAGAAAAAACCGTGGTGTGCATATCGCATATCTGAACACCTTACCAACAAGAAGGTGCAAATCGAAAAAAGAATGTGTTTAAAGGGAGAGAAAATGAAAAGAAAAAGGGAGAATCCTTCGTGAATTAGCAAAGAACGAAAAAAGAAAACAGGATAGTGCAAATAGAAAATGAGGAGCACAAAGATTGAGAGGGAGAGAGAGAGAGAGAGAAACACAGGTAAAGTAGGAAAATGGGTTTTTCTCAAGAAAGTGAAGTAGAAAGAGAATAAACTATGAGA
Organism: Ammopiptanthus mongolicus; assembly: GCA_039655645.1. Taxonomy (NCBI): domain Eukaryota; kingdom Viridiplantae; phylum Streptophyta; class Magnoliopsida; order Fabales; family Fabaceae; genus Ammopiptanthus; species Ammopiptanthus mongolicus. The sequence goes on along the minus strand of CM077343.1, from coordinate 11,156,080 downwards.
AAATGTGTTTGGAATGTGAGGAAAAAAGAGAAAATGTAGTACGAAGTTTTCGCCATGGATGCTCTAATACCATGTTGGAAAACATGGCACGAGCCAGAGAGAAGTCTGAACTCTAGCAAATCTAAAAATTATGATATTGATTGAATGAGAGAAGAAGATACAATGAGAGTAAACATGAAACTTATATAATAGACCCATTGTAACTAACTAATTATCTAATTCAACTAACTGCAGCAACAACAACAATGATAATGGTGATGATAATTTCCAGCCAAAATTTTTTGCCAAATAAAAAGTTTGCATATTTTTAAAATTTTAAATAAATGACAATCACTTTTAAATTCTATCAAAATTCTAACTAATTTTTACTCCGGGCGGCAAAATGGGCAATCCGCCCAAAATGGGTCAAGCAAAGTAGGTTGAAACTTTTACCCCGTCATGTTTAGCAGTAGATTGGTGGGTTGACTCGCCAAAAACAAAAACGAAAAATGGATTGACAGTTTTTCCACTAAAAAATAATAAAAAATTGCAAAAACTATACATTTTTTTTTTTAAAAAAAAGTGGGTTGACCCGTTCGACCCGTTTTCTTGACGAGTTAAGCGGGGCGGGTCAAAATGGTTTGGCAGGTTGAAGACCCCAACCCATCCTGCCAAAAAAGACGGGTTAAACGGGTTAAAGCCCTCTCTAAAGTGACGACTCTAGAATTCGAACCCTTGACATTGCAGGTGAAGGTTTCCCGATGTCGCAATCCCCTTTCCCTGCACCAACTAATGTTGGATATTAATTAGTATATTTGAAAATACATTAAAATAAAAATTAAAAAATTTATTTGATGTAACTGACTTCATGTGACTCACCAAGAAAGAAAAGGTTATAAACAATTAATGACCCATGTTTAAGAATACATACTTAATTTAATTTATACGAATTAATTATTTATAAAATATATTCGGTCATACATAGAGGTGGATATATGGGCTTGGGCCCGCGGACGGTTCGTTTAACCCGCGATCCGTGCAGGTTAGGACCAGGCAAAATATAGGACCGTTTAAACGCGGGCCTTTTCAGCCCAGTCCGTTTAACCCGCGGGTTAGATGGGTTGGATCCGCTGGTTAACGGACCAGCCCGCAGACCACTACTTCTTTTTACAAAAAAAAAGGCAACTTTGACACATGCATAAGTTTGGACCATATCTGATTTCTCCATCAATAACCCATATTCTTAATGGTACTTGTTTGAATGCATTATTTTATTGAGAATACGGTTATCCAACTTCATGATGTTTTTGAATAACATATTTCATTGTGCATATGTTTATTTTTTGTTCTATTTGGACTTCCTTATGTTTATTATGACATTGGATTTTGCTTTCCATTTTACTCATATGATCATGTATGACAGTGTGATAATCTTTCTGCTAAAATTTTTTTTGTCTAACGGTCAGAGCAAAAGGTTTCAAAAAGGATACTGTAAAGAGAATAAAATCAACATATATTATTGTGAATATAGTGGTTGAATATAGCGTTTTCAAAATAATTTGGAATTTTTAATTTTTTTTCTTAATGAGTCCGCCGGCCAGCCCGTTTAACCCGCGGACTATGCAGGTTGGACGCGGATTAGCTAAATGCAGATCCGTTATCTTCGCGGGCCAATCTGACCCGATCCGTTTAAGTGCGGATCAATGCAGGCTGGACCTAAATGGACCGGCCTGGTCCGTATATCCAACTTTAGTCATACATTTATGACTTATCCTTTCCTTCCATTCAATTGGGACAGAAAGGTTAGGAATAAGATGGTTTTGAAGTTAAAAGGGTCGATGTTTTTGGGCCACTAGCTAAACCTACAAGTGCCTTGAGAAAGTAATAAGCCTGGTGTGACTAATGCCGTAAAGATTCAAACTACGAATAGGGTTTGGGTATCTTGCACACATTTAGTGGATCAAATTCAGTATATCCAGATGGAAATTTCAACATCGTTGCCCTTCCTTTAACATGGACAAATGTCCTTTCTAATAGCACTAGAAGATTAGGCAATATATTCATTCATTCATTGCTGTCCCTGTAGCTTAGAATGGAAAACAATGAGCTGTCCGCAAGTAACAACAATTTAAGCAACGGGCATGCAGGACTCTATCAAGTCTCAATCGCAAACGCTTGAAGAAATATAGCAGTCACGTGTCATGCCCTGCATAAGAATGCTAATATACAGTGTTTCAATATCATTGATAATTATTCTTATTCTTAAATTTTCCCAATTTTTTTCATAGTATGATGTAGATTTGATCCTACTCTGATTTTTAAGCAAACCACCTGTTACAGCCATGTTTTTCTTCTGGTGCATCATGCATGCCTTCTATTGGCCAAAACTGTCGGAATAAGAAAACAATTGAGGTAACGTGTAGTAGGGATTTAGCTCCTCAGATTATCTCTAAAGTAAGAAATTAAGGATATATCTATTTTGAATTATTTAATGGTTTGAGATCTTTATTTACTTTATCAAATCAGTAATGAATACACTCGTTATTATCTCATTTTTTAGACAAGCTAGAGAAGTCAAATCTGTGTAATAGCATATTAGTATACTAAAGAATTTCAAGTAAGTTTGCTTATAAAACCAGTAAGTAAAAAATTACATCATTTAATAAGTTAAATTTTTTATGTTAAACTAATCATTTGGTCCCAATACATGACGTCAATTTTGAATTTAGTTCCTATACGTAAAACTTTTTGAAATCGGTCCCTATATGTACATTTATTTTTAATTTGGTCCTCGCCGTTTATTGGTGTCATAACGCCATTTGTTAAAGTTAAAGTATAGGGACCAAATTAAAACTGATTGTCACATGTAGGGACCAAATTCAAATTTTTATTTTGAATTCGATCCCTGCATGTAACATTCATTTTCAATTTGATCCTTACATGGGATAATCATTTTGATTTTGGTCCCTATCACTTGACGGTGTTACAACACCAATAAACGGCGAGGACCAAATTAAAAATAATTATATATGTAGGGACCAATTTCAAAATCAGTGTCACGTATAGGGACCAAATGATTAGTTTAACCAATTTTTTATATATATTTTATCAAATCAAGAATAAAAGATGAATATATTTAATGAACTTTTTAGTCCCTCTAAAGTGAACGAGTTTTGATTTTGATCCCTATAATTTTTTTTCGTTGGTTTCGGTCCCTATAAGTTCCAGAATTTTGGTTTTAGTCTCTGTCGCTAGTATCCATCCGTTAAGTGCTGACGTGGCTAATGGTGCACCACGTCAGCACTGCCACATAAGCTAATTTAATAATTTTTAATGTCATGTAAGATTAGATTTAATGAAGTTTTTAGTCCCTGCAAAGTGTACGAGTTTTGGTTTTGGTCCCTAAACTTTTTTCATTGGTTTTGATCCCTGAAAGTTCTGGAACTTTGGTTTTAGTCCCTGAAAGTTCCAGAACTTTGGTTTTAGTCTCTGTCGTTAGTGTTCATCCGTTAAGTGCTATCGTTACTAATGGCACGTCACGTCAGTGCTATCACATTTGGGGATGAATTTCGGAAAAATAATTTCACTTACCTTCCAATTAAGACAAGTCTAAAATTGTCCGTTCGGATTCTTCTTACTCTGCGATGTCATCAGCTTCAACCTATCTCCACAATCACAAAACCTATCACGGTATTGGAGATTGAAGTAAATGACTCGGGATCTTCTAATCAAGTTGGCTTATCGGGACAGTCTTGATGATGGGAAGGGGAAGAACGAGAAAACAAAAAAGAAGCTGGATGAACGAAATGCGAGAAATGAGATTCTTTCGAAGCACGCAAAGGATGTTAACGAAGTTGGAAATGTGAAGAAAAACATGAGTGAGATTCTATTTAATAGTTTATAAACTAAAAAAGAATAATAAGATTAAAATAATAAAAATAATTTATTTTAATAACTGTAATAAATAATAATAATAATAATTATAAATTAGAAAAAATAAATGATTTTCCTACATGACATCCCACGTTACTTTAAAATATAAAAAATTTAATACACATGGACTAACAACAAAGACTAAAACCAAAGTTCTAGAACTTAATCGGTGAGCACTTAATCGATGAGCACTAACAACAAGGAGTAAAACCAAAGTTCTGAAACTTTCACGGGCCAAAACCAATGAAAAAAAGTTTAGGGACCAAAATCAAAATTCGTGCACTTTACAAGAACTAAAAACTCCATTATATCTAATCCTACGTGGTATTAAAAATTATTAAATTAGCCTAAGTGGCATTGCTGATGTGGCGCATCGTTAGTTATGTCAGCACTTAACAGATGGATACTAACCACAAGGACTAAAACCAAAATTGTTGAACTTATAAGGATCAAAATCAACAAAAAAAATTATAGAAACCAAAATCAAAACTCATCCCATAGATAGGAACTAAAAAATTTATTAAACCAAGGCAAAAATCATTTTAAAGAAATGTTGTCCTTTGATATCAGCCTCACACACCCCTGATCCTGTTTGCAAGTCGACTATTCAACCATTCGTAAGCAAAGGGGAACTTGAACCATAAATCCTGGGGCCTTAATGGATACATCGCAATGTTTCACTATCGATGATATAGTGGGTTATATTCTCGGGATCAATCCATCAATTTATCAGAATTTGATGAGATGGATTGGGGTTCTCAATCCACCTATCTATTTTGATCAGTCCCGTTTAATCCATTCGAAAATGGGTTGGTGGCGGGGCGGGGAGGGTTGCCCCGTCAACCCGCCATATTAAAATTTTTTTTTTATTAATTTATTAATTATTTAATATTATTTTATTTAATTTAATTGTCACTAAGAATTATTTTATACTATAAAAATAATGTCTTTATTTTTGTAATACAAATTATATGTTATAAGATAAGATTATTCCAATTTTTTAATAATAATTTAAGAAAGGATATGAAGATTACCCAAAAAAAAGAAATATTATATGATTTTTTATTAGTTTTTTTATTTTTATAGCGGGTCAACCCGTTAATCCAAATTATGTTTTTATGAGTTTGACAGGTCAACCCGTCAACCCATCATTAGGCGGGATGGATTGGGGGTTCAACCCATATGTCTAAAACAAATTGGTCCGTCCGATTTCATTTTGAATGAGTTAATGACGAGACGGGATGAAACGGGACCGATTAACTCACTTTATCATCCCTATATTTCACAGAGCTCAAATGATAGCCCATATGCCATGTCGGTGTTGTGATGGTGGGGACCTGGGAACAGTAATATTCTTCGTTTATTCTAACTTTACTTGACACTTGACAGTGTCCAAACTTAGCCCAAACGATTACATGTGGTTGGCCCAAAACTCTTAAATATAGTTTGGATATTGGATAAATCATACAGAGCATTCAGCATTCAGAAATCACATATGTAAAAGTTTCCCATGAGGTGGAGCCCATATACTTACATTCATGGAATCTTTTTAAGATGAAAATCTTTTGTCCTATTTTTCTGTTATATTCTCTATCTCTTATCAATAATAGTTTGACACTTGATAAAATAAAACTATAACTCATTAATATTTATGTACATCCTAAACTTTTGATTGATTGGAGACATCAAAATACCATTTTTTAGAACAACACAATTTTGTTCTCTGTTCTCAGTATTAATGGATGGGCACAATAGATTGTTTCTCGATGGATGTTGGAACCCCACATCCTTAACTTCTCGGTAAAGTCCAATCTCATAAATTGTTTCATTTAAAACCGTGCTTAATAACCAATAAGGTCCAATATATTATTCCGGTCTTTATTAGAAGTAAAATTTAAATGGAATATATAAATTAATGAAGTTGATTAATCTTATTTAATGTTAAAAAATTAAGGGTATTACCTAAAGTAACCTTCATAGAAAATTTTAATTTTTATTAAATACATCCCACATTGAGTTATTGAAAAACAAAATTGGTATTAAATGAAAGATATTTTAGGAACAATATCATTAAATAGGATGGAAGTAATTGAAATTTGCTTATATATTTGACCAAAAATTTTGGGACTCTTTTGCTTATAATAAGGACCGGAGGGAGTAGTTGATAAATGGCTAAGTTTCTTAAACATGTTGTCAGGGATTCAATTTATGCCATGTGTATGGAAAAAACTTCATTGGGAGAGATTGTATCCACTTCCGTGATCTCTCTATCTCGAAAAGAATTGATCGCTGTCGGCTAAAGGACACACTTGATTCACACAAAAAAAACAAACCTCCTTAATATGCAAAAAAAAACGGTGCTTAAATAAATTATACTTGCTTGCATTTTTAATTATAACCTTAGGGTTTGATAAAAAAAAAAATATAAAACCTTAGGAGCGAAACTGATTTTCGCTTGGGGTAATATTATAACATGTCTCCAACCTTTGAACCGCGAAATCATTTATAAAAATTTTATAATCTAGCAATTTTAATATTTCACTTTCAATAGATAACATAATTAATTTATTCAATTCATTTTGTAACATTGTTAATCTTAAATAGGATTTAAGTAATTTTAATTTTGAAAAATTTCATTCGGAAGTAGCAACCGTTACAAATATTGTCAATAAAAGTCTATGATCAATGCATGCATTTGGAAAAGAATATAATCTTTTGCTACAAAGTATAAAAAATAAATTAAAATAAAGGCTTAATTTCACTTTTTGTCCCTCAACTTTTTCAAATGTGCGATTATGGTCGCTCGAAAATTTTAATTACATATTTAGTCCTCTAACTTGTTAAATTGAGCAAAATTGGTCTAAACAACCTAAAAATGACTAAGTCTAAACAGTCTAAAAAGGAATGATTTTGCACAATTTAAGAAATTAGAAGATTAAATATGCAATTAAAATTTTTGAGAGACCAAAATCACACATTTAAAAATATTGAGAGACGAAAAGTTCAATTAGGTCTAAAATAAACAAGTAACAAGAAAAAATTTAAATAGAACAGATGTTTCAAAATAAATAGAAAAAAGTGATGAAATGATAGAACCTAAAACAGAAGGCAATTGCACGTCGATATTATCTACTCCAATCCAAAAATTTTATATCAGTTATCCTCTTTGAAAATTCATTTCAAAAGATTAGGAAGATAAAGAAGAAAAGAGAGAAAAGAATGAAAGAGCTAAAAATAATGAAGTTTTATGAAATAAATATATAACAATTAATGTAATAATCGTTAGCTTATAATGCGTTTGGTTGTGCGGTAAAAACACTCCCACCGTGCGTCACAGAAAAGCTACTAATAGTAGCTTTCATAATGGAAAGGCTTCCTTCGTGATTTCAAACAAACCATTCATTGTTATTTTCTTCCAATATTGTATACCGTACCCGTGCAAGTTACGATGCAAGTTAATGTGTAAAAAATTTAAACCCATAGAATCTATTATTTTATTTGTTGGTAATTAGGAATAATAATGAGTTATATAAAACTTTGAATATATCAGTAGTAATTAGCAGTAATAATGATGAGTGAGAATGGGGCCTAAAGCAATTGTTTAAGTTGCCTTACTGGTTACACGAACTTGCTTTATATATTACTTGTTTATTGTTCCTTTATATATTCAAATAAAACTTCGTTTCTGATAAGATAGAGAGTTTAATTATTATATATTATTAATATAAAATTTTTTATATTGTCAATCAATTAAAAATCATGATATAAGTGAATTTTAAGATAGTTAGGATAATAGTCAAATATTTTAATATATATGACGATTTCTGATTGATTAATAGTATAAAAAATCTTTACACTGTTAATATATATTAATTAATTCCTAAAATAAAATAACAGATCGCAATAGAATATATTTTCGTGCAGAGGAAAGTGGTTGATTTAGAAATAATATTTTAAAAATCGGACGGATCATTGAATCAAAAAAGATATTGTTCAAGGTTTAATGGTTTAACTGTAATTGGACAACGGTCGAACCGGTGAGAATTAAATATATATTTTTAATATATATATTATATTAAGTAATAAACTTAAGACAAATCAAATTTCAAATTAATATAAAATGATCATAATATATATTTCATAAGATAAAAAATCAACAACAAAGGATAAATAATAAAAATCCATGTATATGTATTCTTTTAAGGTTTAATTGTACTTTTAGTCCCTCAAATTTTTTAATTGTGCGATTTTGGTTCATCAAAAATTTTGATTGCACTTTTCGTCCCTCAACTTTATCAATTGTGCAATTTTGGTCCCTCAAAAAATTTAATTTCACTTTTCATCCCTCAACTTTGTGAAATTGTATAAAATTAGTTCTTTTAGGGACCAAAATAAAGGCTTTCATTGAACAATTTTAAAAATTTGAGAGATGAAAAGTGGAATTAAAATTTTTGAGGGATCAAAATTGCATAATTGAAAAAGTTGAGGGACTAAAAGTGCAATTAAAATTTTTGAGTGATCAAAATCGCATAATCGAAAAATATGAGGGATGCAAAGTGCAATTAAGTCTTTTTTAACTAGTCATTAGACCTTTATTTGACTAAAAAATATATTTTTATAATATAAAATCATGGCCGGTCTTGAGATTTTGGATACCCTGTGCGAAAGGAGAAAATGGTGCCCTCATGATAATTTGAAGATTGTCCTCCTTGCATTTTTTGCTGCAAAATCATTGATAATCAGTTCATAATCCAGGTTCTTTAAAAAACCATTCTCGATAGAAATCAAAGCAATACTATTTAATCTACCTTGTGACATAGTCGATCACAAATAAAATTTTAACAATTTCAAGTTAGAAAAACTTCTATCAGCTGATGCAACAGTAACATGGTAATATTATTCTATAAGTTGTGCATGTATTAAGAAAATAATGTGTATGCAATTACAAATTTGCAACGTAATGCAATTTTCTTTCTCTTTCATAGAGAATAACAAAGTCCAATTGTCCACAAAAATATTGTATAACCAAGTACCAAGCCGTCCAAGCAATAGCTAATAATAATTAAAAGAGATAGAAAATGCACTAAGTTCTGAAGAAGAATGAAAATCTTCTTTCACAGTTTCACTTAAACAGAAGAAAAATAAACGGAATAATAATTAAAAGGATAAACTTTTCTTCCACAGGCAAATAATTTATTTCTTGATTCCAAAAGATTGAGAAAGACAGAAAGTTAGAGAGACTGAGATAGAGAGAAAAAGAGAAGAAGAGAATTAGGGAAAAGGAAAAGTCTAAATAATAAATAAATTAGGAGTGTAACAAATTTTAAAATATATTCAATTAAAAAGAAATTCTAATATACACAGATACACTTGTCATATTATTTTCCATTACTCTATTATTAATTTTTTTGGAATAATTATTTTTTATTGGTAAAAAATAATTATATAAAACTATTATTTAATATTTATATATACTAAATAAAATTTTACCTACTATCTGGTGCCCCAAAAAATGGGGCTCTGGACGGTCGCCCACCTCAACCATGCTCAAGGCCACTAAAACTAAAAATTTCAAAAAGAATTAAAAAAATAAAAAAAATCATCGGTTCAAACCGGTTCTCACCATCGATTTGATCGATTTTTACCAGTTCTAGACCGATTTGACCGATTCTGAAACCAATCAGTTTTTTGGGTTGAACGGACCTGACACTTGATCGGTTTTAAAACTATGTTTAGAAATCGAAACATCACCCCACCAATAGAACCAGTGAACAAGAGAAGTACTATTTAGTTTGACAAAGAGGAGAGATCGGTTTACACCAGTATAAATCATTTTTTGCATACACCCACTTCTAACCATTGATTTTATTTTCATTCCACGGTGTAAACTATAAAAATCAACAATCACCGTCAGAAGAGGAAGGGTGAAAAAATTGTGAGATCCACACAAAAATTATCCCACCAAATATTTTTCCTCTCATTCACAAATGCATGCCAAACAAGAGAAAAGTATAATCCTTCTCATGTTTTCTTTCCTTTCCATCCAAAAACATCATACCAACCAAAGCATTAATCTTGTTAAAATCCTGCCAACCATTAGGTCAAAACCTAGGACTAGGTGCAGGCCCTCACACACTTCGATTAGGTTCCTGTTTGTTCGGTCCAAATTTAGGCCTGTTATACTGTAAATTAGTTTTACCTATCAACAATAATAATAAATAAAAATAAATTTAGATATATTTTTGTCCTTAAAATATGTTATGATTTAAGTTTTTATAATTTTCTATTTGTATCTAATTTTCAAAAAAAGTTTGGTTTTGGTTATTTTTATTAATGAATCTTTATTAAATGCTTATGTAGTAAACAAAAGATTTCATGTTAGGAAAAAACTCCTCTAAAGTAAGAAAGCGTGTTTCTACCCTTGATTTAATATGCGGGTTAAGATCCCTATGCACTTTATTAAATCCAAGGTGAAAACATCCTTACTTATTCACTTTATAGAGAAATTCACTTCATGTTTGCAGCTTAGTTAGCCACAAATGACAAGACTAGAAGTGCTCAAACAGGTCTCAGGGTGGAGGAATTGGCAGTCACACCATCATGCTGATCTATGTCACTCCTTGGTTGCGACTTTCACCATCCTTCGGTGGTAAGTATCTTCCTCTGGCCTCCAATTTGGCATGGTCTCGAAATGGAAAGCTAAAGTAACCCAAAAATCAAATATTCCATGTGGAGAGCCTTTCATGATAATGTTTTGGCCCTTAGGCCGAACTTGTTACATTAGGGTGTCCCTATTCAAAATCCCCTTCGTACCATATATGTATAGCGCCCAAGATGAACTTTGGGCTCGTTTAGTCATGGCTTGCCCTTTTGCCATGGCTGCTTGGAATTGCCAAGCGTAGAAGAAAATAAATCCTGCCAAAAGAAGATGCTTGCTTCCAAATCATTGTGAATACAAGAGTTACTACAAGTAGCTATATTTTCTTTTAGAGTGTTTAGAATTCACTTGAGAATGTAATTTTTTTGGAATAAAAATAAATGCGATTTTTTTTAAATGTAAATGTAACTGATTTTCTTCAATGGAATTCTATCTGCGCTTTTCCGTACAGCCAATCTTTTATTGGTCCAAATGAAATTCGTACTAACTTGGTTGGTTTCCTTTCGAATTAGCAAAACTCTTTAAATTTTGATGTTAAAAATACAAAAATCGACATTAATAACACAAATAAAAAAGAGGCACCGAAAGCTACTTACCAACCTCCTACTTCAAAATAGGAAGAGGATATGAAAGAAAAACAACTTCAACAGGAGCTTTTGTCCAGAGACCGGAGAATCAGCATTTTATTGATGCACAACAGGCCTAATTAAATTAGAAAAATACTGCTCTCACACTATTATTTCTCACAACTATTTGCTTTAGAAACAACAACGTATAAATAACCCATGGTTATAAAGTAGATGTAAAAAATTTGTTGTTCTAGCAGAAAAACTAGGTACTCAATTGACTAAGCAGTCAAGCGATGTATGTTGTTAGCGTTCTTTTCAAGGTATCCATGTCTGATATATCTGGTCGGAGATGGGGAAGGTTTCCGTTGATATGGCCTAACAGAATGATGATTCTGATCCTACGTATTCCCAAAGGGAAATCAAGGCCACGTAGTTCTAATTAAGGAGTGCGTCTCTTAGGGTCTAGAAAGTTGGCCGCTTCATTGGCGATCCATCAGAAAGGTTCCCTTCTCTTAGCTTCATGGGCCTATTTATACTTATCTTCCTCGGCTATTATGCCTTCTAAGAGACTCTTCATATGAGTAACAGTCGTCGCCCCACCAATCATTACTTAGTCGGCGGTCATTGATATCCATAATGCTCATGGCCGTTATTGTTGGTCAGCCATTATGACTTTGGTTGTTCGGTATTCATCGAACATTTAGTTATTCCAAGCGTCTGGTAAGTTGGGCTTAAGTGATCAGCTGGCTCAATAATTGGTGGCGGATTAACTCGACCCATGTAGAAAAGGTTGGGCTCGAGTGTATTCTCGGCCCAGCCATAACAGAAGTCCCTCAAGTCACAAGTTGTGAGCGACGAAGTGGCTTGTAGCATAAACAAGGTTGGGGGGTAGTCCAGTTGTTGTTAAAGATCTTAGCTCTTTTTCAGCTGTTGTTCAAAATGATTTTAAGGTTTTATCTGGTTTGTTGGCAAAACAAAATGATGCAAGTACTTCTAAGGAAGACAAACAGAAAAATGACAATGTCGCTGACGACGATTTTACAGTGGTTAAGCCCAAGTCTCAAAAGAATTATCATCTGAGATTAAATAGAAAACCTAATTCAAGGTTTACTTGATTTCTATTTAATTGCATGGATCTTGGTCTATGTCCCCCCATGATTTTTTTTATAAATATTTTTTAATAAAATTATGATGACTTGTCACCTTGTTTAATAAAAACAAGGTTGGGTCCGAGTTCTTACTCAGCCTAGCATGTAAAAAAATTGTAAGAATTACTCAATTAAATGGCATGAATTTAGTTTAGTCCTAGAACCAAATTTGAAATTCAATACTCTCCTCGCCCTTCGATTCTGTTCTCCAGAATCGATTGACAATTTATATAAACATATTCTTGGTTCTGGCTGATTTCACACCTAACCCTTGTTCTTGATCTTGTCGCAAATGTTGCCGTCCTCATGCACGTGCATATAACAACCAGAGCGTGTATGCACTTGGAAAAATATAGAACCTAAGGTGAAGACCAGTTAGGTGATGCTTACTACTTGATTGTTAGATTTTAATGCTTAATTACATATAGGTAAAGCCCACTTCTTCAGTTATTTCCGGGAACCATATGATTCAGTACCTAAATAATAAAATCACGAAGATGAGATAAGTCAAAGAGCCAAGACTAACTTGGAGCATGTTAATGTAATCTTATAGACCAACCGTTTTTCCTGTCCTTGCCTAGCCAGAAAACAGAGGAAGACTTTATTTCACATAAATTGAGACTTGCTATATTACAGCAACATAAATACTAGTAAATATCATTCATCAATCATCACAATAATGCACAAGCTTCTTACACCACAATCAATGCGTACTAAATACAAAGGCATAGAGCCAGAAAAGGCTTTGACATATTCCCCTTCCGATTTGAACTTAGGCTTCATCCCACAATGAATAAGGACACAAGACTAATTTTTATTTGGCTTGGTATAGTATATATACCGCATCCCCCCAACTATACATAATTCGTATAACAAACAAAAAAATGTAAAATAAAGGGACATCACATGTATATACGTAAAAGTAAAAAGTGTAGCATAAATGTTGTGAACCACTGAATTTGCCGACGAATTGAATGGAGTGTGTTTGGGGTTTAAATGCCAGCAAAGCACTCAGGTGGGGTCACTGGGTACCTTGACTTATCATGACAATAGTCATAGATCACGTGGTTCATACGAACCCACCTGTACCTTCTGGCTTCAATGACATTAAGACCCTGGTATGTAGCCCCTTCCCACCAGTTTCTTTGGTTTGAGGCACAGTTAGTAGGTCCTGGCACTGGGCACCCTTCAATGTCAAAGTCCTTGTAATAAGCGGAGAAAGGTGCTTTGCTCCAATCAATTTTCTCCAAACCACCTCTAGTTGCCCAGTTATCTGCTTCCCACAATGTGGAGTACACTCCCATGGCCTGCGTCGTTGGGTATGGGATTCCCTTCGCTTGGTTGTTCTTGTATACTCTGATGGGAAAGTCATCAATGTAGAAGCTGCATGTGTATATTGCAACACATTAACAAATTGACAATGGTGTTATTTGAACATCAGATTTTGAAGTCGAATGTGATATCGTATATATTTATCTCTATCTCTCATTTATTTTTTAACTTTATTATATACACATGTTTCAAAAATATATCAAAAAATCAAAGGGACACCATATTGTTATCCCTCTTTATTGTTCAAAAAATCATTCCTCTGTAAACAATCTATGTAAGTCATTTTTCTACACCATTTTATAGCTGATTAAGAGCATTGCTTAACTCTGCTATATATAGGTTCAATCATGTCATTTCATCACCGCTTTTTATTTGATACTACTTTAAGTAATTTTACATTTCAATGGTGAAATTCTTAAAAATTCACTAAATAGATCTCACAAGATATCTATATCTTTATTACATTTATTTTTTCTTTTCAATTTCTAGAGGAAAGTTTCTATTATTTTTTTTCTATTTTTTTATTGGTGGTTCTTATATAAGGAGTAGAAACAATTGTCCTTATATGTGGCATTTATATCCGTTTGCTCTAATTAATGATGTAATCCATCAAGAACTTGACATTAATTTAAAGAATTAGTTAAACAACTTCAATGGAATTACACTAACTATATATATATATATATATATATATATATATATAGTGAAGTCATGGCTTGTATTATGCACTTAATAGGGATATAACTTGATTACTAGTTCCATTAACCCTATAGGATAGAAATCTGCCCCAAAAAAATGGTGTCTCGGTATCCCGACCAATCAAATGTTGGAAATGAGCATAAATATTAATGAGTTGTGATTTTATTTTCTTAAGTGTCAAATTGTTACTAGTGGAGGATAGAGAATGTGACAGAAAATTGAGACAGAAGATCTCCATCCAACCATATATACTACATGTTATAGTTAATTAGAATTTTTGTAGATCAATAATCAAGTCTAAAAATAGTTTACAAAAATAATATGCAAGCATAAATTATAAAGAAAGGGCCATCTGGTGAAGGCCGACCCAAGCATAAAGCGGCCCAAGCCCTTGCTTTAGGCAGAAAAAAAGACCACTTCATATTTTTTATATTATCTTTTTGATATGTTTTATACATCAACAAATATAAGTTAACGCATTTGATATAAAAGCATACCATTAACTTCCCCGCAAAATTTGTATCGGCAATGCATAATGTTAATGCCTCTAGCCTAATCTTATGTATGTTGTGAATCTTATTCTTTACTTACACAATATGGTGATGGTTCCACATAATTGTGTAAGTGTGGAAGTCTACAGAGGGGTCAAACCAGAGATTGACCCTTTGTTCTCTATCACCCTTTCCATGAGCATAGATGTTTGTTTGAACCGTGTAAGGTTGCCCACTGCGGTTCCCCAGGAACTCGAAATCCAGCTCGTCACGAATAGAGTCCGTGTCAGAGTTCAACTATACCACAAAACCAAGATCATTCATACATGTCAGTGTTTTGGTCCAACCTAGCTATGAGCATTTTTCAAACAAAGGGATTTGAACTTACATAAAATGCAGTGACTGTCCCAGCAGAGTCTCCGGGAACAAGTTTGATCTTCATGCTAACACGGCCAAATAGGTACTTCGCCTTTGAAGCAAACCCACATCCTGTAAAAATAAGGACATCGTATATATGTGGTACATAGTTAACACGTGTTATCCAAATAATTGTTTCTTTTTTGGAGGTATATTCCTAAATATTCTATGTGATCACATTATGTATTTGTTATCCAATGTTTAGGCATCTAAAACATCATAGAGGTTTTTTGGACATGTTAGTTACCAGAGTTTTGGTCTAGAATGAGTTGGATTGCCCTGCCTTGATCAATTTGCCTGATATGGGACTCAGACCACGTGACTCTAAAGTCTTGTACAAAAGTGGCTGGTCGTCCCCAAACACATACACCAAATACAAGAACCCATAATAATAACAATAGATAAAAGACCCCAGCATTTCTAAAAGGGTAAAAGATGGCCATGGGAATGTATATATGTATATGTATGGAATGGAAGACTGGAAGTGTTAGATGAAGAAATTTTTTGTTGTGGAATGGAAGTGGAAGAAGTATGTTATTTATATAGGAGGTTTGGGAGAGGAATTAAGAAGAGTTCAGTGCAGCTAGCACTGAAATGGAATGCGTCACAACAGCTTAGCTTTCCATACAGCTAATGGCTTGCAGTCATTAGGGGCCTACCCAACAGTTTGTATTCTTCCTTGGCGTCTTGTATCCTCTGCTGCCCTGCCCAAATCATTTTCTGAGCGTGTGCGTCCTATGTATGTATGTAATAAAATAAGTTGAATGAAAACCAACAACATTCATGTGTGGATGGTACAATAATAAAATTATTTGACCAACTATTTTCTACGACTTTCAGATAAGTTAACTTTTTATAACTACTGTAAAAATTGTCCAAAAAGTTATCCGCAACGGTTGTGCATGCTATAATGACACCTCTCAAGATACAAAATACAAATAGCTAATTAACACAAAATTATTTTCTTTGTTCCTATACGTATTCAAGCTTCGAATTATCTTAGTTTTGATTTAAGAAATTGAAGTTTTCACCACCAAACTTCGAAATGTGTTTGATTCTAGAAACTAGAAATGATTCATGTAACTATATTTTTTTCGATAATTAGATATTTTATTCATAATACGTCTAACTTAAACATTATAGTGAAAGCTCAACCCACCTTTTAAGAAGGGTTGAAGAGCCCCCACTCAATCATGTGCTATGAGTTAGACAAAAAGTTACAAAGCCAAGAAAGTTCAAGCCAAAATAACCAATTGTACATGATTCATGTAACTATATATTTTATAAATTAACAAATCAAACACAAGTCTTGTGGGTAACGGATTTCTGCAACGTGAAAATAGTATTTTGTCCGGAGGTGGATTCCTACTTTCAGTAAAAACAGCATTTTAGCAGCATTTTTTTTATCTCACTTTTGTTTTTTATCCATCGTGATTTCCACATTTCCTTTTTTTTTTTTTTCGAGGGTATCCTCCGTGCATAATTACGAAAACTAATCCCACGTGATAATAAACGACATTCAAGGGCTGACATCTTCTAACTAATTTTTTTCCGTATGCAAGAGCTAGAGAGTAGAGATCGAACCCCTGATCACTTGTTAAAGGTGTTCGATCCCTTTACCACCTGGAACAACAATATGTATTTCCACCTTTCCTTTAACTTCATTGGTT
The DNA here is from genome assembly GCA_039655645.1 of Ammopiptanthus mongolicus. Taxonomy (NCBI): domain Eukaryota; kingdom Viridiplantae; phylum Streptophyta; class Magnoliopsida; order Fabales; family Fabaceae; genus Ammopiptanthus; species Ammopiptanthus mongolicus. Next base: position 11,139,184 of record CM077343.1, on the reverse strand, counting down.
ATAGATAATTTCCTATGCATTCGCCAAATACTTTTGCCTTACTATATAGCATCACTCTTTGATTAATCTCACACTCGGAGGGCGAGAAAATTTTATAAACAATAAAAAAGACAGCATTCATTTACGGTGCGAATTATCTTGAAATTTCGTAGTATAATACAAATATTAAATCACCCTTTTTTTAAGGGAAAATATTAAATCACCTTAAAGCACGAAAGAATATTACTTAAGGGAGAGAAAATAATAGTAGTAAATATTAAAAACTTTCATTTCTTTTATAAGATATTAAGAGCTTAAGTCAACTTTTAAAAGTCAAACCGGAAATTGCACTAGCAAAACTTTTGGGAGTTTAAATGGTTTAACTAATCAAATTTACACCAAAAAAACGTTTTAGCGATTGACAAAATCAATCGCTAAATGAAGATTATCGATTGTTAAATGAGTTAGTGATCGAATATCAGCGGTTACCAAAAGTATGACCACTAACTTATTTATCAACTGATATTAAGGCCGGTCTCTATCAGTGATCAATAAATTTGGTCACTAAGTCATAAAATCAGTTGATGGACAATGTATGATAATTAAGCTCCATGGAATTTTAAGAACAAGCAGATTAATCAAGTTATTTATCCCTAGATTAACTCAATCAATGACAACGATTAGAAGAGGCATATTCATATAAATAACTATTCCTAGCATAAATATGAACTCTCAACAAACATGAATGATGGTCAAACATATATCCAATTACATTAAGAACAATAATCAATACATCAACAAGTTAAATAATTCAAAGGATAACTAAAAAATCAGTAAAACTTCATCATAAAAGGACTACATCATCAACTTAGCTAAAAAAGGATTTAGCTAGACATGCTAAACCCTAAAACAAGGAAGAAAAGATAGAGAAAAGGGGAAACTCCATGAATGTAAAGGTGGGTGAGCAAGTATGTCCTCCTCTTTCCTCCTCCAAATCCAGTGCCAAATTAAGGTTGGGAAGCTACTAAATAGGATGTTGAATATCTCTCCCAAATTGGGAAATGGGGCTATTTATAACCTCCAGCAATTCAAGCCAAGGCTTCACATACCAAACAGTGATGAGCGCTAGCTATCCAGAGGCCCTTTTAAACATGAGCAAGCTAGCGCTAAGCGTTAGGTTTCCTATGTCCAATGTTGGCCTATCAAAGACCATTTCAGTTTTAATTTCTTTGAAGCTCAGTGTTGAGACTCATGTGCCTAACGCTAGCATGACAGTGTGCATTCCATGATTTGTTCTCTTCATTCTTCACTCTTCATGTTCTAATTCCCCATTTTATCACTTCCTAAAATGAAAACGGTAAAAATAACATCAAATTAGGTTTGAAAACATCGAATTAAGCAAAATACAGAAAACCACTAACAAAAACCTCAATTAACGACACTTGGGGACAAAACAATGATAAATAATACAATTAGGAGTAAACGCCCACCCATTAAGACCTCAATTATAGATAGGGAAATACTTACATACGGTACCATATGTACTTGTTGTACTATTGCCCAATTATAATAATACACATGGATTATTTTTTTCACTTAGTACTCACACTGTTACCTAACAGTTAAGCCGAATTTTTTACCTTGTCTTGCTTTTGCAACACCCTTTCCCGAGTGTCACATTTTCGAATATTTATAAGGCCGAAAATATTTATTAATGCGGAAAATACGATTTTTTTTCTTTTCACAAGATATAATGGGATTAATAAAGGTAAATAATACTAATAAATGAACATAGGTTCACCATGCATTTCTAGAGCATACTGTATTAAAATACAGAAACAAAAGACAGAAAACAGAAACGGAAATAATACTATATACAAACATAGGTCTAATGTATAACTGACATAAGAAATACAATAAGTACTAAGAGTCGTAGCTCCCAAAAGGTACTACAAAAACTGACATAGTCTGGCCGACAACAAAACAAAACAGCAAAAGAGTCCTCCTCCGGGCTCAAGGAAACTACTGAACTGAATCATCGTCACGTCCATCTCTTCAAGCAGCAACAGCAAGTACCAGCAGAAAACATACAGATATGGGTGAGATTCCCGTTATTAACACAGCAAAACAGCAATAGTAAAAACGGAACGACTCACCAGGTAACAGCGTACCCGACATGCTTACTAAAGTTCTCAATATAAATCATGTTAAGCAGTTGATAGCATAATATTATGTTAAACAGTTAACAGCATAATATAAGGCACTCTTAAACAGTACATCGATGTGTAACAGTAAATGTAAACATCAATAGCCATGCAATGCAGTGCAATGTATATGACTCATTGCCAATGTCGCTGGGTACTACTCTGACCCCTACTCCTTGGAGCTAACAAAACATCGGAGAGAGTGAATGGGAGGACATGTTCCGGTTTCTGCCAGCCATCAGCAAGATGCTACAACATTCGTAACGTGCACGTATCTGTATTTACGGAAACACTCTCGACCAAACATGAAAAGTACAGCATCTAGTAGAGGATATCAGTGTATTACACAGATTCGCCACTACACAGAAGAGCTACCAACTGGTCACATGTAAGCCCTTCCAACCCTGATACCTCCAAAAATACCATTGAAGATCGTCACCGTAAGATTCGCACCCGCATCAAGATGTAAGCTCAACTCCTAGGCTCAAGGCCTTACAACTATGCAAATGAAATGCCAATGCTTACACAAAGCAGATGCGATAAAACAATGTCTACCCCCCGGGTAAACCTCGAGTTCCACTAAGGTTCTCTTCCTTAGGAACTATACGCGTCTTTTGAAAAACAAAACCTTTATCCACCGGATAAATCTCGTGATCCCTCCGGGATCGAGTCATCACAAGATTGAAACAATTGAAAGACTGATCGGGATCCGAATCACCGATCCGTCATCGAACTACTGTTTCAAAACTCAAAACGTTTCATGTTTGTGTTTATGCCTTATGAAGTCATTGATGTACTAAATCATCAATGGTATAGTATATGGTCTTGTTCTACTACATACCATACTTAATTAACCCTTCTCTTCAACTCTAAATTAATTACTTAACTTAGGTTTTAATGCGTAAAACTTTACGATTTGAGTTAAAAACTCCTTTTGTAAACCAAACAACTTTTACAATTGAAAATTCATTTGATTTGAAACAATTTTTGAACCACTTACTCTATTTTTAGCATTTTCTGAAACATGAAATTCACTTAGCTTAATTATATTCGCTTAGTGAAATTGAGGCAGTGATACCCCCTTTGGAACTCCTTTGCATCGCTCGGCGAAACATAATTCGTGTAGCGAAGTTTGTTGTATTCGCTTAGCGAATATGGATTCGCTTAGCGAAATTGGAGGCGGTTACACCTCTTTTGAAACACCTCTGGATCGCTCGACGAAACAGAATTCGCGTAGGGAAATTTCACTGTATTCGCTTAGCGAAAAGGATGCAGTGATACCTCTTTTGGAATTTCTCTGTTTTCGCTTGGAGAAAAGTTGCCTTAAAACAAGACATTAACCTTATGGAACCATTTTGATTCTCTTCTTGAAAACACTTCTTGTCTCATTTTGAGTCACTTGATTAACTAGATGAACTAAGGATAAGGTATAAAGCATGTTTCACTTTGGTGAAAACACTTTGAGATTTAATTCCATTTGACCTTTAGATCAAAGTCACTTAGGGTTTTTCTTTGAAAAACATAAGTTATTAAAACACTTTCTTTATTTCAAAACTTTGATTTGTCCAAGAACTAATCATATTCTTCCTTTTCTTAAGGACATGGCCAAAAGCCTATTAGGAACAAATGTGAAGGTTTGCTTCACTAACTAACCAAATTATGGCTCCCAAAATTTACACAATTATGATAAACAATAACACAAATCATTGCATCATAATTAAGCACAAAAGTCCATACTTGATCTAGTGATCAAAGTTGATTTTTCAACATACATGAAAATGATTTTCATTCAATCATATCATCATCAACATATGCTAAAGCACACTACAACATACTAAAGCATAAACTCATCATGACAATCTTGTTCTTCAAGAGAACTTAACAAAACTTAACAAATAAAAGTGAACCCAAACTAAAAGGTTTCACCCACACATAAACTTAAACAACCACCTTCACTACCACGATCTTGTTGTGATGAGGTTCACCCCCCCATACCTGTTGAAGAGCAGATATCCGGATCAAAGTCGGTTGATCGGTTTGTGAACCTCCTGTCAATCGTCACCAACTACAACAACACATCAATTAAACATTAAACAACAATCAAATAAAAACTCAACAATCCTAACAATGAGGGTTTCGGCCACCCTAGGTAAATAAAGCTAGGAATTGATCTTGGTTTTTCATTTCATGGATTCAAAGGCAATAAGAAATTAAGCTAAGGATGAAATCAAGTGTTAGAAAGCAAAAATTGATGAAAATACTATTCATCATCATCAAATAGGGTTCGGCCATATTGTGCTTTTTGAGCTATGATGAGAGTTGAATCATAAGCTCTTGGGTTTAGGTAGAGAATGATGAGGTGAATTCAAAGAAATTGGTCTTACCTCAAAAGGATTTTTCTACAATTTCCTATGAATTTTCAAACTTTTGGATCTAAGAAATGATTTTCATGAAAATGAAGTTTGATCTTGAAATAAAGAGAGATTCAAGAAGCTAAGAGATCATAGAAGTGATCTTACATTAAAATAAAGGAAGATTGCTCAAGGAATCAAGTGATTCAAGCTTTTCTCAAGGATCAATGGAGTTTCTTCAAGAACAACTATGGTGTTCTTCTCTTTTTGAGAGGGCTGTGCGAAAATGAGAGTGTGAGGGCTGAGTTCAGCTCTTTAAAAGCTCACGTAAGGACAAAAAGGTCATTTGCCAAAAGGGTAAAATGGTAAAAGTGTAAAAGACTAAGGTTAGGGGCATTTTGGTCATTTTGCGTCCAGATGTTTCCGAACGTCATGATGACTTTGGCATACTCTCCCAAGTGTCCTGGGATGATGTGGTATCAAGATTATTCGTTGGCGAGTCCCGGTAAATCCATAAGTGGCTCCGTTTGTCATCCGATTGAAGATTCCGCTCGAACGGAGGTTAGGAAGTGATTTTTCTGAAGTTTTTGTGAAATTTAACCAAAACGTAGAGAATCGAATTCTAAGACTTATTGTCTCGTTCACGGGTCCATCTGAGGTCTCCTGATCAGTAAAATCATACTATCAGTGTAAAAACGCAGACTGGACTCCGTTTGAGTTTTAGACTCAAAACTTAATTGTAGCTTCCTATGATATCGTCGAGCATGACTACGATCTCGGAATATTTTATTTCCATTCCTAAGACCTCGAATAAAATAAAGACGTTAAAATACTGAAGAAATAGAAAATGTGAAAATCGAGGCGTTACAGCTTTTCTCGAAAAGCCTTCTCTTCAATGCAATACACAAAAATCAATCACATAGCTGCAAACAAAATCATTAACTACAGCAACTCAATGCCTTATATATGTTATCCATAGAACTAAACTTGTGAATGATGGAGCAAAACGTGAAGGAAAAGGCACACAAGTAATGAACCCAACCACCTAGAACCTGTCAATCACCCACAAAGCTTTGCCAGATTCAACCACTTGACCATCGTGACCTCCTCCCCTAAACACCCAGAACCATCGTATGGAGCCTCCTCTGTGACGTGCGACCTAGACGCCACGAACCACCTTGCATCACTTGCAACGTCACCCTAGAGTCACACCCAGCCTCGCTGCCATCCAACCTTGCCTCACCGCTATCAGATGCTCCTCATGACCAGCCACCCATCAACCATCGTCGTTTTGAGCCACCAACATAAGGGTTGTTGGTGGAGATGAAGTGGAAAGAGATCTAGGAGAGGGACTTCGTGTAACAGTGTGAGTTCGAAATTATTGGTGAAGTGGAGAAATAATTCACATGTCTTATTATAAGCGGATAACAGTACAACAAGCACATATGACATAGGATAGTACATGTAAGTTGTACTTATAGATAAAAAATGTATTATCAAATAAAAAAACTCCTCTAAAGTGAGAAAGTAAAACTGTATTTACCCTTGACAAGTTATAGTGTATTGAGATCTCAATCAATTTTAGCTAATCAAGAGTAGATATACCCTTACTTTCTGACTTCACACTTTTGCTCACTTTGAAAAAGCCTAATCCATTATCAAAAGTTCATATAGTCTAGATAGGTTTAATTGTAAGGAGTTGCTGGGTATTGGTTAAGAAATCAAGAAATGGTACACTCTCGTTGAAAATTTAAGTATAACACTTCTTGATATGTTATAATTGTATTCATACCGATTATTATAATATCTCTCGAACTTCCCATAGATGCTTTATTAGTCGTGGAAATGGCTCCGGAACTCTTTGCAATGCTCCCAAAACAACACAAAATAAAATGACTAATTTGAGTTATCTAACTAATGGTTTTTTTTTTTTAGAGTCTAATTAATGGATTAACTCTTAACAATAACAACTGGATGCCAATAATCTAATGGGTCATGCTAACGAGTGACCTAAAAATAGTAATTAAGGAATTAAAGAAAAACAAGTTTTCATTAAAAAATTTAGTATATCACTTTTTCAAATATTAAATATATTATTTTCCAACAAAATTTTTTTTTATTCTTTAACCAATATCTTTAGGAGACTCGTTAACATTCTCCTAATCTAATTCTTAATTTTGCTTATCACTTTAGACATTGGTTTGGTATGAATTTAATTGCACATTACTGGTGACAAGCCTATCAATGTTACTTGGATTTGAGCTTCATCGGTATAAAGGAAATTTAAGGGTCCCGTAGTTGAGGCCATACCTGATTCATAATTAATTGGGCTCCTGTGTTTTAATCTTATGGAGTGTGGACAACTGAGAGAAATTGATTGATAATGGTCCGATTGGCAGCTATCACGAACGTAGGACGTTACTCATTGATCGAAGTCTGAACGTACTCTTGAATAATTATGTTCTGAATATGATGTTTAATCATCAAGAATTCAAGATGAATCTAAACAATTTAACACCACTGTAAAATAGCATTACCATTTACCACAATTACTTTTGAGGGATCTGTATATATCCGTATAAGTCAAAGAGGTTTTTACTTTTTACACCCGTAAATAATTTTTATTGGATAAGTTTTTTATAAAATTAATGGTTGGATTAAAAACCCATCTATATATATATATATATATATATATATATATATATATATATATATATATGATATGTCACGTCAATATGAAATTGAAATTGTTTAATTAATACTTTATTTGATATACATTAAAATTAATGAAATATATATTTTTTAAAATATATGAAAATAAAAACTATTTACTATACTTTTATGAGAAAAATGTATACACATCCCTTCTATATTTTAATCCATTTGTAAATAGGCACCTTCAATTATTGATTCTTCCCAACTAATCCTCAAACTCTAAGTATTAGTGAAATTGATCCTTCTACTAACCCAAATTAAAATCATTAATGATGATCGAATTTGACCGTTCATTTCTCTTTAATCTGAACCATTGATTGCCTTTATTTTTATTTATTTTTAAAAGAAAAAAAACAGAGAGGGTTTTCTTATAATGTGTTTGGTACAACTTCTCAAAATTAGGTTTAGGTGAAAATCACGGTAGCAATAACATGTTAGCAATTTTTGGAGAAGCAAATGGAGAAGCTCCAAAGTGGAGCTTCCACGTTGAGAGGGTTTGGACGTGATTTTTCACTTCAAAAAGCTGTGCCAAACACATGCTTAGTGCGTTTGTGCACTTTCTTCTTCTTGCATTTCTCCTGTTCGTGCCTTCAATCTTCTTCTTCTTCTCCGGTTTTGTAGTTCTGCTAGTGAGAAGGCCGATAAACTGGGATGAGCAATAGCCTTAATTAATGTAAGTAATATGTCATTGGCTAAGCCACTGGTTAATCTGATGCAAGAGCCAAATCAACAAGTACCTGCCTGGCTCACACTGCAGAAAAAGCTTCTTCTTATAGTGGCGGTGGCAACAAAAACAATAGGCGGTCATGGTCAGGGTCAAGGGGAGTCCGATACCACCAAAATGTCACGCCTCCCCTTATTAGCATTTTGAAACTAGTTGAAAGCAAAATCAAATACGAAGAAAGACTGGAGAACAATTACCAAAATTCAACCGAATAATTGTTAAAGTCAACAAGAAATAGATTACAAATTAATGCTCATTAGATTATTAGCTCAATCACCGTACTTATATTCACGAAATTAGTCAAAGAAACATTATTTAAAGATTAAGTCTCCTCTTATTGAACTACAGTGGGTGGCCTCCTTCAAGTAATATAATAAGGAGGAATCTTATTTGTACATCCAAAATAAGATACCTATAATAGACATTCCATTTTGAATGAATACAACTAGAACATATTTTAAATTTACAATTGAAATTAAAAAAAAATTACACTCAAAATGTGATGTCTACTCCCATTTTAGATGCACAAATAACATTCCTCTCTATAATAAACGCCTACAAGGCAGTAAATTCGGCCTCTCCTTTACAAGCACATACTAGTTCCAGTGTCATTATATAATCACTCTGCGAGGAGTGTGAGCTGTGAACTATGAACTACGAACTACGAACCAAAGAAGAAGAAAAAGATTGAAGGCACGAACAACGCCATATATATGTGACATTGAACCCGTTTTTTTGTTGATTTGGCTGTAAATTTTAACATGCTTTTCTCATTGGACTAAAATTTTCTATGACATCGATCTAATATCCCCGGATTTGTAGGTACCATATATTGCGGTCAATTGGTGAATTCTAGGAGTTAAAACTCTTGCAGAACAAAAGAGTAAGGTATATTACCAAGTTTATGATACAGATGAGACCCGTTTGAGACTGGTTCTATGCTATGAAGCTGAGATACTCCAAAAATGGAAAACTATTGATGTCGTACCCGTATTTAACACTGATACTTATAGAATACTTCAAGATACGTATTTAAGAAGGATACATCCTCTTTTTTATTTTATTTTTTATTTATTTTTTTGTCAGATACTCATAGGTCCGGATATTCAGAAGATACTTCTGGACATGTACATGATCCATTTGATGATGGTGTTGAACATTTTAAATTGGTAAAGTTGTCTCTTAATGAACCAGACTTAGAAGCTATGCTTTTTCTGGATGATGGTAACAGAGGAGAAGAGAATGAATTAATTAGTTAACATTAAAAAGTAGTTTAGTAAATATGTTTTTGGATTGTTGGCTAAAATATAAAACCAGGACTTGTTTTGAGTTCTACTACAGATGCTTTTGTTGATATTCTGACATAGGAGAAAGAATATATTATGATATGGGTAATAAATATATTTTTTTGTTATGATCACAAGTATCTTTTTGTAAATCGTGACCATCATAGTTATATATTAATAAGTAATGATTAGTGTCTCTTTCTGTACAAATATTCTGCATTTATATAAAATATATGTTTTTTCTATAAATTTGTGTTAACGTATCCGGATCATTTATATCCTTAATTTCAAAAAATTGCCCATATCCTCATCTATGTGTCATATCGTACCCGTGTCGTATAAAGTATTTGGGGTTGATAGATGTTGTGTCACTATCAGCTGGATAGAATACCCTATCACCGTAGCTCTTAGGAATTTCAATTGGCTTGAAATACATGGTTCACTTTCATATTGAGAATGGAAGGGATTAGGATTCCTTCCTTTCCTTTTGGCATAATTCACATAACTAACAGAGACCCACTTGAAAAATAATCATTGAGGTAGGTGGCTCTTGAATGGGCATGATACACATGACGCCCGGACTCCAAAATTTAGTTTGAGAGATATCAGAGGGATCACATTAAATCATACATATATAACATAAAAAAAATTTCAAACCTATAAAAAGGAGTACACGAAGATAATGAAAAAGTTGGGGGACTATGACATACCCATATCTTTCCTCAAACCTAAACTGTTGGTCATACAAAAAAAAAAATATTACACTCATTTCCCCTCATGAAATTTAACTTACTTAATTACACTCAATATATATCATTTTTGTTTTAAAAATTAAATCAACTTCTTTTAATGTTTATTCTTTAAAGGGTAATATGACTTCCTATTAAGAATAAGAAAAGTGATCGTGTACTTTTAAAATAAGAGGAAAGTATGAAGTAATTAAGAAAAAAGCAAAGGAGATCTGTATAATTAAAAAGAAAAAAAAAATTGAATATGACCTGGATCAATTTACATTTTCGGAGCTACACTTTGGATGCGTTTGGATATACAACTTAATTATGCATTTATCTAATAATTAGTTGTTGTCAAATAAGCTAAAAATAACTTATTTTTATAAGTTTCTCTGACAAACTTATAGAAATAAGTTAAAAAGGGCTTATAGGAAGATCATAAACCATTTTTATAAACTATTTGTATAAGTTTGTTTTCATAAGCTATTCTCAGAAATCCAAATAAATTCTCTATAAACTCTTCCAAACACACTTTTTATGCGTTATAACAGTTAAACCCTTCCCATTTGCTTTTCATTAAAGATGTAGACATATGGACGTGAACTTGCCACATGTTAATGGATAAGAGATTAAGTTCTCAACCCTTTGGTATATCCATAATAATATAAGAAGAATGATAATGAATGTCTTAAGGATACTATATATTTAAGGAAACAAGAAAAGAAATTTTTCATTGAAAATTGATGTATTTAATACTTGAAACGATGATATACTTAGTTTTTTAATAAAAAGTTATATTTTTTGTTTTCTTAAATAGTATTCTTAGAACACTCGTTAGCGTGATCCATAATATAATTATAAAATAGCAGCGTAATGTGATTACATTAATTGCTGTTATACGTATGTGAGTGGATATGAAAGCTTATCGACCAAGCATTATATTTAAAACAGCTGCAGCATAACGAAACTTGTTGTTTTCTGTAAGTTGATGTGCATGTGGAAACCACCTCATGTTTGGTTACATCATACATGTACTCCACTATTTGGATTTGAGCCGCTTAATGACACTCCTGGTTACAAGCTACAGCTAGCATTCTGTCTTGGTAAGCCTTAGTTACGAAGGTCGAAGTCATCGTCCGTGATGCTTGCTGATAGATTAAGTTGAAAAATTCCACCCTAAATAATAAATATAATCACAACTTAACGTGCAAAAGAGTGGCAAATCAAGTTTCGAACTTGTTAAGGATTCTTATGAATCACAAATTAATAGTTGGTTACATCGATCTATCATGTAGAGTACTAGTATCAAATAATATAAACAAAGATCTTGAAGCTTTGTGGCATTGTATAAGACTAAAAGAATCAGAAACAGTGATTGAAGCACGGTGGACGGTGGCATTTGGCCTTCATAATTTAATTTTTTGCCGCTTAAGGGATTGTTAGATTTGACTAATCAACAAAGTTTGGACTAGACGAACCAACTTGTTTATGGCTTATTGAATGCGAATTTTAGCAATTAATAATGTATGGTTTCAAGTTTACATTTTCATTTTGCATATGCCTTACCTTTTGATTTGTGATGTTGATCATCACATTCAGACAAGTCATTAAGTCGAATGATGAAGGCGAAGGGTCGGCTAGAGTCTACTAAAAACTCAAAAGGGGGGTGGACTTGTTGGTGTATCCTTAATAAACAATTTTTATTGTTTAATTTGAGAATATATATTAATCAAAATTTGAAATTTTTATGGTTTAAAATTCAAAATTTATATAAAATAAACAAAATCATTTGAAAAGTTTTACTGATTCATAATTATTATTGGAGAGAATAACACATTTACAAAATTACACTTGTACAATCACATAGATGTTGCCATTAAACGTCCAACTGCCTATGCTATGATTTTGCTGGGTTTAAAGTTATAAGCAAAGTTATTTGCCAATTAATGCCATTGACACCCCCCTCAATTTGATGCTGGTAAATCAACAAGCATCAGTTTGTTAAGTAGAAAATTGTGGGGTTAACATGTCAAGCATTTGATGAAGATGTCAACAATTTGAACTGATGTCGAGTCATGAGATAGGGTGATAATTCTATGGGCATACATAGGCTTCCCGAATAGAGTGACAATCGACCTCTGTGTGCTTCGTTTGTTCATGGTAAACCAAATTTGCTGCAATTTGTATAACACTTGTGTTGTCAACATGTAGTGGAGTTGGTTGTGCCTGAGAGAAACCAAGCTCTGCAAGGAGACCACACAACCAAATTATCTTAGAGCATGCATCAAACATGGCGTGATACTCTTCATCAGTGGAAGACTTGGAGATTGAGTCTTGCTTCTTGCATTTCCATGAGATTGGAGCATCACCTAGCAACATACACCAGCCAGTAGTAGATTTAGGTATGTTGGGACATCCAGCCCAATCAACATCACTATATAATTGAAGCTGGAGAGATGAACTAGTAAGAAAGAGTAAACCACACTTAGAAGTGCAAATTAGCACGACAAGAAAACTCGTTGTTTCCCACGGCCTAAATCCGTGGGAAAACAAAAAAATTCGTGGGAAAACACACTTTTCCCACGGATTAGCCACGGCTCTTCAGCTGTCGGGAAAATGGGCGTCGGAATTGTTTTCCCACGGTTAATTTAGAAAAGCCGTGGGAAATTTTCCACGGCTATAGCCGTGTGTAATTTCCCACGATTAAAACCCTGGGTAATTTTCCCACGGCTGTTACCCTGGAAAATTTCCCACGGCCAATTTCCCACGGCTATTCCCTGGAAATCCCACGGATATCCCCTGGAAAATTTCCCACGGTTATCCCCTGGGAAATTACACAAAACTTCCCACGGCCTTTTCCCACGGCTTTAACCCTGGGAAATATTAATTTATTTTTTTTTAAAAAATTTCAATAATATCTAAATAAAATTAATTAATTAGTTAAATAATTATATTTTGTTTATAATTTTTTATTCATCTGGTCAAAAATTATATTTTTTAATTATTTCAAAATAATAAGTAAATAAATATGACAAAATAGATAAAATACAAATCACATAAATTGACATCATAATTTAAAACATAAGTAATAAGTAATGTATGTTTTTTTACAAACAATAAAAACTAAAAATTCATACAAAACCTAACGACATAATCTAATAATTTTCATCTCTATAAGGATCCTCAAGAAGCTGGTCAAAAGAGTCATCCTCCTCCTCTGAGGTGCCCTGGGTCGGCTGACCAGGCTGCGGAGGTTGCTGCTGCTGTGGGGGGGTTGTGTGGATTGATGCTGCTCTAATCGCTGGATCGTCTCCATCATCCGCTGCATCATCTCATCCCTCTGCCGCTCACGCTCCTCGGAAGCGGCCAATCTCTGCCTCAGCTCAGCAATCTCTGCGGACTCCTGAGGACGACTATCGCGACTAGTGGATGCCTCAGTACGAGCGTCCAAGATGCACGAAGACTCTTTTCGCTAGTTGCGAGCAAGATCTCCAGCACCGTACAGGCGGCCCTTATACTTACCGCCAACAACCTCTGCCCAAATACGCAATGCAAGCCGGTCCTCCTCCTCGGGGTCAGCTGAACCGGATGAAGACGACCTAGCCTGCGACATCCTCGCCTCAAACTCCTCCTGTTATTCAGGACAAACACACTAATTAGTTATATGATACAAAATTATTAAATTAAAAATAAAGGGCATATAAAGGGTATATTTATTACCTGAGTGCACCTCGAGCGCTCATCTACATACTCGCCTGTACCCTTCCTAGTATGGGTACGGCGGTGGAGCTCGTTAACCTTCACACTTCGCTTATACTTCACAGCCTGTAACACAAGCATGGATAATAAATTAAATTAAATGTAATTAATAAACAATTGATCTTGAAATAAATATATTTAATGCATAAAAAAATGAGAGTATAAACGTACCATACGTTCTGCGTACTGCGCCTGGCTGATGGAACCTCCTGTGTGCAGGCTCCCCCCTTTTTCTGATGCCCTAGTTTTCTTAGCTTGATCTGACATTTTCTTAAACGCATCTGAAGCCCAGTGACGACACAAGTCCTCCCAAATTCCATCTCCAATCCAGTATGGCTGTGAGCCTGAATTGCGGGCCTCCCTAAGCATGTCGGAGAGGCGGCGAGAGGCTTTCATGTGAAAGATCCTCTCAATCTCCGACTCATGCTCAATCCTCCATGCGACTTGACCCTGTATTAGAAGAACATAAATAATATTTGTTATACTAATTATTTACGAAATAATCAAAACCACATTAAATAAATTGAATTTTTGCAACTTACTCTAAAAGCCTCAAACATAATATTCCGCTCCCCATCATTAAGCGCTCCCCATGATGGACATGCCCTATGATACCTCCGATGAATAACATACGAGATGGCAGATGCAGCTCTCTTCGAAGGAAGGAACCTTAAGAATAAAAGAGTATGAATCAATCAAAGACATTGTAATAAATTATAATAAAAATCGAATAAATGTTTCTTTAATAATTCTTACCCATTACCAACCGGCCTGATAATAGGTCGACCATCGGGCATTAACTGAATCTCCTCTACTTCCTCTGACTCATCCTCGCCCACCTCTGCCTCTGAAGGTGAGCGTGAATAACCAGGACTATACTGCTCCTCCTCAGCCTGACGATGAGCAGGTGACATCTCAGCCACACCTGCTGAAGTAGAAGCCCCCTGATGTGCATGTGGCATGAACCTCAGAGTGGGAATCGTATCGATCTCAGGTGCAATCGGTGGAGGTGGTGTAGCTACAGGTCGACACGATGTAGGTGTGGGTGGGCGCGGTGTAGGTGCGGATCGGCGTGGTGCGAGTGCTGGCACTGACTGGGTAGATGTAGAAGGCATAGGCGAGTATCCATCTACAAACTCACGAATCACTATATGGCGAGAGGGTCTGTTCCGACGACGAGTCGGACGCTGGTCAGTATCGGAGACCACACCCTTACCCTTCTCACCAGTGGGTGGTCTGGGTGGAGGTGAGTCACATCCTCCTCCTGGTACCATGTCTATATAGAGCATTTTAATGTTAAAATAAAATTCATGAAATATATAACTCATCCGATAAAGCAATAATATAAGTTATCTAAGCCATAAATTAACAAATGTAACTCACTAATAATCCAAGATAGAGCAATATCTAAGTCATATATAAAGTCAAACAATATAATTCACTAATACAATTAAAACTTAAACAAATGATCTAAGCTTTATTCAGAATTTGAGACATCATCTTCAGATCTTGCTGAGTCATTATCTTCATCATGTTCAGATCTTATTGAGTCATTATCTTCCGTGGAACCATCATTTTCTTCATCCAAATGCTCATGGATGGACGACAAATTAATGATATCCACTTCTTCACCAGGGACTTGCAAGTCACGTAAGTAACCAATCGGCTCAACTTCAATGACTTCATTTATACGTGACATTTCATCCATTTGATAAGGCACCTCTACCTCTGGATCGTCCGCTTCGATGTGACCCCTTGGTTTGGTCTTGATGGCAACACACCAACCTCGTTTGTCTTTTCGAGTTGCCGGATAAGGAACATAATACACCTGTCTAACATTCTGTGCCAAGATAAACGGATCAAACCTTTGATATTTTCCACTCATTCGGATGTCCACAGTATTACATTTTGGATTATATTTTGTGCCCTTAATGGATGGATCAAACCAATTACAATAAAACAAAACTATTTTTTTAGTATAGTCTAAATAAGTGTACTCCAATTCATATATGTGTTGGACCACGCCGTAGAAGTCATCTTCGCCTCCTTCTGTGAGGCCCTTTACGTAAACCCCGCTGTTTATTGTTTTTTTGCCCTCCGTCCATGATTGGGTATGAAATTTGTACCCATTCACAAAGAACGTATGCCATTCTTTGACAGCTGAATTAGGACCGTCGGATAAGTTCCTTAAGTGTCGGTTGACAGCAGTCGGTGTCTCACTGTAAACCTACGTATGTTAAATGGAAAAATCGCTTATGTCTAGATTTTACAGGAAGTTGCTAGTTCAAAGAATTTTAAGATACTTACTTGTTGTGTAAACCACTTTGCAAAATCTGCATATATATGAGCAGACTGCTCTTGTTCATTTATGTTTTCAGATAACAAGAATGAGCTGTATAAATTGGACAATACACACATGTTTAGCACAAATTAAAGTATTTATTATTACATAATTGAAAGAAAAGGATATACAATACATACTCAAGGTATGGCTTAACTTCAGTGCAATTGATCAACACATGAACGTGGGCTGACTTCCTCTCTACATCTGTTAACCAGTGAGTCAACTCCTTCCCTGAATGACGACCAGACAGGCAAAAGACTGATAAGGCTAGCGGATGTCTTTCACTTTCATTTTCCATTTCATTTCTATTATTTCTTGGTGACAACATGAAGTTGTTGAAATAATGGGAACAAAAATGGATTGTCTCACGATGTAAGTAAGACGCACAGATTGATCCTTCAACTCTAGCCTTATTTTTCACTGATCGTTTTGAATCACCCATGAATCTACAAAATAACAAGTTCATAGAAATATTTATTACCATTCATTTCAAATGGAAAAAAAAATCTAATATCTAATTCTTGGATATTACCTTTCAAATGGATACATCCACCTATATTGTACTGGTCCACCAAGTCTTGCTTCATATGCGAGATGAACTGGGAGATGCTCCATGGAATCAAAGAAACCAGGAGGAAATATTCTCTCCAACTTGCATAAAATGATTGGAATGTTCTGCTCCATCTTAATCAGTTCCTCTTCCCTCAACGTTGCAAAGCACAAATCTCTAAAGAATTGACTTAATTCAATAAGCGGATTCAAGACATGGACTGGCAAGGAACTAAAAGCAATAGGAAGTAAACATTCCATGAATACATGGCAGTCATGGCTTTTCATCCCATGCATCCTTCCCTTGTTGACATCGACACATCTTGCCAAATTGGAAGAATAACCGTCTGGCATCCGTAATTCTGTTATCCACTGACAAACGGACTTTGCTTCCTCAACAGTTAAACTATAATTAGCTTTCGGTTTTAACATCTTCCCATTAACATGCCGCTTCAACTCCAAGTCTGGTCGCCTACAGTACAAAGCTAGGTCCATTCTTGCCTTCTCATTGTCTTTAGTCTTGCCACTGACATTCATGACCGTGTTGAATATGTTATCAAAAAAATTCTTCTCTATGTGCATAACAACGAGATTGTGTCTCAACAGATTATCTTTCCAGTATGGGAGCTCCCAAAAAATACTTCTTTTTGTCCAGTTGTGAAACTCTCCGTATCCTGGTAATCTGGACACACCACCATTGTCAGTGACTGTGGGCAGTTCTCTTACTCTACTCCAAATCTCTTCCGATGAGAACCTAGGCGGCGGCCCATCCTTTTCAACTTCCCCCTTTTTGAAGGCGTTTCTATTTAGTCTAAATGCATGATCTGTCGGTAAAAACCTACGATGTGAGTCAAACCAGGAACTTTTCCCCCCGTATTTCAAGTTAAAGGCCTTTGTATACTCCATGCAATGCGGACATGCCAATTTACCATGAGTACCCCAACCAGACAACATACCATAAGCAGGGAAGTCATTAATGGTCCACATCAAAGCTGCCTTCATAAAAAAAATTTGCTTTCTTGCGATATCGTACGTCAACACGCCGTTCCACAACCTCTTTAAATCATCAATCAAAGGTTGCAAATAAACATCAATACCAGCCTTCGGGTTGGATGGGCCCGGTATGAGGCATGTCAAAAACATATAAGGTTTAGACATGCACATTTCAGGAGGAAAATTGTACGGGGTTACAATTACGGGCCAACATGAATAAGGCGAAGCTGAAGCTTGGATATACGGGGTAAAACCATCAGAGCATAACCCAAGTCGTACATTGCGTGGATCCAAGGCAAATTCGGGATGTACGCGATTAAAATGCTTCCATGCTTCGCCATCAGATGGATGACGTAACACGCCTGAACTTCTTCTATTCTCATAGTGCCACGTCATTTTTCCTGCAGTTTGCATTGAGGCAAACATTTTTTGTAGCCTTGGAATTATTGGCAAATAGAACATTGCCTTTACTGGAACAGTTTTGTTGTTACTTGTTCCAGTCTCGTTATGACAATACCTTGGCGCTTGACAAATTCTGCATTCGACCAACTCGCCATCACTTATGCCAAATTCATTATTGTAATACAACATACACCCGTTCATGCAACAATCAATTCTCTTGGCTTTCAATCCCAGCTTCGACACTAACCTCTTCGCACCATAATAATTCTCTGGTAACACCCCTTTATAGGACTCGCGTCCAAAAGCATTTTGGAAAAATTATCCAAACACGAGTCAGAAGCATTAAAATTGGCTTTGCAAGCTAACAGTCTCACGCACATTGATAATTTAGAGTCTGAGACCCCTTCATACAGCGACTTATTTGTCTCAACCAAAAGATTATAAAATCTTTGAGCTTCCTCATTCGGAAGTTGTTCCGTATTATCATAATCGTGTGCCTCATTCACCCCGAGAGCGTCACACACCATCTCCTGCATTGACACAAACTGTTCACCATATCCCATATCTACACAACTGCTTGAAGCCCCCGTGCAATTCTCATCAAACCCTAAATCAACATACGGCACTTCTTCACCATGATCGGTCCAAATCCAATAATTGTTCTGGAACCCATTTTTATACAAGTCAGTCTTCACAAGGTCATCGCTCTTAATCTTTCGACATTGGCATTTAGCGCACGGACATCTAATTCAATATCCATCATCGATGAAACACTTCTGCTGCTTTGCTTGGGTAACAAACTCTTCAACCCCATCTATAAAAGATCGTTTCAGACCCCCTCTTTTCGGACATAACCTATCATACATCCAACTACGATTCGAAGGATAACAATCCATCTTCTGCATGTTCATAAAAAATCCAGATAAATTTAAACATTAAATTTCGACAACATGCGCGCCAACTTAGAGATTTATCCAACGAATGCTTCACAATCCAAAATCACACTCCCTTTCGTTAATTGGTATGGCCCTATCCCATTCAAGAAGAAACGTTTTCAACACTTGATCCTAGTATTAATAGTTATTGCTTAATTCACATACCTTATATTTGACAAAATTTCGGCAGCATTTCCCATTCATCTCCAGCTACACGACTTGACCGCGGTCAAGTATGCATCCAGAGAACAAAAGGAAATGTATCAGACCGCAATTTCATCAAAAATAAGGCATGAGAAGTACACAATGACTATTATACGAGTGAAGAAAATGTTTTTTCTCAAACTGTCCCCTTGGACAATTCAAGGTTCAATAAACAAAGAGCGGTATGTACCTAACTAGTACATGTGCTCAATGATATTGAACCTCAAACGGGAAGCTAAGGTTTTGCTCAAGTATTATATAAAATAAAATTTAACCGTACAAGACACCTTTTGTACTTGAAATTCAAGTTCTTAGGGTAAAATTAAGCAATAATTGCTCAGATCACCTTATTATATCAACATAGTAGACTCATAAAATTGACAAACAGTCATAATTAAATATTCTAAAAAAAATGATGCATCTAAAATCAATTCCATATGATAATCAAGGCTTATTAAATTTTAAAAATTTATTTACATTTTTTACGTATTATAAAGCTTAATACTTGTTATAAGTGCTAAAAGACATTAGTGTAATTTGTTATTAATTTATTTTGTTATTATTTAAATATTTATGTATTTCAGCTTTCATATTGTCACACCGCCACCATAGCACGAGTCATTTCTATTTTATCATTTTATTATTTAATATTTAATTTATTATATCATTTATAATTTTATAAATAATTTTATGAGGCTTAGCACCCGTTTGTAAGTGTTAAGAGAAATTTGTATAATTTGTTATTAACTTATTTTGTTATTTAATTATTTATGTATTTCAGTTTCAATTATTAACTATTTAGTTATTAAGTATCATTATTTAGTTAAACAATTATTTAATTATTTAACTTATTAAGTATTATTATTTACTTATTTTTGTTTAAGTTAGGTACGCCACGTCCCACCAAACTCTTGTCGTACAAAACTTCAATGTCCAAACACACATTTCCCTCCGGTGTCAACACGCATATCAACAATGATTTTTGTCGATAATTTATTTTTTTTGATTTCAGTGTTATGAGACTTAACACTTGTTGCAAGTGCAAAGAAAATTTCGCATTCTATTAATTATTTATATCATTTTTAATTATTTAATTTTTAAATTTACTTTTATCTTTTCGTCGAGTCACATGAGTCGCAACCATACCATCTGCAAAATATCGTCACATCGCCACCACAGCACGAGTCATTTTTACTTTATTATTTTTTTATTTAGTTTTTTATTTTATTATTCTATGGTAGACAAAGTACAAATGGAAGCTGCCCATGTGTTACCAAACCCATTTGGAAAGAACAAAAGTAAAATAACATCCAAACATAACACTTTCTCTTTCTATTTTTTTTATTTTAGTCATACACTCCAGACTAACATCTCCAATTACCTATTTCTACTAACAGTTCACTGAAAAATATCATGTACTCCACATTTGAGTTGAATGCATATTAAAAAGACAAGTATGTAAGTTCTTACTATAGAAAGTTGTAACAAAAAACTTCTTTTGACTCAAAAAAAAAAACTTCTTTTGAAACAGAGAAAAATATAATACAAGTCAAAACAGTCACTTGCTAATTCATAAGGGAATCAGTAATTAAAGATAGATCACCTTCCTTTCTTACCTTATATCAATTGAAGAACGTTTCAATAATCTACCCTCAAAATCAGTTAGCAGCAATCTACCCTCAAAATCCAGTAATTAGTTGACAGTATCAGAATAAATCTGCATAAATCAAAAATTGAAAAGAATTGAAAACAAAAATCAAAAATCTGCATAATATGCTGCTTTATAGGTCTATACAATAAGAAACAACTACCACTAAGCACATTATTTAAAAGTTGATAGATGTCCACTTCATCATATGAAAATGTGGAGCAAAAAGAAAGCAAACAAAGACATTTCAGAATGTACAGCATGCTTCTGAAGCTGGGTCACTCAATAACTTTCAAGTGCGTCACAATGACTACTGCTTCACAATTTAGTATT
This sequence comes from Ammopiptanthus mongolicus, assembly GCA_039655645.1. NCBI lineage: Eukaryota > Viridiplantae > Streptophyta > Magnoliopsida > Fabales > Fabaceae > Ammopiptanthus > Ammopiptanthus mongolicus. The sequence goes on along the minus strand of CM077343.1, from coordinate 11,118,027 downwards.
TAAACAAAGTCTTATTCAGAGAGCACAACCTCTCCTGATCTAAAAGCTTTTCCCATATAAAAAAAAATCAATCAGAGAGTAGAGAGAAATTATGAGAGGATAAGCAAACATAAAAACGATAGGATAAATGAATATAAGAGAACAAACCCACCCACACCCCCTCACAACCTATCATTTAAAAATTATCTTATTAAGAGAGCACGGCCTCCTGATCTAAGGCCTTTCCCATATAAAAATAAACCAATCAGAAGGTAAAGAGAACTTACTAGAAAATGAGATAAATGAATACATGAGAACAACGCCCGCTCCAAAAATCAAAACCAATATAAGAAGTGAAGCTAATCACAACATGAAAAGTAAGGTTGAACAAGATTTCCATCATTTTATCTTGTTTATCAGCTCACGGAGGATTGCAAAGTATTACAAACTTGACTCAACATAATAGAACATTAGAGAAAAAAAATTCTTGTAGAATGAAGAGAGAGGGAGAAAGATAGAAGGTGCTTTGGATATTTTTAATTGATTTTTGAAGCATGCTTAGAAACAGTAATTCCTGCTGCTGGATAGCATAGGACTAGTCGCATAAAATTCTCCTGAAGGAAATAACTAACCATTTCACCCTTCCAAGGCAAGTGTAGCCATATAGACATGCAAAAGACATACACTACAATTGACAGTATCAGAATAAATCTGCATAAATCAAAAATTGAAAAGAATTGAAAACAAAAATTGAAAATCCCATATATCAGTGCCGATTATTGTATCAAAAATCCCAAAAATTGAAAACAAAAATAGCCGGCGAGAGATGCATCATAAAAACATGAACGAGGGATACAAAAAAATATTTAACATCACTACTGTCATGACACCAAACATTGCTTTAGGTCGAAGTTTTGGAATTTTTGTTATGAAACAAAAAGATTCACGGTGTGGCTCAGCAAATCACAATAATTCACATATTATCTTCTAAAAAAATAAGAGAGAAACTGGCAATAGGTAGCACTTTATAAACCTTTATTCTCCTTGTGCAACAATGTGGTTAAAAGAACTAAAAAGTGATCTCGTGTAACAAGCAAACAAAGGCCCAAGTGCTGGACAACATAAAAAAAAATACATATAACAACTATCACAAAGAAATTATTAACATGTCCTTCTTTAGTGCTTGCCATAAATTATTATACCCACATACCACCATCGATGAGAATCATTTTAGCTTTTGTGAAAACGTGATTATGGTGTTTCAAACTGAGGAAGAATCTGATTTTTTTTTTTATATAAAGAATTAGGTTACTAATCATATGTTATTTATCAGCAAAAACGGCATTTAAATATCAAGTATAACCACACACCAATTTTGTGGCTTAAAAAGAAGCACACTTCAACATTGCATCAAATAGGTTGTGAGTGACTATGCAGACAACACAAAAATCAAATTAGATGCCTCTAACACATTCAATTCAAGCATGAGTGAACAAAAAACACAACCTTATTATCACACAAATTGCACACAAATGGCCATATATTCAGTGAAATGGGGTGCATATACTCATTTCTCCAGTTCCATCCATCCAATATATGCTGCAAGAGAAAAGGATAGATAAATTCCAAAATGAATAATTGCATTGCTCATATTCTGATCAAACCAAATCTCCAATCATATCTATTTAGTGTCCTACGACACAGAAAATATGGTTCCTTATACCTCAGAAAATCCAACCCTACCAAACAGAAAATAACTCATAAAAACAGAAATTGATAACTTTGGGTGAGTGGGAGTGTTAGACATGTAAAATCATTCTTGGGTCTCCTCCACCTAATAGCTAGAGCTTTTAGGAGAGTGGGTTCGTGATATATTACATAGCCAATTATACACTACAAGTAATTAATGGAATCAACAATCTATATTGACCAGTTAAGCACCGACCATTATCAATCTTGAAACCATAATAATTCCTTACAATAATCTTAACCACCAATGTCCTATATAAAGACTTGTTAAAAAAATGCAACATACAAGGAAATGCACATATGAAATCAGGACTTATAAAATAAGAATTAATAAGAAGCTTATTATTTCAGTTCCATGACTAAGGATACTGTTCTTTAAACACTATGATGAACTACACATGCTACATTCCACATTTAAAATTTGATATGACTTTGTCTCTGTCTCAGCCGCCAGCTGGTGTGTTTAAGAAAATTCTCCAGCAAGCAGCAACAACCAAAAGCCAAAGGCTCACTCAATAAACAGTAAAGCAACAATGCGAGCGTATTATTTCCAAAATCCCAGCTATGCTATTTGTATCTCTTTTCCACCTCCAAAATGCATTACACAGCTCCCACTTAAGTTTGTTCCTTTTTACTAATTCACATAATAATCCTTGTTTTATTTTTCATAATGAGTTATTAAATAAATGCACCCCAAAAGAACTCATCACCATTCATCTAATTACTTGACAACCTAACCGTTCACATACTTTTAAGCTATCCATCACATCAAAAACGGGTAAGAGAGACTTACATTTCTTTCGTACCAAAGAATTGAACAAAATATTTCTTTGGATCGGGGGGTTTATCCCATTCTTCAGGCCTGCTTATCTGAAGACAAATATGCAACAAAATCAGTATCCTCAGTACTAATAAAGGAGAGTTCAACTACCAGAACTAGTTGGCAACCATATCGCAATCCAAAAATATCATAAAATTAATGGTCGAGCAAATTGGAATGGTGTAAATGTTCATAGATCAAATTTACAACAAATTTACACCGTACAAATTTACAAATTTACAACACAATTACTTGTATCAATTATGTCCTCATTATTCAATAGGATATTTCAATTTTTAAATAAAACAAATCATATCATATTGACCTTTGAAGCTGTACATCACACAATTGGGAACCAGGCGTCCAAATATCAACTTTGACTCACAATACAAGTTGCTTTAAGAAACATCTAGGCAAGTCATATATGTCAATGCTTCAATAACCATACAGAACTGTGAGATTGAGATTACTTGTCCATGTCTCAAAGAACCTACATAAAAATGGTAGCAAAGCATTTGGGCATTTCGTGAAAGTTCAATTTATCAACAATGATAGCAAAGCATTTGGGCATTTTGTCGTACAACTGCATCATAAAAGGAAAACAATATGCATCAACAGCTTATTCTTCATCTCATTTCAAAAACAAAACATGTGTAAAACATAATGATTTTCGTTGATTCAATAATCTCCGCAACTTAAAATCAAACTTAAAGTACACTATTCAGCAAGCTTAAAACCATAAACATACAAGCTCAAACAACATACTCATCAGCAGGAACCACAGATTCAAAAGGTTGTGCACCAAACAAAATATGAACATCTGATTAACTTCATTATAGATAAATCACTAACCCCATTATTAAAAACAGAATGAGTGTATTAGAATGAGTTCACACCTTCTTAAAATTTTGAGCAAAAGTTAATTACAGAATGAGATTCAGAATCAAGCAAACCAGAAAATAACATCCAACATATGGGAGTCATGAAATAGAATTAAAAACTCAAAACTGAAACCTATTTGGGATCTTGCTATACTCTGCAATTCAAACCGCAATTCGGCAATCCCCCTTTTCTTTCGTTGAACCTCAACCTCGTTGTCTTTCAAGCCTCGGCCCTACGTTTTCGTCATTCCCCTGTATGCGTTGCTGTTCATTCCTATACACAACCACATTGACAATGTCACATTTTAAATCCCTAAACCTCGCCAATAGATCAGAAAGTCCAAAAGAAAAATCCAAATAAATAAGGAAATGGAAGCAGTTACTCACATCAATCTCGGGTTCGATCACAAGTTGAGTAATTTTCGAAGAATGGAAGGAAACTATGCTTCCCTTGCGTGAGTTGTGTATCAGACACGATCTGGAAGCAGTGAATGAAGTTGAGCAGTGAATGAAGGTCTGTGCTGCGGCGAGGTCTGTGCTTCTGCGGCTGCAACGAGGTCTGGGCTGTGGCGGAGCAGTGAATGACGAGAGGTTCATCACAGAAAAGGAGACGAGAGGTTTTAGTTGGTAGAAAAGTATCGGTGTTTCCCACGGCCTAACCGTGGGAAAAAGATTAACCCTTACCCACAGGCAAAACCGTGCTAAAATAATAACCCTTACCCACGGATAAGCCGTGGAAGAATACAAAAAAACTTACCCACGGTCTAACCCGTGGGAACATTTTACAATTACACACGGTCAAAGCCGTGGGAAACGAAAAAAAATTTACCCACGACTTACCCGTGGGAAATTCTAAAAACATTTACCTGCGGTCATGGCCATGGGAAAATAGAATGTTTAAACTGGCAGTTACACACGTTAAAGGCCGTGGGAAATAACCTACGGTTACACCGTGGGAAAACCGAGGGAAACGAGGCGGGAAGAATTGGCGCCACTTTGCACTATCCTTTACCCACGGCTTAACCGTGGGAAAATTTGCTTTTTTTATTTTGCGAGGGTTTAGGCCGTGGGAAAGTGCGAGGAAAAAAAATCCGTGGTTTCCCACGGCTAAAGCCGTGGGAAATTCAAAAATTACACACGGCCACATGCCCGTGGGAAAAAAGCCGTGGGAAATAGCGTGTTTTCTTGTAGTGTAGGTATCGAATGATCTGGTGCACCGCGGAAAGGTGGAAATGCCGAGGGGATTGCATGAACTTGCTAACTATGTGGACAACAAATTAATGTTTGGACGACTGATAGCCAGGTAGATAAGACTACCAAACAACTTGCGTTATAAAATTAGGTCTGCAAGAAGGTCACCTTCCTCTATGTTATATTTAACATTAATTTCCACCGGGGTCTTAAGGGAGGTTACAATTAATATTGGTGAGGCCTGATAATGGGTTCCGATCTTGAATATACATATGCTAATTCAAAAATAGGCCTTTCGGTTGATAATGTACTTCCAACCCCAAGAAGTATATGAGTTGGCCAAGTTCGTTTCATGTGGAAAGATAAATTCAACAGGAGTTGAATGGCAAAAAATAGTAGCGTGATCAGAACCAATCAACATAATGTCGTCCACATAACCACGTCAATGTTGTTGTTCTTTGCCGAAAAAATCATCATCCATCGATGGGGGAAAAACATCCCCCACTTTTGTCCTTCACTCATTATTTTCTTTGTCATTGATCGGCTCTTTCTCACTCTCACTGTTGTTGTTCGCCTGTCATCGATCTTCAACACAACTTTTTCCGTCATTCTTCTCCGTCGTTCATGTTCCCATATTGGTTCTCGCTTGAGTTGCATCACCCATGAACCAGCATTGCCCTTTCCGGTTCCGATGTCTGCTTTGCTCGTGCTCTTCGTGGTGGCATCCATGTCATGCTGCTCGTGCTTGTGTGTAGCGACGACGTGGTGCTCTAGTGATGGAGACAACTAGGGTTTTCTCACCATTAGGAATCCTAGCTGTTGGGTTTTGATCATGGGTTAGGCTAGTAAAAACTATCCATTGTCTTTTTTAGTTAGAATATTGTTAGGATCATAAATATACATTTTCAAAATATTATAATTACTTAGATTCAATGGAATGGCAAATTGTCACATCAATAACTTGTAGGTCTTTGTTCTAGTGTTTTACAAGTATATGTTATTTTGCCTTGAGACTGGGCACAACCATAACTTGAAACTTGAAATTTCAAGTTTTAAAAATTAAAAAAACAGATTTTTGTTGCAATAAGCGTTTCTTTTAGATTAATAATGGATAATTATCATAAATCATACAAACTTATTTTTATCATGTGTCTGTATTTAATTTTTATTTAGAAGAATGAGTACAATGAGGACTTCAAAATTCAAACTTATAGCCACTTGATTATAGGAAGCCACTTAATATAAGGATTCTAATACCATATCATAAGATATAAATCATTATTTTAAAGTTTAAGTTATTAGAAAAAGTTATGGAACCACTACAATATGTAAACTACTTTATAGAAAACATGGCATCCATGAAAAAGGAGAGAAAAGTATAGAAACTGTATTGATTGAATGAAGAAGATGATACAAATGGTAAAAGTGATCTTACAAGAATACAAAAGGTGCTTATATAGCTAACGAGAGTAGTAACTAACCTTCTAACTAATGTAACTAACTTGTAACTAAATTGTATATTTTAATAGCCCCCGTAAGCTGGAAGTGTGGATTAGCAAATCCAACCTGAGACGTACAATCCAATGCAAAGGAAAGAGAACAATCCCTAAGAACTACAAAAGAGCTGACAATGAAAGTGGCAGCGACCAAGGTGTATAACTCCTACAAGTCTTTGACCAACTTCTGGACCCCTTCGAACTTCTACCAGCTTCTCCACAGCACTCACTCCAAACGAATCAAGAACCCTAATATTGGGAGAAATCATCAAATGCCAAACTAGACAAAACAAAGCATAACCACTAAGCAGAAGCCACAACTCAATGCTTAACCACTTGATAGAAGTAAGAAACAGTATCAATGCTTAACCACCGTTGTAGGCAGAAGCTTACAACAAGCCAATTTTGTCTAAACAAATGAGAAAACAAATCAATCTTCAATAAGAAACAAAAAAAAATCCATGACATCCGTACAACAACCTTTGAAGCATAAGCTCCATTGATAATCTTGTATCCAAGAACCATATCCCAAGCGAAAAAAGTGGCACCAACCAACATCTCAAAATGCTTGAACAAGAATCAAATTCGAAACTAGAAATAAAACGAGATCTGAAGCCAGAAACAGAAACAAAACCAATGCCAGTGGCATAAACACAATCGGAGAGCATTTTAGGTAGAGAACTCATATCCAAGAAGTCATAGATTTGAAAAAGAAACGAAGTTGAGCACCATAGAAAATAAAGCAACAATCATCGAGCAATCCCAAAAAAATCCTACAAATCATAGGAGCTATATCCGAGTCTCCTTTTTCCAGATTTAACCATCACGGTCAAAAACCCTAAGTAACGTGAAACTTGAAGTTTTGAAATCTAAAGACAGAGGCCATAGTTGAAAGTTCTAAGCATTAAAAATCTGGATATACTTCTCGTGATTATGACAGGACGAAACGAAGAGGCGCATCGATCGTCATGGAAATGAATTGCAGATCTAAAAGAAAGAGATCGCAGAATTGCAGATCTGTAGTGAGGAGAACTAGATCGGAGAGAACCAGAACTGTGGCACCACCGCAACAAAATGGCGCCAGAAAACACTGTTTCCGACCACAAACAAACCGAAAAATGATGATAAAGAGGAATGATCGAGGAAGAGAAAATGCAAAGTAGCCAAATTTCATGGATTCTGACATCGCAAAAGAAATGCGGAGATGAAAAGGTAGGGAAGAAATGGATCTGGAACCATAAGCACAGAGAATAACGGAGCTTGGACAAAGAAAATGATAACAAAGGAAAATTTTCTCGGGAAAAAAAATGGAAAATAAAAAATGGAATAAACTAAGAAAAAAAGACAAAAGATAAATGAGTTACGAAGAACTGGCCACAACGGAGAAAGTTCAAGGCGGATGCCATCACTCTGATATCATGTTAGAAAATATGACATCCATGGAAAAGAAAAGAGAAAAACTATAGAAACTATATTGATTGATTGAAGAAGATGATACAAATGGTAAAAGTGATCTTACAAGAATACAAAATGTGCTTATATAGCTAATGAGAGTAGTAAATAACCTCCTAACTAATGTAACTAACTTGTAACTAATTTGTATATTCTAATACTACTACTCCAATTTTGTGCTCATCTTAATTCAAGCTCGCCATCATACATTAGTAAATGTCTTGTAACAAATCACATATATTTGGAATGACGAAAGGGAAAATAACATTAATGAGATTGATAATAGAGGCAGAACTGAAAAGTCCTTACGTTACAAACCTTAAAAAAAAGAGCGTAACAAATTACAAAATGTTCAGGGAAAGAATAAATAATCTCAAATTAAATATTAAGATGATTCAACGGATAGACGTGCACAACGACGGACCCTTCTGTAAAAATAAATTAAAAAAGTAAAAAATTCGTATTTAACATTAATTTGACAAATTAAGCATGATCATCAACGATGAAAATGGGAGCTGATGATAGGTACATACTTGTTATAAGCTTGAATGTCGTGCTGGTAAAGTTGAGTAGCCTCAGGATTTGCAGGGCTAGCTGGATTGGGATCAGTGAGAAGTGACTGTAGCAATTTGCATATCATTTTTCATCAAACAATTAAACCAATCAATAAACGTAAAACAGTTTTTGAAATTCATTATACTTGAGCTAATGGTTAAAGAATCAGAAAGTATGTTTATATTAAAAAATTAAATATATAATTAATTTTTAATTTATTAAATCTATTATTTAAATATTATTTTATCATAAAATCTTTTTTTTATTTTTCTTAATGATTATCCAACAAAACTTGCCAGTGAGGTAATGGAGTGTGCCTCTTACTCTACCTGAGCAGACGTGAGCATGGTAGAAACATTATGACAAGGCGACCATGCATCCTGAATAATGTCCATACACAAGGTACCATCATGGTAGATTGCATAAACCATGTATCCTGAATAATGTCAATATACAAACTACCATCATGGTAGATTGCATAAACGTAATCATGGGAAATAAGGATAATTAATTAAGTACAATTTACAGAATCATGATCCCGCATCTAAGGCTCAATAGGTCAACCACATGATTTGCGTCGACCAATGACCCCACGCGAAAGGATAACATTGGGTCGAGCAGCGGTCCATTATCAGATCGAATACCACTAGATAACCTAGCACCAAGTACAACACATGACCTAATAGGGTTGTCGCCCTATCCGAATAGGCAAGCCCTTTTACCTCTGCCAAAGCAGCTTACAACTGTCACCCTACTAGTGCAGATTACAGTTGAATGTGACATGAACGACAATTCAACCCCTTTTTTCATGCAAGTGGACAAGTAGTGACTGATGTACAACTATCAGTCACTCCCGAATGGGTCAAATCCGCCCAACCCACTAAGCAAGGATGCCTATAAATACCAAAGAGTATATTCCCCACGTACATTCACTTCTCATTCACTCTCTACATTTTCATACTTCTGATACTTGCATCCCCTTTGTTATCTTAAACATTTGAGTGTTATTGCAGGTACACCCCTGCCATGCACCCGCCAAACAGCTTGACCATCTAGTGAGGACGGATATGAGAGCTCGACCCAACAACCCACTAAGAGCGTGATTGGGAAAGATAGATTAATGCTTATAAATACCAAAGAGTATATTCCCCACGTACATTCACTTCTCATTCACTCTCTACATTTTCATACTTCTGATACTTGCATCCCCTTTGTTATCTTAAACATTTGAGTGTTATTGCAGGTACACCCCTGCCATGCACCCGCCAACCAGCTTGACCAACTAGTGAGGACGGATATGAGAGCTCGACCCAACAACCCACTAAGAGCATGATTGGGAAAGATAGATTAAATCCATTTCAGCTGTTTTTTCTACTAAAAAAATGTTTTATAGATGATCGGGTGTGTTGGCATTTCAAATTAAATTTTAGAAAGTCTTTTTTTTTTTAATTGAAAAAAGTTGTTTAAGGGACATCTATTGGGGAGGACTGTTTGATGTTTTTTTTTTTCCTTCTGATTATGCTATAAGCCTGTGATAACAAAATTCTCTTTCCCCTATTATACCCCCAACGGTTTGATGGTTACAGTGTGGAGTACATGCACAATAGTGAAAAATATATTTGTTTTTTTGCGTTAACCACTCACAAGCACCATGGTTACTATTATAAAAAATATATACTTTTACATGTCATAAAAAATGTTATAAATTTGTTCCGTTTGTTATATTTTAGAAAAAAATGATGAAAAAATAATTATTTTAATAAGTTTTAATGTTAAAAAGAACATCAAATATTATTAAAAGTAAATATCCAAATTGGTCCTCAACAAAAGATCACGGTGATATTTTGGTCTCTGAGAAATGAAAAAAATACCAATTTGATCCTCAAGAATGTAAAATGTGGGTCAAATTAGTCCCTGATAGGGTCTAAAATGTCCTTAAAAATTACCCTAAAAAGGATCAATTTGACTCGCATTTTACATTTTTGAGGACCAAATTAGTATTTTCATTTCTCAGGGACCAAAATGTCTCCGTGTTTTTTTGTCAAGGACTAATTTAAGCATTTATAAACAAATAACTTCATACCTTTTTCGTAATTTATTATGTAAAAGTGATTTTTTTTCACCATCCAAACGAAATAGATTATCTGAAAATCGCTTTTCAGTAAACATATCTAAACAAAAACAGATCTTGATTATAATTGATTATCACAATAATCGATTATACATATAATCAATTATCAGCATAATCTATTTTTTCTAGCTTTTCTAAACACATACCAAAGAGATTGTACCCAACCAGCAAACCAGAAGCTACTACTGAACACAGACTTATTGTATCTATAAACCTTTTATTTTGGTTTTTTCCATTGCAAAGATTGTCTTAGAATTGAGAAGCATTAGACAGGAGCTCTTCTTCATGTAAGGGGTTGCTGACACTTCCAATTAACTATTTCATTTTTTTTCTCTTATTCTTTCACCTCATTTTGAGAACTTAATAAAAGGCATGACTTTATCCTAAAATCCTAATTTTGAAGATCAGTGCATTGAATTTTCTTTTATCTGATTACAACAAACATAACTGGGATATTGTTTCTACTACTCTAAAATAGAAGCAATAAACTATAGAAAAAAGTTCCTTGAAATGAGTTAGGATTAGGAACAATAATTTGCCCATAGAATGGTTAATTATCATTATTAAATTATGAGCCATGACCAAAAAAGTATCACATAAACTTATCAAGTGTATATAAAACACAAAGTGAAACAAACCATTTGGATGGAAAATTTGGGAAGTAAATCGAAGGCGAGGAGGTTTTCCAGGGTAATTATCACCAAAGGTCAACCGCAAACTGAAAACACCACCTGTAATATAAAGGATGTAATAAATATTAATGTAATAATTAAGCATCATCAACAGAGTAGAAAGTAGAAACATAGACTCAGAGTAAAAAATATGAAATGAATACAATAAGTAGTAATATACCTTCCCAAGGGGTCTCGTCAGGACCAAATACGGTGGCACTCCACACAAACAGATTATCCTCGGACAAAGGACTTGCACTACAACCCTGATCATGGTTCATGGAATCAAGAAACTTCGATCTAAAATATTATTTGCTTCCAATTCTTCAATTTCATATAATTGAATAACATGAAAAAATAAAAATAAATTTACCTCTGGGGGTTCCTTTATAATGGCTTTCAAATCAGACATTAGTCGAAGCTGAGCTGAAGACGCCATGGCACAGATATGTGAGTTATGAGCTAGCGATGTTGGATGGCTCTCTTCTATTTGTATATCACAATTACAGAAGAATACAGAATACAGAATACAGAATTAGATGCAACACACAATAAAAAAAGATTTGTTTTCGAGATGTTAGATTCCAACCTAAAACCAATTGATTTTATGTGAAGTTGCCCAACAAGTATATAAATCGAACCTCGAGAAAAGAGTCAGGTGATGTGGGACTTCCAACATCACCCCTCCACATATGCATGACGGAACAAGCGATGCCCCTGACAAAACGGGTGACAAACAGCGGAAACATTAAAAGATGAGCTCTGACTCTGATATCATGTTAGATTCCAACCTAAAACCAATTGATTAACCGATTGGTTTTAAGTGAAGTTGTCCAACAGGTATATAAATTTTATCCCGAGAAAAGAGTCAGACGATGTGGGACTTCCAAAAGAGATATGTAAGAATAGAATGAAAAGAATAGGATTTAAACGAATAATATGGCAAACGTTTGACACTATAGACAAAAGGGAATCGAAACTGTGACTCTGTGTCTGTGACAGTCTCTGGTTTGTTTTTGTATCTCTGTCTGCGTCTTTCATAGGAATAAAAGAAAATGAAAAGAGAGAGACTCTCTTTCTTTATCTACCTATTGGCTTTTCAATTGTAATTATTTGGTTTTGTTTACATTAAATTGAAAACAATAGAAAACCAGCTGCTGTGGCTCGGGTTTGGGACGCTGCTTTTCATTCTACTCGTTGTCTATAATAAAAAAGATTTTTTTTTTGTCTTTGTTTGGATATCTCATTAGCATGGCTATGAGATTAATTGTTGAGTCTGGGGTAATGATTGAATAAAATCCTTCCACTAGTAACAACTCTAAGATTTAAATCTTTGACATGGTGGTAATCCACTTCCACTCAACTTACACCATTTTATAGTGTGTTTGTTTGTGCGGTATAAAACGACGGTAGTTCAGAAATCACATTTAAAATGGCATAAGTGTAATTCTTTTACACAAAACGTGAAAGCTGCCGTCCACGGTGCGCGTCCATTCTGATGCAGTATCAAACAGAGGCTTAATTATTAGTTAAATTACACATAATGTTTACTTTTTATATATTAAATGTCTGTTTGGTACCGCGTTGAAAAACTATAAAATCACGTTAGAGAGGCAGAAGCTACTTTGTGGAGCTTCTGCTCTACTTTGTGGAGCTTCTGTTCGACGTGCGTCTGTCCATTAAAGGGACTTTCCAAACATGCTATAACTTCATTTTATAACCTATAGTTTTTTAAATTACGGTTAAAAAAAGTGAAAAATTATAGTTTTTTATTAGATTTAACAGTCTCAATATGCATATATTTCAGAGTAAGCGTTTAAGAACTACTTTGAAAAAATCAATTTTCTTACATGTAGACTTTCACCATTAAAATTGACAAAAGATAAATATAGTTTTTATTTTTATCATAATTTTTAAGAGAAGTATATATTACAAAATATAAGTCCAAGTGTAAAAAAATCGCCGATGGAATGATAGGTAATTTTATCACAATTCTTTACAGTTTTGTTCCTTAGCCCCTGGTTTTTGTTGTAACAGGACCGCTATAAGGGGATTCCATCATAAAGGGGTTTTTTCTTTGTCAGAATAACAAAAACAGGTGTTGTCTAACATGCAAGAGTAGAAATGTAGTGTATGGATGCATCTTGTCCAATGATTTGCTACAACAGGTTTTTTATACTTATAAAAATGGCTCACATAAGTTTGTATTTGCAAATTGGTGTATTAGGGACATTTGAAAAAAAAAAAAAAAGACAAAATGGCATTTAGAATTATTCCATTTTCTGGTTCGGGGGTAGAAGCCGGTGGCTAGTGTGCGGCCCGATGAAGCGACATGGATCGGGTTTCCGTGTCCCACTGCATTCTCTGCCCACCACTGCATTGCCTCATCAAGAGCCATCACCCGCCGTGTCGCATGAGCGCTACTAGCTAACGTTGTCATCCCATACGCATTCTCCATGCCAACATCGTCCACCGAGTTATCTATGCATGACCTTCATCACCATTGATCTTGTCTCTTCCTTAAAGTTCTTTGGGATTATTGTTTTGGTAAAAAATAAAAAACTTTAATTTATTTTTGTTGCTTTATTGTCTAAGAGTGTGTTTGGAAAAACTAGAAAAAAATAGATTATGCTGATAATCGATTATATATATAATCGATTGTGATAATCGATTGTAATCAGAATCTGTTTTTGTTTGGATATGTTTGTTGAAAAGCAATTATAAGATAATCTATTTCATTTGGATGGTGAAAAAAATCACTTTTACAAAGTAAATTAAGAAAAAATGTATGAAGTTATTTGTATAATTTAATAATATTTGTTTGGAAGTTAGTTTTGTAGAGGTAAACTGGGAAGAAAGTTTTGAGAATGAAAAATAATCAAATCATAACAATCGTAAACTAAAACTTATTAGATTGCATAAAACAGTTTTTTACCCCAAAAAATATTTTTTTATAAATTTAAGCAGAATGTCAAACAGGTTAGATTATTATGAAAACAGTTTTTTGGGGATAAAATAGTTGAAATGTTAAAATTTAAGCTGGTCCAAACATGCTCTAACTCTGTTTTGGTTTTAGTTTGAAAAATGCAGGATGTTAAGCTAATGGGCCAGTTCTTAGGATAGGCGATGACGACTTGGCTTAAGGGAATAGGAGCAGTTCTGGACCTGGTGGGTGAGATCAGCTATAGAGAAGAGGAGGTTGATGTGTGTGAGGATTGGGTTTGTCTATTTCAATTTGGTGTAGGGTGCATAGTTATCGGATTCTCTTTTTAACCCTACGTACTGCGTATCGAATTCACTGTACCGCGTATTGCATACCGAATTCACCTTAAAGAGAATTATAAAGTAAAAAATGACAAACCGCGTACCAAATGATCTGTGTGCCGTGTATCCGTATCGCATACCCCGTAACTATGGTAGGGTGTTAAACTATTTTGCTTCTACTTTGGATCTCAGGAACTTGTATATCTGGTTTCTTGATGTGTTTGTGTTTAATGGAGTTTAATGTTTTCTATGTACGGTGATAGTGATAATTTCAGTTCATTAGTTCGGTTGTTAGGACAACAAGCATAAGTAGGAAAGTTTCTCATGGACTAAATCAGCAAGCAATCAACTGAAAATGGCATGTACACTCAAGGTTTCATTCATGGGCAACAAGACCACATAGCATACATCCTATTTGAGAAGCCCTTTTCTACAAATAAATGAAAGAACAAGCCCTCTTTGCAAATTAAATTTTACTCTAGTCAGAGACTACTTAGCAATTTTATCACAAACCTGTATTATCAAGTATATGTAATAAATCTAAATCGCTCATTTAATTTATTAATTTATCTAATGACTTATAAAGACAGTATATTGATGAGGGATTTCTTTCCTCCCTCGCCAATTAAGAGGATTCTTTATGCAAAACCTTTTATGACGGTCCACTTTAATAATAGGTACACAATGGTGCATTGACCAAACCAATTACTTAAAGTTTTCATAAATTATATTGTTAGTTTAATTTATTTACAATTTGGTCCTTCAAGTCCGTTAAAAAAACCTGTTACTCCTATTGGCATTAAAAAATAGAGACAGTGGGTCCAAGTGAGTAAAATCCACTTCATCCATACTTCCATGGTTGGATTGTTTTGTTAAATTGATCATATACATTTTGGAGGTGTGACGTTCATTTAGGTATGGCATATAGGCAAATATGCAAACTGGATTTGACTTCTTTGAAGTGATTGATAGGTTGGGGGAAATGGAAGAGGGAGGGGAGAGGAGAAATTTTTATAAACTTTTCTTATTTGATTCATTTTTTTGAAGGGAAGACGAGCAAAGTCTCTCCTCACTCAATTTTGACTCCCTCCAATATTGGGGGATTTGGAGAGGAGGGGAGGGGGTTTAAAATAATTTTAATACATTTATTAAAATATTCTTACTTATATTTTTTAAATCTTAAATTATAAAAGTATTAAGTAAATTAGTTCTAAAATCCCTTCTCTCCTTTCAACCAAACACTGTAATTAATTAAAATCTCTCGTCCTCTCCTTTCCCTTCTCCACCCCTCTCTTCCCTTCACTTCCCCTTCTCTCCTTTGAATCAAATATAGCCTAAAATGAGAAGCTTAAGCTATGTTTGGACGGATGGAGTGAGATGGTTAGTAATTATGTGAAATGGTACGAAAGGCTTAACCCATTGTTTGAAAGTTGCTTAACTAATTGAGTGAAATAGTTGAGGATGGGAAGTGAGAACCCAAATCACTCCATACCACTCATTCTCTCAATTTTTCATAGGGTTCGTGAGAGAACACTTCTCTTTTTTTTTTTTCTTTTATTACATATCAAATTACAATTTATCCTCACTTGACAAAAAAACAAAACACTACGACACTTCATATTCTCGTTATTATTTATACGAATCCTGTAGAATTTTTTTCCTAAATTTATTACTGCAGTTTATACTTTCTTGCTCTCCTGATGCGGTTGCGTCTCAATCTTTGCATCTCAGTTGAGAAGTTTTGCATTAGGCATATTAGTCAAAAGAATTTACCTCAAGCTGGTCAAGGAGGTTAACTCCAATGGAGTGGCGAAGCTACAGTCCACTAACCTTGTCATCTTGCAAGAGAAGGATAATGAAAATTAAAATGGTACTATTGAAAGTAAAATTTGTAATTCACTCAAATCGATTGCTTATCATTGTGCCTTTCAAACAATCAAATGTTATTTTCTTTCATTCCTTTATTAAAACTTCCACACAATTGAGTGATATATTTTTAGTTTTCTACTTCATTCCACTATATTACTAACCACTCTCGGAATGGATACACACTTGAGTGATATACTTTCTACTTATCTCATGTTGGAAAAAACCTGATTAGGATTCCTTTTTGTAGTCTATTTCTATCTCTCTCCACTTGTATTTTTTTTGTAATTTGTAATTTTTTGGACAAAGCAAATCAAGGGATGAGAGTATGAGAGAAATAAATCCAATGGTGATAAATTGTATAACTGCGACAAATGTTTGAATTTGCTACTGCACACAATGGATTGGATTAGGATTCCTTGAGATAGTCTATTTGTAACTCTCTTCACTTGTATCTTGTGTTATTTTTTTGGACAAAGCAAATCAAGGATTTTGAGTGTGAGAGAAATAAATCCAATGATGGTGGATTGCATAATTGCGACAAATTCGTGAATTTGCTACTGCAGACAATCCGGATCCGCAGACAATCCAAATCCAAAAAAACACAAGGGGGTTATTTTTTAATCTCACCATTCAATCTCTCTATCCCCTATTTTTAATACTTTAAATATATTCTCTCTCCTTCAACATATTAAATAAGGAGTTGGGATTCAACATCAAAAAAAAAAAAAAAAATAACACCAAAGAAGGGCAACTGCAGGCTATTTTAGGGCTCGTTTGGTGGTCAGGATAAGGGAGGCAGGATAGGATAAGCTATCCTATCCTGTTTTAATCTGTAGTTTGATGAACCAGCAGGATAGGATAAGCTTATCCTATTAGCTTATCCTATCCTGTTACTTAGTTATAATTCTATCCTGAGGGTGGAGCTGGGTTGGAACCAACAGGATAGGATAAGAAAATGCTTTCTTTTATCTCTTACCTTTAATATTGTTATTATTTAATTACGGTTTCAAACCTAATTAGTCAACCTTAATACTAATTAAAATATGTGGTTTAATTAACAATTTTTATAAAAAGTGAAAAAAAAGTTAATTTTTTATAATTTTAAAAAATGGACTAATTTATAATTAAAAAGCCAAAAATATATATTATTAAATATTTTTTAATTTAAATGTATAAAACAACCACGTAATATTAAAATTTATTTTTGAAAAAAAAATGTAATTTTGATATAAGGATAATTTTATCATTTGTGGATATTTTATATCATATCCTGTCATTATCTGATGCACATCAAACATTGGACAGGATAAGAGCTTATCATGCTCATATCCTATCCTATCCTTATCCAGCTCTCATATCCTATCCTATCCTTATCCAGCTCTCATATCCTATCCATCCTTATCCTATCTTGACCACCAAACGAGCCCGTAAGGCTATTTTATCGATTAAAGATAAAGTTCTACATGTTGATCCCTGATTTTCGATTAACGGTAAACGTGGTGTGGAAATTCTGATTGGACTACACACTATGGCGGGAATACCGTGCATAGTATGTATTGGGCCATGTCTGTCTTGTCTAAAAGAAGCTCTTTAGGATATTCCTTTAGCAGGAGCATCTGGCAATGCTAACGCAATGGTACATACACCAGACTTGGGCTTAAACCCGAAGACAAGAGTATGATAAAGTTGAAGCACACTGATTAGTATAGAATAGTCCGGACTTTATAAGGCCCAAATTCTGTCCAAATTTAATAATAAATTTCAGCCGTGCAATGTGGACTTTAACAAGCTTGCACATTTTACTGTTTAGTTCATAGTTCCCAATATAATACTCTTGTCACATAATTGCAAGACATTCTATAAGAATTGGTATGTGATGGGTGGTATTTAGTATTTACATGTGGGTATTTACATATGGTAACTATAGTTTAGTTTATGGAGCCTGAAATAAGATTGAAAAAGGCATATCATGGTTTAGAGTTTCAAGTTATCCTTCCTGCACAAAAATGGACAAAATGACAAAAACAAAAACACAAGCGAAAGAAAGGTGTTATATAATAAGAGGGTTGAGATCCTCTTCATTTTTCCTCTTCGTTATTATAATTTTAGGGGTATAAACATGATAATATGATATTGTATGAGGTCTAAATATCCTCTATACATCCCAAAATCATAGTAATGGAACTCTCTATTTCTCATGAGGAGAAATAAAGAGGATTTTTACCGTATATAAGGTGCCACATTATTTAGTCACTAGCAAAGTGTATCGTAGTTTTAAATTGTGATTATGATCAAGCTATGGTTGCTATAATTGTGGGTATTGCTGCATGAAGTGATTCGGTCCCCAGCTTAAAATCCTGGGCAGCATGAACACACAACAAAAGGGATGCATGCCTGAAATCTGAATATGAGATCATGCTATGAGATTTACCAAACACCAACCAGAAAAAGAAGTTTGATTGCCAATATCTTCATGTGATTGCATAATGATAGATTGAAAAGATAATACCATAATAAAAGTTTTGAGAGTATGTTATGTTCCTTCTCTTTCCCGGACAGAAAAAGAGATATATGGATGTGCCGTGATAAGGTGGGACTGCTCGAATAGCACACTACAAGAAACCCAAAAAAGTGTACAACACCCCATTCCCCACTTTCCCACTATATATTAAAACCCAAAGGGGTTAAAGAAAAAATGAAATTGATAGAACCAAAAACTATATTATATAAAAAAAAGATATAAGAAATGAAAAACCAAAAATCCACAGCTGTAAATGCATGTCTGTCAGTGGGAACTTGTCCCTCACATCTGGTGAAAATTGTGGCGTTTAGCTGTTTCTGGTCCTATTTGTCTTTCATATCATCTACTTACGGGTTCTCAGGGTTCTGATGCTTCTTCTTTCAAAAACCATTATTACATAATCTTAGTCTTTTGTTTGAGTAGAGGCTCGTTAACCGAAGTTGAGGTGTTTCCCTTTTCGGGGCTCCTCCTTTTCTAGTCCCCCTCTGCATTTTTCTCATTTGTCTTTCTATGTTCCATCACTTCAACCAACATAAAATAAATCTTAGAAATACATAGGCTTCCTAGTTCCTATGGTGTCATTCAGTTGTTGTATGTTACAATCCACTTCGTCCATTCCTTCAGCCACTAAATCCTCTTTGTCTTATATTTAGTCTCTTCTTCATTCCTTCTTTCTCTTTTCTTTTTTATTCTTTCCCTGTAATTGGAGCCAAATTTTATATCCTTTATCATCTCACTCTTTTGCTTAAGTTTTTTCTTACTCCAACATCAACTTCCCAAGCTTACAGAAGTTTTATTATATACTTCAATGGGGCTTGATCATCATGTCATTTGTGGTCAAAGACTTGGCTTCATAAGCATTTCTCTTCTATTTCTCATAATTTCAAGCTGGATCCAGCAAGGTTTAGTTACTGAAGGTAAATGGTAGTTTTGTAAAGCTGCTAATTAAGTTGAAACAAGCAATCATTGATATCTTCTCTCTATGTTCTAACAGGTAGAAAGACTCACAAAAAAAGTGGTTTTCACCAGGTAGAATTTCCCTGCCTCTTTTGATTAGCATAAGTAAGAGAAAACACTGATTTTACATGGAATTTATGATGTTTTGTGCAGAATGTAGGTGAGGATAAGACAATACTGAGGGCACAAATAGGTTCAAGGCCACCAAGATGTGAGAGAAGGTGCATAACATGTGGACACTGTGAGGCAATTCAGGTACCTACAAACCCCCAAGTGAAGAATGGAAAGAT
This sequence comes from Ammopiptanthus mongolicus, assembly GCA_039655645.1. Lineage (NCBI taxonomy): Eukaryota > Viridiplantae > Streptophyta > Magnoliopsida > Fabales > Fabaceae > Ammopiptanthus > Ammopiptanthus mongolicus. Next base: position 11,098,201 of record CM077343.1, on the reverse strand, counting down.
AAACTCTTCAAAGGTCTCTACAATTGCTTATGCCAGAGGAAATGACAATTCTAACTACAAGCCCATGAGTTGGAAATGCAAATGTGGGAACCTTATTTTCAACCCCTGAATCCATTTGTGTCACAATTTAGTTCTTTTATTATAATCAAGGATACCAACTCATTTGTCAATTCTGTATATGGATATACACTTTTAAGTTATTCTTTCTTCTTGTTTCTTTTTTGGAGCTTTTTTTTTTGTTATTACCTCTTAATTTCCTCACTGTGAGGAACCAGCTTTCATCTAATGTATGATTTATTTACTTCATAGCCCCCAGATGCTATCCTTCATAGCTTTTATTTTAGGTTATCACTGGCGGTTGGTAATCCTTATATCTTAAATGCAACTTGCAGTGTGATATTTTAGTGCTTGAGCTTCTGTTATACTAAACACTAAATGGATTGTTGGCAGCTTTAACTTAATTTTAAGGGTTATTTTCGGTTACTAAGTTATCAACTTGCAAAGAGCAACACGGTTGCTTTAATTCTGTTCATCATTTCTAACATGTCCTAGCCAGGCTTAAGCCATGCCATGACCATGAGGTTAAGGTGCCGAATCAATACATATATTTTATTTTGTTTTTGTTTTTTTTTTTGTTTTTTGGTATATCTAACTTTTGAAAAATTAATCCAATGCCATGCCATGCAGTACTCTCTTGTTTTTAGTTGTGTTTTTTATGTACTTTCTGACTAGACCCACCCCCTGCAATATGCAATCAGAGGAAGCAACAAAATTAAATTGACATGCTAACCTTTGATTGTCCTCTTGATTTTCGTCTTTTCTACATCCCTCCGAAGAGTGAAAGAGATTGATTGTATTCTTACTAGTTACTGGTAATTGTGTGTCCTGAGAGAGTATTCACTTGCTTGCCTTAAAATTGTTAATCTGCTATGTACAATATAATATTGAAGAAATTATATGCTTCTTCTATGAGATTTATTTTAATTATATCTTATATTTCTCTTATTTTAAAAATAATACCAACTTCGCTTGAAGTTTATGTTATAAACTTATAATTACACATACCTTTCTTGAAGAGGTAATGAATGAAATTACACCCAGTGTAAATTTTAAAAAATAAAAGTGATAGTAAATATAGTTAATTCAAATTTCAATGGAAATCAACGTAATTTCCTCAATAATATGTACTCCCTCCATAATAAAATATAAGCAAATTTAATCACTTTCATATTTATTAAAAAAATTATTTCATATTTAATTTTGTTAATCTTATTTAAAGGTTCAACTTCATTACCTAAATTATCCCTCTTTGTTTATTCACATGAATTATATTATATGGAAACTTGATTCAATTAAATGTAATAAAATGAATGACATTTTTGGTATGCTATCATTAAATATGATGCAAAAAATCAATTTATGTTTATATTTTATTACAACTTAGATGAGTCAATTTTTATTTATATTTTGTTAGAAATGAAGTATTTCCTTGCAGATTACTACCTCCCCATCCACTTGCAATATTATATAAAACGTAAATGAGATTAACCAACTTACGGTAGAATGTATTTCACAAAAGCTACTAAAACCTATGACCTACCATTACTGTAGTCTATCACATATGATTTGGTTTTAGACTTTTAAGTCTAACATTTTTGTGAATACTATAAAAATATACTTTAATTTAGCCAAGTATATATAACTATTAACCCAAACAGAAAGTAGTGATGCAAACTTTTTTTGTTTTTTTATTTGATTTTTTTACTAGGCCCATCATGTAGCACTTTTCAAAGTCCAACTTTCGTTACAATTTTGGTAAGTAGAAGCTATAAATGCTTTACCAATGCAATGCCACCATTTGACTCTATCGTGAGCTGCATTACACGTATCGCTATGTATGGCATGGTGATAGCAATAGGCTTATAGGCACCCGATCCCTAGTCACGGTAAAGGAAGCAGAGGATCTCCTCAAAGCAAGAAGTGAAATTCATGGCTAAACTTTTTCTACTAACATTAGAAATTGCCTGCAGTTTTTCCAATAACGTGCTAGTGAACTTCTGTGTGCGTTAATGATGGTTATTGGAAATAAACCCCAGTTTGTGATTTCTACTACTCAAAATGACAAGACGATAACGAGTCACATGACGTAACATACTTGCCATTTTGCATGCCGTTGATTGGTATCAATAGCAAGAAAGCAGGATATCAACTGCTTTTTTTAGTAAGGTAAAGGAGGATATATATGAATATCAGAGGCTTTGGAGTTGAAAAGATGGAAGAAAATAAGCTAGGCTAGTTTTTTTTATTAGAGGAGTTTACTTTGAGATGAAAATAAAAATGGTAAATAAAAAGAAAAATATAAAATTACATGTCACTTACACATTCACACCGTTCATGTCTATCATAGTCGAAAAATTAAACTATAAATATATATATATATATATATATATATATATAAAATAACAATAAGTAGATCATGAAACTATACAGACATAAAGTAATAATGTGTATAAATGTATATGTAAAGTTATTGCAAATAGAAGAATAGATGATATAGTAAGCTCATATAACCACCATACTGAATCTCAGATTCACCATATTTCTTTTCTGCTGACATGACTCAACAAGAGTGGTTTACAATGCTCATGTACGAAATCTGCTTTAAATGAAAAAAAGAAGAAAGAAATACGAGTTTTACACCTTTAAGGGGTAAGTATCCATGATTTCAGAGTGACAGTGCAGCACGTCACTATCACTCCCCACAGTGATGGACACAATAACTAAGATGTATTACCTTCAACATGAAGCAAACATGAATTGTTTTTTCACAGCAAAAAAAATAAATAAATAAGAAGATGAAGAAAAATTGTAATTCAAACCGTTTGGCCAAGTTCATCTTATTTTATGAGTATCTCTTACAATAATTGGTTGTATACTGTAAATTGATTTCAGGATTGATTGATTTGTGCAACATCTTTTTCTTTTGCATAAATATGAGCTGCAACAGTATTGACATTCAAAAATCCATTTGTCATGAAGCAAATTAGAACCCCCACGTGCATAGCTTCTTTTTTGAGAGGATAAGTTGCTGAAAAAGCCGAACAAGCATTAACCTCTAACTATAAACAGGTCCGGTTTGAGAGACACGAGCAACACGAAATAAGCTAAATTTATTACAGCATATATAATGCAATGTAATTTAATTCGGTATATACGGAGAATCAATAATTAATCTTTGATTTAACAAACCGCATTAAGTCTATAACAATTGACAAAGGAGTATAATAATCATGATTAAAATCATTATTATATTTCTATCTATAACAAAGTCGTTATAAACTAGGAATTAAAAGAGGCCTTCTGCCAAGGAAAATGACTATAGAAAGAACAGAACCTTTACATTAAAAGTGAATGCAAATCGAAACAACCTATTCTGCCGTCTTTGAGTTGTAACACTTTAAGAGCTAACCACAACGTATGGTCACTAAGTTCAGATCAAACCAAGGGGGAGAAGAATATAAGAGTACACTTGGTGCCAGAAGTCACGTGAGGCTGTGAGAAATGGGAGCCCTTCATTTTTTTTTTTTTTTTTATCAGAATGGGAGCCCTTCATGAACAAATGCTATCCATCCTTCATAAACTCAAAAAAAGATAAAAGAGAATGTTGGTGCAAAGGTCAAGACAGACACAACTGAAAAGCTGAGGGGACCCACATGAAGAAAAAGGGATTCTGATTCCATTTCTTATAGCCCTTTTACCTCAAGTTTTTTTGTGCTGTAAATATCAGTAACATGGTTTTGAAGTTGCCCCATCCCTGTGGCGTGTACAAACTTAACTAGCCACAAGTACTCTAGTTCCAATCTGATGCTGATGTGCCTGCACCAGCACCAGAGAGTGATAAAGGCAGATGATTGTATAACGCCTTTGGCAGGGCGTTTTCACCAGCCATGTCTCCCAATTGATTTGGTGCATTTAAAAAAAAAACAAAAAAAATGGTCATACTTGGGCCTGAAAAAAGTTGGGAATGGCATGTGGCAAAACAACTTTACCCAATCCCCAATGGGCTTTGCCTTGCAACCTCGATTCAGCATTGGGATTTTAATAAAATCACCCTTTGAAAATTGAAACGCCATAAAGCACCTAAGAAACAGTTACCTACTCAACTTACTATGCATGCATGCATGTGCCGTTGTGGCCAGTACCCTCCGGGTTGAACTAAAACGGGTTTTCAGACAGTTCATATGTTGTTTTAAGTTTCTTTTTTTTTTTTTTTAGTGCAATTGTTAAGAAATTAGAAATAGAAAGAATTAAACAGAGAGTATAACTTTTTATGTTTCTAATACATCGAATGTTTTATTTTTATTAATAATTAATATTTTTTTGATTTCTTAATAGGTGCTCATTCAAGAGCTAGACACAAGTAGAATACTTGGGTTTTATTTTTATTTGATACTTAATATCCTAGCTTGAAAAACATATAATCCTTCACACAGTTCACCCTTGTCAATCGTCCTCGATTGCTGGATGTCACTTATAACTATAAGGAATGAATTAGTGTGAAAAACAATGGAATAAGGTGAATGTTTAAGCAAAGCGCGTATGTAACGGACATCATGTAATTAACCTGAACCAATGACAGTGCCAACAATACCAACTGGAAATTTTTAGTGGAAGAGTGACAAATCTATCAACCAAGTGTGTATAAGATGTAAAGAATTTCAAAGGATAAGCAATGTGGAATGTAGCACCCGAACCAATGATCCAAGAACTAGGATATAATTAATGAAATATGATGAGATCATACTAACAAATGAAATAGTAGGGCCTTTGTTCTCCATATGAAGATTGGAAGCCTGTGATAACTGGGATTGAAGTAATGTCAACAACTGCTGATATTGTTGTGATGTCAGTTGGAAATCACTCTGAGGACTGAGCAACACCATGATCAGAAACCTGATTAACATTGTCCACATGATCTCTTGTAGCCTGGTGGATAATCATGTAGCTTATAGCATTTGTCTTTGGAATGTTCCAATATTTCACAATGGTAACATAAGGGCCTATCCTTTTTACCACCCTCTTACAGAAATGGAATTTGGGATAGCAAAGGCTACCTGAGAGTTCGACGAAGCAGTTAAACCGCCAATTTCCTTCTGTTATTCCTCTTGAACAATCAAAGAAAAAACCTTGTTGCTAGTGGGAATGGGATCCATTAGCAGAATTTGACTCCTAACTTGAGAAAATGAGTCATTGAGACCCACGAGGAAGCTCATCACATCACATACTCCGTGTGATTATGCTTTATGCTCAAGGATTTATTGTACACCACTGCTGGTACAAGAATGAATTGGGAAATACTCACCAATTTCTTCCCAAATGCGCTGTGACATACTGATTATTAGTTCGAGAACCTTAAGACAAACTCGCTAATTCTTTCTTCAGTTGACAAATTCTTGGTCCATTTTTCTGTTGAAAACGGCACATAAATTGCCCTAGATCTCAGCGGCAATGTGATATGAGATTGGGTTCATAAGAAAATAGAAAGAAGTACAACTGAGCTCAATATTATTTATAGGCCCAACAGGAACAAGGCCTAAACACTTCAAGTATTTTATCTAAGCACCAAGTCAACTATGAAATATTCTAGATTAGGATTTTTACTAGTAGTTTAAATATGTAAGAAAATTAAGGATGAGGACATGTGTCATGTGATCCTTAATTGTAGGAAGTTTATTACATTGTAATGCTTCTATAATATGTTGATGGATGAATGAGAATGACAAGCAAGAAAATTATCAGAAACCTTTCTCATCTCTAGGCTTTCCCTTAGCTGGGAATTCAATCTTCTCCCTATTCCCTTCCCTAACTCCTCTCTTCTATCTCTCTAATATTTCACTTCTTATCATTGGTGCTTTCATTACTGCAACTCACCCCGCCACATTCATCATTCATTAGCAAAAATAAAAAGGTGCATACCCATTTCCATTTAGAAAAATCAGACCTCACCCAACTCCTAGAATCCATCAATGCCCTTGTTAAAGCATTTACTGAATTCGGAGTTTCACAGAATCACCACCATGAATCTTTTCTCAATTCTTTCCAATCCCTCCAAACCCAGATCCAGCGTCACTCCCATCCACCTCTGTCCTCTGATCACTCAAATGTTGAAGTGAATTCTTTGGCCCCAATCCTTCCGTTCAAGCCAGTCGCCGTCTTCACCATCCAAATCCAGAAGCTCCATCGCCAACAGAACCAAACTGAGAGTGGGTCAACCACTGTGGTCGAACTGAACCATGAGGAAGATGGCCTCACTGCACCAGTGGCCAAACCCATGGCAGCAACGGCCCTAGCGGTTGCACAATCAGAATTAAGCCAAAAAGGGTTAGGAATCAGACCGCGGGAAGCAAAACAATAGAGTAAGCCTTTCTTACCTTGGATGCGAGACTCAGGCTATGGCTTTGCCTGCACGACGGCGTCACCACCCGGTCTCCAGACTCTTCTCGCTTCTCTTTTGTTGGTGCCGGCGCCAGGACCTTCAGCCACTTCTTTCGGTCTTCCTGACGTTGGCATCGTCAGTTTCGACCCCAGCGGAACGATCCCCAATGGCGGCCACTCTGTTGTGCGCCACCTTCTGCACCATCGGAGGTCCCAGACATTTTCCCCACCGATGGCGTTCTCATCTTCTTCAAGCCACTATGTTTCGATTCTGGTTCCACGTTCTCCATTTTCGTCGAGAGCATCGCCGTCAAGTGCGCTGCAATCTTCTTCAGTCCGAGGCGGTACGTCTCCGACGTCGATTTCTTCTCCGACGATGGCGTTGTCATAGGGACCGGCCTCGAGCTGACATGGATACCTTGGAACATTGGACTCCAAAGTAAACTTAGGGTTTCTCAGGGACTGGCTAAAAATTGCTTGTTAGTCTTTGTTACCAATTTGGGCCTAGCCACTATATGGGCCTTGCCACTGCTGAAGGAAAAATGGGCTGAAGGGGACATACTATATTTTTTCCTGTGGAGGGAACCTATACTCAGTTTGCTGATCTTTTGGTCTCATTGTTTAATTGCTTGGAAATTTTATGTGATTCTTAGGACTTTGGGTTTTGGATTGCTTGATGCAATGGGTGTTGATGTTGCTCCCTATGATGCAATTTTAATTGATGTTGATCCATACTGTGATCTTGAGGACAAGATCAATTTGAAAGGGTTGGTAATGATATGAGAATGAGTTCATAAGAAAATAGAAAAGAGTACAACTGGACTCAGTATTGCTTATAGGCCCAACAGAAACAAAAAAAGGACTAAACACTTCAAGTATTTTATCTAAGCACCAAGCCAGCTATGGAATATTCTAGATTATGATTTTTACTAGTAGTTTAAATATTTTAAATATGTAAGAAAATTAAGGATCAGGACATGTGTCATGTGATCCTTAATTGTAGGAAGTTTGTTACATTGTAATGCTTCTATAATATGTTGATGGATGAATGAGAATGGCAAGCAAGAAAATTATCAGAAACCTTTCTCATCTCTAGGCTTTCCCTTAGCTGGGAATTCAATCTTCTCCATATTCCCTTCCCTAACTCCTCTCTTCTATCTCTCAATGAAAGCACCAATGATAAGAAGTGAGATATTAGAGAGATAGAAGAGAGGAGTTAGGGAAGGGAATATGGAGAAGATTGAATTCCCAGCTAAGGGAAAGCCTAAAGATGAGAAAGGTTTCTGATAATTTTCTTACTTGCCATTCTCATTCATCCATCAACATATTATAGAAGCATTACAATGTAACAAACTTCCTACAGTTAAGGATCACATGACACATGTCCTCATCCTTAATTTTCTTACATATTTAAAATATTTAAACTATTAGTAAAAATCTTAATCTAGAATATTCCATAGCTGACTTGGTGCTTAGATAAAATACTTGAAGTGATTAGGCCTTTTTTGTTCCTATTGGGCCTATAAGCAATATTGAGCCAGTTATGCTCCTTTCTATTTTCTTATGAACCAATCTCATATCACAATGTTAGAATAGATGACACTTGCAATGAGTTCATTTGTGATCAAATTGAGGAGGCAACAACTAACAATGTTATTGTTCGTCTGCCATGCCAAGAACAAAGGAAAATTACCGGCGTCAGGTTGAACGATGGAACCATCAATGAAGCCAAACTTGTTCTTGGCCATTAACGCCATTTTCATGGTACGGTTTCATGAGCTGTAATTATCACTGGTAAGGTGGTGGGACGAGGATCAAACTGGGATTGTCAGACGGATGAAGATAGAGCGATCTAGACACATCATTAATGGCATTGGCAGCAACCATTGAAAAGGAAACGAAAGAAGAACAAGAAAGTGCAGAGAATGAAGGAAACTAGAGAACTTCTCATACCATATTAAGACTAACAGAATTGGAGAATTGAAATCATTTGTATTGTGAATTACTTGTGCTACCGAAGGTATATATAGACTGAATATGACAGCAACTAGCTATAACCAACTCTTGGCGGGAAGTAACCAACTAATTAATTTAACTAAACCAACTACAATATAATTACAGTCAACTAATCTGGAATATGGTCTAAGAAAGCTAAGCATGGTATGCTTAAGCCTCAAATACATCAAATGCGGCAAACATGTGTATAAGACAATGGCTTATAAAAATATTATTCTTAAAGCTACAAAACAATGGTTTCAGCCAAAGTGCGGTCTGACATTATTGACATGATAATTTCAAGCTACTACATTCCCCCCCAACAAATATATATATATATATACACACACTTTAATAGGCCCAATATTTATCTTGTTATATTTGCACTGGATTTATTGGTGAATTTTGAAGAGCACAGCTTTTTCAGCCAACTACTGATGTTATTCAGGAATGTTACTTTCATTTAATTTACTTACTGTAAAGTGTGACTTAAAACTGATTTTCTTCACTTAAGATATATAAGTCAATCACAGATGGTAAATAGAATCGTCCGTACATATTCAACAATGATGAGAACACCAAGCAAAAAATTTGAGAATGGATCTTGGACATGTTTCCCTATTTTGTCACCATCCTCATCTAGTTTAGTCACCTGCCAACAAATTTCAATACCAAGACAAGAACACAATACACATAACCAAGCACGAGAAAAATTTCATCCTAAATTATCTATTGTGGACAGTGATTTGAAAAGGATGCTAGAAAGCCACCAGAAACATGGATGACTGTTGCTTGTAATTGTCTGATTAAGCATTGCATATGCTTCACTATGAGTCTATGACACTCTCCAAGGCATATTATCCATGTACTGTATGTTGAAAAATAATTCAAATTAATATTAGTTAGTATTGATAGAGTTAGTTAATAAAGCGGTTAGATGGTAGTTAGTTTGTTAGTAGAGAATAACTATCATAGTGTGCATTATAAATAGACTTAGTGTTGTGATTAGTAAAATGTGATAAGTAATGTGAATAAATTTTTTTCATCCAAGTGTATCTCTTTCTTCTTCCTCTCAATATTTCTCTCTAGTGTGTGCTTGTGTTTCAACATGGTATCCAGAGCTTTACGATTAGGGACCTACGAGGGTATGCCCATGGCTGCTGTGCTTGGGTTTGATGAGTTTCTTCCAATTTCATTGCCGGTTCTTGATGGCAAGAACTTCAACCAGTGGGTCGCGAAGATGAAAGTGATCTTCGGGTTTCAAGATGTATTAGATGTGGTGGTTGATGGTGTGCAGGATGAGACTGACAGTGCAGCCTGTGAGAGAGATTCTAGAGCTCTCTTTATCATCCATCAATGTGTGGATTTCGCCCATTTTGAAAAGATTTCCACATCAAAGAGTGCTAGAGAAGCATGGAAAATCTTATACAAGGCATATTGTGGTGCTAATACAGTGAAGAAGGTGCAGAATCAAGGAGCAAATGATTGTGGAAGAAACCGAAAGGGACACAAGAAACAGTGGCAACCAGAAATCTTGAGACAAGATTTAATCCAAGAAGAGGAAATTCCAGCTGAGACTGAAGATGAACGGAGAAAGGTTAAAGAAGTGGAGTCGATACAGGTAGAGGACAAGGTGAAACTTTCTAAAGCTGTTGAAGAGGATGGAGTGGAAGAAGATGAATGAGATGTAAACCGTGGATGGGGAAGATCCAGAGGGAAAGTAAGGGTCAACGAAGGTACTGTAGAAAGTGATTCTATTTTGTCATCTCCTGGTTCTGCAAGAAAGGGACCGTCTTTGATGCCTAGTGGGTTCTATCAGGCTTATAGTAACGTTCAAGATATCTTGAATAAGATTGCTGCTCAAGTTAATGATGGACCTTGTGTTACTTACATTGGTGAAGGTGGTTCGGGTAATTTTGTTAAGATGGTTCATAATGGAATTGACTTATGGGATAAGTCCGGCGTTGGTCATATTCCAGAGGATTCATTCAAATTGCTATTTGCTTTTCTCCAAGAATGTGTCATAAATGATAATGTGGTTTCTTGTTACAGAGGTTCAAGTTTTGGGAGAAAAAAGACATTTTTTGAAGAAACAATATTAGTTGGATCATTGTGCTTCAAACAATGGGATCCAGGAAAAATGTGTTCTTGAGAGATATACTAGCTATTGTGTTTTTAGGTGATTTGAATTAAGGGGGTGTGTTGAAATATAATTCAAATTAATATTAGTTAGTATTGATAGAGTTAGTTAATAAAGTGGTTAGTGGTAGTTAGTTTGTTAGTAGAGAATAACTATCATAGTGTGCATAAATTTTTTTCATTCAAGTGTATCTCTTTCTTCTTCCTCTCAATATTTCTCTCTAGTGTGTGCTTGTGTTTCAATACCGTACTCCCCAATCCATATACCCCAATATGTTATCTCCCAAAAATGTTCACACAGAAAATGAACAAATAGCATAAAATCACTATGTTAACACAAACAAGGTAAAATGCTATGTGATTGCTTATTCTTCAAAAACACTCCCCCTCAAACAGAACTATTTTCATCAACAAATTAAAATGACATGATGCAATAATCAAAATTAAATTATTTCTATTTGGTAGTTATCTAAGCAATCAACAAAAAGCAAAAATACAAGTTGTTATCCATAATGCTAGAAACCCGATCCCTGTTAACATATGGTGCAAGAAAGCTCAATCCATTGATTATAGCCATCCCGCAGTTTTGTTGTTCATTTGATTACATTTATTAGAGCTTGTAAGAAAGAAGAAAAATTATTCTTCAATATACAGAAAATAAAGCCAATACTATGCTGATATTACAGAAGTCCTAACTTAAAGAAGGTACTGCATTTCCCCCTACATCCTATTCCTACCCAAAAAATTGAGTATACACATTGCTGTTCCAACAAAAGAAAATCAACCAACAGTAGGAAGGAAAAGGATACACCAATCAGTAATATATTCATAAGATCCTTGTTTCTATCCCAATTACTGGTAATTTATAATATTATTTGCATATTCTCACATCAATTGACATTCCAAACACTACATACCATTTCCTAGTTGCATTACTTGAACCTGAAATATCAAATATATACTGAGGACTCATATTAATATTAAAATATTACTAGCAGAGTAGCACCATCTTCGCAGGATACAAGACATACCCATACACAAGAAAAAAAAATCAGTACAAAACTCTGTTATAAGAACCATATTTGTAAAATGAAACCAAGATACATACCAAAAATCCAACATTTGATATAGCACAAATTTCAGCTGATTACTTTATAGGTGAATCTCAAATTTTATTTTCGATTTGAGACTATCGATATTCAGGAATCACATTATGCTCTGACTAATCAAAGTCGAACCGGGAAAGACCCACTTAAGGAGACAAAGCTCTCTTAGTCTTACCACCTATTTTCTCTATTCGCAAGACTCGAACCGAGATTTTGCTCAAGGGAACCCAGCTTCTTACCACTTGGGAGTGGTGAATCTCATATTTGAGTACACTAATGTAAATTATAATATTAAAAAAGAGTTACTTCACTCATTGAATCCATATGCATAATAAATCACAAATTTTTAAAATGTGAATAGAATCTTCCATACATATTAAAAGATTGAACAAAGCGGCGGCGGAGATGGGTTGATTTGAATTTTGGAAGAGCGGGTGACAGAGATCGAGGTCATTGCTTTCAGTTCAAATCAACATAAACCCTATCTTGGGAGTAAATCACCAATTTGGTCCCTGAATTTGTAAGGTTATATCAACTTGGTCCTTAATAATTTCAAAATTTCAAAAACATCCTTAAAATTGTCAAAAGTTAATCAATCTAGTCTCTCTGGCAGGGGTCAAGTTGATACGAACGCTACAATTTTAGGGACCAAATTAGCATAAAGACTAAATTGATACGACATTACAATTTCAGGGACTAAATTGATGATTTACTCCTATCTTGGTGCTTTCGTAAAGAGAGAGAGAAAATAAGAATTAAGAAAGAAAATTTTTTTTTTTTTTGGACTGAGAATTAAGAAAGATTAAATTACATGTGATTTTGATATTTTATTTTATTCTTTAAGATAAAGTGAAATAAAGGGTTTGGAATGGGGTGATGAATCGACGGTGGAATGGTGTAATCGACATCTTCAAGGGTCACGATTTGTAAGTATGCCACGTCACAGGTTTTGGATCGTGATGTTATTCTTTTCTTCTTCTGTCCTTGCGCATGACGGTACTCCTTATTTTTTCAAAAATACGTCGTTTCGCACTTTTCCTTTGTGTTAGTTTTAATTTTTTTTTTCTAAATTAGGATATCCTAATGTGCAATATTAGATATTAATCTTATGAGGAAATTGAGGTCTATTTAAGAGGTTATTTCCTCCCACCATGTTAGAGATCGATCCCGTAACCACATGACTAAGGGATCCAAATTTCTACCTCTTGTGTTACCATATTGGTGTGTTAGTTTTAATTTGAAAAAATATTATCTCACATAATTCTTTACTGTTTGTTTTTTTGTTACATAGTTCTTTTACTATTTTTTATATATAATTAATGTTGTATAAATTTATAATTAATAATTAATATATATTAGATGATTAATGAGTTATTCATGAAATATGAAAGATTTAATTATGGAATCATACTGACCAGTGTCCTTAGGTCATTGCTTAAGAACTCGATATATAGAAAGTTTTTATTAGAAATCACAACTTTTCAACTTTTAATGTATTAAATATATCATTTTCAAATACAATTTTTTATGTTTGATTCCTTAATCAATGTCTTTAGAACATTGGTTAGCATTTCTCTTAATTATAATGCATCATCAATGTAAAGAGTCTTTGCATTGATAATCAAATCTATATTATCATGTCATTAAAAATGTTCGATTTATTATAATAATTACCTTAAAAGGTCACATTGACTAACAGTGTAAAAAGTTTACCTTAACAATATATCAAAAATACATTCAAATATAAATGTATCTATTAAATAAATTTTAAATTATCTAATACATATAATTATTTATGAATTATATAAATTAAATGTATAAAATGGTATAAAAAAAAGAGTGTCACAATGCATAAATTTGTTTAAGGAGTAAATCATACATGGACACGTGTCCATTTGACACAACTAATCCCAAATTTAAGATACCTTTAAAACAGTTTTAATAAGGGTTTTGTTATCATATTGAATTATTACTTTAATAATTATTAAGCATTTGATTAACTGTGCTTCATAGGCAATGTGCCCATGATTAGGTATGAAATTTTACAAATTTATTTTATTTATAAAATGGATTTAACTGTTATGATTGTAAATCCATTTTTACCCTATACCTAACTGATCAGTTAAAGAAATAGACCGATATATTATAGTTTAGATTAGATTTGTGTTTCAGATCTGTTCACTTGCTATAAATAACTGAGATATGTCAGCCATAACTAATGATAACTCTGCTTTCTATTACAATTCCAGGGAAGTGATCAGATCCAAAAGCATTCCACTGAGAGAAACTCCAAAACCCAGTTTCTTGATCTCCCACTAATTCATTCATTTGTTGAATCCTCTTATTCTCAGTGCAGAGGAAGAACATGTCTTGTGTCCTGTGAGTGCAACTGCCTCTAATAAGCATTGCCCATCACTCCATTGTGAAAAATAATCGTTCCCTCTGTCCCCACCCCAGTAAAAGGACACATCTTTGTTGAAGACTGAGTATTTTAGAATCTACAGGCTCAGTTTCTTACGGGTATGTAATGCTCTTTATGTGTGTTTTTTTTATCATAACTAATGTTTATGTGAAGCTTCTTCAATTTTTGTGTATTTGAAATTGCTAATTCGGTTACAATGTAAAGTAATCAAGTCTAGATCTGTGCACATGTGTGAATGCTTTTGAGGATGTCATAATTCAGTATTTGAATTTGATTTTCTTTTCTTGCCACACATGCCCATTTTATTGATCTGGGTATGGTTACTTAACATGAGTATGTTATGCTGCTTGTTCTACTTTGTTATGCTATTGATTTAAAATTAGAATATGAATGCATAATCTTCTTACATTTAAGAATGGTATACAAGGTTTTTTTTTATTGTTTATTGATGAGTAGTTGTAGATGTGATCTTGATTTTTATAAAACTTGGATAATATCATATCACTAGTTCTATTGGTAAAACTATTATTTTCTTCATCATACAAGCAAAAGCAATATGTAGATCAGCCATTTGTGATATTGATATTGTGAGTCCCTGAAGCCCAGATAGAAAATAATGTTCAATCATCATATGGGCAGGTATCTAGGAAAGAAAGAAAAATTGAAGGGTGAGGAATATTTCGGCATGTTCAGGTTATCTCCCCGGAGGAATCAGAGATCCAAAGGCTTCAAGGTGAAGCATGCTCTACAAATATGTCTTCTGCTTGGCGTTTGTGTTTGGCTGATTTATCAAATCAGACACTCTCATGATAAGAAAGCATCCTATGGTGAAAGCGCAAAAGCTGGCAGCGAGGTTGTCAAGTTAGGGAGGAAGGATCTCAATCCTCATGTGGAGGGAACTTCTGTCATAGATGCAAGGCACAAAGAGGTGGAAGAGGATGAAGAAGAAAATAAGCATGAAGAGCAAAACAAACTGGATGATGTTAATGGTGTGGAAGATGAGGCTCTGATGCAAAAGCAAGAACAAAATAACAATGAAGAGAGTTCTGAGCATAGACATGATTCGCAAGACCAAGAGACTGAGGAGAGTTCTGAAAATGGTAAGACAGACATGGAAAGTGAGCAGCATGATGAGAAACTGGGTGGAGAGAATGACAATATGGACAACAAGGAGGGTGATAGTGTAGTGAAAGAAAATGAAGAAAACAAAAATGAAATGGAGGACAAAGAAACTGGAGAAGGTAGAGAGGAAAAGAATCAGCAAGAAAATGAATATAAAAGAGAGAGAGAGACAGCAGATAAGGAGAATGAAGAGAGTCAAGAGACCAACCAAAACAAAACTGAAGTGAAGGAAAATGTGGAGGAAAATCATGAGCAAGATAGTAAAGAAGAGAAGGAGGAGAGCAATGCAACAGAAGCAGAAAGAGAAGAGCATGATAAGATTCATGAAGAGGTTTCATCTGAAAATCAGGTTCAAGATGGGGAAAGGAACAACGAGGAGTCCAGAGAGGAAAATTATGCAGGAGATAATGCCTCAAGTGCTGTAGACCATAAGTCACAAGACAGTTCTGATGAAAGTTATAGCAAGACAGAACAAATTGACAAAAAGGAAAACAATGAGTTTCAGTTGGAGTCTGAGAAAAGTGGTACTCAAAGTACTGACGTGAATGATGCTACTGTCACAACAAACAACCAGGAAAATGGTGGTGAGAATCAGGCACAGACAGAGAATGATTCACAGAAGAGTTCCACGTCAGAGTCAGACGGGCAGCAGGAAGAGCAGAATAACCCCACCAGAGATGGTTTAGAAACTGTGGATTCATCATTGCAGAATGGCACTGACACAACATCTTATACAACTGAAAAACAGAATGAAACAGCAGAAAACTCAAACTCTGAGGCAGAGGACTCCAGCAAGCACAATGCAATGCCAAAAAATGAAGATTCTAACAATGATGCTGCTGGGGATCAGGCTGAGTCCACTTCAACATCTTCCTCAGGAAACCATGACAACAATGCAAATCATGCAGAAGATAAGGAATCCACTAGTTATTCCGCTGAGAATGAAAACACCAACAACAATGCTGTCCAGGAAGGAACACAAGAAAATGTTACATCTTCCAATACAGTTGTCAATAAAGATGCAAGCCAAGAGGTTCAACTCACTTCCTATGATACTTCATCTGAAGAGAAGAAAGATGAACCCTCGAACGCAGAAAATAATGCCGTCTCTGAGCAGAATGACAAGGTAAACAATGTTCAAAGCAATTCAAACAGTGATGGAAGCGCCAACGACAACAAAGATGCTAGCCAGGACAATTCCTCCCATACTTCATCTGAACAAAACAGTGAGGGATCTTCAAACTCAGAAAATAGTAGTGATCCTAACCAGAATAACTCGAACGGCAATGAAAATGGCAATGACAATGGGAATGCTAGCCATGATGTGCAAGTCAATGAAGAGAAAGATGCGTCCTCAAACAATAATGCTGATGCAGGGCAGAATGAGAAAGAGGGCAATGTTGAAAGCAAGACAAGCGAAAATGAAGGTGGTGCTCAAAATGAATCAGTGGAGTCACAAAAAGAGAAAGAGGAAACTGCACACTCGGATGGAGATGGCAATCCTAACTTGAATGATCAAGGAAGTTCTGATTCTTCAATCCCTCAGGATGTTAAAGAAGCTAGCATAGATTTGGGAACTTTGCCAGAAACCAATTCAGAAGGCAATCACAATGATGTTGCTGCAGCAGAGTGATAATTCAAATAAATTAATTCTAGCTTGCTTCCTCTAATCCTACTTTTTTAAAAATCAAAAATAAAAAAAATGTTGAACCATGTATTGCTCTTGACTTGGCCAATATGCTATCAAGTGTTTGTTTTCACTTTTCACATGGTCAGAACAGGTATTTAGAAAGATTAGTTTTATTTGTATAAATCATTTGCTGTTCTTCGTATGTAACCATTTTATGGAAGCAATAATTATCACTTCAAAATATCATCAAGGTGAAGTGACTTCTCTTCAGTATGGAGCCTCCTTCTCATTATAGAATTAGCGCTGCTTCTTTAAGGCTATGTTTGGTTCAAAGGAGGGGAGGGGGGAGAAGGGAGGGAGAGATTTTAATTAGATATTTTGTTTGGTTAAAAGGAGGGAAGATTTTCAAACTAATTTACTTTTATACACTTAAAAGTCAATATATTCAAAAAAATTGAAGGGGAGGAAGGGGAGCTAAAATTCAATGAAGATGGATTTGCTTTCCTCCCCTTCAAAAAATTGAATCAGCAGTTAACAGGTTTTGCCATGTGGAATGACATGGCACGACTGACATGACATTCTGTTTGTCACGTCAGCAGTTAACAAAAAAAAAAATGACGGTATGAACTATTTTCAAAAGTTTTGAAATTACAAGGACGAAATTCTAAGAAAATTCTTTATAGGAACTAAAATCAAAATTGTTAAACTTTGTAGGGATCAAAAACTTATTTAAACAAAAAAAATTTATAAAAATCCCTCCCTTCCCCTCCATTTCTCTCTAAACAAACACTATAAAACATTCAATGAAGGAATTCATAATGGAAAAACCTACTTCCCCACAACACATTACATTACTTTTAACAATGACTGTTGTAAAGGAACAAGTATGGATGCACCAGGGATTCGCTTTCTGAACATTAGGGAACCAAGAAATATCACTTGCCGTGGTGTTTACACTTTTTTCCATCTCTTGCATCTCTTTGGATTTTCGACTTCTAATTTTATTTTTCATCTCTTGGCAGTAACATTAATGAGATGTGATGTTTCAGTAAAAAATCACCAAGAATTCAATGGCAAAGAACATTGTTCAAAAGCAAGGCAGTTCGTCTTTCACTAACTACTTAACTAGATGGCGCCTTTGCAGCTAACATAGAATAGAAGGATAATTCATAGTAGAGCTATCATAACTGCTGCATGGTCAAATGTCACTTGCATTTGAAAGCCGTTGGGCAAAAGGAGAAGAATAATGTTATACATTCACACTTACACATTCAATATCTTACTTACATTCCATATCTTACTTTTGTATAGCTTTTGTTATTTAATTACAGTTAGTTCATCTTGTTTTTTATATATCACTATTCTATAACCTCATTCCAGTGTATACACCGAGCATTATTGAATAGGGATAAAAGAAAAGTCAAAAAGAAGAGAAATATTTTTTATACTTCTTGAAAAGAAGTTATTTGCTCCTTTCTTTTTTTTTTTTTTTTGTGATTATGACATAAGTATGAAATATTCACCACCGTTAACAGTGACTAACCTTCGTCGGGAAACCTATTAGACACATAAGGCGGGTTCTCCCCTCCTAACTCGAACCCCTGACCATTTGCTTAAAGTGTCTAAATCCTTTACCACTTGGACCAATCACATGTTGAAAAGAAGTTATTTAGTCCTGATTTTTTTTATAATTTTTATATGAGACTGATTTTTAAATATTTACAAACTCGTAGAAGAAATTAACATTACACACAGTATGAATAAAAGATGAAATAAATGTAGAATAATGATTTATCAGGTTTTATATTTGAGTTTTGAATCAATTCCCTATCTTAAGCCTAGACACAATCATTATGCCAAAGACCTTTGTACCCCTTTAGTAACAAATTACCACTAGGAATATGCATTGAAGCTTATTGCTGAAATTGCATTATGAAACTATAAAATCTAAGCAAAAAAAAGTCACACGGACACACGCGCACATAATTATACATTGTGGCCTGTTATTAAAAATATTTAACTATTAAAATAACGATTTAAAAATTATAGATTTAGTAATCTATATTTGGCCAATGAAGTAAAATAAAACTAAATCATCAAAATTCAAAATTATATATATATATATATTGGCACACAATTTTTTTTTTTGGTGGATAAAAGTTTAGATTAGAAAAAGATACGTCCTCGTGCAAAGGACCACAAACATCTATGAGTATTTATAATAAAATTTACGTATTGACTACTAACATGAAAGATCTAAATCAAACCCAAGCCACAACGAATGTGGACGAAAGGTTTGACCAGATATGCCAACCTTTGTTGGCTAGCACACACAATTATACATTACACAAGTTATTAAAAGTAATTGACTTCTAAAATATCTTTCTTGCAAGTCACACATAATAATAGGTGAATTATCTTATACCCCTAGAATAAATTTCACCTTGTCTAGATAACCCGATCATACGTTAGATTTGTTAACCATTTAATTGAGATAACACATTCTAATTAAACAAAATAACTTTTATCCCAAAATTATTTGAAATACCAAAAAAAACACCATAATATAATACAATTGATCAATGAAGTAAAACACGCAAATGACACGTCAAAACTCTCCCTCTAGAACACTGCGTTAACAATAAATCAATGACCAAGATTAAAAAATAACGTAACATTTTAAAATAGTCACGAGACCATTAAATAACAAAATTAGGTCCTCATCTTAAAATACAATGTGTTCTTATTAAATATGTCCTTTATATTTGCCTGTGTGTGTGTCGTGTGGTTAGGGAGAGGGTGTAGAGTATAGCATGTAAGTATGTATAGCAATAGATCATCTCTTAAATTTACAAGGTCATGTAAAGATAATGAAACCCTCTTATACTATATGTTCTTATTATTTTATATATCAGGCATGTACACCAAACGAGACCTTTAACTCTCCAATATGCAAGACAGGAAAGTCACCTTAATTCATTTTCCTTCATAATTGAAACGACCAAGAATGGGTATAACAAAAGCTTCAAATTGTTCGCGGATTTTATTTTTTGGTTCAACCATGGGAAACGAATACGAGAAAAAAAAAACTAGACAAACGACCTTGCCAGGTGCAAGTAATAGATCATATTCCAATAAACAGTACGAAACTACCACCATCAATGTATCTTAATCTTTCACAAAAGGAATGGCCCATCAGCGCCACAAACTACCTTCATTAAACCACCAATACTCCTAGTGGTGCTTCGTTTCAAATAGCCCATCTGGACCTGTTTATCACAAAAGAGCCATGTCATACAATCTGGAATCTCAGGCCAACAGATAACTTGAAAATGAGAGCAGTATCATTAGACTACTAGTAGCAGCCCCGGCAATGCAAAATACTCAGAATAAATATGGCACTAGTCTACAAGCTAACAATAACATGTACATAAGAATCACTGACCACCATGAGACAATGATGAACATATCAGCTGAGAAATGACATACTCGGACAAAACCCTTACAAAACAATAAATGGGTGGGTGTAAAGCAATGGAACGGATAGGTCACTTCTCAGCCACTCATTTATTGTTTTGTAAGTGGTTTGTGAGGGTTTTGTCCATGTATGTATCATTTCTCTATAAGAATTGATGCTGAAAGGACTTGTAGTATATGCCAGAACAAGCCAAGTTTATTCCTCAAAAGATGAGTACCAAGTTCTCATAAATCCTTGGGCTGGAAAGAGGAAGGGCTAGGTAAGTGGCACGCGAATAAATGTATGTGAAAACTCAAAGCAATAACAAATTCTTTTATTCAGGCAAAAAAAAAAACTGGCAACTA
The DNA here is from genome assembly GCA_039655645.1 of Ammopiptanthus mongolicus. Classification (NCBI taxonomy): domain Eukaryota; kingdom Viridiplantae; phylum Streptophyta; class Magnoliopsida; order Fabales; family Fabaceae; genus Ammopiptanthus; species Ammopiptanthus mongolicus. The sequence goes on along the minus strand of CM077343.1, from coordinate 11,077,530 downwards.
CTACAATACCCTCCTTGTAATTTTGAAAATTGGAGTCCACAACATTCTATTACATACCACAATATATAGTTTATCAATAATATTCAACAAAATGAGCCCACACACAAGAACATCTGTGCAACTGTGCATAATAAACTATAGATGGCCTAGCCCTACCCAACTATTAGAAATACTAGCTTGTGCGTGCCAACTCCAACACACTAATCTACTAAATATGGCTGCTCTTCACTTAAATGTTAAAAATACTCAAACAATCATCTGCAACGGTAAAAGTAGTAGAGCAAAAGACTTGAACTAAACTACCAAGCTATGTTAACAATAGCACTATTGCGGCGATTTGCGGCTTAGCGGAGCGACTTCAGTCTCTGCCAGCACGGGATTCTGGGGTGCGTTGCGTTAGTGCAGAGATAGCGCCACCGTTAGTGCCAACCCGTTTTTTTAGCTATAACCCCCTTTTATTCCGGTTTTTAGGTAAATTCCCTCTGCCCTTTTAGTTTTCGGTCACCCCAACCCCATTTCTTCTCTTATTCAAAGAAAGTGAAACCCATTCTCATTTTCGAAGAAACTCAGCCGAAGAGAGTTCCTTCCCTCTGCTCCCCCTACCCTCTGCATTTTCTGATGACGTAGTTTGGTTCTTCTCTTCACTGATCCACTGTTTGGTTCTTCTCTTCAACGCTCCACTGCTCCACTTCATCAGTTCTGCACATTTGAAGCAGTTCTCTTCACTTCTCTTCATCTTTGCATCCTCAACCACCATGGCATCATCTCAACCACCAAGTCCTTGGAGCGTTGCTTCCTCAACCGCTTCAAGTGCATTGGTCAAGCCTATAGGTGACAACCTTGATATGGATTGGTGATGGAATTCCTTGAAAGACATAAACAACAAAAAGGCTATCCCATGTGATTTTTGTGACAAAACAACAACAGGTGGAATAACTAGAGCCAAGAGACACCAAATGGGGGTGAAGGGAATTGTTGGTGCTTGCCTAAAACTCCCAGCTGAAATAGAGCTCAAATCCAAGGAAGCTTGTGAGAAAAATAAGGTTGTAAGTGCTACATACTTGAGTGAGACGAAGGAAGATGATGATGAGGAAGAAGCAGTGCAAAAAATTTACAACATCCGGGCTGGAAAATGAAAGAAGACCGGCAACAACAGGTTTTACCTTGCTCCTGCTGCCAAGAAAGCAACGGCGAACACGAAGACGACTGCGCTCTCAATGAAATGGGGCCGCTTGTGCATGTTTTGAGGCAAGTTGATAATGAGAAAAAGTCAGCCATGAGTTACATCTATGAGGCAATGGATAGGGCAAAGGAAGCTATTGAAAAATCATTCAACGGAAATGAAGCCAAGTACTTTGACATTTTTGCTATCATTGATAAAAGATGGGAGTGTCAACTCCATCATCCATTGCATGCGGCAAGGCATTTCCTTAACCCTCAGCACTTCTACACGACCATTCGTGTAAATATACGAATGCTAAGTAGTTATTGCATAACAGCTGAGGGGTGGAAGATGTTTGGAAAACATGTTCCACGTTTTCAATCCATTACAATTGAAGTGTCAAACCTGACACGTAGCTCATCGGGGTGTGAGCGTAATTGGAATACATTTGAGTAGAGAAGCCACCTTGAGCATCAAAAGTTAAATTATAAAGAGTAATATAATTGGATGTTAGTGACAAAGACAATGAAATTTGATTATTGAATCAATGTTGTCAACGGCGGATGGCGGTTTATGGCGGATGGCCAAAATTCCGCCGTAGAAACGTGGGATTGCGACTAATGGCGCCACCATGGCGGGTGGCGCTTCACAATTTGCCTATGGCGGCTGGCACAAAATCCGCCACTCCATTCCGCCATGGCTGCTATTTAACAACATTGTATTGAATGTTACGAATATGTCTTTAATTTTGTGTATTTTTCTATTTTTGAGTATTTAAATGTGTATACTATAAATTATTTATAATGTTTTCTAATCTTCACTATAGCGGCCATCCCGCTTTAGTGGTTTTGGGTCCGCCGCTCTGCACCGCTATCCGGGATTGACTACCTAGCTAATAAGATTTTCCAGCACTAAAGGAACTTAAATCAATCCAAATAATTTATTGGAATGACTTTTGGGAAACTTTAAATTTGCTGAGGAAGCATGTATAAATATCAAAGCATGAAATGAAAGACACATACCCCATGGGAATTCCTTATTGCGGATATGTAAATATGGGTATGCCTGCATAGAAAAGTAAGTAAAAAATTAGTATTTGTTTAGAAAAACAAAATCAACAAAAAATGGATTACAGCACTCAAACCTTGGCATGAAAACATATCTTCATCTTTTCAGGAATTTAAATGATAGAAAAACTTCTAAGCTAGAATCCCTTGCACATTTTTGGGGGGTAACTATATACCCTCTTGCTTTTTCTGAATTCTATTCATTTGTCTTCGAGCTTACATGGACAGATTTTGTTCTTTGGCTCATTCGGAGTGCTTTTCTTGTAAGTTTCATTTTTTAACCCATTGTCCAAATAATTGTTCTTGATAAGCTGCTGCCTTTTTTTTCCAGATAATTTCTTCAGAAGCATCTTAGAAAATCCAAAGCTCCCAGTAAAGTCAAGTTCTTCATTTGAACATGAGTACTTAAAGAGATTAATATTAATGATTTGTTACAAGTCAATATACCTAACAATGATTTGTATTTTTATAGATGTGTGACGTGCTATTTAAATTAAATTCAGAGACAAATTTACATAGGGAGTAGACTTTTTGGTGTATTTAGTGGAACTTGGACATGCCCCAATAACTTGGAGCAGTATCTCTCAATTAAATTCAAAAGGTCATGGAAGGAGCAAGTAGGGAAAAGTTATGAGAGTGTTCTATATATGTTGTCATTTACTGTCTTACGCTAGACCATAAGAGTTAAATACGTAATGAAATTTCAAACCTTAAAAGTTAGAAGCTTAGAATAGCTATGATGTGAAATTGTTTTTATCATCTATCATGTTGGCAAAATCTGCAGAGGGATTGAGAAGCTCTTTTTTGCTTAATTAAAGGAGAATATATTATTCCCCTTGTATTTGTAACCCATTTTTACTTATAATATACTCTAACTACATGTCAAAGTAACAATCATAAATAACTGCAGATGTGTAGAAAGGAGTGCTCACAGGAGGTTCTTCATAGTGTGGGTGGCCCTTTGATAGATTATAAAAGGCTAAACAAGTGCATGTAGCAATGCCTAGATATGTAATCTTCTCCCACTTGGCCGTCTCATCTGATACAAATGAGAAGATAAATAATTGAAAAACAAAAAAAAAAACCAGAAGAGATATCAATTAATCTCAGCCTGAAACAAAAGTTATATGAAATTCTTAACAGAAAAGTCACCATTTGAAAGAAAATAAATCAAAAATAAAATATATACCAACGCAAATACAACACGTTGAGGTTAAATCCAGCAATTCAAATGCAACTTCACTATCGGATTCTATTAATTTTCAAAATTGACATAAATTCATTAAGAAAATTGTAGAATTTATCATCTTTAATAAAAATAACGTGCATAAACATTCAATCACGCTAAAACGCCAAAACAATGCACAAATCCATTACAACAGAGAACAATAACGAACGCAAAATTTGAGTGCAAAATAATTTAACCTTTAATCAGATCAAACTACATCAATTTCATAAATCCACAAACCCTATCGCAAATTAATGTAACAAAAATGAAATTCGAATATGACCAAATAAACGCACGCTTCAGCGAAAGCCATTCTGATTTGCGAACAAAACCTAATGCGCGAGAGCTATTATCAAAACCCTAAAACAATGCAATTGGCTTAGATGAGAGAGAAAAGGGGACTAACATGCATCATCGTGATGAGCAGAGGAAGCGAAGTTTCGCTTGGGAGCGGTGGAGCCGCGAGCACCTCCTCGGGCTCGAAGGGCGGTTCGAAGAAAACCAGATCGCACAAGTGCCGACGCCATTGTTTACGCTTTCACTCTTGTCCCGTGTGCTTTGAAAGCATATGCAAACTTCTTAAATAGTTGCACTGGCACGTGCGGAACGAATTCTCCAAAATGGTTTTTTTTTTTTTCATTTACTAATTGATTGATCGCACCAATCAGGGTTTTGTGTATTAATAAACGAATTGCATTTAAGAAAATCTAGAGTTTGAAATGAAATTCATATAATAGAAGAGACAATTATTAAAAGGGAATTGTTAAAAGGATCTTTAATCACTAGGGTGGCATTTGTTATTAGGTATATATTTGATATTTCTGAGGAGGGAATAAAATTTTCTTATGTTTAATATAAAAGATAAAGAAATCATTCTAACCTGAAAATTTTATTCTCATGTGTGAGGGTCATAAAAAAATATTTATGAAAATGATATTCCTGAAAATATAGTTTAATTAGAAATAAAACATTTTTTGAATCAAACGTCATCTATAATATTTAAGAAATTAGTCCTATAATAAAATTTATAGGAATATCCTAGTCAAATAGAATAAAAAATTTAATTTACTACAATTTTTAAAAAAAAAAAAGGAAGTATAAAGAGTTTAAAAAAATAGTAAAAATCAAGAATATATACAAGAATATAGGCAAAAGTTTATTTTCCCACTATTACTGTTAGGAGAATGCTAGGGCACTCGTTAAGAAAGCTAGAAAAGAAAATTTTCATTGAAAATTGATGTATTTAATATTTGAAAAAGTGACATAATTTCAATGCAAATTTGCTTTTTTTGGTTTCTTAAAAAGTGCCCTTAGGACACTCGTTAGTATGACCCTTATTGTTAAAGTAAAGACTTAATTTTTGTTCTCGTGATATTGGGTGGAACGGGGGAACTGAAAATTGCTATAGTTAAAATAAGTATTTTACATTTTATTCTAATCCTTTATAGTTTAACTTGCAAGTAAAATGTGTTCGAGTATACTATACAAGAAAGATTTGATACTATTAGTTAAGAGTTTAATTTTGATATAGTATCATTTTAAATTTTTTTATATTGTCAATCAATTACAAAGTTTCTTATATTTTCAATCAATTATAACATATATTAAGCTCCGGACAACACTTGCATATGACACCCTAGACATGTAATCTAACTCCACTTGAGTCGATGGTGCACGAGCTACAAAAAGATTTGCCTTGACAAGTGAAGGAGTGCTCAAGGATTTAGCAATAGCCATCCCAAATTGAGATAGCACCTTCTGAGTATAGCTCTTAGCAACAAGACAGGTTTTGTATTTGATACCTTTTGAACCCGGGACACCTGTCTTCTTCTTGTTTTTTTATTTTATTTTATCATGCTCTCTTTTCATCATTATTTGAGTCCTTCTTTGTCCTTCATATTTTCCTAAAAAAAACTCAACTTATTTGATGTAATCTATTCCAAAACAATATAGAAAACTACATAAGCCAACGGATTGTCAGCAGGAATTCCTCAGTGAACTCCCTTCTAGGAAACCAAATATTCGATAAGTGGAAGTTATGAGATGTATGTACATGAGATATATAATTTGCCCTTATGAGCGAGACTTGAGATAAAAGAAAAAAAATTATGTGCAAGTCATTCCATGTGTATCCAGTTAAAGGACAAGTGGTCCATTTTTACATATGTGTGACTATTATATTCTGATTATGCGTATGATATATACTGAGATAATATGTATGTATGTATGTGTCCAGGGGGACCTTGATAGAGTTTTCACCTACTGCTTAATTTATGTTGTAGTTTCGGGTTGGGAACCTTCAGGCTCATCTCTCTTTGTTGGAGTCGCTTTTTTAAAGGGTTTGTACCCTTATAATTGAAAGTTGTAACTAGTTTGAGATAGGACTTTGTAATATATGTTTGTTTGTTACTATGAGTTATTATATTCATTATGTAAAGTTATTTAAGGAATATAATATGTTACTTTGGATGAAACAAATTTACGTATACTTGAGAGGCTACGAAGGGGAAATGAGAGTCATTCCCTTTCGGCTGATCAAGGACACGAGATTCGGGTCACGACACTACACTTCTCTCCTTTGACAAGTTGACCAGATCCTAATTTTGGTTCTTGTGAAGACTCCACCTTTCACCAATGGCAGCAACCTAGTGGGCAGACTCAAATCCAGAAAGAGTCTCCTTGTAAATGGTGGGTTCAGGAGACTCCAACTCTAAAATAAACTTAGTAAATACAAGAAGGGAGGTTAAATAGTGTTTACTTAAAACTTTTTGTATAAACAGAAACTTTTTAAAAAATTTTAAACGTAAGACAATGTATGAAAAATATGCAAAACAAGTAGTCGTCTGAAGAAGTGAAAATGAAATAAATAAGTTTGTTTTTAAAGATCAAATCACTTTTCGCCCCTCGTTAGATATAAGTAGTTATCTCAACAATAATAATAAAGAGTTGAACGAAAGAAAGAGTCACATTCAGCGATTTTATATTGGTTCACCTCAACTTCGAGCTACGTCCAGTCCTTAGCTTAACCAAGATTTTTACTATAACTGATCAGATTACAGACAAGTATTCTTTGCACACCTAGCCTCTCCAGGCTCAACAAGTATTTTTCAGTTAGCCTCTCCAAGCTTGAACGAAACAAATAAATTGTTTTTGAAGCAGCAGTTTCAACTTGAATGAGCAAGTCAGCCAGATTATACTCACAGAGTGAATATGAAGTATGTAGGGTATGACTGCGCAATAACTTCTCTTAACATTTACAAATGATTGAGAAGTAGATGAATGAATGAAGAATTAAAAGTTAAACAATAAATGAGAGTTTGTTCAACTTGCTTGAAAGATTCTTGTTATTCTTCAAAACTTCAGAGTCTTCTATTTATAGACTTCTCAGCAATAAATCCGTTGTGAGACGTTTAGTCTTTGATGCTTGCTTTATCTCAAGTCTTTAGAGAAACCATTAATGCAATAAATTCATTCTGATGAAACATTAAATGTGTTGCAAGACGTTGAGGGTATTCTTGTACTGAAGTACAACATTTTAGCGTAGAGAAAAGTGAAAAGCGGATCATTAGGATTTTTGTAGTGCAGATTTTCTTCTTTCTCATAACAAGTCAGAACAACAATTCTTTTTAGACTGCTATTGCGTGTAATAGGTAGTACTATCAAAATAGTATTATTAAATATGCATAGAACATATTTAATATTTATCATGATCAGCTTAGTTCCTTGTCAAGACGCTTCTATATTTGAATTCTTCGTAAAAGATATAATACGCTTGAGCTCTTTGTTGTATTCTTCTGATTTACAACTAATGTCTTGTCCAGACTTCTTTGCTTCAAGAGAGATATGAGACACTTCATTGATATTGTTCCAAGCAATATTCTTTCGAGTTTCTTCAGACGCTTCTATGATCTTTGGTTAAGAACTGTATTCTTTAATATGAACAGCATTCAGACCCTTCAAAGAAGTGTTTACTTTAGTCTCAACATTCAGACGCTCCAAAGACACTATGGTGCTTGCTTTAGTCTTTATCTTCGTCTTGTAGACGCTTGAGCTAGTATTTCTGATACTTTATCAAATGACTAGAAGGTTTCTTGAGACGGATTTGATAAGACCTTTATAATCTGCACACTCAAGTAGATCATCAGTAATACTCACCCAATTCATTAAAATCATTTAATATAAATGTTTGGATACATCAAAACATAAGGAGCAAACGCTTATGCGCATAGTCATTACAGACGTTTGGAGGCTTAACAACCTCTTCTACTACCTATAAGGCATAAGCCACCATATCCTCAAAGTCACATCTTTGAGGAGGCTTATGTTGCCAGCGATGTATCCCAACAGCTATACTCTATAACTAGGTCTCCTCGACCTCTGCCTACACATGAAACTATTCAACAATGTCAACAACCTCGGGCACCTTAGCACTAGGCCCTCCCTTTAGAACCATATTTACCTCCACTTCTTTATCATCATCGTCCACATGTTTTCCTTGAACACCAGAAAACTCCAATATCGGGTGAAGTTGTCATAACCCAAATCCGACATACGTGACTGGCCAGAAGAGGACGAATGTCCCAATTTTGAAGTCTTCCCTAGGTTCCCATTTCCTCAATCACAATCTAAGATATGCACTCGTAGTTAGGGATGGCAAAAAATCAACCCGATCCAACCCTACAGTGACCCGCTAAAAAAGGGCAAAGCAGGTTGACCCGCCTGAACAAAATGGGTTGAACCTAACTCACCCCACTTAGCGACTAGAAAATGGGTTGACGGGTTGACCCACAAAAAAATAATAAATATTATAAAAAAATAGAAAAACAGCTATACAACTGAAAAATGGGTTGGCCGATTGAAAAACAATTACAATATATAATTTCTTTTTAAAACAGGTGGGTTGGCGGGCAACCCGCCTCTAATCCATTTTCTTGGTGGGTTAAATAGGGGCCGGTTAAATGGTTTAGCGGGTTAAGAACCCGAACTCAACATGCCAAAATAGGCGGGTTAAACGGTTGACCCGTCGGACCCAACCCAATTTGCCACCTTTCTCAGTGTTTAACCCAGAAAAAAACGCAACATGTAAGACCAATCAGCGAACTCATTAAGAATGACATAAATATTTTTGAGTCACCTATGATACAAACCACCACCAAGCTTCCAAACTGCGACCACCCATCACCTCCCCATGGCCACCATCCAAACCCAACCACAACAACACCCAAACCCAAGACAACCACCACCTCAACCAACCTCATCAGACCCCCCCCCCCCCACCGTGAGCCACCTGCATCGCTTGGAAGCCAATATGAACGTATAAGAACCATCTCAGTCACAAATCTCAATCTTACTGCATCAACTAACAATCTCAAGTTAATATCATTTAAAATATGTAATTGGTACATTAAATTTATGGGGCATAGCAACCCATATGGTCCATCCGATTTATAATATGCATCATTTTAGAGAGAAATTTTTGTTTCATTTTTATTGTTACTTTAAAATATCGATACAACCTATGAAGCACCAACAGTTCTAGCTTTAGGGGTGTCCGTGTCCGACACTTCTTATTAGGTGTCCGATTTAAAAATTATTTTTTGTTTGATTGGACAAGGTTCAAACACTTAGCTAACACTTCTATGTGGCTGGATATCTAAAGAACAACTAAAATTTTAAAATGACGCCACATTATTTTTTTGTGAGACTCATTATCATAAAAAAAATGTAATGCTTAACAAGTTGTGTTGAGATAATGAATATATAATTTGACACACACACACACACACACACATATATATATATAGCTGTGTCCTGGTATCCTATATTTTAGACATTGCCCGTGTTGGCGTGTCCGTGTCCGTGTCCGATGTCGTGCCTGTGTCTGTGCTTCATATGATACGACTAATTATTTTTCTAACTTTATCAATGTTTTTTGCTATCTCTTCTAAATGGAATAAAAGAGCATTAATAAATTAAAAGGGTAATTTAATGAAATATACTTAAATGACAAGTATTATAAAACAGAGTCAGTATATCAAAAGCACATACACATTCATATCCAAATAAAAATTTTACTTATAAGCTTTACAAGAGTACTCATCATAGTTTTTGAGTTTTTGGTGTTGTCTTTGTAGTTTAAATGATCTCATCTTTGTCATATGACTCTGCACATTTTGTATTTATCGTTGTACTGCTTCTGGGATCATAAATGCGTAGGGCATTGGTTGTTTATGTTATTATGTACGCATCTCTGCAAACCCTGGTGATACTGGGATGAGAATACTTGCCATGTACTTGTAATCAGTTTGCTAAGTTTCAATGGGTGGGATATCCCACTCTTTTCCGATGCCTCCTGAAATTATGTGCCAGCACGTGTTGTGCTCCCATTGATTACCTTTTATTTTATTTTTTATTTAATTTCTATTTAATTATTATTTTTTTGCCTGAGGACTTGGGTGGTGTCATCACAATACGTTTTAGTGGTGGTAAGTAGGAACCTCATTTACCATACCTCAAACATTTGCAAAAGATTATTTTGCATGCTTCCGAGTTCCACAACCATTCCAAAGCTCAATTATAACACATAATTAAGTTCCACAACCAAATAACTCAATTAGTGGATTCGGTAGGGATGACAATGGGTAAGATCTGAGTAGGATACTATAGTATCCGTCCTCATATCCGTGCTTGAAAAAAATACCCGTACCTGTATGGATAGCAACTAAAGTATCCTTACTCGTACCCTCTGGGTACCTAAGTGCTTATACCCGCACTCATTACCCGTACTTTAACTAAGAAAAAACAAAAAAATAACACAAAGAACATCATAACTCAATTAAAAAGTCATCCAAATATTTTTCAAATCTACTACTGAAACATTACAAACCAAAATATTAAACTAAAAAAATTAAAAAAATAAAAATAGAAGGAAAAACTAGACATATGAGGGAATGCGGTGCAGAAGACATAAAATAAAGGAACAATTTGTGCTTGTGTGTGCGGGTGTTATGGTGGTGGGAGAAATTGAAGAGAGGGGATAATGTGAGAAGTGAGATTTTTGGGTTTGTGAGGAGGTGCGATGAAGGAGTAAGGAAAGAAATAAAAATGAAGAAGGGGATAGGGACCGTGAGGTGTTGAGAGATGTGGAGAATAAATGAGATTCTGGAGATTGAAGAATGAAGATGCTGGAGTGGTGACACTGGTTTCGCGATTTTGGAGGTTGAAGAATGAAGATGCTGGAGTGGTGGTGTGGTGCTCAGCCACTGCTTAGTGCTTAGGTGATTAAGTCTGAAAAGAAAAAATAGTTAACAAACCTAGGTTACATTAATTTTATTTTTAAAATTTGATATATAATTATAATTATATGTATTAATATATATATATATATATATATGCTGGTGCGGGACGGAATGGATACTAAAGTATCCATACCCGCACTCTTACCCTCTCTTGTTTGCGAGTAATTACCTAGACCCGGACTCATACCCATAAAGCGGTATTTGCCCTACCTATCATGGATATTTTTTACGGATATCCAATAGGTAGGGTCTAAATTGTCATCTCTAAAACTCGAAGCCACCGTAAAAATTGGTGCCACCATGACCCATAAATGATATTTGAAGAATCTGTTTCCAAATCTTTAACCATAATTTTAAGCTCCACAAAATATTATACCAAACTGATTCCTAGTAAACATTAACAGTAGAAGTTACTAACTTCACTTAAAGCTCCCAACTTAAGCTAAAAGCCACAATCTTATCATTGAAGTTATTTAGTACTGGAACAAGGCAAGCTCCACAGAATGGACAATCACACAAAGACAGCAGAGTAAGAAAAATAACATGGAACAAACAAGGTAACAGACTGAAGGTCCAAATTTCTTATAGTCAATAATCATCTCCGTCATCGCCTTCTTCACCTTCAGTGGCCTCCGCACCGACTTCCTCATAATCCTTCTCCAAGGCAGCAAGATCTTCACGAGCCTCAGAGAACTCACCCTCTTCCATGCCCTCACCAACATACCAATGCACGAATGCCCTCTTGGCATACATAAGGTCAAATTTGTGGTCAATGCGTGAGAAAACGTCGGCAACACTTGTGGAGTTAGAGATCATGCACACAGCCCTCTGCACCTTGGCAAGATCACCCCCAGGAACAACAGTTGGAGGCTGATAATTGATTCCACACTTGAATCCAGTGGGGCACCAATCAACAAATTGGATAGTGCGCTTGGTCTTAATAGTTCCAACAGCGGCATTGACATCTTTAGGTACCACATCACCTCTGTACATCAGACAGCAAGCCATATATTTACCATGGCGAGGATCACACTTGGCCATCATAGATGATGGCTCGAATGCACTGTTTGTGATTTCAGCAACTGATAACTGCTCATGGTATGCCTTCTCAGCTGAAATCACTGGAGCATAAGATGAAAGCATGAAATGAATCCTGGGGTATGGCACCAGGTTAGTCTGGAATTCAGTAACATCAACATTCAAGGCACCATCAAACCTTAGGGATGCAGTCAGTGAGGATATCACCTGATCAATGTACCAAGAGAAAGTTAAACCGTCATGATCCCATGTAATGTAAGAAGATAAAAACGCATGTCTTTCAAATATGTTACCTGAGAAACTAGGCGATTCAGGTTGGTGTAGGTTGGTCTCTCGATGTCAAGGGAGCGCCTGCAAATATCATATATGGCTTCATTGTCAAGCAGGACAGCAACATCAGTGTGCTCCAGAAGGGAATGAGTGGAGAGGACACTGTTGTAGGGCTCAACAACAGAGGTTGAAACTTGTGGTGAAGGATAGACAGTGAAACCAAGCTTAGACTTCTTGCCATAATCCACCGAAAGCCGTTCAAGGAGAAGGGAACCAAGACCTGAGCCAGTGCCCCCACCAACAGCATTGAAAACCAGAAAGCCTTGGAGGCCGGTGCAGTTGTCTGCAAGCTTTCTGATGCGGTCCAAGCAAAGATCAACTATCTCTTTCCCAACTGAAATAAAAGACCATCATTTAGAATCATGATACTCAACAGATCAGCTAAGTAATATTTAATGTGCGTTTAGATTAGCTAATTTTGTGTTCAAAACTACTTATAGCTATAATGTTACTGTTTATAAAAATCAATCAAAACCAAACATAGACTCGGTGCATATTTGATTCAGCTTAAATTATGAAAAATAATTGCTTATTGCTTATTAAAAGGTTAAGTTACAATATTGTATCAGAGTTTTTGTAAAAATTTAAGTAGGTTATTGAATTTTAAAAATTTATAATTAAATCCCTAAACTTATAAAAGATTGTAATTGAGTTTCTAAACTTGCTGATAAAATTCAAATAAGTCCCTATACTTTTTGAGAAAATTCAAGAGCCCTTATATTTTTTTAGACTCTTAACGGAATCTTAAGAGAGATATATACAAGAAGCTCAATTATAAATATTTATAAATTTAGGACTCAATTACAAACTATTAAAATTCAAAGACCTATTTGAATTTCTCAAACAAAAAAAAATATATCAAAAAAATTGTAATTATAATATATTTTTAACATAAAATAAGCGAATCAAAACAGAGTCCAGAAAAAAACAAAAGCCTTACTAGTATAGTGGCCGCGAGCAAAATTGTTTGCTGCATCTTCTTTTCCGCTAATGAGCTGCTCAGGATGGAATAGTTGGCGGTATGTCCCAGTCCTAACTTCATCAATGACAGTGGGCTCAAGATCTACAAAAACTGCACGAGGTACGTGCTTTCCAGCTCCAGTTTCGCTGAAAAATGTGTTGAAAGCATCATCGCCTCCACCAACAGTCTTATCACTCGGCATCTGCCCATCAGCCTGAAAACAACACATACAACAAAGCTTAGATTATATCCAAATCAAACCAAACAAAATCAGAAAATTAATTAGGCATCTTAAAAGATTTTAACTGGATCTAAGGAAATTACCAACTTCTCCACATTATTATAATATAAAACTTAAGAAGCACCGCTAACAAATTTTAAGAAAAAAATTATAGGACAAAACTATATATATATATATATATATATATATATAATGAGAATTTAATTACATTGCACTGTTATATTGCCACATCACTAAAACATTTGAACTTTGAGTGAGGATCAAGTAACTACATTAAAGGTGAGACATGAGGTAATATATGATTGATTGACAGTATAAAATTTTTTTTAATGATAATATATCAAAATTAAAATCATAAAATTAACTTAAAAACACAAATCTTAAATGAAAAAATTAATATTTTAAAAATTAACATGAGTCATTATATACATAAGGTTTAAATAAATTTTTTTGTCCTTATTATTATAAGGATTTTTGGATTTAGTCTTATGAATTTTTTTTTTTCGTTTTTAGTCCTTATAAATTTTAAAGATAGTGTGCTATTTTTTATAAAATAGCGGGACTAAAATCATATACAATTTTAAGAGGGACTAAATCCAAAAATTCTTATATTTACAAGGATCAAATACTTATTTAAGCCTAAAAAATAATGAAATGTTGATATTTATCTAATTATTGTAATATTTTCATCTATATTTTGAAGTGTATGTGTTTGATATTATAAAACACATTCAGATTTTAACTTAATATAATCACAAAATTATTGTGGTTAATTGAATGAGGAAACTACGTTTTCTCCGGAAGAGTGGATCCAGCCTGCATCGTCAACAATATTTGTATCCATAATTAACACATATTTGGAAGGAAAAAAAGATGATGACAAAAAAAATTAACGTCTAGTAACTATAACTATCATATTTACATTCCAAATAAGTCGAACAAGACAGAACTAAACACAAATGTAAGCATAGAACATAAGATACACGTATATCTGTAAGTTAAGGAACGATAAAACCATGAAATGCAGATTGGGGATTGGAATGGAAATTACCTGAATGCCATGTTCGAGGCAATAAAGCTCCCAGCAAGCATTTCCGACTTGAATGCCGGCTTGACCGATGTGAATCGAAATGCATTCTCTCATTTTCGAAGAGATCGGAGGGAGAGGAGCGAAAGAAAGAGAAGAGCACAGAAATGAAGAGATTCAGAGAAGGGCGTTTATTAAGACGCCTCTCCGATTGTTCTGTTACGGTGAGAGAAGAACGTTGGGTACGCTTGCCTGCTTCCTATTTAAAGGGGTGAGAGGGTTTAACATTAAATCGCGGTTATTACTTGTTTGTTTGTGCCAACGGTGAATCCCTATTTACCGTTCAATTTTTTACCTCATTTTTTCATTGTTCACGGGATCCTCGTTGGCACGAAGTAGCCTCCATGTGATAATGTACAATGGGAGGTTAAGTTATTGATTATTTATTATTTATTTTATTTTATTTTTGTTTATCTTTTTGCTTTCATTTTTGTTTATTTATTTTAAGTGAGCTGCCTAATTTTAAAGATGAATTCTTCCGTACTCTAAGAATAATATTATCTTGTCTAGGTGACCTAATCAAATTATGAAAACCATTTGACTTGACCTATTAACTTGACTCATTTAATTGAGGTGACGTATTTTGGTTGCGCAGGGTAACATTTACCGCAAAATTATTGGGGGTACCGGAGAAAGCACAAATTTTAAATGGGATTTAAATTATTTAATTGATATACATTGACAGTGTAAAGTTTTTTACACTATCAACCAATCAGAAATTGACATATCAGTAAAAACGATTGACCATTATCCTAACTATCTTAAAAGTAATTTATAAAATGACTAGTGTGTTACCCGTGCAGCGCACCGGACTCATTTGGTAATGAATGGATATAAAAATATAAATATCTATATATTTCTATCATATAATATTATTTTTGTTTAAATAATAATATCTACATAATATATAATATAAGTAAAACATATATATATATATATATATATATATATATATATATATAAATAAATATGAGACTTGTTAATGTACTCCCACTCATTTTTTAAAAAGAGTATGTTAGCAAGCTACACCTTCGGGTGCATTTGACAAATTTTTAGTTATAACTTACTAACGTACTCCTTCTAAAAAATGAGTGGGTGTACGTTAGCAAATCCGAGTATGTTAACAAGCTGACACCTTCGGGTGTATTTTACAAATTTTTAGTTATAACTAAATAACATACTCCTTTTAAAAAATGAATGGGTCTACGTTAACAAATCCCTAAGTTAATACATATTATATATATTATAGCATGTGAAATATGAGAGAATGGAATTCTGTTAACTGCAACATTGGTGATGGATGATATAGGTGTTTGTTGAGGATGAGGACTCAAGTTTTCAGCTGAAACAATTACATGAAAAACATATTCAATTCAATTTGAGATGTATATGAAAAACAGGTGTGAAACCATTATAAATGAAATAAACTTCTGTTTATAATATATGAACTTGTGACAGGTGAATTCCGTTTGGCAGACTTGTTTTTCATAAGAATTCTCCTCCTCCATCTTGCATTCTTACTGCTGTCATCATCCATGATACTTGAATATTTTTCTTTAAGACATGAAATTTCATGTCTTAAACGTGCTCGGCAGAAGTATATATGAGAAGGTGACATAGAAGATGGGGCTAATAGGGGGAATGAGTATGGTAGCCGTTTAAGATACCAAGTTATAAACTCACACAATGATAACCTGCAGAATAGCATGGCTAATATGTGTTAAAATATCTATAAGATATCTCATAATATTTTAGTGTATATTAAAATATTTTAGGATATCTTAAAAGATCTTTTAGGAGTTATTTATATTCTGATTTGCTTCATCGTTTAAGGACTAGGATTATGTTATTAGTATAAATAAGACTATTGGGTTTTTCTTATCAGATCACATCAAACTATAATACTATCATATTACTTTATATCAATATTATTCTTCTTGTCTCTCTTTTCCTTATTCACTTATCCCCAACCTAATTTATTCAACATTGTATCAGAGCCATGGTATCTACCTTGAGGAGAGTTTCACCTTTTCGTTGTATATAGTTCCACATCTCCATTCATTTTTGCCTTTAATATGCATCTTCGACCAGTTCCGTTTGATCCTGTGGTGTTCGATCAGTTCCGCCTGATCCATTCCATTCAGTTTTTCCTGATCCTGTATCTCTAATCAGTTTTCTCTTATCCAGCCTGAAATATTGGCTCCGTAGTTTCATCCCAAATGCAGTATGGTTTCATCCCAGATGCAGTTTGGCCCTTCCATCGTCGTGTTTCTCGTAATCAATCAGTTCCACCTGATCTCGTGCCTCCGATCAGTTCTGTCTGATCCAGCCTGAAAGATTGGCTTGGTGGTTTCGTCCCAAATGTAGTATGGTTTCATCCCAGATACAGTTTGACCCTTCCGTCGTACTTGTCCCAAATGCAATATGGTTTCATCCTATATGCAATTTGGCTCTTCCGCTTGTGCGGCCTTGCAACATTGCTTCTTTTGTTGCGTTTTACTAAGACCTTGAAAAAGTTAATTTTAGTTTATTTATTTTTGTTAAGTTTAATTGTACAAGCTAAAGTTTGGGAAACTTTAACTTGAGGGGGAAAGTTAAAATATCTATAAGATATCTCATAATATTTTAGTGTATATTAAAATATTTTAGGATATCTTAAAAGATTTCTTAGGAGTTATTTCTTATTTATTATATTCTGATTTGCTTCATCGTTTAAGGACTAGGATTATGTTATTAGTATAAATAAGACTCTTGGGTTTCTCTTATCAGATCACATCAAACTATAATACTATCACATTACTTTATATCAATATTATTCTTTTTGTCTCTCTTTTCCTTATTCACTTATCCCCAACCTAATTTATTCAACAATATGCATAGGCTCGAACAGTAATGATGAAAAGTAAATGAAAGGTAGTTGTAATTTAAGCTCTGTCAGTGGTTTTAGTTTCAGATTAAAAAAAAAAAACTTAAAAAGTAATTTCATGAGTGATATGCATCACCTCATAAATGATGGTACACACGCTATTTTACCTCTCATTACTAATCTATGATTACTAATGTTTACAGAACTTTACCTACAAATTATTGTAGATTTTAGTTTCACTCAGGAAACAATTCAATTTACAGGTTTCTTTTGATTGAATGTTTTAGCCCAAAATTACCCATTCAACTTGATTTATTAAATAACACATACTTCTCTTAAAATGATATTTCGAATTATTTGTCTTTGTAATAGATAACTGAACTTATTTATCTTTGCTTAGTTTAAGCACTTATTGTAGAAGCCAGATATGATCCCTAATGCATATCTCTTTTTTTGTACTACATGGTACTGCAAAGATATTACTTCCTACTCCCATCTGGATTTAGCTTTTTTTTTTTTTTTTTTTCCTTTTGTGCTTTTCTTCTATTCAATACGGGTTATGATGCCCCTTACATAGTTCTCTATATCAATCAACATCATCATACTTTATTACTTCTCATTTAACAAAAGTTCATTTGAAATAAGTTCAGAAAGTTTTTTCTCTATTTACAGCTTATTTGTATTAAGTTCTCTATATCAATCAACATCAACATACTCTAAGCTCTATAACATGTATACATATATGGTTGAAAAATTTGTTTAAATTCCTCTTTCGTTTGAAAAGGAGATGGAAGTGATCAAGGCCATAAACATTTTTCTCTGTTATAAAAAGTTCAATGTTATACAAAGTTGATGTAAACAGATACTGGAGTCATAATGGTCATAACATAAGCAAGGAAATATAACACTGGTTGATTGAAACTCCATTAAAACGTAATACAAAATGTCTCCAAAATACTGAACTACTAAAAAAAAAAAAACAGAATTCAAAAGAGAACATCATCCATCAAACTTGTCTTAAAGACATTACACACAAAATTTAAACAGCAGCAACATATCCCTTGCCATGAGACAATCACCCAAAACCATAAACTAATCTTCAATCTTTTTCAATTTTGATGTCCTTCTTCAGAACCTTTGCATTTTCCTCTTCATCAGCAGCTGCAACCTCCAGTTCATATGATCTCTTTCCAGCTGAATCCTTCTTCACAACACTTGCACCATCTTTTTCAGCAACAGCATCTTCATTCTCAGCGGCATCAAATTCTTTCTCAGCAGCTGCACGTTCAGATTTATAAGGTAACTTTCCACTTGTTGGCCACTTGTTGGTGTCTTGAAGGCAGGGTCAGGGGTCATACCAAGTTCTACTGCATCATAATTTTCAGCTTGACTCTCATTGAGCACATCAGTGAAATTGCCTATCAGATCCTATACAACAAAGAAATCATGATGTTAATCAGGTGAACAATTGAATAAGAACTTGATACTATTGAGGAACAGAAATTACCTAGCCAATAACATTATCCAAAACAGCAGCATTAAGGAAGTTTGATCTTCCCCATCAGAAACTAACATTTTGAATTTTTCAACAATCTCCGGATCTTGACAAATTTTCCTAACACGGTAAGACTGATCAAACCTTGAATTTAAGTTGTTTTGAACATCAACCTTAAAAATAAAGGTCTTGTCAACCAAATCTGAAATCTCTTTTGGAATAGGGAATGGGCTATGTTCCTGTAAATAGTAAAATATGTTTAATGATGATAAAACCAAAGAAAAATTAAATCCATTTACATAATAATTTAAATATAACAAGCTTGCCCACTGTCTCTATCAAATCAGCACAAGACTTGTTAATAACAGAAGTTGCATCACGATCAAAAATTAAAAACGTGGCAGAATCCGTTTCATCCATTACTCTAACCTTGATCCGGTACCTAGCTCAAAATTATAAAAGAATGTCAGAATCATGAATTACATGAATGAATGTTTTTTAAATTGTAAAAAAACTTTTCTCTGAAACGCAATATAAAAGGAAATTTATTAGCAACCTTGGAACAACGTTAACGACATGCTTGTCGCACTTTTCACAGTAATACAGGCCAGAATCTTTATAAACCGACTTGTTGCAGCTACAGGCAGTGTACCACCAATCCTGCCCCTGGATAATATGTTTAATGGTCCCCAAAACCACACAGCAAATATCCTATAACAGAAGTTGGAACATAAACAATGTACCATTAAAAAACTAACATACATCAAATTAAATATTAATTATGCGATCTTCGTAGAAAATAATACTCATACCTCTTTGGTATCATTTAAGTCCATAATTTTCTTCCTGGGAAGCATATCCAGAAAATCCTCATCAGCATTTACTCTTGGTGTCTCTTGCAGCTGACTTATTGTTTGAGAAGGAGAATCATGAATCCAAGTAATTCTGCGTAAACATCAAAATCTCCATAAACATGAAAATCATCAAAATCAGTGATACAATAGTTGGTAAATAGTGTTTACAAACATTCATACCTGCTCCTGAAATCATCAGCTTCAGCACATGTTGGATTGTATAGAACTCTTGTGCAATTCATAGCATTCTGCAATCCAAGCTTCCCTGTAACCAAAGACTAAAACATGAAATTTTGTCTTTTAAACATCTTCCATAAATTTTAATATCTTTATAATAAAGGTTTCATGCCTCTAAAAGTTGAATAATAACCACAGGACGTACAACATTACCCGCAGCCATAAATGCATTTAGGTCATCAACATAAGACCCAAATAAAGCACACTCCATTTTGTGACTAAAACAGTTAAAAAAAATTATTATATTCCTAATAGAAACTAATAGTTAGAAAATGGCTAAAAATAAAGACTATGTAAATGTAAATGTAAATTTAAAAAACCAATATGGAGAAAAATTAATTAATACCCATCAGATTTCAGCTCAATCACTTTCAACTTAGTTGAAGTACCCTTCCAACCGATCTCTTTCTGGTTTCCAATAGTAGAAAACACTCCAATAACATCTGATGAATCAATGAGATTGTCAGCAATTTGAATAAACAATCAACAATAGACAATCAACAATGTAAACAATGAAATTAACCAAAAAATATTAGGATACCCAATGAACTTACCAACCAAAAAATCTTGGTTATAATCGCCACCAAGATCACCGAGATCAGTGATTAATCTTGGTTACAATCCTGTCTGTACCCATACTGCCAAGCCAATAGTAAACCAATATAAATACCCCAATGCCCAGCTACATAAGCTGAACAAGTGCCAATGTGGTACGTAAAACCCTTGAGCCAATTATTCTTTATTTATCAAATATTTGAAAATGACGAACGATTCATTTATAACAGTATAAGTCATTTTTTTATTTACATTCAATCTCAACCATTAATTTTGTTCTCATCCAATGTGTAAAACTATTACTAAAGTTAAAAACAATCATTGGATGAAAACAAAATCAACATATGAGATTGAATGTAAATGAAAAATGACTTACTAAGTTGTAAATGGATCCCTTTGTAAATATTAGAATGATTTGGATATTTTAGATAAATAAATTGAGATAATGTGCAACGGGTGGATGAGTTATTTATTTATTTTTTAAATTTAGAGTGAGGAGATTTAACTTTAATTGTGGTTATTACTTGTTTTATTTGTTCATGCTAGCGGTGAATCTGAATCTTTATTTACCGTTCAAATTTTAACTTCGTTTCTTCACGGTGCACGGGATCATTGTTGTTGGATTTGACTTTTCTAGATATTTATAAAGTGATAATCTAAAGATGTATTTATTTTTGATTTGATAAAGTACGTAAAAATATCAACTCACTAAATAATCTAAAAACAAAAACACTTACTTTCTTATTTTAGAGACAAATTCATTTTATGAGTTAAATCCATGGTTGCTGAAAGCAACCTCCATGTGAAAATGTATAGTGGACAGATGAGTTTTTTATTTATTTATTTTTTTATCTGAATTTTTGTTTTTTATTTTAATTGAGTTTTCAAATTTTAAATATATTAACGTTTTTTTTATAGGCATATTAACGTTTTCTTTAATTTCATTTAATTAAGGAGAGAATGAATGCAGTAAGATAATAGATATATTATAATGGAAGAAAATTTGACAAAAAAAAAAAAAAAGTAAAGAAAGACCAAATAGATATATACTCTTTATTTACAGAATATTTGAAGGATTTAATTGCTATGCATTATCAGTGTATCTGTCAATCAATCAGAAATTGCAAGCTAAAATATTTGATTCTTATCTTAACTACCTTAAATTGCTAGTTAAAATATTTGATTCTTATATTAATTACCTTAAAAGTCATTCATATTATGATTTCTGATTGGTTGACAGTGTAAAAAATTTTACAATGTCAATGTATACCAATTAAACTCATATTTGAATAGATTAAAATGTTTTAAATATATCAGGAAAAGAAATTTAGATTGGGTATCCACCCACCCCAAATAAGGTTGAAAATAAAATTATTTTTGTTAATGAACCCAAGGAAACTAAATCATATCAAATTATCAATAAACATACCACTTAGCTAATCTATTCTAAAAATGGATTAGAAGATAGCAAACACTTATTAAATTTAAAGAATTTAGCATAAAATACTATTCAAAAGCAATGTAGTTTGGACAAATATCAGCAAACAGTGGTTAAGACACCAAAAGATATAAAGTTTTTATTGAAATTCATCACTTCTGAATTTTTAATGTATTAAATATACTATTTTTTTAATACAACTTTCTATTTTTATTCCTTTAGTAATGTCCTAAAGATACTAATTAGTAACTAACTTTTTATAAATAAAAAAGTTCATTTAAAGTAAATTTCTCTCTAAAGTGAACAAGTAAGGGTGTTTCTACCCTTGATTTGATAAAGCGGGTTAAGATCTCTATACACCTTATTAAATTAAGGATAAAAATAACCTTACTTATTCACTTTAGAGAAAAAATTACTTTAAAAGAGTCTTATCCTTTTATAAACATCAACTCACGAACATGGATCCTCTCACGCGGTTGCATCGTCCATTAGTTGCTTTTTAACAATCTACCGTATGCAGTAAGTAGTCTTATCACATCTCACAGCCATTCATATCTCAGCCATTCAGAATGGCCTCTCATATCTCACAACCATTGGATTTGATTGGAGAGAGCTACAAAGAGAAATTTGCTGGAGAGGATCCAAATTCATCAACTCACTTCCATGTTAAAGTTTATAAAAAAACCATCACCCTTTGTTCAAGATTACTGAGTTATTGGTCGGATAAAAAAATTAATAAAAAAAACTTAATGAAAAAACTCATTTGAAAAATTAAGAAATTGTATTTTAAAGATTAAAAATAGGACTAAAAATAGGTACAGTACTTATGACACTTTGAACTGTTTCTAAGTTTTTTGCTTAAAAATAACAAAGATGAAGTCCATTTAAACAGGTTAAAGAGCACAAGTACTCAACCTAAAAAGCCGTTATCTTATCTGTTCATACTTACTGTTCAATAAATTGAGAATACAGCTCTCCACCAAAAAAAAAATATGGTCTTCATAAAAAAATCAGGATACAGCTTCAAATTGTCGGTTATCTGATGTATACCGCAATTAAACAAACATAAGAGTAAATATAAAAAAAAAAAAAAAAAAAAAAAAAAAAACAAAGCCAAAAAGAGTAAGAGGCCTAACAGATTAATGTAAAATAAGAAAATAGATGAGACCATATATCTGCATAGCAGGAGGATGCCAAAAAATCCTTAAGAAAATGTACCAGTCATAATTATGATTGAAGACCAATTCTCCACCTTTTAGTATCGATGAATACTATCAATATAATTTCTCATACACTAATATTTCTCATATTCTATTTAAAATATAATTTAAAAATAAAAGTGAATATGAAGTGTGGTATAATGAAAAGGTGTTAAAAAATTGTGTAGAAAAAGTTTTTGGCTACCATTTCTCGTGAATAGTTTACAGAATTAAAGTAGAGGGGCTTTCACCCTTAACGTGCACTTGCCTGTAGCCTCAATAAATGCAAGCTTCTTCAGGTGGTATTTACTCTTTCCTTGTAAACCAAGCTATCATGAAGAAAAGATAAAGAAAAACTATTGCATCTAATAGAAGCAATTGGTTACGTGAACATCCACTTGCCTAATAGCCTCAACAATTGCAGTTTTTTCATGTGGTATAAGTCGGACCTGGATTCACTGCAGTTGCTCAATCCTGCAGTTACAATAACTTCCATCATTGGATCTATTCTCACTCTTCTTCATTGTTGTTGATTTGTTTTGCCCATAAATAAAAAAAAAAAAATGAAAATAGAGAGAGAAAGAGTGAGTTGATTGCAGCTAATCTAATTCCGGTATAAGTCTTCCCCGGTAAAACAAGCTTTCATGAAGAAAAGATAAAGGAAAACAAATTGCGTCTCATGTAAGCAATTGGATTTTTCCCTCCCACAAAAATAGATGTTTAGGGTGTGTTTGAAAACTCAATCTCCAACAAGTGGACGTGCGTCAAAACACGGTTTTGCCTATTTTCACCGTGGTTCTAAACATATAGTGCTTGTATGGTTGAGATTATTCTCAACGCAAACGTGAAAAAAATATTTTCCGAGATAATTATTTTAAAAGTTATGTGAGAGGGGTGATTTTTAAAAGTGATTTTGCCTTTTCAAAATCCAAAACAAACAGGCTCATACTAGTTTGGATCAGCGGAAATAGATGATTAAGTCACTAGTAGTTACTAGTTATCTTGCATAAATGTTCCAACAGCTCAGTTTCATTTAGTAAAGATCGTTATCATTGCTACCTATTAAAATGACATACATAAACATATAAATTATTAATTGAACAATAGGTTAACCACATTCACCGACTAATATCTCTACTTTGATAATAATTGAAAACTCAAGAGCCACCATAAATAAAAATCCATTAATCACTTTGATGTGGTGTCTGCATGTACTGTAATACAAATTTTGGGTCTGTTGGGTAGAGGGCATGGAAACCACAATATGCTAAGGCAAGATTTGGATTCTATCCATCCAAATCCCTCTTCATCATCTCTCCATCCAAACTTTAGGCGTTAGATTAATCTAACAACTAAGGGTGTGTTTGGGAAAGCTGGAAAAAAAAGATTATGCTGATAATCGATTTATGAATAATCGATTATTATGATAATCGATTATAATCAGAATCTATTTTTGTTTGGCTCTGTTTGCTGAAAAGCGATTTCAAGATAATCTTTTTTGTTTGGATGGTCTAAAAAAATCACTTTTTACATAGTAAATTACGAAAAAAGGGTATGAAGTTATTTGTATAATTTAATAATATTTATTTGGAAGTTAGTTTTGTAGGGGTAAATAGGGAAGAGAGTTTTGAGAATGAGAAATAATCAAATCATAACAATCTTAAGCTAAAACAAATTAGATGACATAAAACAGCTTTTTTCCCCCAAAAAAAGCTTTTTTATAAATTTAAGCTAATTGCCAAACATGATAGATTATATATGAAATAACTTTTTAGCCAAAAAACAGCTGAAATGGGAAAAATCAAGTTTTCCCAAACAAACACTAAAGAGAGAGATAACTAAACTGTTAAATTAGTCCAACAACGAATATTCGAATGGAGAAAGAATGGAGGAGGATATGGAGAGAATCCAAATTCCTAAAGGCATCATCATGAGTTAGGACGTGCCAGTTTATTTTCCTTCAGCAATTCAACCACCTTTCTCATTGGGGGTCTATCCATGGGAAGAGCAGAGGTGCAAAGTAGAGCTACATTTAAAACCTTCTCAACCTGTTCATAATCACGAGTGTCCGGTTTCAACATTGGGTCTATAATATGTGCCAGATTACTATGAAGATCTTCAGAAGATGATAAAGCAGTCTCAGTAACCCACTTCACTATATCCATGTTGTCATCAAAAGAAGGGTCATTTGGCCTCTTCCCCGTAATCAATTCCATCAACACCACACCAAAACTATAGACATCACTCTTCTCAGTCACTTTAAGTGTGTAAGCATACTCTGCAATTCAATCAATTAACTAATTATCAGCATTCATGATTTCCAAAACATAAAAGCAGTATTCTCTATTTTATCTTGTTAGTTTTCATAACCTAGGAAATCATCATATAAACTAATTGAACTTATATAATCATCTAAGACCATCATATAAACTAATTGAACTTATATAATCATCTAAGCTTAAGTGACACATTCTTCTATTCTAGAAGGGATGGGGAAAAAAAACTAACCTGGAGCAATGTAGCCATATGATCCAGCAATCCTAGACATAGCATCACCGCCACCTCCATCACGCTGCAGGATCTTTGCCAGCCCAAAATCTGCAACACGAGGCCTAAACTCCTTGTCCAGCAAAATGTTATTACTCTTCACGTCTCTGTGAATTATAGGAGGCACACAATCATGATGCAAATAAGCCAACCCTTGAGCTGCACCAACAGCTATGTGGAACCTTATGGACCACTCCCTCAACTCCTCACACTTCTCAACATGCAAAACATCACCTAAACTACCCTTGTCAATATACTCATACACCAAAACCCTCAAGTCATCATCACAGCAACTAAACAAAAGTTTCACAATATTAGCATGTCTAATTCTACCCAATATCTCAATCTCAGACATGAACTCTGATTCAGAATCTGGTTTTTGTGTTCCTCCCCATAATTTTTTCACTGCAACTGACTCCCCAGTTTTGAGCTTTACCTTATACACGCGTCCTGAACTCCCTGAGCCAATGAGATTCTCCCTTGTTAAAAATGGAACAATGTCTTCTTCACTGAACCACACTCTTTGGAAAGTTGTTGTCTTAAAGGAACGCTTATCAGATTTCCCACCAAAAGAAAATGACTTTCTCTTCAGAAACCAGAATAATGACCCCATAAGGATCAAAAAACAAGCAGCAAAAATAATCACAGCAATCAGAGAAAAAGGTCTTTGTTTTGAACAAGGAGGAAATCCTTTTATAACTTGGCTGCATAGACCCGGGTTTCCCATTAAACCTGACAAGAAAACCGGGTTGTTGAAATCATAAGGCACCTCCCCATACAGTTTATTGCCAGAGACATTGAACTGGCTGAGCTTGAGTTTTGCTAACTCCACCGGAATCTTCCCGGTAAGCGAGTTCCCGGCAAGATCAAGGTTAGTTAAGTCTGGCAAGTTGCCAAGTTGTGATGGAATAATGCCTGAGAATTGGTTATAGGACAAGTTCAAATCAGTCAACTCACTCCATGAACTCACATTACTAGGAATTTGTCCTGTGAACATGTTTTCTTGCAACCTAAGATTCTCTAACTCCTTCAATCTAGTTATGCATGTGGGAACTTCACCTGAAAACCGGTTCTTTCCCATGTCAAGCTTGATCAGCTTATCAAGTTCACAAATTCCAATTGGGAATGTTCCAGAAAAGTTGTTACCTGACAAATGAAGTTTGTTGAGTCCCTTAGCCTTGGAAATAGAATTAGAGACCAAACCTGAAAACATGTTGTTATCCAATCTAAGAAACTCAAGGCCAGGTAGGCTCCAAATCTTTAATGGCACCTCCCCAGAAAGCTTGTTATCATGAATTCTTATATAATAAAGTGAATGGCATTCACCAAACTGCACAGGCAGAGTTCCTGAAAACTTGTTTTTGAAGGTAACAAGACGCTGAAGCTTTTTCCTTTTGCAAAGGTGCTTAGGCAATTCACCTGTAAGGTGATTAGTAGAGACATCAAAATCCTCTAAATCAGAATTGAAGCCAAGATGTTGTGGTAGTTTCCCTGTGAAGCTGTTATTGAAGAGCACAAGTTCTTGTAAGTTGGGGTTTAAAGCCAAACTTGATGGGATTTCACCACTGAAAAAATTGTCATTTAACCGAAGAGAATTGAGACTCAATGAAGCAATTTTGTATGGAAGTTTTCCTGTGAGGTTGTTCACTGAGAGGTCCATACGAAGTAAATTAGTGAGGTTTGATAAACCAAGTGGTAATTCACCATAAAGAAGATTATCATAGAGCTCAATTTGCTCCACATTTTTCAAACCTGAAATGCTATTTGGGATTTCACCAGATAAAAAGTTTGAAGACAAATCAAGGTTCTTAAGTGATACAAGGTTCCCGATTGAGTCTGGTATATTCCCAATGAGATTTGATTGGGTAAGAAACATGGTTTCAAGTTTAGAAAGATTTCCAAGTTGGTAAGGTAAAGGTCCTTCTTCGAAGGGATTGTAACCTATTTCCAATCGAGTTAAGGCACTGAGGTTTCCTAAAAATGAAGGAACAGTTCCACCGAGAAGGTTTCCGGTTAAATCAAGAACACCCAGATGAGGAAACCGGCCAAAACTCGCCGGAATGTCGCCGGAGAAGTTGTTATAAGAGAGGTCGAGTTGTCTAAGTTGGCTGAACTCCGATGGGAATTCCGGCAAGGCTCCGATGAAGTAGTTTTGGGAGAGGTTCAAGTTTTGAAGGTGAGAGCAAAGAGAAAGAGAGTGCGGGGTTATGGTTTTGCCGAGAGAGTTTACTGCAAGAGAAAGGTTTTGGAGAGTGTGAATACGACAAAAACGGTAAGGGAACTCACCGTAGATGTCGCTGTCGGAGAGGTCGATTGAGACAACTTTGAGTTTTCGTGTGTCGCAGGTAATGCCAGTCCAGTTACATGGGTTGTTGCTTCTGTTTGGAACCCAGTTTTTGAGAGTGTTGGTTTTATCATCGAGCTGAGTGGTCTTGACATTTAGTAGAATCTGAGTGTCTCTGGAGACAGATACCCCAAAAGAGAATGTACAAGTTAAGCACAGTAAAGATAGTAGTAGTGGTAGAAAGGAGGGGAAGTGGTTGAGAATGTGTTGTTGTTGCTGCTGCATCTTCTAAGGTTTACAATGAATGAAGTAAACGAAGTTATTTGTATGGGGGCTTGTGTGGTTTGGTGTTTTTAAAAGGAATTAAGAGGGTGGTTCTCTTCTCTTTGTTACTTATGGGGAATGAGGAATTATTAAGAGGGTCTCTAATCTTGTGGGATAGTGTGTGAGAATTGAGAGAAGGGGCATACTCATAATCAGTGATTTGTTTACCAGAGATGGAATTGGGAGTCGGACGTTTACAATGCCCAATGTGGTTGATGTAATTGAAGGAAGAGGGGAACGAGGGAAACGTGATTGGGTTTGGCATCTTTTGGAAGTTGATGCAGGATGTAGCAAGTTTTATGCATTAGAGCGTTATACATGCGACATCAGAAGCAACGTTAGGTCACACAGTCTAAAAAAAGCAATGAATAATGGAAAAAGGCATACTTCCACGAGAAGTACCATTCTTCGAATCGCTTTTCATGGCAATCTCTCCCCATATTCTAACAACCCACTTTTTAATAAATTCTATAATCGAGTGGATTTCAAGTGAGATTAGGGATGATAATTTGGATCCTACTCGTTGGGTATCCGTAAAAAAATATCTATGATGGATAAGATAAATACCCGCTTTATGGGTACGGGTGTCGGGCTGGGTAATTATCCGCAAACAAGAGAGGGTATGGATGTAGGTACGAGTACTCTAGTACCCACCCAGCCTCATATATATATATATATATATATATATATATATAAAATTATATATCAAAATTTAAAAATAAAATTAATGTAACCTACGGTTTCTTAACTATTTTTCCCTTTCAGACTTAATCACCTACTGACCTAATCATTAACAGCAGCCGCTGATGTTTTTTGTGTTATTTTTTCCTTTTTTCTTAGTTATAGTGTGGATAATGGGTGCTGATATGGGTACTTAGGTACCCAGAGGATACGGGCAGGATACTTAAGATGCTACCCATGCAGGTACGGGTCTGGATACGGGTATTTTTTTCAAATGCGGATATGGGGATGGGTACTATAATATCCTACCCAGACTCTACCTATTGTCATCCCTAACTGAGATCCACTAAATTACATAAACTCATTCTCTATTTAATGGATCTCATATAAAATCTATTTACTAATAAAAGAACTTTGCAAATAATTTGAAGAACATTAGTGACAAATTGGTTAGGGTAAATCTGAATTGGGATTTGGGAATATATGCTCTTTACTACTGTTGGGTGTTGCTTCTATTGGAAGACCGGGGAAGAAAAGGAACAAAATGTTGTTCTCTTCTCTCTGTTTTTTGTGAATAAAGTGGTGTTGTTTTCTATTTTCAAGAAACTGATAACATCAGAATATGCCATCTTATCTTAGCATTTTGGTTATCCCTTTGCAGTTTGTGGTTTGCAATTTTCAAAACCGGATTTGGAATTGTTTTGAAATTTTTCTATATGTTTGACAAAATCAAAATTCATTAACTACAATTGGATTTGAGCTCTAAATTTTGGTTGCAGGAGAAGTGAACAATTGTACCTTTTTATTTGTCAAAATTCAGTTTCAGTTATCAAATAATATTTTTATCATACTATCCTTAAGAATTAATATAAAGATAAATGATAAAATAAAATTAAGAATAATTTAGTAACTATATATCTAAAAATCAATTTGAATAACACAATCCAAACATTCATTCTATAAAATTATATTTTGAATAAATTAGTTAGTTCAACCTTATATTTTGGTTTCCATGACTATCCTCCCACCTAAAAGTGAGAAACTAATCTCTAAAAGATCAAACTAAAAGTTTACAAAACTCAAATCATCACAACTCAATTTTGCAAACTGGTTTCCAAACACACAATTGGATGTCTAATTGTTCCAAGTTCCAAAATTGAACTTAATATTCCACAACTTGTTTTCTAATTTAGATGACCGACTTATGAAACTAGAGACTATAAAAAGTTAAGGCCTTGCTAACCATATAAAATTCCACTTCTCGATACATTGATTACCTCATTTCTTCATAAAAACTTGTCTTTTTTATTTTTTAACTAGTGTTAGCACTGATTAGTATTTCCCAAAAGTTATAAGAAAAGTAATACCTTGGGAACTCTTATACCTTTATAAAGATATAATTATTGCTTGCATGCCATGAATTGTACTAGTAAATCCATAAATGAATGGTGAAATATATGGATTTAATTTTGATGTAATATTAGTATAAATATTTTATATATATTGTCAACCAATTATTCATTATTATTATGTTATTAAAAGTGTTTGACTCTCAAAATAATTATAACTATCTTATAAATTTATATGGTCATGTAAAATTGATTGCTAGTATACAAAATTTTACACTAAAAATATATCAATATTAAACTTGAAATATATTTGATCTAAAGTAAAAAGAATTTTTAGTCTCATTTTATATGTCCCTTTAAAAAATTAACGACATTTTTTTTATTCTTGATGTTAATAAATCCTGAAAATTTATATGGCACCTTATTAGGTTATGATACTAATGGCGTGTCGATAAATATTTATTGAACATTCATTCACTGTTGACTGCATAGAAATTTCTGTTTTGTTACCCAAAAAAAAAAAATTTCTGTTTTAATCATTTAAAAAAGAAAGATAATTTTTAGTCAAATAAAATTAATGTTACTTAGAATTGTTATTCAATACGAGTAATTTTTTAATTCTTGTGCAACAACATTAATTAAAAGATAGATGAAAATGTAGCCGGATGGAGTAATTAATTGGGAGTAAACACCCAATTTGCTCCCTGAAATTGTAGGGTCGTATCAACTTAGTCCCCCACATTATCAATATTTCAAAATGATTCTTGAAATTGCAGAAAGTTAATTAGATTCGTCCTGTCGTTGATATTTGCATGTACTATAATGACATTAAGTTGGTAACGTCAGAGATGCATTTGAAACTAAATGAATAATGTCAGGGATGCATTTGCTAAATTTTGGAATACTAAGGATCATTTTAGAATATTGATAATGTGAGGGACTAAGTTGATATGATCCTACAATTTCAGGGACCAAATTGGATGTTTACTTAATTATTTGACGAATGGATTATTCATGTTTTTCTTTCATGTAGTCTGGTGGCCCTGCACATAATTGAGGTGTCGACCGTCCAAGGCCCATTTTTTGAGGGCAACAAATAGTAGGTAAAATTTTATTTATTATATATAAATATTAAATAAAAGTTTTATATAACTATTTTTAACCAATAAAAAGTAATTATTCCAAAAAAAATTAATAATAGAGTAATAGAAAATAATATAACAAGTTTATCTGTGTATATTAGAATATCTTTCTAATTTAATTTAATATATTTTAAAATTTGTTACACTCCTAATTTATTTACTATTTAGACCGTCCAAGGCCCATTTTTTGAGGGCACCAAATAGTAGGTAAAATTTTATTTAGTATATATAAATATTAAATAAAAGTTTTATATAACTATTTTTTACCAATAAAAAGTAATTATTCCAAAAAAAATTAATAATAGAGTAATAGAAAATAATATAACAAGTTTATCTGTGTACATTAGAATATCTTTCTAATTTAATATATTTTAAAATTTGTTACACTCCTAATTTATTTACTATTTAGACTTTGTTTTTTCCCCTAATTCTCTCCTTCTCTTTTTCTCTCTATCTCTGTCTCTCTAACTTTCTGTCTTTCTCAATCGTTTGGAATCAAAAAAAGAATTATTTGTTTGTAGAAGAAAAGTTTATCCTTTTAATTATTATTCAATTTATTCTTCTTCTGTTTAAGTGAAATTGTGAAAGAAGATTTTCATTTTTCTTCAGAACTTGGTGCATTTTCTATCTCTTTTAATTATTATTGGCTATTGCTTGGACGGCTTGGTACTTGGTTGTTCAATACCGTAGTGGACAATTGGACTTTGTTATTCTCAATGAAAGCAAAGAATATAGCATTAGGTTGCAAATTTGCAATTGCATAAACATTGTTTTCTCAATGCATGCATAACTTATAAAATAATATTAATTATTTCTCTTACTGTTGCATCAGCTAAGAGAAGTTTTTCTAACTTGAAATTGTTAAAATTTTATTTGCGATCTACTATATCACAAGGTAGATTAAATAGTCTTGCTTTGATTTCTATCAAGAATGATTTTTAAAAAAAATCTTGATTATGAACTGATTATCAATGATTTTGTAGCAAAAAATGCAAGAAGAACAATCTTCAAATAATCATAAGGACACAATTTTCTCATATCGTAAAAAACATCCAAAATCTCGAGACCGGCCCTAAAATAGTCATGTGAAGAAAAGAGATAAATACATAAAATTTATTAATGCTTTTAGTCGAGATTTATGAAATTTCTCTAATAACGTTTGTATCTCTCTCATATTATACATAATCACATGATTTTTTTTGGAAGGAAGTACATAAAATCACATGATAAAAAATACACGAGTATTTATTCCCAACTAATTTTGTTACTAACTTTTCATTATTTTCAACTAAGATAGTGTTAAGTAACTAATTAACTTACAAGCAATGAAGCCATATTGTGCCAAAGTGGTGTGTATGAAGCAAAAGGAAATGTTCCGTTTCTCCGAGAACTAATGACAAATAACATGAGTTCCAATTAAATTCCCCATTGATCATTTAAGAAGCACTGCAGATTTGACTAGCAAATATTTAGGGAAGAAAGATGAGATTGAGATTAATGAGGGTAGTTAAAAAATTTAATTGAAGAAGATACTATTAAAAATCACAAATTAACTCTTGGGAAGAAGCAATAGCTCTGGCTCAGTGTCGCCGTGAAGAATCAGCTGTTCGGTAAAGGACAGGAGCTGTCTCCTAATTTCTACTACAGTGCGCGAGGATCACT
Organism: Ammopiptanthus mongolicus; assembly: GCA_039655645.1. NCBI lineage: Eukaryota > Viridiplantae > Streptophyta > Magnoliopsida > Fabales > Fabaceae > Ammopiptanthus > Ammopiptanthus mongolicus. The sequence continues at coordinate 11,044,485 of CM077343.1, read as the reverse complement.
GTAAATAAAGTGAGTAGTAGTTAACGAATAATGAACGAGGTTGACTTTCTTGCCATTCCTTTAAATGGTACTAGTATGGAATGTTAATGGATCAAATTGTACGTTTAAACTTTGAAGCATTAAATTCGAATAGCTATATCAGTGACAATGATGGTGCTGTGGGTCGTGGAATCTCATCTAAGACGAAAAAGACACTGGCAAAATGTGACAGGGTTATCTTGTTGAAAAACAACTACAGTACTACTATAAGAAATTACTCCAACCAAGCATCAGAACTTTACCAGATTTTCATGATGTCCTTTGGCACAAATACAAGTATATAATACAACATCAACGAAATCATGAACCTTACAATAAATGCTCTTGTGGACTCCACAGTTGTATCATACGCCCTCTCAACTCGTGTATATACGAAAAAAATACTTAGATTTTTTAAATTCAAATATAAACAAAAGTCAATTAATTCAACTCTATTTAATATCAGTGTTTCAAAAATATCCTTTAGTTAATTATCTTTTTATTTTTTCAAGAACGTTATACAATCTCAAGAAACAACTTTCAAGAAAGGATAGTTTAATAATTATAGCATATTTTTTACATAAATCAAGACAATTAAACTAACAAAATTAACTTCCTTAATACGTGTGAAATTAATTTTTTTTGTTTATATATAGGTGCGAATAGAATATTATTTAGGTTTTGGACATTACTCAATGCTTACACTTTGAGGGGATAATATCTATTGTCTCACATAATGGTTTACACCATTGTGACTCATTTAAATATCCAATAATTAATAATGAAATAAGATATTTCTTGATCAATAGTACATGATATGGTGAGCTTCATTTTTGTAAGTTGCCAAAAGTTTTGTTAGTAGGTCACGAATTAGAATTGTGCATCATTTGGTTAATTAACCACTGAAATTGAAAACTCACATGAAGCATTACTAACGTGGCTCTGTCGTATTGCAATTGCAAGCCGAAGAGAAAGTTCAGAGACATTAAAAATTTGTAATTGATAGAATGAAAAAAAAATTTATATTAAGTATTAAGTCAATTATGTGCCTTATGTATAATATAAAAAATGACTAATTGTAATTAGTTGTTATTAACCTTAATTAATCTCATATAGTACAATTATATCAATCAATTGATTGAAGAAAATATAATACAGCTATATCATTGATAGTCCTCGCAAGCACAAGGATGCGTACTTTGCATCTCTGACTTGAGATGGAAAGTACAACACAGCAAAGCAACAAGAAAACACAATGAAAAAACAATGTTATTACGAAAACCAACAAAATAAAATGAATTAAGCCCCGAAAAATATAAAATCTAGTGACGATCGAGGTTTATAGTGCTACTCCTAACATCTTCATGACTCTCATCTGAAGCAAATGAAACATGTTTGAATGAACATTGGCAAAAAAAAACTGGAGCTGGATATAAAATAAGTTGACTGGCCAGAATTAACATCGATCAAACATCACTCCAAATTGAACTCTATAGGCCTCCATATGTTAAGAAATCCCAAATGTGGGAGCAAACCAAACTAGGCAAAGCTTAACCATAAAGTAAAAGGTACAATTCAAGGTTTAACCATATGGCAGAAGCAAAACAAAAACAAAATTTAACCACCCAAGATAGAAGTTCACGTCAATGCTTAACCAATAACCACTAAGGACAAAAGTTTACATTAAAGTCAACTTATGTTGAGCAATTATCAAACTGATAAAACCAAGAAATAAATCAAGACCATTCGGTTATCATCAACTGCAATATTATTATTTTTTGTTGTATCCATCACCAATTGAACCAGGATATGAAACTAACATAAAATAAACCATCACCGTGCAACACTAAAAAGGAAAGTAGCTTGGGCAAAAAAATAGACGCTTCAAGAATCCAAAATGAGGTCATTGATCAAATGTCAAAGAATGATCATCGTCGTGATTATGGAAACTCAAGAGGATGATATTTTCACAGTACCTTAATAAGAGTTGATAATTTCTTCTCACATATTTTATCATACTTTCATTTCTTTGGTTGCGGTCTTTAGACCTTGCCAAGGAAGGCTTCGTATGAGGAAGTGTAGCAGTATATATCCTAATGACTCCAAATCATCCTGCAATTCCCACCTACCTAATTAATGTTCCCACTTTCTTTTTTTAATTTCTTCACCAAAATACCATTCTCCTTCAGCCCATGTCCCCACTCCATGGTTCCTCACCCCTCCCTCCCTTTCCCACCTCCCACCTCCCACCTTCGACCACACCACACCCCCAAATACAGGTCACCCCATTGTCACCTTCGACAAGGCACAACGACAACGAGGGTCAATTTTTTTGGATGTTATAGTTTCCATAACATATTAAAAAAATTTAATATCAGTTTCTGTAATATAAGTTTCCGTAAGTTTAATTTTAATATAAATTTCCATAAGTGCCCGTAATATAAATTTTAATATAAGTTTCCGTAATTTTTTTTGTAATATTATAATTTGTAATTTTAATTTTAATATAAGTTTCCGTAAATGTGGGGGGGGGGGAGGGGTGGGTGTGGTGGGAGGTGGGAGAAGAAGAAGAAAGAGAGTGAGGGAGGGGGCGAGGAACCGTGTGGTGGGGAGATAAGGTGAAAGGAAGTGAAGAAAGTATATAAATTAAGGGAGGGGTGAGAATAGTAATTAAGGTGATGGGAAAAGTGAAACTCTCTTTTCAAATAACCGAATCGAGTGATTTTGAGTAAATAACCAATTAGGTCCCTGAAACTGTAAGGCGGTATCAACTTAGTCCCTGAATTGAACGAAATAGCAAAAATGTCCCTGAAGTTGTAAAACGTTAATCAACTTGGTCCCTCCGTCAACCCCAGTTAGTTGACACCGTTAACAGTGCTGATGTGGCCCGTTAAGTGCATTGTTGACTTCCATGTCACTGTACATCTGAGTCACTTGAGACAATGGGAAAACGAGAAACAAACCTTTGATGACGAGCTCCGAGGAGGTCGATTCGTTGTTTTAGGGACTAAGTTAATACCACCTTATTGTTTTAGGGACCAAATTGATTATTTACTTCGTGATTTTCTTTTTTGGTCCAATAGTGGCGTCAGAGAAAATTAATTTAAACACAGAACTACTTGTAATGGGCTTTTGTTTTTAGAGAAAAATATGAGCCTTCTCCAAAGTTTTTGTTGTTCATCAGATTTATTCTTCTGCACCCTTCGTTTCTTTTATCCAATGGGCTTTTAAATCACTAATTTTCAATCTCGGCTTTCTTTAGGCTATGGTCCAGCGGATGATTATCGTTTCCTGATGATTTTAATCACAAATCCAGTAGACAAGCATGTAAGATGCATCAATCCTCACACCATAAATCAAATCATATCATAATTTTTTTATAACTCACATCAACGAAAATCATAATTGTTTAGCTTGATTATAGGAAAATCCCTAATTATTATGTCAAAAAAGTTTCTTAATAGAAAAATATAAGCTATAACGTTATTAAGAATTTTTAAAAAAAATTAAAGAGTAGAAAATAGAGAAAAGCAATTAATTATACTTTTTTTCCTTATTAATTTTAATATTAAATTTCAATTCTCTAAATCTAATGAAACGATGTCGGCCTTCTTTACGCAGATATGGGAACATTACGTTGACTTGAGCCTAGTAAAGAGTTTCAAACAATCCTTTGGGCTTCTCCCCCTCCCATGTACCAAAGAAAAAGAGCTTCAAACGAAGTGTTTATTTAAATTAATTTATTTTGTGTTGAAAATAACTTACAATTAAACATTTTTCTTAAAAGAGCTTCTAAAAAAAAACGGTTATTTCTTTTAAAAAAAATGCTAATCCATACATTCCGAAAATAGTAACTTTTGGGCTAGGCTTAGCCTTGTATTGGCAAGTTCAATCAGGCCTATGGACATTTTCTATCTATTGGGCCTAATATTTTGTTGCCATTCAAAATATTCACCACTTCCCCATGACGTGAGAATATATATTCATGACGTGCCAAAAGAAAATTGGGAATTGTTTTTTATATCATAAATTTTTTCAATATACCACAAAATTTTTAAAAATATTTTAATATTCCTAAAATACCCCATTTCCTTCCTTTTCCTCAATCTTCGTGGTTTCTCTTTTCATTCCTTCATCTTCCAAACATACCTCAGTGCAACCATTACATCGAACATTGCATGTGTAACATTCAAATCACCAACAGAAACATAACCATCAATCATTGAGTTCCGTGATACCAAATCCGGAGTCAACATGGTGTCAAAAACCACCATAGCAAGCTCAATGTCACCACAACAGGCATAAATGTGAATCAAAGAATTCTGCACTGGCAACACAGAATCAACCCCATTCTTAAGGGCTTCAGCATGGCATTTGCGACCAAATTGAATGCAACCCATTTTTGCACATGCACCAATGAGTGGAACGACAGTGTGGCTATTGGGAAAGAAGGGTTCCTGAGAGAGTGAAAGTAGAAAATAAGAGCTTGGTGAGGGACATGGCTGTGAGAATAAGCTTGGATGAGTGTGTTGACGCAAAAGGTGTCGAAGGGATCATGAAATTAATGAACATGAGGATGATGTTATCGGAAGTAGAATTCCAGAATGCATTTTTAGGGGATATTAATATGGTGGAAGATGAAGGAAAGAAAAAGGGAACCAAAAATATGGAGGAGAGGGAAGTATATGGGATATTTTGGAAATATTAAAATATTTTTAAAATTTTTGTGATGTATTAGAAAAATGTAGTATAAAAAGCAACACCCAAAAAAATTTTCATCATTCAAGACAATTAGAAGTGTTAGATGGGGTAGAAACAAGTTTAACACGATTGTTTTAGTTTTTTTTAAAAGATATGTTTTTAAAATAAAAAATACTTTTATTTAAAATATAGTTCAAGTTCAAGTTTTTCCAGATCAAGTAAATTTTTGTATTTTCATAAATATGTTAAATTGAGTTTCATAACTTAATCGAGTTTCATATAATGTAGGCCTTTAAGAGCATGTTTGGGAAAGATAGATTTTTTCCATTTCAGCTGTTTTTTTTTGTAAAAAAACTGTTTCATACATAATCTATCATGTTTGGCAATTAGCTTAAATTTATAAAAAAACTTTTTTTGGGGGAAAAAAGTTATTTTATGTCATCTAATTTGTTTTACCTTAAGATTGTTATGATTTGATTATTTCTCATTCTCAAAACTCTCTTCCCTATTTACCCCTACAAAACTAACTTCCAAATAAATATTATTAAATTATACAAATAACTTCATACATTTTTTCGTAATTTACTATGTAAAAAGCGATTTTTTAGACCATCCAAACGAAAAAGATTATCTTGAAATCGTTTTTCAGCAAACAGACCCAAACAAAAATAGATTCTGATTATAATCGATTATCATAATAATCGATTAATCATAAATCGATTATCAGCATAATCTTTTTTTTTCCAGCTTTCCCAAACACACCCTAAGTATAGGTTTTCAGATCAAGTAAATTTTTATATTTTCATAAATATGTTAAATATCTTAAAAGTCATTCATACTATGATTACTGATTGATTGACAATGTAAAAAACTTTACACTGATAGTGCATAACAATTAAACTTATAATTTAATAATGTATAATTAATTTATAGTATAATGATATTAATTTATATAAACGGAGTACATCATATTTAAATCCTAATAAATAAAAAGGCAAACTCAAGCCGGTATTTTATAAAATAAGTTTAGTCCTATTTAGTTACGGAATAGCTAACCAAACCTACTTCCGGCAGTCTTGTATTAAAGGAAAAAAGCGAAATGAGAGAGTGAAAGTGTGAAACACTATAATGGGTGGCATTTGAAGTATGAATTAGCAAAGCCAAGAAATGAAGAGGTTATCTAACTACATTAATCTTCATGTGATATTTCAACTTTTTTTCTGACTTGGTAGACCAACTTCATAAACATCTAGAACCGAAATTAGCAATTAATTGCTAGCTGCTATAGCTTTGAAGTACATCAAATTAAGTTTTCCCCTAGTGGTTGTCTTTAATCTTATCTGCCTCCGCAATAATGTCGGGCATACTGGAATTTATATAGCTTTTGCATAGAAAGTTAGGTCTCTTGACTCCTTTTATGAACAGATTGGGTTGAGAAATGCCACAAAATGATATATATTAAAGGCAAATGCTAATCCTATCCTAATGACATTGGTTAAAAATTTAAATATAAAAATTTTATATTGAAAGTGGTGTATTCAACACATTAAACTTTCAAAAGTTACGTTTTCCAATAAAAATTTTAACTTTGGATTCCTTAAACAATGTCTTTAGGGCACTTGTTAACAAGACCGTGTATTAAATTTACGTTATAGAAGCTTGAACATAGAAAAACCAAAATGACACTATTTTTTATTTTTATAATTTCTAAAGGGCATGTACTTTTCCAATTTTCCAATTAAAAATGTTGGATTGAATTCTCATCATAAATATAAAATAAAGTGACATCAACTAATTTTACGTTCCTTATTCATTTATCCCATGTCTTTATGTTTCAATTGTCGTTTCCCTAATAGGTTAATGTGAACTTCGGAATAATTTTAGAAAATTGAGTCTTTTTAGGAACAAGTTTAGGAAATATATTAGAATTGTAACTAGTTTACTTAATTGTATTTATTGCATTTTAGGAGTTAAGATGAATATAAATAAATATAATCCTTATTATACAAGACATATTCAAACGTAGAGAAAACTTTTTCTATCTCTAGCGGTTCTCAAAGTTAAAGCTGTCAAAATGACTCAATATACCAAAATTACTAAAAATCTAGCTTAGAACTTGGTCATTACGACTCGACTCACTTAACAGTTGGGTTAAGCGGAATTGAACTTAGTTGAATTTTGAGTTGACTACTTTTTTGATTTAAAAACATGATGAATATCAACGTCCTTGCTAAAGTTAAAGTGTGTGTTTGATTCTCGTTGTAAGGATCCCAAATGGGCTTTGCCAAAAGCTACTAGGCAAACACCTATTTGTTCATCGTCAACATTATTGGCACCATCGTGCTAAGTCGTTGTCACTCTACCTACCGATGAGGTCTTGCTATTGTATGACCACTCGCAAGCACTCATGTGCTTGATAGAGATACTGTGCATGGATCTCACACGCCAAATCCACTTCTAGTTGGGCAACCTGCATTCTAACCAGCCCTTGTGATTTAATTTGACCATGTTAATGCATATGTGCTGGTCACGTGTTCATTCCCGCTGACCTATTGACATGTACACCTATGTTGACATAGCACTTAAGTTGACCCTCTAAATGTTTTTCAAAGAGATATTTTCATATGGAGAGAACTTACATAAAATTCCTTATGTGTTGTTGGTGTTGTTCCTCTATTGTGAGGAGACATGTGTTATGTATAATTTTTTCCAGCTTAACACATATTATAAATTGATACCGTTAACACATATAATAGGTTATAAATCTCATAATACTGAAAAAAATTATCAATAAAATTCATGCGTACGTGCTGACACATGAGAGAAATTTGTTTTATTGGATGCCAAAAGTTTCGTGCGACAACAACTACTGCTTTGTCCATCGTGCAACTTTTTAGACTTAAAACAAAAATCTAATAAATAAAATTTGAAAGTTAAATAATTAAATAAGATAGGATTAATAAATAATATAGACACCAGATAAAAAATTGTGCATTTGCATATCTCACCATGTTCTCTACTAGTCACTCCTAATGTTCCACCAACCTTGATGAGGCAGTTCCTGATATCGACCTTGTATCAGAGATTTCTCTTTATCCTCCTCATAAACTCCAAACTTAAGTATGAACTCAAACTCCTATATATCTTCGCGATTATCATTATTTTTTCTTATGATTCACCTTCATGAACCATAATCCTATCAAGAAGCTTCTTATGATCCTTATTGATTGCAAGCTATGCAAATGGTTTTATTGATACTTGGGACCTTGTTGATCTTCCTTCTAATGAGACACTTGTAGTATGTAAATGGGTGTACAGGATTACGAGTTGTTCTAATGGTTTTATTGTGGGTTACAAAACTCGTTTATTTGCCAAAGGTCTTACTCAAGAATTTGACATTGATTATGAACAGGGACGGATCCAGAAAATTTTGATTAATGGGGGCAAAATTATATACTATAAATATTTTTGTAAAAAAAATATATAAATGCATAAGCGATAAAATAATGACATTATTATTAAGCCAAAAATTGAATATTACAAAAACTATATCATTGTATATCCAAAAAATTGAAGACACCTCGACTTCTACAAATTATAACTGCTCTCTATGTGTCTTCATATTTTGAAATTTATGTATGATTTTTCATTTTCAACACTATGAAAAATCTCTCTATGTATTATGTATATGACCAAACAATCATTCAAGAATTAATCTTCTATACGATTGTGCACTTGATTCTTCACAAAAAACTGAAAATGTATTGTTAGAGTAGGTTGTAAGACAATGAGAGCAACATTTATCTTTCAGTGGGGGCAATATTTAATTTTTAGTGGGGGCAAAATTTAAATTAATGAACATTTAATAATTAATTTTTTTAGTTAGTGGGGGCAGGTGCCCCCATTCTCATCTACTTAGATCCGTCCCTGATTATGAAGAAACCATTATACTTGTTGCTCAAGTCACTTCAATTTGCACTTTTCTTGACATTGAATCTACTAAATATGGACCCATAATTAGATGAATTTTTTAAAAAATGTGACTTGGAAAAAATAAGTTTATATGCATCCACCCCATGGCTATACTTGCCTTCGAAAAGCTTTATATGACCTGAAACAAACACCCTTGAGCTTGGTTTGCAAAATTCCATAGAACTGTCAGTTAGTTCAGGTTTACTCCAATGCTTATGATTATGCTATCTTTATTCATAAGATTGATTAAGGTGCTATTATGTTGATCCTCTATGTTGATGATATGATTATTACTATTGGTGATATTACCCATATTACTGAGTTTAAATAGTTCTTCGGTTAAAATTTTGAGATGAAGGATCTTGGATTTCTAAATTAGTTCATGGGGCTTTAGATACTCTCTTTTAGTGATGATATATCCCTATATATCTCAAGTTAAGTGTGCTTCAAATCTTATTTCTAGACAAGACTTACATATAACAAATAGCACACTGCACTTGAACTAAATGTTCAGCTTACGCCATAAGATGCAATTTAATTACTAGATGACACCACCCTATAATGGTAGTTAGTCTTACATCTCCTATGTTCTTCACTTGGTAAGTCATTTCATAGTCGCACCTAGGAGTGTTCTTTGATTCGGATCGACCTGATGAACCTGAAACTTTAAACCGAACCAATTAACCCGATGGTACGTAATTGGTTCGGTTCTCAGGTTCAAGGATTCTGGAACGGAACCAAACCAAATCGAATCATTTACTACATTCTAATATTAATATATATTTTTTAATATTTAATATTTATTCTCTTTTAATATTTATATATATTTTAATAGTTTAATATTTTAATATTCATTATATTTTATTGTGTATATATATATATATATATATTTTAATATTTTATATATTTTAATATTAAATATTTTTCGAGTCCGAACCGAACGAAACCAATCCGTTATTTAATGGCTTAGTTTGGTTCGGATTTCCTGACAAACAATTGCAAACACGAACCGAATCAATTGATTTTGATTGGTTCGGATTTGTTTTTCATGCAAATCCGAACCAAACTGATCCGAGAAAACCTCTAGCCGTATGCATATCACCTATTATGCTGAAGGATGTTAGCATATGAGTAATTTTAGGAAAGTATTCGGTAAGATTAAATTTTGGAATCATATCATAATTGTATCAATTTGTGTTATGATATTTCAGGAGACTATATGTGTATAAATATATAGGAGTAATCTTCGTTATACAAGACACAGTAAACAAGTATAAAAAATCTATATCTCTCAAGTGTGGTTCTCACAGTTCTCTGTCGCCTTGGTTTTCCACAGTTAACATCAAAAAATGGAATGTGATCGTGAAACAAGAAAATAGACAAACTCATATATATGGCTTGGGGGAAAACCCCATTTTGAGGACAGAGGCTTGTTTCCTGCTAGTCCAATGCTAGTCCACATGTGTGCTTGGGCGAAACTGTGCCGACCTTGGTTGGTAGGTAGGTCATCATGGATGGATGAAAACAAGTACTTAACAAATAAGAGTGAAAAACCATAATATAAAAAAAAAGATATTGGTAACCAATATTTTAATTGCGTTCATTAAGAAATCAAAAAATAAAAAATTTTAATTAGGAATCTAAGTATATTATTTTTCAGTATATTAAATATATAATTTTTCAATGAAAATTTACCTCTTTAAATTTCTTAATCAATGTCCTAAAAATACTAATTAACATTTTCAATAAAAAATGTAGTTAGAGAGAGACTTCTTTTGAATCATCGTGGACTAGTAATTGATTGCTTGGTAAGTAACGTAAGTGTTCATGAGAACGCTACGTGCAACGCAAATGATTGCCACAACAACAATGAATACAAACACTCGTGGATCATCTGCATGATTTGTGGTTTCTTTTCTCTTTTTATTTTTTTAAGTTATCTTTTCACTGAAGAATATTAATTTTTCTCCATTTTTTACAAAATAATGGCCTCAGGCCTTTCAAGTTTCAACTCCAAATTTTGAGTTTTGACCCCGCAATGCCTTGTATGTCTGCCACTGTCCACGACACATGTTCCTTTTTGTTCACCATCTGTCCTTCACACCTCAATCAGGATTTTTAAAATAAAAATTAAAAACTCAATTGCCCTGGTTCCCAATTTATATACGGGAATGACCCAATTTTTCATCCTATTGAAAAGTTTACACTCCTAAAACCGACTTTCCTTTTATATATATTTTTTAAATTAACGTTGAGAAGTGGGGATTAGCCACCCAGGCCTCTCAACGTGATTTTTGTACGTTTTTTTTTATTTTTTTGTTAAAAATAAATAAAATATTATTTTTTGTTAATTATTAATAATGTTAATTATTATGTTAATTTAAAAATTCAAAATTAATGTTGTTATAAATTAATTTATTATGTGATTAAAATAAAAAATAAAAAAATAATTGTGTTAATTATGATGATAATTAAAGTATAATAATGACTAAGGTTATAATTAAAAACATTAATTAAAATTTATTCTTCTAGATGGTGTCCAATCTCACACTGTGGAGGTCGCCTGTTACGTGTTGGAAGTTGACGGTGTTGACGTCGTTGACTTGGTTGCTCTTCATCATCGGCGGGTGGCTCGTCTTATTGGACAGCCTCATTGAAAGTATCATTTGCGGGGTGCCGTGATAGATCATCTCTTAAATCCCCGATATATGGTGTTGAAGAACTAGCAGTACCTTGGTTGAGAAATGCTGAAACGCCAAATGAGTACATACAATGCATATAATCAGCCGTTGATTGTGACGTTCCAATGTCTACATACACCAAATAGATTGCTAATAAAATCTCCTTCACTAGATGCGAATGAGTGTCGACGATTGTCAATCCATTCGGAAGCCTCTTGTTGTGTGGGAGTATAAGCAAGTGAATTCGTGGAGGTTTGGAGTCTTGATATTGCATGGTGTCACTAATCGAGAGGCTAGGTGATCGAGGTGTATATTATACTTTACACGTCGTTGTGTAGGCACGTGTTGTGTTGCACCTGATGTTTGGCCAACATCCGGGTTATGTCCGCCCCGCTCACCTTGTGGGTCTTGCAATTGTTGTGGAATTGATGGATAAGGGATTGAGTTTTGCCAAAATCACGTCAAGTACACCTGGGTTGCACTACAAGAAAATAGTTGATTACCGACGGCCAAAAACCATCGGTAATCAACAAAAACCGTCTGTAACTACACATTTCCGACGGATTTTCGACGGTCCATTATCCGTCGGAAATAGGCTTGTCGGTAATAGTTACCGACGGTTAGGCCCGTCGGTAATAGTTACCAACGGGCCTAGCTGTCGGTAATGACTGGAGTACTTTACCGACGGCCATATATAATTTTTTTTAATTAGATTTTAATTGATTATTTAATTATTAATAAATTATATTTTATATTTATTAAATATTTTTCTTTGTTATTAATTATTTATAAATATTAAATAAATAAAAAATGCAAAGTAAAATGAAAAATAACATTAAAACATTTAAATTTATATCCAAATAATAAATAACATATGTTCTTACAATACATAAAAATATAAATAAAAAAACTAATAAGAAAATCTAATAATCTCTATCATAATGATGAGGAGACTGAATAAGATCATCGAAAGAGTCCTCCTCCTCATCATCGGCATTGGTGCGACCGGCCGACTGATCTGGATAGGGGGCTTCTGCTGAGGGGACTGTTGGTTCATTTGTTGTATGCTCCGTAGCATCTGCTCCATCCGCGGCTCACGCTCCTCGGCAAGCCGCTCACGCTCCTGGGCACGTCGATCACGCTCCTCGGCACGTCACTCAGACTTGGCCAGTAACCGCCTCAGCTCAGCAATCTCCCGATCAGCGTGGCGACTGGCTCCGGTGGATGCTGTGGCACTGATATACAAGCTCGAAGATCCTTTCCGATAGTTACCGGAAAGGTCTCCTGCACCGTAAAGACGACCTTTCTTCTTGGCGCCAACAACCTCAGTCCAAACACGCAGTGCAAGCCGCCGCTTCTCCTCGGGCTCAAGTGGGGTGGAGGAAGATGTTGTTGCCTGAGACATCCTCTCCTCGAACTCCTCCTGTTATGCATAATCAAATAAATTAATGAAGACTATATATAATAAAACCATACATTTCAAAACTATTAATAAATGAGGTATTACCTGAGTGCGCCTAGAACGCTCATCTACATAGTCGCCAGTACCCTTCGTAGTATGGGTGTGGCGGTGGAGCTCGTTAATCGGCACTGTTTCCTTTCTGTCCCTAACCTATACGTACATAAACAAAAATTATAAGTAAACAATAATTAAAAAACAATACGAATAACATATGTATTAAATATGAATAAATGTACCAGACGCTCAAAGTACTCTGCCTGGCTAACGGAACCTCCTGTATGCAGGCTCCCACCCTTCTCTGATGCCCTATTTTTCTTTGCTTAGGCTGATTTTTTCTGGAAATCAACAGTAACCCAGTGGCGGCATAGGGCATCCCAGATTGCATCTTCCATCCATGAGGGTCGCTCGCCCCTCAAGCGAGCTTCCCTGAGCATATCGGATAGGCAATGGGAGGCCTTCATATGAAAGTTCCTCTTGACCAATGCTTCATGCTTGGCTCTCCAAGCAACTTTTGTCTGCATTAGAAATACATAAATAGTAATTTATTATATTAATAATTTATATGAAATAATAAGCCAAAAATATTAAGTAAACTGAAAATTTCAACTTACTCTATAAGCGTTAAAGAAACTCAGCTTCTCATTGTCCTTGAGCTGTCCTGAGGTGAACCAAGGATAATGGAACATCGACTCAATAACAACAGTGATGTTCTTCGAAGGAAGTAACCTTAACAATAAAAGCATGTGAATCAATATCAAGTAAAAACATATAATTAAAATTGAATAAATTTATTTTATTAATTCTTACCATTTACCAGACGGCCTGACCATCGGTCATGACCTCAACCTCCTCCTCCTCTTCCTCCTCTGAAGGTGAGGGTGTATACCCTGGACTATATTCATGCTCCTGCTCTGTAGCCTGATGACCAAGTGATGATGCGCCCACACCGACTGAACTAGAAGCGCTCCGATGTGTGTGTGTCCCAAACCCCGGGGTGGGAATCATATCGATCCCGGATGCTGTGAATGGCGTAGGTAAAACCGATGGAGTAGGTACAGCCGGTGGAGGCGGTGCTGCTCGCGGTGTAGGTGCAGGCGGGCGTGATGGGAGTGCAGACACAGCAGGGACAGATGTCAAAGGGACAGATATAAAACCGTCTACAACATCACGAGTAACAATGCGCGGTGCCCTAGTCCGACAGCGAGTCGAACCAGAAGCAGTGTCAACTCCCTTACACTTACCACTTATGGGTGGTATGGGTGGCGGTGGATCACGTCCTCCAGATGCCATGTGTTTATAAAAAAATTTAATGTAAAGATGAAATAATAAAATAATAACATAATAAAATAATTACGAACAATCATCTAAGATAGAACAATAATTATCTAAGTTCCATTCATAGTTTTGACAAGTTACATGATCCAATTATAAAGGTTACATGATTTCAAGTTTTATTCAGAATTTGACAAAAAGTCTCTATCATCTTCGGATCTAATTTCAATATTTTCTTCTCCTAAATCAATGACTTCGTCTTCTTAATCTAAATGCTCCTGAACAGATAACAAGTTTTCAGTATCCACTTCTTTACCAGCATCTTCCAAGTCCCATAAACCAACAATACGCTCAACTTCAATGCCTTCATTTACACGAGACATTTCATCCACTTGATAAGGCACATCTTCCTGCTGATCATCAGCTTCAATGCGACCCCTTGGTTTCGTCTTGATGACGACACACCAACCTCGTTTGTCCTTTCGGGTTGCTAGGTACGGGACATAATACACTTGTCTCACATTCTGTGCTAGGATAAACGGATCAAAGTTTTGATATCTGCTACCCATGCGAATGTCCACCGTATTATATTTGGGATTTAATTTTGTGCCTCTGATGGATGGATCAAACCAATTACAATAAAATAGAAATATTCTTTTAGTAGAGTCTAAAGTAGTATACGCCAATTTATATATATGTTGGATTACTCCGTAGAAGTCATCTTCACCCCCTTCTGTGATGCCCTTCACGTAAACCTCGCTGTTAATTGTTTTTTTACCCTCCGTCCATGAATGTGTATGAAATTTGTACCCGTTCACGAAGAATGTGTGCCATTCTTTGACACATGAATACGGACCGTCGGATAAATTCCTTAAGTGTCTGTTGAGAGGAGTTGGTGCCTCACGGGAAACCTACGTATGGATAAATTCCTTATGTTAGATGCAAAAAAATTATGTAATCCTACGTACAGAATTTGAATATACTTACTTGTTGCCTAAACCACATTGGAAAATCTGCATGTATACGTGCAGACTGTTCTTGCTCACTTTCGTTTTCAGATAACAAGAATGCTCTGTACAAATTGGACAATTCATATTTTTAGCATAGTAATATTTATTATTTTATGTAATTGAAAGAAAAAGATATACAATACATACTCAAGGTATGGCTTAACTTTGGTGCAATTAATCAACACATGGACATGAGCTGACTTCCTTTCTGCATCTGTTATCCAATGGGTCAACTCCATCCCGGAATGACGACCCGGCTGACAAAAGACTGACAAGGCTAACGGATGTCTATCACTTTCATTTTCCATTCCATTCCTACTATTTCTCGGTGACAACATGAAGTTGTTGAAATAATGAAAACAAAAATGAGTTGTCTCGCGATGTACGTAAGACGCACAAATTGATCCTTCAACCCTAGCCTTATTTTTCACCGTTCGTTTTGAATCACCCATGAATCTATAAAATAACACATTGATAGTTATATATATTACATTTAATTTCAAATGGATACATCCACCTATATTGAACAGGTCCACCAAGCCTTGCTTCATATGCGAGATGAACTGGGAGATGTTCCATGGAATCAAAGAAGCCAAGGGGAAATATTCTCTCTAACTTGCATAGAATGATTGGAATGTTCTGCTCCATCCTTATCAATTCATCGTCCCTTAACGTTGCAGAACACAAATCCTTAAAGAATTGACTCAATTCAGTAAGGGGATTCAAGACATGGACTGGCAACGAACTAAAAGCAATAGGAAGTTTCCATGAATACATAACAATCATGGCTTTTCATCCCATGCATCCTTCCCTTGCTGACATCGGCACATCTTGCCAAATTCGAAGAATAACCGTCTGGCATCCTTAGTTTTGTTATCCACTCACAAACTAACTTTGCTTCCTCAGCAGATAAACTATAATTGGCTTTGGGCTTTAATGTTTTCCCATTAGCATGTTGCTTCAGCTCCAAGTTTGGTCGCCTACAGTACAAAGCTAAGTCCATTCTTGCCTTCTCATTATCTTTGGTCTTGCCACTCACATGCATGACTGTGTTGAATATGTTGTCAAAAAAATTCTTCTCTATGTGCATGACATCGAGATTGTGTCTCAACAAATTATCTTTCCAGTACGGGAGATCCCAAAAAATACTTCTTTTTGTCCAATTATGCGCCTCCCCGTATCCTGGTAATCTAGACACACGACCATTGTCATTGACTTTGAGCAGCTCCATGACTCACGTCCAAATCTATTCTGGTGTAAATCTAGGCGACCGCTCATCTCTTTCAACTTCTCCCTTTTTGAAGGCGTTCTTATTTTGTCTAAATTGATGATCTCTTGGTAAGAACCTATGATGCGAATCAAACCAGGAACTTTTCCCTCCATGTTTTAAAGTAAAAGCCTTTGTATACTCCATGCAATGCGGACATGCAAATTTGCCATGAGTACCCCAACTAGACAACATACTATAAGCAGGGAAGTCATTAATGGTCCACATCAAAGCTGCCTTCATTGTAAAATTTCGCTTCCTTGCAATATCATACGTTTCCACGCCGGTGCACAACTTCTTCAGATCATCGATCAATGGCTGTAAATAAACATCAATACCAGCTTTTGGATTCGATGGACTCGGTATGAGACAAGTCAAAAACATATAAGGTTTCGACATGCACATTTCAGGAGGAAGATTATATGGGGTAACAATTACTGGCTAACAAGAATACGCGTAGCCGACGCTTGAATATAAGGGGTAAAACCATCAGAGCATAAACCAAGTCTTATATTACGAGGATCCGTGGAAAAATTTGGATGTACCCGATCAAAGTGCTTCAAGGCTTCGCCATCAGAAGGATGGCATAACACGCCTGAACTTGTTCTGTTCTCATAGTGCCACGTCATTTTTCCTGCAGTTTGCATTGATGCAAACATTTTCTGTAGCCTTGGAATTATCGGAAGATAGAACATTACCTTAATAGGAACTGGTTTGTTCTCACTTGTCCCGGTCTTGCGAGTACAACACCTCAACGCTTGACAAAATCTGCATTCAAGCTGCGCACCGTCATTTTTGACCAATTCATTATCGTAAAAAAGCATGCACCCATTCACACAACAGTCAATCCTCTTAACCTGTAGTCCCAACTTGGATACTAACCTCTTCGCTTCATAATAAATTTTGGGTAAACCGTCTTTTACAAGCGTCATGTCCAAAAGCATTTTGGAAAAATAATCCAAACACTCGTCGGCAACATTCTAATTGGACTTGCAAGCTAACAGTCTAACGCACATCGATAATTTAGAATCTGAGGCCCCTTGATACAACAGTTTATTTGTCTCAATCAAAAGATTAAAAAATCTTTGTGCTTCCTCATTCGGCAGTTCTTCGGTGTTATCATAATCATGCGCCTCATTTACTTCGAGAGCATCACCCACCATGTCCTGCATTGACGCAAATCGTTCCCCATATCCCATATCTGCGCAACTGCTTGAGCCACCTATGCAATTCTCATCAACCCCTAAATCAACATTTGGCACTTCTTCACCATAATCAGTCCAAATCCAGTAATTGTCCTTAAACCCGACTTTATACAAGCCTGTTTTCACCTCATCATCGCTCTTAATCGGTCGACATTGACATTTAAGGCACGGACTTCTAATTACCTCATCATCGATGAAACGTTGTTGTCGCTTCGCTTGAGCAACAAATTCTTCAACCCCATCTACAAAGGATCGTTTCAGACCCCTTATTCCCGGATATACCTTATCATATATCCAACTACGATTCGAAGGATAAAAATCCATCTTCTTCATGTTAAAAGAATGCAAAACCATTAAATTTGGACAACACGTCAACTTAGATATATCCACATTTACTTTCTTTATTTGGTATGATGCTATCCCATTGGAGAAGAAACTTTTTCAACACCTGATCTTAGTATTAATAGTTATTACCTAATTCACATGCCTTATATTTGGCGAAATTTTGGCCGCATTTCCTATTGGTCTCGAAGTACAATAGTTGACCGCAATACTGCGGTCAAGTTTGCACCCAGAGGATAAAAGAAAATATATTGGACCGATATTTCGTCAAATATAAAACATTAGAAATACGCAATATTACTATTACACAAGTGAAGAAATTTTTTTCCCCAAACTGTCCTCCTTGGACAATTCAAGGTTCAATACAATGAGCGGCACCTCTATGTGATTACACGCCTGCTCAATGATATTGAATCTCAAACGGGAAGCTAAGGTTTTGCTTCAATATTAATAACTCGTCTAGAAAATAAAACTTTAACCTCTATAAGATAATATTACTTGAAAGTCAAGTTCATAGGGTAAAGTTCATAGGGACGGATCAAGGTTACAAACAAACCAACAAGTAACTATTATGAGCCTTATGAGCCTTAACACCTATTTTAAGTGATAAGAAAAATTGGTACTGTACTCCTTGTTGCGGACTTATTTATTTTATTAACCTATTTTGTTATTTAATCATTGTTGTAATTTAATTTTAATTCAAATATTTAATCTCTTTATTCAATTATTCAAATATTATTTATTATTTCTACCTTATTTAAATTTTTAATTGATTAAATTTTATTCACTAATTAGTTTCGCCACATCACACTATCTGATACCGAATCATCTGCAATTTGCCATGACTCCACCATCATCGTCCCGATATTTTTTTCATGTCCAGGTTTCTAACTTAAGCTAATTATTTTTATAATTTATTATTTAATTATAACTTTTATGAGGCTTCACACAAATACAAGTGGTAAGAGATTTTCATATTCTATGCATTAGTATTTTATTTTACTATTTATGCATTAGTTTTATGTGGTTAAACACTTGTTATAAGTGTTAAATACAATCAATTTATCTTAATTAATTTTATTTATATTATTGTATTATTTATTATATTTATTTATTTATTTTACTTTATTTATTTATTTGATTTTATTTAATTAGGTCCTTGGGTCGATGTTTCTAACTTAAACTTAAAAAAAATATTATATGGTGACATCTTTTATTTTTTAAATCTTATGTAATTAAACATGTAATATATCCTAAAAATGTCACGAGTGAAATTAAGCCCTACACTATCACTACAAACATGCAAATTAAAACATCATGAATATAATTTAAAATAAAATTAGGGAATTAGAACAAATAAAAAAAAAAAACCTAAACCTCAATTCAACCTAAGTCCTACACAACAGAACATATAATTTCATCAGCAATACATAGTTTGACACTACAATTTCAGCAACATAATACATGTTTAGCAACTACAATTTCAGCAACATAATACATGTTCAACAACAATACAGTAATGCAAAGAAAAACAATACAATCCAATGGGGGATTTTGAAATGACTGATCAGATGTGGAGGGGAGAAGTCTAACGGGGAGATAGCAAACAGTGGCGAGGTGGTGTTGGCGGTTGGTGGTGGTGGCCCGCAGAATGGTGGTGCGGCGAGGTGGTGGTGGGCCGCGAAGAGTGGTGGTGCGGCGAGGAGAGAAGATAAAAAGGAGAGGAGAGGAGATGGTGGCGGTGGCTGGTGGCTGGTGGCTGTGACGGAGGAGGAGAGCAGACGCGGAAAGGGAAGGGAGGGGGAAGGGGTCGCGGGAGAAGGAGAGAAATGAGATGGAGAAGGCGCGGATCTGGTGTAAGTGGACGTTTACCGATGACTTAGGCTGCCGGTAAGGTGAAAATACCCTTATCGACGGTTTAGGCCGTCGGTAACCTAACGGTCACATTTCAATGTACCGACGAATTAAGCCGTCGGTGTAAGGTAAAAATACTCTTACCGACGGAGTCGATAAACTAACGGTCATATTTTAATTTACCGACGGATTAAACCGTCGGTTAGGTTACCGACGGCCTAGGTCGTCGGTAATTGAGCGGGAATATTTGCGCCAAAAACTATCGACGGATTTACCGACGGCCTAGTCCTTGGTAAACAAATTTAACTTTTTTACCGACGTCGTTACGGCCGTCGATAACAAGCCGTCGGTATTACCAGGTTTTCTTGTAGTGTTGGAGACACATGACCCTGAATAGGTTGCCCCATTAAGAGGTTATTTCTGCATACCCTCCAAATAGGGAGCCACTGGACATGCATGTCTATATTGTGGACGTCATCCATATTTCGCAGTGGTTTCGGTATGTCTCGCCATAGGCCAAATTATTGGAGCTTAACCCTGTCCGTTTGATGTCATTCTATAACTGATAAACAAATCAAAACAGTAACAGGTACTCCACATTCTGGAATCCATGAATGCATCTTTTGGTAGGTAGTTCTCAAGACCTCTATATGGTAAGTAATATTGTAAACTGTGGCGGAATGAGGGTCATCCAAAAAGATGTGGACTGTACAGGAATGAGGGTCATAGCAGGAATAATTGTCCTCATCTTGCTGGAATTTCTTCACAACCCTAGCATTTTTAATTCAGTGTACTTTTTGTTCTATTTTGCAATGAATTATCAATTAAGTATGTTAATTAATATTTTAAATTATAAATTTAGTTTTTTCATTTTTTGATAAACAGAATAATTAAAATTTTTAATTAACATAATTAATTTTTTAATTTATTTTTAAACAAAATAATAATTAAATATAAAAAAACCCACGTTGAGAAGTCTAGGTTGGGAATACTGACTTCTCAGTGTAAATTAAAAAAAATAGAGAAGGGAAGTCGGTTTTGAGAATACTAACTTCCCAATTGGATAGAAAAATGGGGCATTCCTGTATATAATTTGGGAACTGGGGCAATTGGGTTTTTAATTTTTTTTTTGGATTATTGAAAAGAAATCCCAATCCTCACGGGAAATAGACCCCTGCACTAAAATTTTCTTGCATTCATTTCATTTAGTAGGTCGTAACCGTTGGATAAAGATCAGATAATCTACATTCTAAGTTTATTTTTTAAATCAGATTTATCAAGCTTAAAATAGAAATCGTTAGATCTTCATCCAACGATTCCAATCGACTTATTGAGAAATTTTGACTCCAGCGAATGTGGGTCCATCCTCACTAGCAAAATTATTCAAAAATATCTTCGCATTGAGAAACCTTTTTGTTTTAGCCAAGATGCATATATCTAAAACCTCAAGGGTTTTAAAAAGGGCAAACCGTGGAGCTGTGGGATCGAGGGGCCTTACGTTGAGGGCAAAACTGCTTTAATTGGAATCATATGTTGTAGTCCATGTGCAGCCATCTAGTCAGACCTTCACCACTTTCTTTTTTTAATGCTTTTTCACCTTTTAAAAAACTGAATTAAATTATAAAGGAAAATTAATATTAAAGTTTTGCGTTAAAATGTTCAACTTTACACATTTACAAACAATTTGACTAGATGATTGACGTATAAGTAAGTTCAAAATTGATCTAAGGAAAGTTTATCAACTTTTACACACACAAAAAAGTTTATCAACTTTACTTCGCTTACTCGATTTCTTTCTTTATCTCCAGCATTCAATCACCTTTCTCTCATGCATTCTTTAAATATATCGACCGTTGTTTTTTAACAATTCAATCAAATAATATTTTACGACAATTTATAAAATAAAAGTAAAATATGTATATTTTATGAAAATAATTAAAATCAGCACATTTCGAGATTGTTGCTAAATATGTCGCTCATCAAACTTTGTTCCAAATATATATCAGCATGAAAGAGGAAGTCCCATATTGATAACGCAGATATATCAATGGGTAGATGATTTCTTTCTATTTTATTTACTTATTTATAGGAGGCTTTTTTATCAAACTACCCAGATTTTCAAAACTACATACCGAAATAATTTGGTTCTGAAACAATTTATCAAAATACTCTTGTTTTGAATAAAAAAATATTTTTTGAGTGGCGCTGGTTGGACAGCGCCACTCTTTTACACGTGGCACCCTCTGATTGGGTGTCAATTATTTTACCCGAATTTAAAAAACAAATTTCATGCAGCGCCACATGGCGCTCTCTGGTGAGTGGCACTGGTTGGAGTGGCGCCACTCACCTGAGGACGTCACGTGACCAGTTCCTGGCCACTTCTTCTACACCTACCTCTCCCCCTTCCCTATATATAACCCCCCGCCCCCCATCCCCAACACACCAGTCCCAGCCACCCACCCCCCTCAAATTCTATATCACACTCCCTCTTAACCCAACACTCATATCTTTCTTCACACATCTCACTTCTCTTTCTACTACACTTTTCAACATTATTTATTTTACTATTACTCTTTAATATTTAGTAAGCAGTTTATATTAATATTTATTTTACTAATACGATTTAGTGTTGTGTAATTTATATAAATGCTGTTATAATTCTTATCATGTTTAATAATATTGTGTAATTTAGATTAATGTTATTATAATTTATTTTTGTCTTTATTTATTGTTGTAATCACTAATGTTTAATTATAATTATTGTCCAACATTATTTATTTATTTTATTATTTTATTTATTTGTAACTTTTATTACTATTGTGTAATTTATATTAATGTTTTTATTATTTACTTTTTGTCTTTATTTATTTTTGTAATCACTAATATTTTAAATATTGTTATTTAATTAATGTTATTATTATTACCTTTTTTATTTGCTTAATTATAATTATTCAACAATTTTATTTAATATTTCATTTTTAATAGTATTATTATATTAATATGGGATCAATCCTAACATATTATCCACATACTCAGCCCAATTTTACGGTTTTTGCCTATTATTGCAGTTCCGTCAACACGCAAACCTGTCAATGATTAACTTGAAATAAAGATAACTGAGCAATTCCCAAAAATCCAGCTTGCTCAAGATACCCTGCAATGGCGGGGGGTATGTTCACACCTCCATCATGAAATTGTTGGGCACGTCTACAAATAAGAACTCGATCTTCGTCACCGTTCCATATGTGTTGGGAAACATGAGTAGTTTGCTCACCCAACACTGGTGTAGAACGGGGACTGAGATATGTTACATACTACAATTAATATTAGTGATGACAATAATAAAAAAGACAATAATAATAAAATTAATTTAATAACAAAATTAAAATTATTAATCATGACAACAATAATAATTTCATTTACAAAAAAAAATAACATTAATAATAATAATAATAAAAATAAAAAAAATAATATTAGTATAATAATACTGATAACAATTATAATTAAATTGTATACCTAAATATTAAAGAATAATATTAAAATAAATAATGTTGAAGAATGTTGTAGAAGAAGAAGTAAGATGTGTGAAGAAAGATATGAGTGATTACAACAATAAATAAAGACAAAAATAAATTATAATAACATTAATCTAAATTACACAATATTAATAAACATGACAAGAATTATAACAATATTAATATAAATTACACAACACTAAATCGTATTTTAAAGTAAATATTAATATAAACTGCTTACTAAATATTAAAGAGTACTAGTAAAATAAAAAATGTTGAAGAGTGTGGTAGAAGGAGAAGTGAGATGTGTGAAGAAAGATATTAGTGTTGGATTAAGGGGGAGTGAGATATAAGATTAGGGGGGTGGGAGTGTGGGGTTGGGGGTGGGGGTGGGGGTGGGGGGCGGGGGGGTTATATATAGGGAGGGGGAGGGGTAGGTGTAGAAGAAGTGGTCAGGAATTGGCCACGTGGCGCCCTCAGGTGAGTGGCGCTACTCCAACCAGAGCCATTCACCAGAGAGCGTCATGTGGCACTGCATGAATTTTTTTTTTAAATTTGTGTAAAATAATTGACATCCAATCAGAGAGTGTCACCAGCGCCACTCAAAAAATATTTTTTTATTCAAAACAAGAGTATTTTGATAAATTGTTTCAGAAATAAATTATTTTGATATATAGTTTTGAAAATTAGGCTAGTTTGATAAAAAAGCCGTGTTTTGCTGGAGTTAAGATTCTCTCAATTTTTCAAAAAAAAAAATAAAAAATTTCATTCTTATAATTTTGGATGTATCAAATATATAAAAATTTAATAATTAAATACTAGTATTATTTATTTTAAAAATCTATATCTTTATACAATTAAAACTATATTAATAAAAAAAAGAAATAACGAGGATGTTTATTTGTTTTGCCAAAATGCAATTGATCCTCACCCTTATCCAACACATTCTGCAGGAAAATGCGCAGCATCTTATAATTACTGCAGTGTCCAGTGTCCAGTGTCTGCAACAATAAATGAAGTCAAAGGAGATCAGTAATGTGATGAACAATGATAAAGTGCCAATCGTGTGGGCTACCACAGGATAATCAATCAACCCAACTACAATGTAGACTTGTACTTCTCATCCTGTATCAACTGCTTTTATTGCAGGTACCTAAAGTCATGAAGTTTCGTCGACAACATCAATAGGGTTAATGTTACTCGTATCAATTACTGTATCTACTAATCCATTTATTCTCATTTAATTGCCATTTTTTCAAATGAGAATGGTAACCAGTAATGTAAGAATAGGAGTTAAGAAATCAAGAAATTTTTTTTTTATTATTGATAATTGATATATTTAATATTTAAAAAAATTATATAGTTAGTTTTTTAATAAAAAATATTTTTTTTAGATTCTTTAATCAGTGTTCTTAAAATATTCATTAACATAATCCCTTTTCAAAACACGAAAAATTAAAAAAACTATCGCTTATTACCCCCTCGGTAGAAACAATAGTTTTTAGCTATTTATTTTAGTTTCAAGACAGTGGGTATTTTATACATCCAAGATATAATTAACCAATTGTTTTGTCTTGAAAATACACAAAACCATTCATAGAAAATGCTTCTTTTTAGTTTCTATGTAATGTTGTTAATGCCTCTTTCTAATTTCTATGTAGTGCAATTGGTATTTGTAAAACAATTAATGGTACAAATAAGGATATTTTGATATAAATATACACAAATTAATGATTTTTTAATTTATGTGTCGAAACCTTAAAACCAAAGATAGGGAACGAATGAAGTATAATTTAGAGAATGTTAACGAGTGCCCTTAAGACATTGTTTAAGGAATCAAGAAAGGAAATTTTGTATGAAAAAATTGTGTTACACTCAGTATTTCAATACAACATTTTTTTTTATTGATTCCTTAATCAATGTCCTTAGGCCACTCGTTAATAAGCCCCTTATAATTTTATCTCTATTAATGTTATTAATTACCACTAACACATTAAATACTTTGTTCAAATAAAACATAAGAACAATTTTATCAAATTATCATTTTTTTCTAAAATATAAGTCATTTAACGAATTTTGAAATTAATGTGCTTAAACATTAAACCAATGTTTTTTTTTGGTACATGCACTAATAAAACATTGTTATTTAGGAATCGATGGAGCAATATCTTTTAAGATTTTAATTGCTATGCATTTTTACATTATCAATCAAGCAGAAATTATGTAAGTAAGATAAGAGTCAAATACTTTTTATTAATATAACAATTTATGATTGATTAACAGTGTAAAATATCTTTACATTGACAATGCATATCAATTAAATTTATTTTTTAAAACTGTCATAAATTTAATTTTTAAATTAATTTATTAAGTTTTTTTGGGTCAAATCTCTTCATATATATTTATATTTTATAATTTGAAAAGTGTTGATAGCCAAAAATATTATGGCCAACTTTTGGGCAGAATTTATATTTTGACAAATTCCTAACGATTTTTTAATGTATTATCCTTACTTATAATATACAATTTCAAAGAGGCAGAAACCCTTCAAAAAAATTCGAAACAAGGAAGAGACCTAAGGAAAAATGAAAAAAAATGTAAAAAGCCGTTACCAAAAAAAACTTATTAGTGTTAGTTATCATACAATTAATTAGTAATTTTGGGCATATGTCCTATCGGTAGTGCAAGACTAGCTACTAAGGGACAACTTACAACAAACTCTAACTTTTAAATGATATATATATATATATATATATATATATATATATATATATATATATATATAAAATGAGGAATGCTATTAAAACACTTTTTACGTACATACTTTCTTCAACACACTTTCTATTAATGAATGAATTTTATGTGAGACTCATTAAATATAGAGTGAGCCCACATAATTTAGTGGGACCCACATGAAATCTAGCCAACAATAGATTGTGTGTTGATAAGCGTATGTTACTAACATTTTTCTAGGTTTAACTAGTATATATTGTCAGTGTAAAAAAAATTGCACTGTCAATCAATCATAAATTATCACATTAGTAAAAATATTTAACTTATATCCCAACTATCTTGAAAGTCATCCATATCATGATTTATTATTGATTGACAATATAAAAAATTTAACACCGATAGTACATAATATATATATAATATATATATATATATATATATATATATAGAGAGAGAGAGAGAGAGAGAGAGAGAGAGAGAGATACACAAACTAAAATTAACTTGAGTTTGATGATATTAGTAATTATTTATATAAGAGACCAAATGGTCTTTTTTTATCCAATATATAAGAAAAAATGATTAATTTTTATGTTAAATTCAATTTCTGTCCTTATTTATTGTAAAATATATATTAAAGAGACTCAACAATTATCCATGCAAGTGCTTTACTCATTGGTCAGATAGGATGGTGCTTGGATTTAGAAATAAATAAGTTAGTTGAATTAGTAATAATTAAATAGGGGTATTTGTGAAATAAAATTGAAAATGAATTGATTTCAATAATTTTTCTTGGTCTTGATTAATTAGGAATTTATCTCTTATATTGAGGATTGGAGGGAGTACTTCAATTCAATAAATGTTATTGATGATTATTTGAAGTGAGTATCTATTGTTATTTGTTTGTATAATTGTGTCTATTATCATTTTTATTTCATTAACTCTTTTTTAAATGAACTAACTTAAACCCTTAGATCAAAATAAATAAAATTTATTTAACAAAAATTAATAAAATAGGAATGAT
This sequence comes from Ammopiptanthus mongolicus, assembly GCA_039655645.1. Classification (NCBI taxonomy): domain Eukaryota; kingdom Viridiplantae; phylum Streptophyta; class Magnoliopsida; order Fabales; family Fabaceae; genus Ammopiptanthus; species Ammopiptanthus mongolicus. Next base: position 11,017,432 of record CM077343.1, on the reverse strand, counting down.
AACTGACACTTTCTTTTTTATATAATTATTTAACTAAAAAATAAAATAATTTTATTATTTGTCTCTTAAATCACACCTTTGTATGAATCAGTGATAAATTTGAAAAAATTGTGTTATGAATTAAAAATTGTATTAGACTCCAAAAATTATACAACCACAATATGTCTATTTCGATAAAAAAGATGGTGAGAGAAAGGAAGAAAATTTGTAGGAATGAATATTATCTTTATTAAGTTTAGAAATTGATGTAACCACAAGAGTTTTTTTTTTTTTTGATAAGTACGTAAACACAAGAGTTTAAGATATAAGATATGAAAGGAAGAGTGGGGAAAACTATATCTTCTTAATATGGATATAGAAGTATAATAGATTTTGTTAGGTTTGTACAAATTTGGAGAACATATTAAGAGTTAAAAATTGTTTTAGGCTCCTAAAATGCTTAACCATTGTGCTATACTTTGATGGAAAAAAAATAGTGATGAGAGCGAATAGAAGGAAAAATGAGAGCCAATGGATATTTTCCTTTTTTAAGAGTTTAAAATTTTATAAAAAAAAAATAAGAGTTTAAGATATAAGAATAGAAAAGGAAGAGAAGAAAATTATATTTTTTTTTAGTGCTCGTATAAAATTATAATAAATTTATTGTATTTGATATTTTTTTTAGTGAACATCAAGGACAAATTATCCTATACAGAATCACATTGAATAAACAAGACTTTGCCAGTCTTTGTGAAATTTTCCTTATACTAACTGGTGATGAGTAGAAATGCAGGAAAGAGATATATGGAATATCTTAGGCTTAGCTAGGCAGCGACACAAAACAAAAGAAGACACGAAATGCCAATTCATCATGTTTTCGAAGCTTTTGCACATAGACATAGTGCACTGTCTTTCAATCTATGAATCTCAAAAGTAACATAGGACAAAAGAAAACAGTAAAAGTGGCAGATAATATCAAAATTAAAATAGGGAGAGTAGAGCCGGTGATATGATATTATATGGACAACACAATTGCTCCAAGCAATCAGAAAGAAAACCTTTGGACAAAAACTGAACCACTGGTTCTCCATTTTTGATAGATTTTTGAGTAAAGTTGTTTGTCATCTTGGTACCAAATCAGACTTACTGTTCTTTCAACTTTCAACTTTTTACCTTTGATTTTCATTATCTGTTTCTTTATATACATACAAATAATAGGAACTTTTAAGCCATATGGAGGAGTTTTTTTTTGGTGTTCTAATATATTGGATTTATCTTGACCATATAGTACTAATTTTTTTCTAATATATATATGAAGGATTTTTTGTCCTATATATATATTGTGTGTTCAGTGTTGAGAGGATCTTCCGGTTGAATTCCAAGTTCCAAATTTCAATTACACAATCATAGAGCAATAATGCATCCAAGTGTGTGTGTGTTTTCTTAGGATTCTTTGAAAACCATTAGCCTTTGTTTGGTTTGATGGAAAGAGGAGGGAAAGAAAAAGGGAGGAGAGAAATTAGGAAGGGAAAACTAATTTTTGCCTTGTTAGGTTTAGAAAGAAAGGGAAAGAAAGAGGGAAAAAAAACAGTGGGACCCACGATTTTTTTCTCTTCTAAAATTGGACTGGAAAACTGATGCGCATAAGAACCGAGACACCTGCACAACTGAAAAGAATTGGGAGAGTGTGGGTTGGTGCTCAACGTTTGTAAAAAGACAAAAACAAAGAAATGAGTTTTTATTTTTTAAAGTTTGAGTAAAGATCCAAATTAGTTCTCGATAAAAAATCACGACGATATTTTGGTCCTTAAAAAATAAAAAATATCAATTTGGTCATCAAGAATATAAAATACGGGTTAAAATAGTTCCAGCCAGGTAGGGATGACAATGAGTACTAGACTCGTTAGGTACCCACAAAATTTATTCATTATGAGTAAGGTAATTATCCTAATTCGGTACGGGTACGGATACTTTAGTACACACCTCACCACATACTTACACTATAAATATATATATATATATATATATATATATATATATATATATATAAAATAATAATAATAATAATAATAATAATAATAATAATCTGATATATATTATATTATGATATACTAATTTAAAAAAATTAGAAAAACTTAAAAATATTATGTGATGATGTGAGTCTATGACCCTTGTCCCTTGGCCAGCATGACCGCATCCTCCAAAATAAACCCTGATAATTTATTTCATTTTCAAATTTCACTTTCCTCCAAAAAAATCTATGAGGCCTAGTGCCAGCAACTCAGGAGGGCCAAGCTTATGAATTATTATTCTTAGAAGTTTATTGTAATATTTACTTGATGTTTTGGAGATTGATTATTGGATATTTTGTATTAAAACCTTTGCATTTCATGTTCACAAATTGATTATTAGATCCACAGATTTCATTTTTAGTTTGGAATGCAAGAGTTTAGGCATTTTATTGTTTAATTAAAATTTCTTATATTAAAGTACGGGTAACGGGTACGGGTACGAATACTTAGATACCCAGAGGGTAAGGGTACGGATATTGAAGTTACTGCCCACAAGGGTATGGGTCCAGGTCCAGGTACTTTTTGAGGCAGATTTTATGATTCTGGACGACATCTTTGGCATCCCTCTGTATCCAACAGATGTTCTTCCTGGACCAAAGCCTAGTGAGATCATCCTTGAGGTACTTCTTCCTCCACCTAAGCCTGTTGTGCATAGGAATGACAATTTAGACCCTACCCGCTGGGTACCCGCAAAAAATATCCACGATGGGTAGGGTAAATACCCGCAAATTTGAATGGGTATAGGTGCGAGTACGGGTACTCTAGTACCCACTCCGCCCTGCACCCGCATATATATAATTATATGTATTAATATAAATATATATATATATATATATATATATATATATATATATATATATATATATATATATACATATAATTATAATTATAATTACATAGAAATTTTTAAGAATATAATTAATCTAAAAGTACCCAACCTAGATAGTTCATTAGTTTTTTTTCCCTTTCTGGTTGAGCTCTTTAGCCGTTTTTTCTCGAGCTAACACCAATACTATTTTTCCTCAAGCCAGCGTCGTTTTGGATGTTTATTGTGATATTTACTCGTTTTGGATGTTTTAGATATTTTTTCTTAGTTAAATACTTTGGTTTATAATGTTTTATGTGTAGATTTGAAAGATCTTTGGATGGTTTTTTTAATTGAGTTATAATGATTTTTTTGTTATTTGTTGCTTTTTCTTAGTTAAAGTGCGGGTAACGGATGCGGATATGGGTATTTAGGTACCTAGAGGGTACGGGTATGGGCACTAAAGTTGCTACCCACGCGGGTATGGATACGGGTACGGGTATTTTTTTTTCAAGTGTGGGTACGGGGATGGGTATTATAGTACCCTACCCAGACCCTACCCATTGCCATCCCTAGTTGTGCAAGAGGACTCTATTCCTAAGGTACTTGTTCCTCTGATCCCTGAAAAGACTGGAGACACAGAAATTATCTATGAGGACCCTTATCCTAAAGAGCAAGCTGAACATGTTGCAGAATCACAACCTTCTAAGTCTCAAACATTGCCTCTGTCAGCAATGCATCCTGCTGATCCATCACCGTCCAATGCTTTAAGTGTGATCCCTGACTAGCAAAATCCTGAGGTAACTAAGGCCACTGCTAAAAGCTCTGTCTTTGCTATTCCTCCAGAGTTTCAAGAGTTTGTCCAACGGTCCATTAAGGCAAACAATGTAGTTCTGCTACAACAGATTGCAACCATGTTTTAGAATTTTCTCCCAAAACCTCCTCTTCCCCTTCCACCTTCTTAAAAATATCCTTCTTTTTACATTTTTTTTTACAATGATGGTTGTCTCTCTTTTGTCTGATGACAAAAAGGGGGAGAAGGGAATATAATTTGATTAGAAAATATTTCGTGTGGATATACTTGTCTTTGATATATTTGTCTCGTTCATAATAATCTGATTCATTGCTTGCATCTTACATCTATGTTCATTGGACTATAGCTTTTCATCGTGCTTTATTTGTTAAATAGTCTTTGTCTTAGGGTGAGCTTTTTTAGCTCTCTAGAAGACTTTGTTCTATCAAATTAGTATGTTTTGTTATCGTCAAAAAGGGAGAGATTGTTGGAACCAAGGTGATTATGGTCCATTAATCCCTTGAGTTTTTATGTTAACAAAAGACTAATTTAAGAGAATAAAGATTAGTTGTGGACTAATGCTTTATAGTGTGCAAGAAAATCTAAGTCCAAAAATAATATAAGTCCAAAGACTTACAGTCCGTCCAATAAGTATTTCTCGTGTGAATGGACTCTAAACTCTAAACATTGTATCTGAGTCCAAAGACTCTTTCTATCTTTTGATTAGACGCCCTCTTTAATAAACGTCCAAAGACGTACGCTTTAAAATGTTTTAGAACTAATGTATATGTAAAATATTTGAATTAATTATTCAAAGTATAAATGCTTGTATCCTATGGACAAACATTCTTTGTAATCTTCATACCATCAAAAGCTGAAGCTAGTCTGTCCCTGACACAAAAGGATTTGACTATCTCCAAAAGGAAAGACAAAAGGCAACTTTCGAATACAAGAAAAAGATGTTAGTCCTATTTCAAGCTATCAAAACTGATTGTCTACTTTGATGATCAGAAGCCTCAATAAGCTATCAGACTCAACGGTCTAACGCATTTAATGCTTAATCAAAACCGATTCTTTTCCAACCGTTAAAGACTAAAGTTGATCAAGACCAGAAGGCTATAAATGTCTCTTCTCTTGAAGATGCAAACGAGAGAAGCACAACTGAACTTGAAAAATATACAAGCATACAAGAAAACAAGCTATCAAGAGAAAAATCTAAGCTTACAAGCATACTCTGATCTTTAACTTTCATATCACTCTCTACGAAGAGTTTTTCTTTAGAGTTCTAAGCTTAAGTTTCAAACTCTCACTCTTAATGAGTTAGTTGAACAACAAATCTTTTCAAAACCTTAGTTGGTTGAGCCTGAAGAGGTTTGTCTGTAAAAGAATACTTGTGTGTCTGAAGAGGTGTAGAATACTTGCCTGAATAGGTGTTGAATACTTGTAACAAAAGGTTTTTTGTTATAGTGGAGAAAGCTCTCAAGTAGAGAGGACTAGACGTAGTTCTTTGGTGAAGAGTGAACCAGGATAACATTTTTGTATTCTTTTCGTTCCTTTGCTATTGCTTTAGTTTATTTTCTAACTAACTCCTTGGGATTGAATTGCGTTCTTAATACGCTTGTTCTTTTATCTTAATCCTTCTTAGTAAGCATCTAACTGGTGTTTGGAAACGCTCTTCCCATCCGTTGTCATTTTAACTTCCAACCTTACAAATATATATATATATCTGTTTACGAAAAGTTTTAAAAACGAAAGAAACACAATTTAACCCCCTTCTTGTGTTTCAAGCAGGTTCCTTCACTTAAATCATGAGACTCTCTCACTTGATCGACTAGTCTTTTGGGTTGGGTTCTACTCGACTTAAGTCATAATAACACTCTCTTTCATGCTCTCTAATTTTACATTACCGTCATAAATATCTTCTCTAACATCATATCCTCTTTTCTTTCCCTTATCTACGTCTCTCATTTTATAATTTTTTGGTTTAATAAATATTTTGTTCCATGCAAATAAGATAAGATTTGCTTTTAGTTCCTCCAAAAGTTTTTCATAGGTTTTGATCCTTAAACATTTTAAAACTTTGAAATTCGTCTCTGCCGTTAGAATACCTCTGTTAAGTTATGATGTGGCAGACGGAGTGCCATGTCATCAGTACCACGTGTACAAAATATTAATTTTTAATTCCATAAAAATTTTTAAATAAGTTTTTTGTCCCTGCAAAGTTCACCAATTTTGGTTTTAGTCCCTATATTCTTAGGATTTCGTTGTTGTAATCTCAATTTTTTTTGTAAATAGCCCTTAGCTTGTGAGATGGATATCTTCCTGTATACTTGTCTGAATTGAGTGAAACCATATATATTAGCATTAAAGCTAACATCCTCATCTAAATCTGCTAAAATTATTAGAAATTTTAGATGCACCAATTGTTCCTAGTAACAGCTAGAACATTGTTGGATTTCTGAAGAATCTGGTTGCTAACAACCTGTAAATTGTATCGTATAACTTTCAGTATATGTATCCAAATTGAGCGAAACTGTTATAGCACCCAATTTTTGGACGTGGCACCGACGTGACATGACTGATGTGATGTTCCGTTTGTCACTTTAGTAATTAACAGAAAAAAAGGTGACAGTAGGGACTATTTACAAAAAAAAATTGAGATTATAGGGACAAAAATCTAAGAAAATATTTTACAGGGACTAAAACCAAAATTGATGAATTTTGCAGGAACCAAAAATTCGTTTAAAATTTTTGTGGAATTTAAAATCAATATTTTTTTACACGTGCCATTGGTGACGTGACACTCTGTCTGCCACGTCATCACTTAACGAAAGTATCATAACGATAGGGACGAATTTCAAAGTTTTAAAATCTTTAGGGACTAGAACCTAAGAAAAATTTTTCGATGGACTAAAACTAAATTTCTTTCTATTTGCAACACCAAAATATTCATTAATTCTTTTTTTTTTTTTTTTTTGATACTTTTGTCAATTACTTGAGTAGTCTTAGAGTACTAATGAGAATTTCAAGATTTAAACTTTCAATATTGTAAGCAGGCACTCAGAGGGCTCTTTGGTTCTCATCTCCCTCTTTATTATATTTTATTTATAAATTAGTTTATATATATTATATTTAACCTCCCTTTAATAGTTTTTGGGTCCATCCCTCATTATAAGTAAAATTCATTTAAAATTTCAATAGTACATTTTTTTTTCAAGGTATTCTTTGTGCGTAGCTTCGGAGATTAATTTCCTAAAGTACTGGAGGACATTTAAGAGTTGATCTCTCCTAATCAGATTTTATTCATACATAAGAGTCAAGGATCAAATCTCTAATCACTTATTTAAAGGATTCAAATTTATTATCATTCGAACCAATCGTATATTGATATTTCAATCTACATCTAATACAACAAACTATGGTCGGGTATTTTTAAAGTGGATTGATTTGATTTGTAATACAACCCTTCTGACAATATAATGATCTTTACAAATTGGAATTTTTTCGGGTCGCCATTAATGTTCAAAGCTAGTTACATTTAATTAATTGAAGACCCTATCATTCGTACACCCCTGCCCTTTTCCCCTCGCTAGTGGCCCAATTGTTCCAATCCATTGAATATGGTCATATCCCATCATCGTGGTCATAGCAAGCAAAATCAATCTGTCTGCATGTAATGTCGTTTTGGTTTCAGAATCAAAGGCATATTTAACCGAGTACCTTTTTCTTTTTCTTTTTTAATTCTAAGATAGATTATCATTGTGCAACCACACCAACCAAACATGCAGTCCTTGTTTTACCTTTAGGAAATGGCAGCGGGCAAGTTGGCCCCAAAATTATGAATTCCACATACGTCTTTTTCTCCTAGTTATGGTGCACCAACCTGATATTATAACACCAATATAATTCTCTTATTGGACAAATAATATTACTCACATATACTTCTATAAATATCATTTTATTATTTATACAATTTTTATCATCTAATTCAAATTAACCATGTCTTGTTTTTTATAAACCAACATTCTGAGCGTACCATATATACTTAATATAAGGTGATATACACCCACATATCATGTATCTAGCATTATTTATATTGGACTGTCCTGACCCTAGGTATGGTAGCCAGCGATGCAAAGGGTTTGGACACTTACATAAGATTAAGATGAATCTCCTACACCAACAGTACCAGAATTCCAACAACCCCTAATACAATCTCACTTAACTCATGACAAACCAATATTTTGTGGCGTGTATTGGGTATCACGTGGGTACCCTACGTTAAGGTCTAGGTAAAATGTCCATGTCTGAATTCCATTTTAGGATTATCCCTAAACCTAAGCCATCAACCAGAGTCAATTATGGTGGGTTGACGCTATGATATGATCATATGAAGCTATGGATCCATTTTAAAGTTAGCTGTCATTTTTTCTTTAAAAAAAAACTACCGAAAGGTTGCTAATGTCAATGAGTTCCTTTCTTATGTTTTAGCGTGACCGAAAAAAAAAAGGAAAATTGAAAAGGAGTTACTTATAGCATGGACCATGAATTATCACAGCACACTTTGTGCCTTTATCCACTCAAAGGTTGAGACATAGTTATCGAGAATGAATTTTCTTATCTGGAAGAATCATTTCGATTTTCTCATTTTAAAATACCAACCCTTGAAACATTAATCTTCCTTTTTTTTATATTTTGAAGTTTCTTTTTTTTTTTTTTTTACAATTGATAACATCTAAACCCGTTATTGACTATACATATTTTTTCGACTAAGAAGGTAAAATGTGGTGACATTTTAAATCGTTTTACTTAAATTGGTGGGAAAAACATTTAAGAACCTATGTGATAACATCATACTTCTTCCAATCTCTATTATAAACAAAATTTAAATAAAACACATATTAAAAAAAGTTAATTAATCTCATTTAATGTTATTAAAAATTAAATGTTTTACCTGCAATAACCTTCATAAAAAACTTCAATTTTTATTAAATACATCCCACATTGAGTTATTGAAAAACAAAATTAATATTAAATGAAGGATATTATAGAAACAATGTCATTAAATATGATCAAAGTAATTAAAATTTACTTTTATATTTAACCAAAAAAATTGATATTTTTTTGCTTATAATAGTAGTATCCGGAGGAAGTAACCTTTCACGACTAATTGAGGGTTTACTCCATTTTATTTATACCCAACCAAATTGTCATTGTGTGTCCCTTTCACTCTCCCTGTCATGGGTACCCTCAAAGAAACAAGACTCGCCCATGATGTTTACACAGCTCCCCGGTGCAGTATCACTGGATCAGAACTGCAACAGGCCATGCAATAAAACCAGTGCCACATGATGAAGACAACGACTTTATAATAAAGAAAATACTCCCACCAATCCTACTGTACAAATTACAAAACCATTAATAAAAAAAAAAGTAGAAATATCCAAACATTTAACACCTTAAAAGTTAGAGAAAACCCCACCCCAAAGAGTAAAACTGAAAGAAAGCAAGTGGAAAAGCAATCACAACCCAAGGAAATAAAGATGAAACACCAGCATCCCCAACATAGCTCTTCAAATGCTAAGAAGATCAGGTGGTGGTGACTTAGGAGGATTTTGATGATCATTTGGTTCCTTAGATGCTGTGGTTGGAGACTCCAATCCGCTTGATGATGTCAAAGAGGATTCAGTGATTGTCAGGTCTCCATGTTTTGAGCTAGATGGGTTCGGAAGCTCGGTCAGAATTTGAACAACTTCGCGCATAGTTGGCCTCTCTACCGCCTGTTCTTCAACACACAGCATGGCTACATAGAAAACATGCATCACCTCATCGATGGGAACTGAGGGAAGTCTAGTATCAAGAACTTTTAGAACACCTTCCTTGTTTGAATCTGTCATTTTCCTCACCCATTGCACAATGTCCACACCATCACCAAATTCTCCAACTGGTTTCCTGCCAGTGACAAGCTCTAAAAGAACCACACCGAAGCTGTACACATCACTTTTCTCATCAACTTTCAATGTGTAGGCATACTCTGCAATCAAAATCTCAACCTTAATCAAGAATCATAAATAAAAATAAGGCAGCCACATTAACTGTAAACAGTAAAGCAAAACAAAGTCAATATGAAAGAAACAAAAGGAAATCCAATATACTGTTTAATTTCCACTTGTGAATTTCTCTAACCTATAACTACAGGACTACTCTAATTATAGCTTGAGGCTATGGTCAAGAATCAAAGGAGACATCTACTGCAGAGTTACACCCCATTAACTTTAAGTAGTAATAGTAATAGGAAACATGCTAGTTTAGTGGAGAAATCAATAGGTCATCAGTAATAGTAATTGGAAACATGCCAACTTAGTGGACAAATCAAGAGGTCATCAGTCTGTGATAGAAAACAAAAGTCAAGATACACCACACAGCATGTTAGCTTCATTAATTAATTAAGGGCATCAAAACAAAATATGTACAGTTCTAAACCTAAACCAATGATGTTGAGTCAAAAGAGACATACGCCGGTTGTCCGAGATTATAGACAGACATATAATTGGGAAAAGAAATCAGTCACATAAATTCAACATATAACTCATCAATTGTATTTGAATTTCAATATGGTACCAGGAGCTATGTATCCATATGAACCGGCAATAGCAGACATGCATTCAGATGTTCCAGAATCTTGAAGGAACTTAGCAAGCCCAAAATCAGCAACATGGGCTTCAAAGTTGGAATCCAGAAGGATATTGTTTGATTTCACATCACGATGGACAATAAGGGGTGAACAATCATGATGTAGATAGCAAAGCCCCTTTGCAGCTTCCACAGCAATTTTATACCTTGTGTCCCAATGGAAATGACCACCTTTCTTACCATGAAGAACTTCACCTAAACTTCCATTAGGCATGTATTCATAGACCAAAAGATTTGTCTCATGGTTTGAGCAGAAACCCAACAACCTAACAATGTGCCTGTGTCGAATTCGTCCCAACGTCTGAATCTCAGCATTAAAACCATGATCATGGGAAGAGCCTCTGCTCATAGCTGGTAACCTTTTCACAGCAACGTGATCCCCATTCGGCATTGCACCCTTATAAACAATGCCTGCACCTCCTTTCCCTATAATGTTGTCTTCCTTCAAGCAATCCAAAACATCATCAACAGTGAAGTCCAATCGTTGGAATGCAGTCAATTTCCATGCACGAGCACCACTGGCCTTCTTCGAAGACCGAGCTTTGATTATGGCCGCAACTGTGAATGCAATGGAGCACACAAGCAACCCAATAACAAGCAATAGCTTCAAAGCAGAAGAGAGTGGTCCTTTAACATGAGGCTGCTGAGGACCATTGGCAACCCCATCTTTGCAAGGACCTAAATAAGGGCCACAAAGTTGAGGGTTGCCAAGGAAAGAAGTATAGTTGAAATAGCTGAATTGGCCAGTCCCAGGAACCAAACCAGATAGATTGTTATATGAAAAGTCAACAGAAGTTAAACTTTGCATGGAGGCAATAGACCCTGGAATGTTACCAACTAAATGGTTTCTTGAAAGGTTCAAGTAATTCAATATCCTCATATTAGTAATCTCATTTGGGATCTCACCAGAGAGCTCATTTCGGCTAAGATCGACGAAAGTCAACAACTTGCATTGACTGATTTCTTTAGCAACAGGACCAGAGAAGTTGTTATTGCTGAAATCCATCTTTGAGAGCTGTTGCAGCCTCCCAATCTGAGGAGGGATAGGACCAGAGAACTTGTTACCATCAAGGAGGAGTTTTTGCATGCTAGTGAAGTTACCAATAGTAGGTGGCAAAGGCCCAGAAAGCTTGTTATTGGAAAGAGTAATCTGACCAAGATTTGAAGACATTGAACCAGACTCGGGGAAATTTCCTGATAGAAGATTATCCTGAAGCTCAACCTGGGTTAGTTTTGGAAGCCCAAAAAGTCCTTTTGGGATAGAACCATTAAGAAAATTCTCTCCCATACGAATCCTAGTCAAAGATTCACACTTTCCAAAAGAATCAGGAATAGGACCAAACAAGAAATTCCCAAGAGTTATCACAGTCTGAAGCTTATTCCCAAAACACAAATCATGAGGAAGGGACCCAGTTAACTTGTTAGAAGAAAGATCAACAAGTGTGAGTCTTCCATTTCTTCCTAAATTCTTTGGAACACTCCCAGTGAAGTTGTTCTCCCAAAGTTGCAACACTTCCAATGCTGGAAGCTCACCAATAAACTCAGGTATCTCCCCATGAAGCTTATTCCTAAACAAGTTCAATAAAGTTAGATTCTTTAGCAACGAAAAACTCTCTGGAATCTCACCATAAAGCACGTTATTCGATAAATCCATAGATTTCAAACTCTTCAGGTTCCCAAGCTCAGAAGTTAAAGACCCAGAAAGCGCATTCACTTGAAGAAACAAAGTGTCGAGTTTCTGAAGCTTCCCCATCTCCGCCGGAATCTCACCGGAGACACCGCAGTAAGCGGCGTCGAAACGGACCAACTCCGACATGTTTCCGATCGCCGGCGGAATCCCGCCGGAGTAAGTGTTGTAGTATCCAATGTAAAGCTCCTTGAGAGTCGTCAAGTTTCCGATCTCCGGCGGGATTTTTCCGGCGAGCTCGTTACCGGAGACGGCGAGGTACTCTATCTTTTCCCATTTTCCGTACTCCGGCGGGATCTGGCCGGAGAAGAAGTTTCCGCCGAGGTGCAAGTGGCGGAGGTTGGTGATGTTGGCGACGGAAACGGGAAGAGAGCCGGTCATGTTGTTGTTGTAAAGGTCGAGGACTTCGAGGTTGTTGAGGAGAGAGAGATGAGGAGGGAAAGTGGAGTTGAAGATGTTGTTGGAGAGGTTAAGGTGTCGGAGAGAGGAGAGGGTGGAGAGAGAAGGAGGGATGGGACCTGAGAATTTGTTGTCGGCGAGGGAGAGAGATGAGAGGGAAGGGAGATGGGAGAGAGAAATGGGAGAGAGGGTGCCGGAGAGAGAGAGGGAAGTGAGGTTGACGGCGGTGACGTGGCGGTTGAGGGTGTCGCATGTGATGCCTGGCCAGGAACAGTGATGGGTTGTTGAGGTCCATGAAGAGAAGAGACGGGTCGGGTCGGAGGTGATGGAAGTGGATTTGAAAGTGAGGAGGGCGCGGTATTCGGGGATGGTGTGGGAGGTGTGGAGGTGGAAGAGGAGGAGCAATAGGAGGAGGCGCATTTTGGTGAAAGGAAACAAGAGAGAATGGAGTTATTATGTGTAATGAAGAGAAGAATGACCGTTGTGTTGTGTTGTGTTGTGTTGTGTGTTTCTGGGGACTGAGCACTGAGCACAGCAGAGTGAGTGAGTGACTGTCTGACTGAGAGTTTGGTGTGAAATGTGAATGAAGGCTTTTGGGTTGTCATCACATATGGTTTTAAGAAAGAAAGTGGGAGTTTTGTTCAATATGAATTTTTCCTTTTTTACTTTCTTTTTATGACAAATCAATAACATTAGTTAGTGGTTTGTATACTTCTACCAAAAAAATAAAAAAAAGAATAAAACAGGATGGTTTGCATGCTACTCCATTTATACGATTTTTTTTTTGGAATAACCCAAAAATAAATTAATAACTAAAATATCTCTCTTTTCAAATTATACATCAAAATGTCCATGTTTTACATGGTGTTGACAAAAGTGACTTCCCTTTTATGTTTTAATTCTTAAAAAAAAAATTATGTTGAGAAGTCGGTATTGACAAAGTAGATTTTCCAACATGATTTTTTTTTTTATTTATTTTTTGTTAAAAATAAATAAAAAATATTTTTTGTCAATTATTAATAATGCTAATTTATATGTTAATCTTAAAATTAAAAAAATTAATGTTGCTATTAATTATGTTAATTATTTTTTCCTCATTTATTTCATTTTTTTTATGGATAAGGCTCCACTAAAGTAAGATATTTTCTAAAGTGAACAAGTTTTTCACCATTAGATGATTTAGTGAATTCAAATCTCTATGCACTTTATCAAATCAATGATGAAAACCCTTTTACTTGTTCACTTTAGATAAGTTTTTTCCTTTTTTTATTGTTTAAAAAAAATTATTATGGTAATTAATTATGATATTTATGATGATAATTAAAATATAATAAGAACTAAAATTATAATTAAAGTCATTAATTAAAATTTATTAAAAATTTATTACAAAAATTTATTAGGAAACAAACATTTATTCTCCTAAGTGGTGTCCAGTCCCACACCGTGGAAGTCGCCTGTTACGTGCTGGAAGTTAATGGCGTTGACATCGTCGACTTAGTTGTTCTTCATCACCGGTAGGCGGCTCGTCTTGCTACGCAACCGCATTGAAATTAAGATTTCTGTGTAACACCCCAATTTTTCTCAATCTTTTTAATTAATCAGTAATTAAGTAATTATATTTTATTGGGAGGTCTAGAAAATTAAATAAATTATTCTGAGGCCATAGTCACACTCTACGCCATCTTAGGAGGCTATGGTTAAGTTTTGGACTGAAAACTCAAATGGAGCTCGATCTATGTTTTTCGGATGATAGTGTTTTTCTACTATCAAGACTTCATTTTGACTAACGGTTAGAACCATTAGTCTTAGAATTCAATCCTCTACCTATTTGCTAAAATGTGTCATGACGTCCAAAAATATAAATAATATTTTATATTCAGGTCGAAAATCGATCCGGGAGACGATTCGAGCTGTCTTCGGGTTTTTCGAGAACCTTGAGCCAATAATTTTCATACCAAGGCTATGCTAAATTATTTGGGGACTCCTATCAATGTCGTGAGGATTTTTAAAATGTCGGGAGGTGAATTGACCAAATTACCCTTGGTTAGTTTTTACTGGTTACCTTTTATTACTTTTACCTATTTCTTAACTCTTAAGTTTTCTGAATAAATATCCCAATCTCACACTCTCACCTTCCCCATTTTCTCCGAGCACACAGCAGCCCCCCTCCCACACACTCTTCTTCTTCCTTTTCTCTTCTTTCTCTTTTCTTCTCACAATTTCTCCATTGTTGGAGCTTAGAAAAACTTGATTTTGTGAAGCTTCTTCACTCATTTTTGAAGGAGATCATCATAGGAGGTAGCTAGCTCTCTTTATCTCTCTCAATCTCTCTTTATTCTCCTTTAATTTCTATGGTTAGAAATGTTAGGGTTTTTAACTCCCAAACCTTCAAAAATCCATGAAGAATTGTAGAAAAATCATTTTGATACCAAATCAATTTCTATGGCCTAGGTTCATGACATACTTGCATGATCCAAGATATTAGAGCCAAGAAATCTGTCTAGCTATTTTTTGAGAGAGAGGCTGAAACCCCCTTTTGTGCAGAGTAGGGTTTTTGATGTTTTGAGTTGATATCTAGGGTTATCACACTTAGTTAGGGTGTTATCCAAGAAATGAGAATTTTTGGAGCTCCCTAGCTATTTTTCATATTTTTTAGCCGAACCCTAGGGGTAGTGCAATAGAAGAAATCTTTGTTTTTTTTAGCTAATGCCTTCATTGATTATGTTAAGGGATACCTAAGGATCATTGATCTAAGAGTTGGGAATTTTTAAATATCCCTAGCCTAATTAGTTATATAGGAGCAGTAGATAACCCTAAGGAATTAGGGAGTTTTTTTTATTTAACTGTATTAATTTCTGGTTGTGTTCTGTTGTATAGAATCGGACAGGACCCGAACATCCGACAGCGCACCCGACTGACTCCTGAGGAGTCATAGCCGGAGTTGCACGAGGAAATCACTAAGGTGGGGAGAAAGAACTAATATCGTCGGGAAGGCAAGCTTAGTATATAGTATATATATCTGTGTAGGGGAACCCTTAAACCCTAATAGAGGTTGAGCCCTGGATAAAGTGCCTGGACCCTTGGTGTAGGTACTCTTGGGCTATCACCACTAAGTTGATATCATAGATGATAAATTTGACTAAGGTTGATGTGTTGATTCGTTTAATTGATTATTTGTTTACCTGTTGTGTTAAACTGTTGGGTGATTTATTGTTGTTTGGCTATATGGTGATGTTTATACTGGATGAATTATTGTTGTAATGTTATTGTGATTTGAATGGTGATTGAGCGTTGATAAGAGTATGGTGAATGATGTTGTTGTTCGGGTTGATATCGTTGTGGTCCTGACCGTGGAGCTGTGGCTCGTAGACACAAGGCGTCGTGATGATAATGCTGATGTGATGTTGATATGATGCGATGTGTCGTGGTCGTAGACGAGTGTTTAAGCGTGAGGTTCCGATATCAACCTGCGATGGATGTTTGTTGCATTTTTATATCATTTCATATCACAGCATTTGGTCCCAAAGGGGGATGTCCAATTGGGGAAGTTGCTTAAAATACCGAGGTGGGATGTGACGTGATGTGATGTGATGTAATCCCGACGGGGATGTCTAATTGGGGACGTGATGTATCGGCCGACATGCATATAGGGGAGTCAGCATATACATAGGGACTAGTATCCCTCTTATAGGATTATCCGAGAGAATGATGTTTGAGATGATTGTGATGGGTGACTTAAGAGATGGATGAGGCTGTGTTGTGAATGTTATCTTTGTTGTGTGATGTATGTATATTTATATACTGTATTGATGCCCCTCTCCCATATTGATGAATTGCATTTCTTATCTCCCGCTATTTTCTGTATGTGTTGCCCTTATTTTATGGGAAGACATCGAGGAGGAACCAATGGCTGAGGAGGTGGACGACATTCCTTGCGAGCCTAACACCAGAGGACATGCCACGGACCCTAGCCTCGAGAGGACGGGCAATGATCGTGGTTGGCCGGAGAGTTGTCTCTTGTCCTACTTTTCATACTTTTATTTTGGGTTTGTACTAATATACTTTGCATATACCACTTTATACTGTAGCCCTACTGAAGGGGCAATGATGTATGTGATATATTTTAAGCTGTGTACTCTAAACCGTTGCGTGCCGTGTATTTGATTGCTTCCGCGCTCAATTTTCCGCTTCGTTTCGTATTTATAAGGCACGCTAATGTTTATTATGCGATTAAGGTAGTTAATATCTTAAGTACTACTGATGGGATGGCGGGTCGTCTCATTGCGGGTGGCAGCGATACATCATATCTTTGTTCAGTAATATATAGCATTGAAGAGTTAGCAATGTCAGTCTGGTTAGGAAATGATGAACTGCCAAATGAGTACATATTTTGCATATAATTAGCCGCTGATTATGGAGTTCCAATGTCTACATCAAATAGATTGCTAATAAAATCTCCTTCACTGGAAGCGAAGGATTGTCGACGATTGTCAATCCATTCGGGAGCCTCTTGTTGTGTGGGAGTATAGGCAAATGAATGTCTTGGAGGTTCGGGGTCTTGATATTGCATACTGTCACCAACCGGGGGGCTGGGTGGTCGAGGTGTATTACGCCTTGCATGTTGTTGTGTAGGCACGTGTTGTGTTGCACCTGATGTTTGGCCAACCCTCGCGTTACGTCCACCTCGTTCGTCCCTTGGGTCTTGCAATTGTTGTGGAACAGACAAGTTAGGGATTGAGTTTTGCCAAAACCACGCCAAGTACTCCTGGGTTGGAAACACATGATCCTAAATAGGTTGCCCTATCAAGAGGTTATTTCTGTGTTCCCTCCAAATAGAGAGCCACTCAGCATGCTTTTCTGCCCAATTTGTGAAATGATTACCTCGCTTGTCTATATTATGGACGTCATCCTTATTTTGCGGTGATTCTGGTATGTCCTGCCATAGGCCAAATTGGAGCTTTACCCTATCCGTTTGATGCCATTCTATAACTGAGAAACAAATCAAAACGCTAAAGGCAGTCCACATTCTGGAATCCCGGAATACATCTTCTGGTGGGCAGTTCTCAAGACCTTTATATGGCATCCACAGAAACTGCAAAATTTAACCTTTTTAGTAAAGTGACAATACACGATGTAGAAAATATAAGTAACTATTTTGAACAATGACATTTTTAACCTTGTCAATTCCCATGTGATCCATTAGTGACCTATACCCGATAATATCACAACGAGGAGTTCCAGCATATTGTAGTCCCCCTCCACTCCAGAAATGCAGAGAGATCCATGAGGTCGTCCACGATCTTTTCGTATTCGTACTGAGATGGACCTCAGGGAAAGGGATCAACAAAAAAGATATGGACTTTGACGAAATGCGGGTCATAGCAGGAATAATTGTCCTTACTGTGCTGGAACTTCTACCCACCATTAACATTTTTCATTCAATGTAATTTTTGTTTTAATTTGCAATAAATTATCAATAAATTTTAAATTATAAATTTAGTTTTTTAGTTTTTATTTTAATCACATAATAAATTAATTAATAACAACATTAATTTTAAGATTAACATACCAATTAGCATTATTAATAATTGCCAAAAAATGTTATTTATTTATTTTTAACAAAAAATAAATTAAAAACGTAAATTTTTTTTAAAAAAAAAACCATGTTGAGAAGTCTACTTTGCCAATACCGACTTCCCAACAGCATGCAAAACAAGGGTATTTTGGTATATAATTTGAAAAGGGGGTATTTTGGTTTTTAAACTTTTTTTAGGGTTATTCCAAAAAAAATCTCCAATTATAACAAACAAATAAAAAAAAATATATAAATAACTAATTCTAACTTCTAATTATGTTGTTATTTGTGAAAAAAAAAAACACAAGTTTAACGAACTCTTTAATCCCTACAAATTAGGAGAGTTTTGTTCTGGTCCCTACAAATTTTTTTCTTAGGATTTGGTGTAAGCAAGTTTAAAAAGTTTAGATTTGATTCCTCTTGTTAGATTCCTCCTGGTAAGTGCTGATGTGGCTAATGGAATACTGAATCACACTATCACGTGGGCAAAATAATATATTAAACATCACATGCATTTACTAATATTTATTATAAATTATAATTATTATTACTATATATCATATATAAATATTAAAATATTTTATTTTTATTATAATATTATAATAATGATATTATTATGGCCACAAAATATTACAATAACTTTTTTCCATGTGACAGTGTTGATGTGCCATCATATCAGCACTTAATGAAGAAATCTAATGGCAAGAAAGAAAATCAAACCTTTTGAACTTGCAGAAAGAAATTTTTTTTAAGGACCACAAACAAAACTTGTCTAATTTGTAGGGATTAAAAAGTTCATTGCACCAAAAAATATCTGAGATTAATTTTGATATAATGTAAAAATTTACATGATCAACCAATCACAAATCATCATATGTTTAATTTTTAATATAGTTACGATAATAGTCAAATATTTTTAATGATGTAATTATTTATAATTAATTGAAAATTTTACACTAACAGTACATACCAATTAAATCGTTAAAATTTTATTAAAAAAGCTCACCACTTAGAATCTAGAGATCTTTGTAAAATACGTATACTGCCTATTACATGTTTTATTAATTGAGGTTTTTTTTACGCATAAGGATATCCCCAACCATAGTCAAAGAGTAATCTCTTTCGAGATATAGAGATTATCGAAGTGAGATTTGTTTCGCCTAATAAAGCAATTTTCATATACACGACAGAAATTGAACCATTGATAACATGTTTAAGAAACTCAACTATCTATCAACTATCATCTATCAACTTTGTTTGATGTTGTTGGTTATTAATTGAGGTTTTCAATTTATGTATATATCTCTTTCTTTACATTTATGAAATATGGTTTTTTGCTTATTAATGAAATTATTTTTAAATTTGTATGATGTCTTATGAAAATTTGGACATACAAATTGACAGTTATTATGCACATATAGAAAGCCAAAGATGATTATTACACATTTTTTTATATCTATTTCGTTTAAAAAAGGGGCTATATGTTTGTAGGATCGTGTTTATCTTTTTTTTTTTATAGTTGGAAACCATAGTTAACATCTTTAACTTCTAAATAAATCCACAAAGTATATTTTATTTTATTTTATTATCGAGAAAGGAAACAATTTAAAAATAATAATATACAAAAAATGGTGCACAGAAAGCATCCTTCTAAAAAGTCACATCTTTTAAAAATATTTGTAGTACGTTGGTTCCTGAATTTTTTTCCCCGTTAAATTAATCATTTGATTATTATATGTGATATTAATTTTGAATTGGTTAAAATAAATTTTTGGTCTCTTATCTTTATTTTAGGTTTCATTTTGGTTCCTCTTTTATTTTTTGTTTTATAATGGTCCCTTATTTTGCAAAGTTATACCAATGTGGTCCCTCTTTTATTTTTTGTTTCGAAATGGTCCCTTATTTTATAAAGTTATATCAATGTGGTCCATTTTTTTGTTCCAACATAATCCCTCTTTTATTTTTTTATTCCGAAATGGTCCCTTATTTTACAAAAGTTATACCGATATAGTCCTCTCCATATCACAATTTAAACGAAAAGGACCACGTTAAAACCTAAAATAAAGTTAAGGGACCAATTCGGAATAAAAAATAAAAGAGGGACTAAATTTAAAATTAAAATAAAGATAAGGGACCAAAAATATAGTTTAGCCTTTTGAATTTGGTCATTATACATGAATAATTTTGAAATCGATCCTTATAAGTACAATTATTTTTAATTTGGTCATTATCATTTATTGATGTTATAACACCATTTGTTGGAATTTTCTTGACAAGTCATTTGTTGAAATCAAAGTATAGGAATCAAATTAAAAATGATTGTCACCTGAATATGAATTAAAGTATAGGAATTTTCTTAAAATATAACTCCTCGATCTTTTCAAAAATGTAAATGTAGAATACAATTTCTTTCTTCATGAAAGACTTGTAAAATAGAAGAATGAGATGAAGTTTTCTTTAAAAGAAAGAAACTTAAACGAGTAGATATAACAATAATCGATACAATACTGAATTTCGTGTAACACAATGTTAACAAATTAAAAGAGTGATAACCAAAATAAAGAGAAAATGATAAATAAAATTACACAAAGAATTTATCTTGGTTCTATCATTATTACTTGTGATCTACGTTCAGTCCACAAGCCTTGCTTGAGTTTTTATCATCATACTTGATATTTAATGTTTTTACAAGCAATCAACTAAACCATAAATAATACCTCACCTTCACCCAATTACCTTGAGATACCTAATTTTACCTTCTAATGATACCTCACCTTGATTGTATTTCCCACCAAATAAATACATCAAATACAAATTGCTAATACAAAATATATATAAAAAAAATACGATGTACGTGCTAGATAGTGCATGTAGTTTACAAAAGTAAAACTAGAATTTCTCTTTATAAAATTGAATAAGAAGACTTCAGAGTGTTTGTAAGCAATTTGGGAGAGTAACAGTAATTTCAAACTTGTTAATTTTCATGTTAAAACCGTGCCGATTTATAGATAAAAAGTTGAGAAGAAGAGTTTCAAAAATTTGAAAATTTCCTTTTAGAAATCTTGAAGTAATTGACTACTTTTCAAAATATTCGATTGCTTTGTTTAAGATTTGCAACGGTTTAGCAACAAACAACAAAGTGATCGATTACTTTTATAAGTAGTCGATTACCTCTATCAAACAGAACCTTAAGATCTAAAAATGCTTAAAATAGTCAATTACTTTCTAAAGTAGTCGATTATTTTTATCCAAAACACGTTTTTGGATTTGTGAACAACATGGTAGTCTACTACTTTTCTTCCACAACTTAAAAAGCCTTTATTTTCTTGATAAAATTCATTCCAAAAACTTGTTTTAAATACTTAACATCTTGAAATACTTTTCAATTAAGTTCTAACCTTTTTTTTTTTTTTTTTACAAACATAATTATATCATACTTTAGCCGAAATTCAATCTAAAGATAAATTTCACAAATATTCCTAAACTCTCATTAATATTTCATGTATGGAGTTTCTCGAGCATATGACTTTTGTCATACAAACCTTTTGAGTATGTCAACATATATGGAAGCAACTTCAAAAATTAATTCGTTTGTAAATAGGTTGCAAACATATTTTAGATATCGGAATAAAGAATAATTATTAAAATTAGAGATGGAAATATAAGTGGTTAAATTGCTAAATTATTCAATCAATTTGCCAAGACTCGAACGAACCAGATTCTATACATTTATAAATTCCTTACATTTACATATTCATCATAATTTATGATTAGGATTTCACAAAATCATACAATCATTTTTATATTAATATATTTGATTACAAAAAAAAATAATTTATGGTTAAAATTTGATGCAGTCAAAGAAATGGCCGCATTGAATCCATTTCTCTCACTCATTCTCTCCCAAATCTAGCCCCTTCCGCTGGAGAAATGGATTTGGTACAGTAAAATTTCGCTGCATTCACTAACTCATAATCGTTGGATGAATATCCGACGATTCATGTTTTAAGCAGATAAATCTGATTTAAAAATTTAATTTGGAATATGAGTGGTTCGATTTTCATCCAACGAATGCCGTGAATGGACCAAAATTTGACCGCACCATTTTGGGTTCCTCCGCTCGTTCTCTAATCTGTTCTTCAAACCCTAACTCACTCTTCTCTCCCAAATCATCATCTTCTTCTTCTTCCACTCACCTTCTTTCCTTTCTCTCCATCCCCAATCCCTCCACTGCCCTTCACAAACCGTTACGATCAGTTTCTCTCAAACCCGCTCTCGTTCTCTCCGCACCTTCGTCGCCAGGCCTTCTGAATGAAACCAGACTGGGAGTTCAACGACTACTGCAACCACGAGCAGGTAGTGTTTCTGGTCACTCTTGGTGTCTGCTCTGTCGTTATACTTCCAATTTTATTTATTTATTAATTTATTTTTTGCATTGGATCCATCAATCATGAAAGAACCCCAGTTCCTTATAAGAGCCAAGATGGGAACTTTACTTCATCCTAATGAGATCTTTATGAAATTGAAATTGCGTGGGTTTAGGTAAACAACTTAGTTAAGCTCTTATTTAATAATTTTTTTTCAAGTAAGCTAAACACAACTTACTTTCATAAGTTTCGGTGATTAGTTTATAGTTATATCATAAACTATTTGCGTAAGTTTATTTTGATAAGCTATTGTCATAAGCTCAAATAAGCTTGATATAAGCTCTTCCAAACCCCAGCTCTTATATTGTAGATAAAATTGCAATGGCATTTTGTAACTCGGTTTGGTCGTGGCATATACTGCTGTTATCTTGCAAAGTTTGAATTGGCCTTTTCAGACTCAACAAACTTCCTAGAAATTTCTTTTCCATTATTTCCTGAATTGCTTAAGTTTTAAGCTTAAGCTTGGTTGTGAACAAAGACTCCAAATGCTGCAAAATCATTCTTATTGGAATGCTTGAATCTGAATGGTTATGTGCATTTATTAGTTGAAGCTTACTAGAATTTCAGCCATCTATTGAACCGGTTTTATACTCATTCCAAAACTCCTGATGTGTTAGTATTATTATATCTCTTCTCTCCTTAATATGTTAATTTCATTACTGTTATTATCTATTTATTTTTATTTTTATTTTTCAAATGGTTCCGGCTATTTGATAAAATTCTTTAAATGGGTAATAACTTCAGAACCCAAAACTCATATCAGGAAAGCATATACTGTATAGCAGATTCACCTGAAGTGTCTTAGTTTAGTTCTTGTTGCTTGCTTTTACTTAAGAAAGTTCCTTAGAAACTCCTCTTGTATCATTAAAGTGAAATTACTGATTGATGAAAAATCTTGTCCCTGAATTATGTATACTAGCTGGTTTAATCTTATGGATCAAATGAGTTCTTTTCAAAGCTGTTTATGTCATTCTAAATTTCTAACTACTACTCAATCAAATCACATCATTTTATATAGCTACCGAGTGAGCTTGTGTGTAATATATTCCTTATCCTAAATGCAGCAGAGTAGGAAGCTAATGCTGTCACTTTGATTCTATCTAGAAACTTTATTGACTCACTCTCAATTCCAGCACTGTGTCTTTGGCTGGTTACAATTGAAAGCTTGCTGTCAACAACCTTTTGGTCTTTTGCTGCTATAACACTAAATTTTTGCAACTATTTACTGTGTAACTGTTAAGATTAGTTAGTTAGATTACAGCTGTCGTTATGGTTGGATAAATACTCTTTCAGAACTGGGTTTCAGATCTAAGTTAGTTCTCTGATTTACACCTTATCAATTGAGATTTTCCTTTCTCAATGTCTTGTTATTGTCTAATATGCATATTTATGAATCTGTCTGTCTAGATTTTTAAATTGCCAAGATACTCTAATTCCTTACTCATCATTATTGATGCTGCGTCGCCATTATCAGCATCAACAGATCATAATATAATAAATAGCAATTGGTTAATCATTGTTCTTACTTGCACTTCTTGCAGTTCATGTGCCTTCACCAAGGACATAGTTTCTTTTTCATAATCATGGTGACACTTGATATGGATACATACTCATTATAACAGATCTGACAGTTTTTACATTTATTTGATACTATGCTGCTAGTAGTTGTTAAGTCTAAGCTCAAATGATTGAATCAAGGCTCCTAATGCATGTCCCATAGCACCTTTTGCCAAAACAGCTCCGTGGCAAGCTCGCCTTTCAATACCAGAAGGAAGCATATTATAAAATTCACCGCCTTCTCCTCCCTCAAATCTCTCTGGCACAAAGTTTGTTGGATCTACCTACAAGTTAGCGTCCCGCTGCAAGGTCCATAGATTCGCCAGTAGCATTGTTCCTTGTGGTATATCAAAATCACAATCTTTGCAATCAATTGAGGACTCGTGTGTATAAGAAGCGGAGCCACAGGGTATAGACGAAGCGTTTCAGTAATTACGTTTTATAAGCATTGAAGTTTTGCAGTATCTGATTCCTTCAGCAGTTGATCATGCCCCACATGAGTGTCTATCTCAATCCTAACCTTATTCATTATTTTTGAATGGTTGAGGAGAAGCGCCATTGCCCATTCCATGGTAGTGGCCAAAGTTTCAGAGCCACCTACAAGCATTGCCTGCATATTTTTATAACAGGTAGTGTGAATGCTCCATTATGTACAAAGAAGTATTTAATTGATCAAGTCTTTTTACTAAGATATACGATGAGAAAAAATATTATATGAACCAAGCATATGACTTATGACATCTCAAATGACTATTAATTAAAAAGATTAATTGTTTCTTTTGTGTAGAATTTGAGGTAGATCAAAAATTTATTATTGCTCTTCCTGTGTTGTATTTGTCATATGATTTTATAGCTTTAGCACTGACGTTATTAATGCCAAGTTTTGAGGGCATAAATAGCCTTCAGCTAGTAAAAAAAAGTTGATTCACTGTTGAAGTAGATAAATTATATATAAAATATCATTAACAGTTCGAATTCTTATTATTTATTCTATTTTAATAATTGTTACATAAAAACAAGGGCCCATAGACTATATCAAAGTATTGGTGTAGTACTGTAGTTAATCAACACAATTCAAGCATATATCTATTTAATAATAAAAAAAAACAAAATTTCTAGAGTATGGTGCTTTCTGACGCAGCACATTCCACTAATATGAAGGCAAAGCCATTTGAAATTTCTCTTGCTTGTGTAGCTTCCTAAAGTTGATAGCTAGCTTTGTGAAAGCAAACGCAAAAATGAATGCAGTAATCTATTAAACCGTGTGTGGAAACGTTTATTTATAGAGAAGTACTTGTTTTCTTCAACAAAAAAATGCAAGGAGTTTTCGATTATAAGTTAACTTTAATACAAAATAAACTAATTTAAATATATACTTAATTAATCTAATAGATATTGAACTATAGCGACGACATAACTAAAAATTCCATAGGTCAAAGTGAGTATTGGTGTTTATATAGCTTATAAATAAAATTTCTTTGAAAGAACTTTTAAAAAATAAATAATTATTTCTCTTAAAATAATCTAAATCATTGTCTTTAACGTAAGAGTTTTTGAATAGATAAAATTTAGTTTTATTTTTTAATAAAAACACAATATTAATTATTTTGTGCAAGTTTCAAATAATGAACAGTAACACAACACAGACACTTGTTTTTGTGGTTTTGATTGAATCATTCTTAATAACAAGGACAAATATTAACACAAAAATATTCAATTCTTTTACTGCACCTGTGGATCTGTTTCTCCGATGCTCATCAAGGAGCTTCTGAAGGAAGATGTCCATCTTGTTCATCATCTTCACCATCTTCTTTTCCACCCCTTGTAAATCAATCCATTGCAGTATTGGGAAGAAATCATCCAAATTCTCGCTTCCATGCAGTTCTGCATAATCCTTTATTTGCATTTGGAATTCCTTCCCTTCTTGAGCAACCACATTCTTCCCAGAGATCATCTGTAGCTTGATGTTGAAAGAAAGTTCCACTAGTCTCGACTTGTGCTCTATTTTTGACGCTTCCTCTTTGTGTTTAGCTCTCTCTTAAGTGGAGACTTCATTTTTTTTGAGAAATGAAAGGATTCTAACTGCAAAATGAGGGGTGCAAATATACGAAATCGTTTTTAATCGGTTTCAATTTCAACAAGAGTGCTTTTGAGTACGAAACTAATTTCATATTGATTGAGGAAAAAAAAAAAAAAAACGTCGTAATAATATTGATTCACAACGTTTTACGAATAACATTCATACCAACTAGCATTATCCGACTGGCACCTATTTACCAACTTTGAGTACCGTGAACTTGTCCATCCCAAGAATCAAGCAAGGATCTTAATTTGTGAGGACTGTATGTACTTAGGTAGGTAGGTTGATGCCACATTAATAAGGATTCGGATAAGCAGATACCCTCCTAATCAATCACAATCACTCCAGTCCAATAGTTTCTATCAAGGGGTGCATTAGATTTTTGCCACTTAATTAGATGTTGTCATTAGTAGAATAGTGGTGTTCTTGATTATTGAATCTGAGATACATATGCATCACTCATTCACTTCTTGCCACTTTATAGCTAGAGGTCAAGTGTCTCCTTATCTTCCCTTTTGATTAATCATTAATTAAGAATTGGAGCCTCTTTCTACGTGCCACACTTGACCAGATTAATCATGATGGCAAATTCAGATTAATCTTCTTGTTGCGCGCGGTTAACTACTGATCACCCTGCACGTGATCATATATATGATCTCAATAGCAAACAAGATTTTCTGGGGTTAGCTAGTCAGGGAGGGGATTTTAGGGATCATTTCAACCTGTTCAATTATTTTCTTTGACGAAAGTGAGAGATTTTTGTTTTTGGTCTTGCTTTAGGAGAAGGATTTAACTATCATTTTAAATTTGAAATATAATATAATTTATTAAAAATATATCATGATAAACTAATTTATTATGTTGTAATACCTAATTTTATTATCG
This sequence comes from Ammopiptanthus mongolicus, assembly GCA_039655645.1. Taxonomy (NCBI): domain Eukaryota; kingdom Viridiplantae; phylum Streptophyta; class Magnoliopsida; order Fabales; family Fabaceae; genus Ammopiptanthus; species Ammopiptanthus mongolicus. The sequence goes on along the minus strand of CM077343.1, from coordinate 10,990,480 downwards.
AATAATGTTACATACACATATTATTTTATATTTATTTTATTTTCTATCAATTCAGCCTCTCACTCCAAATATAAGGTAATGTAAGCATGTCTATACTAGCTATGTGCCAAGTATTATTTTTTTACTGACAAGAACGTTTAGGACAGGAAAAGTATTATATCAAAGATTAAATGCCCAAATTGATTCTTCACAAAAAAAAATATGACAATATTTTGGTCCCTGAGAAATGAAAATACTAATTTGATCCTCAAGAAAGTAAAATACAGATCAAATTGGCCCTAACAGGGACTAAAATGTACTAAAATGTCCCTAAAAATTATCCTAAAAATGAGCCATTTGATCTGTATTTTACATTCTTGAGGACCAAATTTGTATTTTTCATTTATCAGAGATCAAAATGTCATGATAATTTTTTGTCGATGATTAATTTGGATCTTTTATCTATATAAAAAGCATTTTTTCCTTTCAAATTTTCAATATATTACTGTATTTTTAATTTAATACTTCTTATATTTTGATTCTTGAAGGAGTGCTTTTAAGATATCCGTAAGTATACAAATCCTACTAATTAAGTATGTTGAATTAATATTGAGTTTATTTAGAGTGGGTGTTACACAAAGATTCGCTAGCTGTCATTGCTTTAGATTTCACTGGGAACAAGATCATGACTTCGTGTTGAGTTGAACAAAATTTGTGAGCCCGAAGCCATTTCATCCCAGAAAACACGTTTTATCCTATTCATGGAATATTTAAAATCTCTGGGATGCTGTTCCTTTTGTCTGCTTTTCACCTTTGGAACCTCAAACTGTTCATGGGTCTGTCCTTCTAATTCTCTCGAAAACCTCCAATGGTCCCTGCTCCCCTCAATTGTCCTCCTTTATTTCTACCGTACAAGTAACATGTTGGAGGAGTGTGATGAATGATGAAACAGCTCTTGCTAGTCTCTGATAGAGGAATTTGACTCAAGTGACTCACGCCCATTATTCAACATTTGTACGTATAAGTAATTAGGATATGTTTGGAAGAGCTCATGAAGAATTTATGAGAATAGTTTATATAATTATACTTATATAAAAAGTTTATGAAAATAATTTATAATCTTTCTATAAATTATTTTTAACTTATTTTAAAAAGAACTTATTACATAAACGTTTAAATAAATTATATATCCAAACACATCCTTAACCAAAAAATGATCAGCACAGCTCGTCTATTCATTTAAACAAAAAGAGTAAGCGTACTCCAGTAATGTCGTACTATAATATAAATAATCCATCCTCCTTGCCTAGCAAACCAATTGTAGAGTCTTTACTCTTTCCTAGCTTACTCTTTCCTACCTATTAATCTTTAGATAGGATAACGACAAAATTTTGAAGTGTATAGATATATATTAATATATTAACAACTATACAGCTGAAAAATAATTTGCGACAAAGAGGACTCGTTGAGCTTATTAATGCGAGTTTTTGTCCTTTCGATCACATAAATTGTACTTAACCGGTTGCTACATGATAGTTTTTGGAAAATTCGATCTATCATGCGGTCACTAACATTTTATCTCCCGATTTTTAAATTCAAAATAACATAACAGTAATATGTAAATCAAAGTTTTCATTATTAAATAAATTTAAAGCTATTAATTTTTAAATTTGAATTAAAAAGACAAAAAAAAAATTTAAAATATTTTTTCATCGTTTTGAAACACTACATTTTGTTTGGATTTAATTTAAGTATATTATCGATCTAATATTTTTTATATTATCAACCAATCATACAGTATCACATGTGATGCTTTTGAGATAGCTGTTACGATACTCAAATATTTATAATGACTTGACAATAGATGATTACATGATAATATAAAAATACCAACCAAGGTTGGTTCGAGTGGTGATAGGTTCGGTCCCTTAAACAAGTGGTCCGAGATTCGAATATCTGACTTGTGTATGGAAAAAACTTGATTAAGAGGGGACATCCCACCTTAAGTGCCTTCAGATCCCCTAAGAGATAGTCTCGGAGAATCACTGGAAATACTTCTTGCGATCCTATGCATATAAAAATAGATGATAATATAAAAATATTATACACTAGCAATGCATTAAAATTAATTAAAGCTTTTCTTTTTATTAGATTGATGTTAAAATTTATAACATACAATGTACATGTTGCATCTGCGGTAATAAAACTGTACTCCTCAATCATAAATTTTGCCGATAAGCTATTTCATCAATGAAAAATTAATCTTTTCAAAACAATATAAAATACATTGTTAGTATTATAAAAAAAAAAAAAATAATTACGTTGTTAGTATAATAGTATTTTGCACTACAATCATTCATGTATTGTCACATTATTTAAAATGTTTGATTTATATTAATTATATAAAAGTCAAATATGAAATAATATATGATTTGTTAAAAGTATAAAAAAATTTATACTAATAATTTATTAAAATTAAACCTTTTTTTTTTTTACTTTTTCATAGGACCAGTGTAGGGATCTGTGTTATTCATGGGGTTTTTATTTTTAACATATAAGAAACAATACTTTTATAATAAAATATACTTTATTTTAATCATGAATCATAAAGTATTTTTAAGTTACTAATTATTGTTATGCATTATAAATAGTTGGTAGAAAAGCTGGTTCATTATCATCTTTATTTTTCTATTTTTTTCAATGCATCTGAACACAAATATATTTAAATATTTTTATCAAATTCACACAACTAAAATATGAATGTATTATTCATTTTCAGAAGCACACAAATTATGTTCATAATTAATATGTTTGTAGAATCCTGACATATTTAGACATATTTCTGATAGCATTCAATCAGTAAAATTCAAGTTGATACTTATTATTTAGCATAATAGGATAATAGTTGTTACTTTTCAAGGATTGAAGTTGGTATAATTTACTTATCATCTAGAAGCATAGAATTGATTATAACCTTTTAAAGAAATAATATATTTTTTTTTTTTTGGTTTCTCATGGTATCTTCTGTGCGCAACTGCGAAAACTAATTTCTAGAGCTGGGTAGCACTACAAGGACAACAAAGCTCTCCCTCTCAAGAGTTTTAACACTGATGCATTCCCAGTATTAGGATTCGAACTCGAGACCACTGGTTAAGCTGGAAAAGACCTGTATCATCTCATCCAAGTGCTCTTGGGTTAAAGAAAATACTTGACTCAACATATATATACTTGACTCAATTTATATAGAGGAAGTGCGTGTAAGATTAGAACAGAAACTTTATTCGCAATTTATGTATTATTATAGTTTTAATTTATTATTTATGTCAAGCTAAAATAATAGACATACTATTTGAGTAATTGGGCATAAATTCATTTTAAAACTATGGTGAGAAGATCATTGATTAAGACTTACAAAACATACAATACCTACTTTTATTTTTAGATTAGAAAGTTGATAAATATGAAGCATTCAAGCCGACCCACTTTGCTCCAAGAAAAAACGTTGGCAAAACTAAAGAGTACATTGCTATCCTCGACGAATGAGAGCGTGTTTGGATTTGCGTTTGAAAGAACGTCCAACAAAAAAATACACACTTTCAAAGACATAAAATGTAAAAGCAACAATTTATTATTTTAACTCAAACATATGTTTAATCCATTTCAACTTAAATCCAAACATAGACCGAGTAGATCGTTCCATTATCATTGAGTTGACGCAACTATTTATGGAAAATGGAAAATGGAAAGAATCAATCTCTAGCTACACATCAAGCTAATGTATGCCTATCAACTCTGCAGATAACTCCCATATGCCATATATTTCCATCACTTCAGTTCCCACCAAAGTTTGTGGTGGTTGCCGGATTCATCTGTCCTTAGGCTATCTTACCATCTTAGGTAAGCTTAGCCATATTGCACTATATGCCATATATATATGTTAATCATGTGAGCCGTGTAGCAGTACAATTGGTCCATTACATTTTAGAGTACTACGATTTTGGTTGGGCACGCAAGTAATAATGCCATTGACATGCCTGAAGTTTCGAAAGATGCTGAATTGTGGTCCTTCAAATTGTTGGATGGGATTAATGGCAAGTGAATTGAGAGGGACCAAACTTTTTTATCCCTTTGTGTTGAAACACACGCTCTCGGATTGTTAAAGATAAACCAACGGCGAACACACGCACACACGCGAGAAAGAAAAGAAGACAAGGTTTACGTGGTTCGGCGAATAGTGCCTACCTCCACGGGAGCTGTTACGACTGTATTTCACTATATTTACATAAGCGCAGTATTTATACTGATCACCACTGCGATAGAAATTACATTAATAACTTTTTACTAACCCTAACTACGTCGGCCCAACTGTCAGTATCTATATGAGCCATACTCAACAATCTCCACCTTGGCGAATATCAAACCCTTTGAAGATAACAGCTACTGTCGAGTTGGGGGGTTCAGCTCCTGCTTAGCATTGAGAAACATGTAACAAGTCCAAGCAATGCTTGAACTTGTCAACAGTGACTGGCTTTGTGAACATGTCAGCTGCATTTTCTGAAGTGTGAACCTTTTCAAGCAATATCTGTCCAGATGCCTGCAACTCCTTGATCTTGTGGAATCTCACATCAATGTGCTTTTTTCTGGAATGATACACCTGATTCTTTGCCAAGAAGATGACACTCTGACTATCACACTGCAACCTGACTCCACCTTGCTCAATGCCCAACTCCTTCACTAGGCCTGTAAGCCACAAGGCTTCCTTGGATGCTTCAGCTACTGCCATATACTCAGCTTCAGTTGTGGACATTGCCACTATAGTCTGAACTGTCGATTTCCAACATATAGGTCCACCTGCAAGGGTGAAAACAAACCCAGTCGTAGACCTTCTGTTATCCAAATCACCGGCATAGTCTGAATCCACATACCCAACTACTGAAGAATCACTCCGCTGACTGCCAAACATTATACCATGGCCTGTAGTGCCCTTCAAATATCTGAAAATCCACTTGATTGCCTCCCAAGACTGCTTACCTGGATAAGACATAAACTTGCAAACTTGGCTTACTGCTTGTGCCAAGTCCGGTCTAGTGCAAACCATAGCATACATCAAGCAACCAACTGCACTGGCATAGGGAACCTTCGACATGTACTCAGCTTCCGCCTCTATCTTTGGGCACTGCTGCACTGAGAGCTTAAAGTGATTCGCCAATGGGGTATTCACAGTCTTAGCATTGTTCATGTCAAATCTGTCTAACACCTTCTGACCATAGCCCTGTTGAGAGAGACATAATTTTCTTGCTCCCCTGTCCCTGTGAATATCCATCCCAAGAATCTTCTTAGCGGCTCCCAAATCCTTCATATCAAACTCTTTTCCTAGCAGAATTTTCAGCTTATTCACATCATGCAAACTATTAGCCGCAATCAACATATCATCAACATAAAGTAACAGAAAAAATAAAAGAACCATCATCAAGGCTCTTCACATAAACACAACAATCATACTCAGAACGCCTGTAGCCAATTCTAAGCATGTAAGAATCAAAGCGCTTGTATCACTGCCTTGGAGACTGCTTTAACCCATATAGAGAACGTTTCAACTTACAAACCAGATGGCCCTGTCCAGCTGCACTGAACCCTTCTGGCTGCTTCATATAAATCTGTTCCTCTAATTCACCATGGAGGAAAGTTGTCTTCACATCCATCTGTTCTAAATGCATATCCCGACTGGCTACCAAGGCTAGCACTGCCCTGATAGAAGTATGTCTCACGACCAGAGAGAAAATCTCATCATAATCAATCCCCTTCTGCTGTGAATACCCCTTTGCAACAAGTCGAGCCTTAAACTTTTCCCCTTCTTTTTTTGATACTGCATGTTTCCTCTTGTACACCCACTTGCACCCAATAGCACGTTTTCCCTTAGGAAGCTCAACTAACTCCCAAGTTTGGTTCTTATGCAAAGACTCCATCTCTTCCATCATGGCACTCATCCATCTGTCCTTCTCTCGGCATTGAATTGCCTCTTTAAAAGTAGACGGATCACCTGAACTAATGAGAAGTGCAACAGAAACCAACTCTTCATAACCATACCTCTCGGGTGCCTTGGTAGTACGACGATCTCTATCTCTTGCAGGATTATAGTCCTGCAAAACATCTGCGCTGTCTGGTTCAACATCAGATTCATGCTCCTGCTCATGTACACTCTCATGGACTGGCTCAGGCTGAGGCACTGGCAAACCACGAGCCACTGGTAGCTCTTCCACCTCCACCTCCACCTCCACCTCAACTGTCTTGGAGCTAGAGTCAACTCCATTTGTCACTGCGGCAGGAGCATCTGTCACAACTTTCTGCTTTAACATGAACTGCTCATCAAACACTGCATCCCTGCTGACCACCATTTTCTTTGAAACTGGATCCCAAAACTTGAACCCCCTTTACACCTTTAGCATAACATACGAAAATGCACTTTTTCGACTTTGGATCAAGTTTAGATCTTTTATCACTGGATATATGCACAAAAGAAGGACACCCAAAAATTCTTAAATTATTAAAATCAACTGGGTTACCTGTCCAAATTTCCTCTGCAAACTTCCCCTCCAATGAGGCCCTTGGTGAGCGATTGATGAGATAACATGCCCTACTAATTGCCTCCGCCCAGAATCCCTTTGAAAGTCCAGCATTCAATCGAAGACATCTAGCCCTTTCTGTGAGAGACCAGTTCATTCTCTCTGCAACACCATTCTGCTGTGGTGTTTTCTTCACTGAGAAGTGCCGTTGAATACCATGTTCTGCACAGAACTTCTGAAACTGCTTGTGGGTATACTCTGTGCCATTGTCTGATCTCAGATACTTGATTTTTCTGCCCGTCTGATTTTCTACCTTTGCCTTGCATAACTTGAAGTTATCAAAGACCTCTGACTTCTGTTTGAGAAAATAGACCCAAACCTTGCGAGAAAAATCATCAACAAATGTTACAAAATACCTAGAGCCTCCCATTGAGGGCTCACGAGTGGGCCCCCATACATCAGAGTGCACATAGTCTAGAATACCCTCAATTTTGTGCTTTCCAGGCTGAAAGCGAACTCGGGTCTGTTTCCCAAGTACACAGTACTCACACAATCCCAACGTGCAGCTTCGAACACCCTTCAACAGATTCCTGCGATGAAGTTCTGCCATCCCATGTTGACTGAGATGGCCCAAACGCATATGCCACAGTCTAGTAGCATCATCATCCGACTCAACAGAAGCAACTCCACCTACAACTGTACTTCCTAACAGTGTGTATGTATTCCCTACTGTCCTCCTAGCTTTCATCACAGTCATAGCGCCCTTAGTGACCCTGAGAATGTCCTTATCTCCATCTGCCCTATAGCTAAAGCCATTTGCTTGCAAAGTGCCCAAGGAAATCAAGTTCTTTCTCAGATCAGGAATATGCCTAACCTCACACAACGTCTTGACACCACCATCATCCATTGCAACTCGGATCTGTCCCATGCCTACAATAGCACAAGCTTTATCATCGCCCAAATAAACAAAACCGAAATTACCTGACCTGTAAGTGGTGAACCACTCCCTGTTTGGAGTCATGTGAACCACTCGCCAACTCGGGTGTCGGCCCAACTGTCAGTATCTATATGAGCCATACTCAACACTTTGCTATAAACTTGTGGGTTTTCACTTGACAAAATCCATCGATTTGTCTCAGTGTAAGCATATATCTACCAAGGTTAATGTTAATAACGCTAACTACACGTATTTACACTCACATCATTTTACATATGAATAATTTTTATTATTTACTAATATAATTTTATCGCATTTTCTGTACAACTAAACTCTAATTTTATTATAATGTGAGAGGATATGTCCTATTACAAGTATATACGAAGCATTTTCCATGTATTTTGCAGTTTGTAGGCATTGTCCGTGGCTCTGTCTCCATGTGTGGGATAGAAAAAGCCTATGGGATTAGAATGGAATGCTTGATCCTGATATACGGTATTAGGCAAAGATTGAGACAACGGACATTATGGCAGATTTGTTGTGTCTTGAAATCTGATAGACAAAGTCTTTTGAAGTTTGTCTTGGTTGGTACATTTTTGTTAACCTTTGCTTCCCACATCTCCAAGTTGCCTAACTATTAGGATTAACCCAAATTCTTATATTGATAAGAATTAATTGTTTTTATTGATTAGAAGATTTGTATTTGGAATTATAATTAATATTAAGATAAGAAAGGATAGGTTAAATATTTAATTTTAAATAGGAAATTAGGAAAATCTTATCTTGATATGACCATCGGTTTTCCACAGCTTGTGGCAGGAGAAAGTTAGAGATATCAGAAGATATTATTTGTGAATTACTTGCCCATTTTTTTATGGATTTTTTATATCGGAATTTCATGCCAATTTTTCTGTAATTTTTTACAAATTTTTTTACGAATTTAAATTTTTTTCAAGAAAATTTACAGAAAATTTAATGGGAATTTTAAAATTCTCAAGAATAAATTACCTACGAAGATATTACCTATGGATAAAAATTTATAAAAAAAACTATAAAAAATCTACTTTCTACGAATTTTTGAATAAAATCAACAGAAAAATTGATAGGTAGAAATTTTATTGTAGTGAAACTTTATTTCAACGATTAGAGCCTATCAAGAAGAGTAATCGCCCAAGACCCAAGACTGACTAATCTATACTTCCTCCCCGAGTGTTTGACTACGTCAAAGAACATTCCTATATTATAGGTCCTTTAGGTGTGTAACAACTTTAGATTTTGATTCTTCTATACATTCATATAGTTTAGGCCCTTTAGTTGGGTAACAATTTTAGATTCTGATTCCTGTACCAACTTTATATGATACTGTATATAATTTTTTTCCTTTTAAGAATGGGATAAAGATATAATATCTTATCCCCATTAATGATATATTATTACATAAATTAAAATTTTTTATAATTTAAAAAAGATATAATATGAGATAAAATATTATTAATAAGAATATGATATAATAATATATCAAAATGAGATAACGGATTTTCATTGTAAAGAATGATGCTTGAACACATAAGCAAAGGGTCAGAGAAAAGGGCTTACTGTTACTTTATAAATAAGCCTTAGAAAAATATATTATTTCAATAATTGATTATAGATATTATATTATATGTATAATCCATAAACTATATAAGTAATGAACTGCGTAGCAATACTATATTGCATACCAAAAAAGTAACGTGAAATTGATAAACTATATATAAATATAAGAACGGTCAAATATCCCCACGCGGTGTCTGAGTCTGAGCAGCAGCAAGGAATAAAGCTCCAGTTCCGGAGCCACCATGAGAATGTTCTATGATGACATTGTCTGAGAAATCATTTCCAAGCATTTCCCAGACACTGCTATGAAGGTAATTTCTGAAAATACGGTAGTGCTCATAAAGCCCTCCTTCCACTGTGACCAAACTTTTTCTACTCTCAATTCTCCCAAGCTTCTTAATTATCCCCACAATTCCAGCCCCAGCAAGGCGAGCACCACGTTCTGTCACTATGTCACAAACCTCAGCAACCATTTCTCGTGCTATGGGAGTGCTACTAGTGATCTGGGTTTTGTGGAGTTTCATATATAGTAAGTGTTCTTGATTTGACCATGTAATTAAGTAATTTAATTTGCTACTTCATTTATTTGCATGTTTAAGGTGAAAATTACGTATTCTTACCCCAAAAACCTCTTTGAGTTTCTCACTCACTACTGCACGATCCTCTGATGTATCTTGATGCATAGCAGCCATATCAGGAGAACTGCATCAACTGGCAGGTCAGTAGGATCTTATTTGAAGAAAAATATTGCTAAATGTTATAAATATGTTTTCTTTAAACTACTTATACAAGATAAAAGTGAAAGAAATATGTAGGATTTTTTTTGTTTCAATCTCTAATTAACCATGATTGATTATCAGGCATTCCTGACAATTTTTGTACAAAAATTTCACTTTCATACAAAATACTGAAAATAGCATTGCTCTTGCTTGAATTACAATTTAATCTATTTTATGGATGTCTTATTGATTTTGTAAGTCATCACCAAAGTTAAGCTTTTAAGTAAAGGACTTTTATTATTATATCTCTGTAATATGTCCACTCACATAACAGTCTTTTGACTTTGTGGTATGGATAACACACAGCTTTACTTTTACAATGAGTTGAAATTCAACTTTTATATGAAAGTATAGAAGCATCAAAGATTGAACTTTAAACAACTTAGTTATAAAAATTCTTTTTCATAAATCAACTCTCCTAAAGGTTTAAGCTGTTGAGTGAAGTAAGGTATGTTAATATCTCTATCAGTGATTATAGTATATGCATGGTATATAATGTATACCTTAGCAGGTAGGGAGTCATCAATTTTGGAGGCACGCTACCTCCAAATAGGGGTGTTTCCTGGGCCAATTTCAACAAGACCCGTCTCACAATTTCTCCCAAATACTTCCCTGAAATCAGCTTTTCGAAAATCTGATATAAAAAAAAAAAAAAAAATCAGTAATAATAAAGAAGATTCAGGGGGTCAGTTCTAGACAAGAAATATATTATTATGGTAAATGCACAATATTGGGGAAGTAATTCAAATTCAGTAGCTATACCCCGCTACCAGGATTTGAGCTTTCAGCATCTAAACTAACGTCAAATGGTGTCAGAGGAAGATGAGGGGATTTGAAGTTTCCCCACTCCATGCTAATTACCTGCAATACTACACCCCAATCTTTTAATTTGCTTAATTCACAGTTAAGCTTCTCTGTGTGTGTGTGAATGTGTGTTACAATTGTCACTAACCAGCTCAGTTGAATTTGGTGACTGTGCAAGCACACTTGGAACATCTTCTGCTGGTTCTACATAAGCAGCATTGGTGCTCATGCCTAGGGTAACTGCAGCCACGTTATCTCTGTTATAGTATCTTCCTCCGGCCAACCCTCCAATAGTGTCATCAACCTATTCATGAGTATTAGTTTGTTGAATCCATCATTGTTCGAGACATGGAAAGACACATAAAAATGATGAAACATTAACAAAAATTAATTGAGGGAGCCACAGATCCTCTAACCAGTGCAAAAACATGCATTTTCATTCCATGATTCTTCAACGCTCGGTTAAGGTCTTTCACCAATCCTTGGCGAACCTGGTGACACAACATGATTTTTTTCAGTAAACCATACATGGATGATAAATACTAGAAATTAATTATGGGTGATGCAATTAATTAAAAAAGTCATATGACTTTACATTATAATTTTGACATGTGATCTTAAAGTCCGTAATTGTTTCTCACGCAAAAGAAACAAAAAAAAAAAATTTAAGTTATGTGACTTTTTTAAAAAAATTATATGACTTTTAGATAAATACACTAAATATATATAGTGAGGCACATTAAAACAATAAGATGAAGAAAGAAGAAACTCAACTGGGTCATCCGAGCTTTTCAGTTGAAATGTAGTGCCCGTGAAAGGTAGAGCTTTGTCTACGGGATACGACAAGGTGATGCCCAATTTTTTTCTCTTGGTGAACGAACCATCCTCATTCTCAGGATGAGCCGAAACAAACTTAGCTATCTCTGTGGCTACGAAGTCAGGTATTTCCTAACAATTAAGAAGGAAGTTCCTTCCAAATATGCTTTAGGCATCATGTTGTCTTGGAAGAGATAAATGCACATAAAAAAATATACACACAGAGCTCTGATCATCGAGCAATAAATAAGTGGCTGAAAATTTAGGATATGATGCTCTAACTTTAAGATGGGAAAGTTACGGTGACTTTGTGTCTATAGAGGAAAAAGAATGATGATTAAAATGAGAAGATAAGGATGAGAGAAAAAATGAATAAAGAGAGAGATAGAGAGAAAGGTATGTGACTTTCCCGTCCTAAAATTAGAAGATCCAAATCCGAAAATTTATGGAGTGTGTAAACTAGTGGCTGGTTTTTTTTTTTTTTTTTTTATAAAATAATTATTGTAGATTCGAATTTGCTCATCACTTTGTATGTTGGTTAACAATGTATTAATTTATTACTAGCATGTCCGTTACACAATATATCTTAACCAAACAATACATGTTCTTAACCCAAATCTTTTTTAATTGTTAAAGAAGGTATAAAACTAGTGTGAAAATTTTGGTTTGCATATAATTAGCTTTTCTCTGGTTTTTGTGGGAAAAAATTGTGTAATTATTGCAATGTGTAAGATTTATATCAATCCAATCAAGAAATTAAAACACAAAAGAAAGCAACTTCTTATCCAAAATTTACCATCAATTATTTACCATTCATTCTAGGGTGTTTCTAACGAGTGTCCTTATAATACTAATTAAGGAATACATACAAAGTAAGTTGTTATAGAAAAACTAAACGAACCATAAAAACTTGATTGTCTTGATTCCTTAAAGAGGTATTGATTAGCATTCTTCTTTATATTATAGACAATATTTATGATAAAGAAAAATATTCTCTAACACTCTCTTTCCAACACACATTCTTCTATTGGTTTGAAATTCATGTGGGACCTACAAAATTCAAGTGAGACCCACATGGATTAGTAGGACCCATATGAATTTCAACCAATAGAAGGATGTGTGTTGGAAAGATAGTATTAGAGAGTGTGTTGCTAACACTTCTCATGTGGTAAATATATACTCTGGCATTGCTATTTGGGAAGTAATTATTTGATTAAGATTATTAGCTCTATCTACATTAATTACTTGCCCCCTTCAATCTGCACAATAAAAGATAAGAGAAAGCAAAATTTGTAGCATGAAAGTAAAAGTTTATACCTGAGAAGTTCCAGCCAAAACATCAGCTGGGATGGAAATCTCTTCCCTGTGTAAACCAGAGATAGGCATATTCTTTCCTCCAAGCCGCGCACACAAGATCAACAATTTCGTGCCTTGCAAATTCACCCCATAAAATAAACCTTCCTCTTCTCTGCCAAATGCCAATACATATAATTATTTATTAGTTCAATCAAGGCAGAAAAACGGAGGATGAATTTGTGTGATCAGGAAAAGATTTATGAGTAATGAAAGCATCATTTTTACACCTAGTTAAAAGATGTATAAATATTTAACTAATGCATATATGTGATTAACAAGGATATAGTAATATTCATAAATGATTACAAGCCCCGTTAATTACATAATACACACAATACAAGCTATCAAGTGGTAATTTGTTCTTTGTTAAGCAGATATAAAAATGGTTTGCATATAGCTTAATTTATGAGTAAATTACCCATTAGGGAGGGATGTAACGTTGGAAATGATCATACTGAGAGTGGAGGTTTCATTGGAAGAATCAAGAGAGGCTTTCATGTTAGACACCAAGTCATCAGCAACCTGCCAAAGCTTTGTCACTGGGGTGGCACATTCCCTAGCGAACTTTCTAATGATGTTTCTTGTTTGCCTCAATTGCTGCTCTTTCCTCCGCTTCCACCTCCTGATCAAGGCCCCTACTGCTACCACCGTAAGAGTTGTGCTCAAGGCCGCCGCCGCCACTACCACCACCTGCTTCCTCATCCTTCAATAGTAAAAAAAATAGGATCAAGATCAGAGAAAATGAATGGTTTTTTCAAACACTTGGGGTCAATATCCTCACTTTTCCTTAGTATTATGAAACAATAAAAAATAACTGAAATCCGTTAATCTTGTATATAGGAACGAGTATGATGGGATTGAATGGGTTTACGAGCTAGGAATAGGAGGAATAATGGGCTACAACTTGTATTTGTATATATGGGCTCAGAGCTCATTCACAAATGGGCGTACAACTTGGGAGGGAGCCTAGTGCAATAGTTCAGTAAGTCGGGCTTGGGCTATTGGAACAATAATAATAGGGATCACATAATAACCACTTTCACAGTACACTTTACTAATTTCTTAATATATTTTTTTGTCTTTGATCTGATATTCCATAGGCAAAATTATGAGAAGAACTCTCAGGTTGGAGGTGGGGTTAGGTAAAATCCTCCCTAGAGTGACGACTCCAATATTCGAACTCCTGATATTGCAGGTGAAATTCGCTTGGTGTGGCAGTCTACCTTTAGTGTGACCATTCATTGCTGGGTTAACTAATTTCTTAGTATGACTATTTTTATTTTAAATACTCAATTAAAATTAAATTTGAGAAAACAGAAAAAAAAACTTGGGTATATTTCTAAGTAAAAGTTGAATAGATCATAAATTGAGGGATTCATTATGGTATGTGGACTGAAGTAGTCTAACGTAATACTGACCCGTCTAAACTCTACCCATCACCAATAATTGTCTGAGGTGGGGTTGTGGATTGTACCATCCCAATGCTAGGGCGGCTCGGTGCAGTATGCAAATTTAGTTCAAGCTCGAAGCTTGGCCCAAATATACAAATAACTTAGGGATCATCGAGGGTCGTCTTAACCCAAGTTGGCCTGACCCACTCCAAGCCCGTAAGTGGCCCTATGAAGGGCTTGGTCGCTCATAAAAAATTTCCTATGTGATCGAATTGGACTGTCCATAATTTTGTAACAGTCAAGCAAGTCCCAAAGGACTGTGTCGCCTGTACTCAGCCCCAATACCGTTTCGAAATACTCTCCACATCTCTTAATTTACTAGACAAAATGAATGTTCGAGATTATTGCGAGAGTCTATAAAAGCACTATAGCTCTAAGGAGCAAATCATGTTCACCGGAACTATATACATTATCCCTATCATTCTCTGGCCTAGGGACTATGGATAGTAATGGATAAGGCATTAAAATATTCATTTTCATACCTGTATTTTAAAAAAAGACTTGTATCTATTCTTATATTTGTATGGATAATAATTTTAATACTCATTCTCATTCTGTTTGGTTATCCGTATATCCATATCTGAGCAATTTACAAAGAGATATTTATTACCTTATTACAAAACCAGTGTAGAGCATTTTACAAACCCCAAATTACCTGAAACTCCGAGTTAGACCATCGAATACTAAACTGTTCATGTTGCGGCTTGACCCGTATCTTATCCGTCCATGTCTCAAATAATAATTAGTAAAAACTGAAAAGTGGGTCTCCTCGTCAATTTTGTTAACCTGTCTATCCCCATTTTTCTTTGTTGTTTGTGTACTACTAAAACCTGCTTTTTGACTCACGGAGCAAAAACCCTTTCACGAAAAAACGTTCGAAATGTGTCGTACAGAAAGTTTTAGACATGGACCAACATGTCAAAATTGTGGTGCTGAAACCTTTAGACAAATCTTGTGCTTTTTGTTTTTTTATTCTCCTACCAACCACTGCATCCAAATCTAGTGCTGAAGTTGATAGTTTGGATGCTTATGAATAAATTCTGGAGAATTTTTTACTTTATCCCCCAATAGTAATTGTAAAGCTACTTTTCTTGTAATAATTTCTCTCTGTTTCAAAAGGAATATAATTGTTCTTGTGCACCTTAAATCCTCTAATATCAATATGTCCTATTCCTACAGTCCTAGCACTAGCAGCATAAAAAGCTTAAATTTATTTCCTGCTTTGCCAAAAATGAAAAAGATAAAGGAAAAAGATGAACAAAAGAAATTAAATTACAAACAGATAATAAAAAATTAGCTTAATTGCACTTTTAGTCCCTCAGGTATTACGATTGTGCAATTTTGGTCCCCCAGGTTTTAATTGCGCTAATTGGGTCCTCCAAGTATCACGATTGTGCAATTTTGGTCCCTCAAGTTTAATTTGAGCCAATTGGGTCCCCCGCGTATCATGAATGTGCAATTTTGATCCTCAAATATCACGATTGTGCAATTTTGGTTCTCCAAGTATCATGGTTGTGCAACTGTTAACATCAATAGCCTACGAAGCGCATGTGCGATTGATTTGGCACTTAATGAGACTAATTTGGCAGCTTACGTGTCATTCTTATGTGATACTTAATGATGTGTATTTGATCATTAAATTATGTGAGATGTCAATGATGTCTTATAAGAATGTCCCATAAACTGTCAAGTTGACTTCACTAAGTGTCAAATCAGTCCCACGTGTCCTATGTAGGCTACTGATATTAAAAATTGCACAATCGTGATAATTGGGGGACCAAAATTGCACAATCATGATACGTGAGGGACCCAATTTGCGCAATTGAAACTTGGGGGACCAAAATTGCACAAGCGTGATACTTGGAGGACCCAATTGGCGCAATTAAAATCCGAGGGACCAAAATTGTACAATCGTGATACGTGAGAGACCAAAAGTGCAATTAAGCCTAAAAAATTGCATTTGTTTCAGCTTAGAGAAAATGGTACTAGTTCCTTCCGTTATCTATTACCTCCTTCAATATGGACAAAATAGTTAATTAATCGTTCGAATGTTTGATGACTTTAGAAAAATAAAAACTAACCACATGGGACAGGGAGAAATTTTGTGCTATATATTAAAAATGCTACATTTGACAAATTAAAGGGCAGTTTCTCAATTCTCATAATTGTTTTTTTTTTTTTATAAGTAAAAGTTTAGATTAGGGGAAGACATGTCCCCGTACAAGGTCAAGGAAAACCACCAACCTCTATGAGGATTTAAAGTGAAATTTACATATTGCCTACCAACATGGAAAATCTGAGAATCGAACCCAAGATACAACAA
Organism: Ammopiptanthus mongolicus; assembly: GCA_039655645.1. NCBI lineage: Eukaryota > Viridiplantae > Streptophyta > Magnoliopsida > Fabales > Fabaceae > Ammopiptanthus > Ammopiptanthus mongolicus. The sequence goes on along the minus strand of CM077343.1, from coordinate 10,973,876 downwards.
GTATGGGCGTAAGGTTCGACCAGATGTGCCAACCCCTATTAGCTAGCATTCTCATGATTGGTTTAAAATCATTTAAGATGTATTCGTCATATAAATTTAGATTATGTGTTTAATTGCTATGCACAGTCAGTGTAAAGTTTTTTATATTGTCAACCAATTAGAAATCATGATATGAGTGATTTTTAAGATAGTTAGGATAAGAGTCAAACATTTTAGCTGATGAGACAAGTTATGTTTGGTTGACAGTGTAAATTTTTTTACACTGACAATGGATACCAATTAAATTTTTAGATTATTTTGTAATAAGTTCTATTTTCTACTTAGTTTGGTTAAAATTTATTTTTAAAGAAATGTATATTTATAACTAAATGTAATATTAATTAATAGATAAAAATTGAACATAATGTGATTTGATTGACAAACACTTTGTCTCTCATACTATAATTTGACGTTTTATCCATCCCCTATACTTTGCCTCGAAAATAATAACTTTAAAATTTTAAAAAAATGTTGGAGACAAACCCAGTCACTAACTACAAGAATTTTTGTCATTGTCGACAACAAAAATAAATTTTTGGGAGAACGAATTTTTTTCTCTAATAGAGATAAATATAATTTTATCTCGAAGTAAAATGTCAAATTATATAGCATGGAGTTGGGGCAAAATGTTTTTGAACTGAAGCACGAGAAGTAAAGTGTCAAATTTAAAAAGGGGAGCAAAGTAGTTCTGTGAGAAAACCATAGCAGAGTAAAATGAAAAGTTGTATAGTAAATAGGACAAAATATTTTGAGCCAAACTATAGGGGATAAAGTATAATTTACCCTAAAATGAGAGAGAGGTTTTAAAAAAAAGGATGAATCAGAGTGTAAAAAATTAGAATGGAAAGAAACAAACTTTAAAATGATTTTTCTCAGTTTTATCACAAAATTAGTTTAAATGAGAAATTATTTCTGAAATGTTAAGTAGTCTACAAACACTTATATTTAACAATTGGTTCGCCTTGACTTAGATATTTAGTTTTTTGAACACCCCTAAAGCAGCAATAATATGTCTACACTTAAATTTACAGATTTTCCCTTTACATATACTTTTTATGAAGAAAAAGAATAGAGATAGAAAAGATAAATAAAAAGTGAGTTTCTTCCTTTATTTTTCATTAAAAAATAAAGTTTAATTGTTATACACTGTCAGTGTAAAGTTTTTTTTACACTGACAACCAATCAGAAATCATGGTGTGTGTGACTTTTAAGGTAGTTAGGATAAGAGTCAAACATTTTAGCTTATGTGACAAATTCTGATTAGTTGTCTGTATAAAAAAATTTTACACTGATAGTATATGCAAATTAAATCCTAAAAAATATGTGCAAAAAGAAAAATAAAGAAAATCAAGTGTAGATATCTTTTTCTGGAACTAATTAAAAAGAGTCGCTCCAAAGTCAAGCTTCATTGTCTATTGCCATTTGCAATCAATCACGATAATGCATTCCTTTAACAGGTGCTCTTAAAAAAATATTCATATATTGGATTTTAAAAGATGTCCAACCCCAAGTTAGGTTGTGTTGTTATCGTAAACTATTGAGCAATTGAATAGGAAGAGGCCACGTTGGCACAGAAAGACAAACACAAAAGACAATATGGAATGAAAAAATCTAAGGAGCCGAAAAAGGATCAGAGAAACACATAATAGAAAACTTGAGAAAAGTTGGATTAATAATTGATGGTCACTTTACTTGTTGGCTGATGAAGAACAAAGAAGACCATAAGGTGGGAGGCATTGTTGCTTTCCATACCAACTTCTATTCATACAAATCCCGTTTGTTTGATTGTGGTTCAAATATCCTTATCTATGTCCATTATCATACAGAATTGGTTCAAAGATATGTTGTATCCCCGTCCAAGTATAACCATTTCGCGAATTACATAGATATTTAGAAAATTGTAAAAAGAAATTCCACGTTTCACACCCCATGTCTCTCTTATTCATTGTTGATGTGCAAGTCTTTGGCATAAATCTCGTGGGAAAAAGACATAGGGACAAATCAAATCAAAATCAAGTTGCTGCTATATTCATGAAAGTCAGGAGCGATAACCAAATGGTAGTTGGAGGAAACTTTATGCTATTTATAAAAAGATGAGTGTTAGCAACACACTCTCTAACACTCTCTTTCCAACACATATCCTCTTATTGGTTGAAATATTACAATTAACAAATTAAGGGGCAGTTGGACAATTCTTATACCTGGTTTAGAATTAATTAAGATAAATTAGTTATGTAAATTTAAATTATTTTATTATAATGTATCAAAAAATTATTTTATAATAAGTTTTAATTTATACTTAGTTTGGTTAAAATTTATCTCTAACCAATTATAAAATTAAGACTAAATTTAAAATTTATTAAGATAGAAACAAAACATAATAAAGAGAAAAGAAGATAACAAAAAGCATGAGAGATGTTACAAAAGAAGAGAGTGTACAAAAAAATTGGAATAGAGAGAAACCAACTTTAATTTAAGAACCAACTCAAAATTTATATAGATGAGAAATTGTTTCTAAAAACACTAGATAGTTGTCAAATACTTTATATATATATATATATTTGTACAATGGACGTAGAAAGCACAAAAAAAAAAAAAAAAAAACTAAGAAGATAAAATAACATCAAGTATGGAGACTCTAACCAAGGCAAGATATTAGCTTTGCAGTTGGTATGCTGGGTAGATACCACAGTGATCCAATAATCCAGGATTGGATCACTGGAAAGCTGCATAGAAAGTTTGGAGATACTTGTAAGGAACGAAGGATCACATGCTTTCTTGTAGGAGATCTGGTCTCCTTGAGGCGATAGGATATTCAAATTCAGACTTTGCTGATTGTTTGGATACAAGAAAGTCCACATTCGGCTATGTGTATCTTTTAGTTGGAGGAGCGATATCATGGAAGAGTGCGAAGCAGACAGCCATTAATGCATCCACCATAGAGGCTGTATTTGTGGCATGCTTTGAGGCCACGATTCAAACTAATTGGTTGCAAAACTTTATTTCAGGACTTGGAATAGTCGATAGTATTGTCAGGCCGCCGAAAATTTATTATGATAATTTCACAGCATTCTTCTTTTCTAAGCACGACAAGTATTCCAAGGGTGCAAAGCATATGGAAATGAAATACTTTGACGTTAAAGAAGAGGTTCAAAAACATAGGGCGTCAATTAATCATATTAACACCGATCTTATGATAGCTAACCCTTCAACAAAAGGATTGTCGCCCAAAATATTTATTGGTCATATTGAGAATATGGGCATTATGTCTGCTAGCGAATGTTGAATTGTAATATTTTATTTCATTATTGATGTATGTTTGACACTCTGAGCTCTTTAATATATAAGTTTCTGCATTTTCTGTTTTCTACTTATGTGTATGCATGCAATTGATAATGTTGAAAACTGATTATGTTTTTGATAATGACATTATGTTTGAACCCGTTATGGACTTCTCATTTCAAAACCATATCAAGGAGAAAGGCTAATATAGTAGTACATGGAAGGAAGAGTGTTGATGCAATAATATATGACCGTCATGACTCTTATTAATTTGTATTCTTGATTATGATTAATGATGAAACCAATGTATGTAAGGTCTATTGATGCACATCATGATTGATGTATTTAAGTGTTACAATAACGCATGAGTCAAGTGGAAGAATGTTGTAAAAGTTAATTAAATAAATAAATAAATAAATTAGTGTGACTTATGTGAAATAAAGTTATGAGCCTTAATTAATGTAATTTAATAAAGTAAGTGGCCTATTGATTATTTTGAGAAGTTGAAAACTTCCAATAACTGATTGATAACTTGATAGGAGTTATCACTTTATATATCTTATGTTCTCTCCAATAAAAAGACTTCAATGTCAAGCTTCCAAACGGCCCAACCAAAGTTGGATTATGTTGTTATCGCAAACTATTGAGCAATTGAAGGGGAAGAGATACACAAAACATAAGATCATGAAATGAAAAGATAAGGGTATGTTTAGTTTATTTCTAGTTTGCTGTTATCATTTTCTATTTTTATAAATAATTATAACATAAATAATTACAAAATTATTACATTCTTTTCATTATGTTTTTTAGTTTCAAAAATTTGTACAGTAAACACTGAAAATAACTTTTTGTTTGTTTTTACTGTTTCCTATACAAATCTTTAGAAACAAAAAATAGAATAAAAACATTGTGACAGTTTTATAATTATTTATGTTATAATTATATTTGGAATCAAAAAATGAAAATAAAAAATTAAAAACAAACCGAACAGACTCTAAGGAACCGAAAAAGGAGTAATCATAATGAATAGAAAACTCGAGAAAAGTTAGATTATTTCTGGTCAGGGGTCACTTGTTGGCTGATAAAGAACAACGATGACCATAAGGTGGGTGGGAGGCATTGTTGCTATCCATACCAACTTCAACTTGTATTCAAACAAATCTCATTTGAAATAAACAAACTTTAATTGCGGTTCTATCCTTCTCTCTCTCTCTCTCTCTCTCTCTCTCTCTCTCTCTATATATATATATATATATATATATATATATAGAATTGGTTCAAACTTCAAATATATATTGCATCCCTGTCCAAGTAAAACCATTTTGCTAATTACATAGAAATTTAATATTTAGAAAATGGTACAAAGAAATTCCATTGCATCTACACTGTGAGCCAATACATAATACAGTTGTGTTATTTGAACATCAAAATCTGGACACCGTATGTGATATTGTATGTGTTTATCTTTATCTCTCACTTCCTTTTTATCTTCTTACGTATACACACATCTCAAAAATACATCCAAAAACAAAGGGACATCGTATGGTATCCCCTTTTCTGATATTCAAAAAATTACTTTTCTGTATATAATACTAGTCGAATTTTCACACCCCAAGTCTCTTTGATTCATTTTCAAAGATGGTGAGCAAGTCTTTGGCATAAAGCTAGTGGGAAAAGAGAAAAAGGACAACCAAATTGGAATCAATATCAATATCAATATCAAGTTTTTGCTATTCCTGGAAGTCTGGAACAGGAAGAATTTAAGACCACCGACCATTATATGGGCCAGTTGAGTCAAGGGTTTCTCATCAAGTCCATGATCGGTGGTGATGTTTGAAAATGGAATAAGAGATCATTGAGCCCCTAACACGTAGAGAAACTGTAAATAAGAAAATACACGCCGATAATTCAGATGCCGTCCATGTTTAGGTCAGTTTTGGGTTGGTCTGTTTGGTTATTCCCATTAATTTTCTATATATGTGGATAGTTAGTAGGTATGGTGAGTTTTATCCTATTTGGAGTAACAAGTACTAGCATAAATAAAAGTGGGAAACTCGAACACAAAATGTATCAAAGCAACAATTGAAGATAATATTTTGCTGGGTGTTTATAACGAAAAGGATATTGTCTAGTAAAATTGCCTCTGTTGTTTTGGGAAGACAAGGGGATTAAGATCCTAAATGTTCATATTGATCAAATGGATGAGGGAAATTGGACTAGCTCAATTTCGGGACTAATTAATTATTTACTGTTAGAAAAATAATATATAAAATAAATAAAGAAAATCAAATAAAGAAAAGGGAAAGAAGAATATAGATAAAGTTTATAACTTGAGACGTTATTTAAGGATTATTTCGTAATAATAATAATAATAATAATAATAATGTGAATATCCCTTAAGATTTAACAGGTTCGTTCACAATTATATTATTATTATTATTATTATTATTATTATTATTATTATTATGGATATTCAGAACAACAAGAATGGTATAACTCTCACACAATTTAAAGAGGAAAAAATGTAGAGAAATCTAACTAGAGATGACAATTTGTACATGTGTGTGGGGATCTCCGCGGAGATGGGCACAAGTGAGAAAATCTCCCTGAAGGCACTTTGGGGACGGGAAACATGCTCCCCGTCCCGTACGTGGGGTCCCCGACCCCAAAAGATTACTAAAATATCCTTATAAATATGTGTGTATGTATATATTATTTATAAAATATATTTTAGAATGAATGCCCAAATTGATCCTTAAAAATTTTCGGAGACCCACTTTTAATCCCCCAAAAAATTGCACGTTAGAGTTTAGTGTAAAGGACAATACTGGTTTATAGTCGATGCACTCAGCCTATTCTTACCTGCAAACTCAGTCACCGGTTTTCGCTGGTCTTAATTCATGCGATGACGTTCTTAAGAGGTTATGGAAATGCCCTGTCCCATAATGGTTTTGGTTTTTTATTGGCGGCTCTTGCTTGATAGAGTACCTAAAAAATTGCATGGTTTAATGTAAAAGGCAATACTGGTTTAGGCTAGTTTTATGGTAGTGTCAATTAAATGGACACCACTGGTGCTTCCCAAGTTTATAACCATTGATATTGCATATTTTTCAAATGAATGGTGATAATGCAATGACTTGAAAATTGTCAAATGTTTTTACAATTTATGATATAAGTCACTGTAAAATGTTTTATTTATATATAAGTCCCTTTTGTAAATTATGAAAAGGTATTCATGAAAGTTGATATTTATTTATAAGTCTCTTAATATTTTAAATTAGAAATCCTTTTTTTCTAACCCCCTCATTGGGTGGCAGCCATGGCCACCACAACCCTCACAACACCATGGCAGACACTTGTGTTGTGAAGAACCCGTTGTAATTTCAATTGGGTATTTTATAGAGAGAATGGAAGAAGGAGGAAGAAAGTAGTTTTGTAAATATTGAATGAACATGGATGACATATGTAATTGCATTGGCATCCCAGTCACCACCATTAGCATTGACCCCCTTTTGCCTCTCTTTAATCTGGACAAAATTTTGGGGGAATTCATTTTTAGAGAATATTCTACAATGTGTTGCTGGGTTGGGCAACCCAGTCCCATTAAAACCAAAAAGTCTCGATGTTCCATCCATCAAAAATCAATATCTACAGAACGTAGATCTAGTGGAAGATGAAAGTGTTATCAGTTTCTAGATCTGATCCTCCTTCAGTTTCAGATCTGACATGCATGCAACAAGATTGAGGTCTTCACATGCAAAGGAGGTTCAAGTTGTTGGGAACATTGCGGTGGAGGCGGAGACCAGAAGGGACGGTGTGCTCAGGCGGTGGCGGCGCGGTGGTGTGGCTTGCAAACTGGTGGCCCTGCGGTGGGCATCGTCTGGAGGAGCGGTGGTGGTGGTCACGCTACCGGACAGTTGGAGAAGATGAAGATGATAGATATTTGTGGTGTTTTGGGTGATGTTTGGCCGGAGAAGATGAAGTTGAGAGAAGGAGAAAAAGAAGAAGAAAAGTAAAGAGTTTAAAAAGAAAGTTTTCAATTTGCAACCAAGTCTTTAATTGTAATTATTTTGCAAAAAATCCCTCTAATTGATTTTTTTCCCCAAATAGTCCAATTTTAACTCACTATAGCAAGCAATAATGCCTATTCTTACTTGCAATCTCAGTCACTGGTTTTCGCTGGTCTTAATTCATGCGATGACGTTCTTAAGAGGTCATGGAAATGCTCTGTCCCATAATGGTTTTGGTTTTTCCTTGGCGGCTCTTGCTTGATAGAGTACCTACAAAAGAAGCCCTATGTAGATATGGAGTGGTTGCTAATAGGGTCGGCCATCCCTGAGATTTTGGGTATCCTATGCGAACTGAGAAATTGGTACAACCTCAAGTGAAATAAAATATTACCAAAGAGAGAAAAAAATTACAATAACAAGCTACAATAGAATTATAGCAAAAATAGTTATACTTATATTTATTAACACGAACATATTGCAACAGCATCCCTACACCAACAGTATCCTCCACTGATAGCAAATGAATCACAAGAGCTGAAGCAAAAAATTGATGACCTATTAATTTTTGAGTATTATCCTCCTTGCATTTTTTGCTGCAAAATCATTAATAATTTGTTCATAGTCAAGGTTCTTTAAAAAATCATTTTCAATAGAAATCAAATCAAGACTATTTAATCTATCTTGTGACATAGTAGATCGCAAATAAGATTTTAATAATTTTAATTTAGAAAAACATCTTTTAGCAGATGCAACAGTAACAAAGATATTTAATGTTAGAGAAATGCTAACAGCACACTCTCTAACACTCTATTTCCAACATACTCACTCCTATTGGTTGAATTTCATATGGGTCCTACAAAATTCAAGTGGGACCCACATGAATTTCAATCAATGAGAGAAAGTGTGTTGGAAAAAGAGTGTTAGAGAGTGTGTTGCTATGACTCTTCTTAATATTATTCTATATAAGCTATGCATGCATTAGGAAAACAATTAAATGTTTTCAAGGAATTCAATATCATAAAGTTTTATTTTGACTCAACTGTTTAAAACCTCTTTAATGACTTTTAATTCTTCAAATAAAATTTTATTATCAAGATCATAAGAATCACCATCTTTTAGATAAGTTTCAAGATTTTGGCAACATAATTTCAAGTCCTTATCAGAAAATGACCTAAGCCTTTCAATATTAAAAAAAAAAATCAAAAAATTTCCTCATATATGCTATATTGCTCAAATCTTCTATTAGGTGAATCAATTACTTGATCTACAAAATATAAAAAATAGTGAATTCTAAAAGGCTCCTCAACAGACTCAACGTTTGATTGTGTGCATTCAGAGGGATTTTCATCATGGTCTTTCTTTCTACGAATTTGACATTTTTGAACAAACACACATTCTATCTCCATTTCATTTGCAATTATTTCAGCACTAACAATAGCATTTGCAAATCCAGATTCTCTACATTTTTTCAAGTACTTAATCATCCCTTTTACTAGTTCTATAGTCACATCAATATGCAAGTCTAAATAGTTATTCACCGTTTTAGTTTTTACCATCTTGATTTTAATATGGACATACACAAAATCGAAGGAAGCTAACAAAGAAAACGAGTCAAAACGAGTATAAAAAATCAAAGGAAGCTAACCAAAAGAATGACTACAGTGTCACTGTGTCGGTATCTCCTATGTGGCATCTGTTGTCTTTTCTCTTTCTGCGTTTGTTGATGGAGACGAGATGATGAAAGCACAAGTACAAAATGAGCAAAGCAGTGAAAAGAAGGCTTTAGAATTAGGGGAGAGGACTCGCAAAAATGATAGAAATCTGAGTTGAGGTTTTCCAATTTGACAGACAAAGCTTGAAAAATAAGACATAAAGGACTGGGTCATATGAAACTTGAAGGTTTATCATTGGGTCTGAATTTTATAAAACAATTGGGTCTTCAAGTTTCAAATATAAAATTTTATTATATAAACTTTTTATTTTTATATATATATATATATATATATATATATATATATATATATAAATTGTTGGCAGAATGATCCTAAATCCTTCTTTGCTGCCTTTTCCTTTTGGAATTGATTATGGACTCTATCTTCTTGACAAAGTCGTGTACCAATTTTTTGGATAACTGCAATTAGTTGTCCATAGGTTAATTTGTCATAAGGGATTTTACCCTCAGGGGCATGAGCTGCAAGCTCATCCCTAACAATGTCTCCTAAAACAGTAGGAAGACCTGTTACAAATTTTTCTTTCCAGAGACGATCTATATATATATATATATATATATATATATATAAGGAAAAAATTTGGTGTCCCATAAAAATTGGAACCCTGCGCGGTCGCACTTAATGGTGGTCTTGAGCATGTATTGCTGATAGGACCAACTGCTACTTCTTATCAGTGCATGTGGCATGCTGCCATTTTGTTGATCTTTTTTCACCTTTGATTTTTTATGCGGATTGTTTGATTTGGTTTCAGGGAAGTGCCTGCTTTTTATGCTCCAATCCGGTTAAAGGAAATCATTACTGTTAAAGCCATTGATGGGTTGAAGCGGTTCTAGCTTTGGATAACTGATGCAGGGCTCCTCTGTGTTCGGTTTTCATTTCTTTCTTGGTGAACCAATTGGGTGTAGGTTTGTGTAAACCTAATACTGGTTTTGCTGGTTAGGGTACCTTTTGTGTACTCTTCTTAATCAATACTATAACTATTGCTTATATAAAAAAAGACAAAGCAAATAAAAGCATTAAAAGGTAATAAAACTAAATCAAACCATTAACGAAAATACTAGAGAAAATTAATTGCATTAAATGATAAATTTAAAACCTTTCAAATATCAAATTATTTTGAAATAAATTTTTCAACATTTACGTGTAGTACTTTTGACGTTGCAGCTATCTTGTTTCTGAACTGCAGAAACCGCAGGATTTTGCTCTCTTATGGATTAGTCTTTCAATCAAGTGGCTGAGTTGTTTATTTCTCTTTATGCTAGTTGGCTTTTCTTTACGCTACTTTGTTTCTTCAGATTTGTGGTCTGCTGTTTTTAGTGTGTTGTTATATAAGGATTTGGATATCTCTTGCGCTCTAATTAATATTTTCTTTCCTTATAAAAGAAAACATGATTGTCTGGATACATCTTGTGTTTACTTGTACAAAATCCATCTCTTTTTCGTAATTAATCAAATATTAATATAAGGAGTGGTATAAAAGTGGTAAAAAATAATGTGCAAATATTACTACTTTTCTTATATAGCTTATTGGTTAAAAAATGTTGGATAAAACTTACCGAAAGTGAACATGTCTTCAAAATATCTATTATTATAGATTATAGATTAAGATCATAATACACATTAAATTAAATTAACGGTAGATATATATGATTACCTTAACTTTATCCAAAATTTATATATAACAATGATTTTTTTCATGAATAATAAGATATCATTTAGGTGAATTCTTTGGCATCCTAAGGGTAACTTTACCCTGCCTAGATAACTTAATCAGATGATGAAAATCAGTTGACTTGACTCACTAACATGATTCATTTAATTGAGGTGATGAATTCTGGTTGAGCAAGATAATTTTTATCCCAAAATTATTGAATGTATCGAAGAATGCACCTATCATTTTAACCTTTGTTAGGATTGTACATTATGAAGTACTCAAATTAGGATATTTTTGGTGTATGAGATTCATAAGTTGTTGAGCCTACTTGAAGGTAACTTTTGCGAAAATTGATTTGTACAATGTTTATGGAGATGGGAACACCATATAAAAATATAAATAAGTGTTTTTCAGTATCTTTTCGCTTAATAATATAGGTAAGAGACTAATCTCTTGTGGTACTATCAAATATTTAAGTGGAGACCCCTCCTAATAAATAAATAAATATGTTTGAATATAAAAAAAATAACTTTTTTAATATTGAAAAACAATTGTACAAATAATATAAGTTGTAACTTTTCCACTAATCGACAAAACATGGACACATTAATCGGACTTGAATTATCTTCAACAACTCCACTCTCCAGCCTTTTTCTCCAACAAAAATTCAATAATTAGATATATAGATTGAATTATCTGAACCGTTAAATATATGTAAAGACCCTTAATACCAACATCAATAAATTTTTATCTTTTTATTAACTGCGGGAGAGGATCCAAGCTCCATTAATTCTCAAGCGGAGTTTGAGTATTTCATGAGGTTCCTTCTTTCCCGACTATCCCTTCTTAGCTGATATGGGTGCTCTTTGATAGGGGCGTCTTCAATCCTCCCATAAAAATTTGGAGTTTCCATCCTCCATTACTTTCAAGCCATAGATTTAATATTAAAATAAAAGAACGAACAAGATTTATCATGGGCAAACGAGAGATTCATAATGGAACCTGCCAATATTGAATCGATTTCACTGCACTTTGTAATCGATTCATGATCGGTTAAGACTTTCACTATTACATGCTGACTTTCACCGCTGCATGTTGTCACCTTTCCAAGCATTCCCAAATTTGCAGTTGTACCCTTCGCTTCATCCATCTCTATAACCACATCACTTTTTCAGAGCATTGTGACCTACAACCTCCTTCATGGTCTCAGCAAGGACTTTATCTCATATACACTCATGCAACATGGAGAAGAGAAAGAGAAATACTCTTGTATTGTTCTCATTCAAATTTCAATTCTTGATTGATACATCCATGGTACACTAATGCCTTTTATAGGCTACAAGCACACAAACATATAATAAGAAAATAGAAGCAAAACTTAAGGTTAAATTATTCTTTTGGTCCCTCATTTGTTTTAATTTATTCAATTCGGTCCCTCTATTTTAAAAATGTTCAAGTTGGTCCCTTACTTGCCAAATGTTAAGCAATTTGGTCCTTTTTGTTAACTTTCATTGTTAAGTTAAATAAATTATAACAAATAAGGGACCAAGTTGAATAAATTAAAACAAATGAGGGACCAAAAGAGTAATTTAGCCAGAACTTAACGGTGAAACTTAACAGAAATGACCAAATTGCTTAAAGTTTGACAAGTAAGGGACTAACTTGAACATTTTTAAAAGAGAGGGACTAACTTGAATAAATTAAAACAAATGAGGGAACAAAAGAGTAATTTAGCCAAAACTTAAGAGGAAGTTAAGCTTTGGGCGATGGCTTTTTTCTTTCTACACATAATTTGCAGCTGGAAGCATCGGTACAGAGGAGCAGTGCGGCTCAGTGAGCAGTGTAGGCACCTCACTTATTTTAGGCGGTTTTTCTTTTTTCTTTTTAATCTTTGAAGCTTGATTTAACACTTACATTACAACACACAGGAAGAAAGCAAAGCACCATTTAAATGAAGAAGAGTTGAAAGCAATGGAAGGCAGAGCTAGCATGAAGATGGTAACAAAACCAGGCTTGGCTTTCACGTGCTTGGTACGTGTTTAATCTTCCCTTGCGTTTTAACACTATCCTCTGCTTTCCATGGAAGCTCGGAGAACTAGGAAACCACGATCGAGGACATAGCTAGAAAGTTGAAATTGAAATACAAGGACCTTCTTAGGATCGAGAAGAAGTTCAAGACTTTCGTGGAAGATTACGAAAAGCAGTACTAGACGAGGCATGAGTACCTGCACCGTTTTGGGATTTTCGCCAGTTACAGTTATAGAGCACCATGCACGGGAGGAGTTTGAGCAGTTCTACACCGGAGTGAAAGGTGGATTTGGGCTCGGATCGAATAATGGCTTCAAAGTGCCACTGTTGGAGGTGGAAAAGTCCCACATAATAGTAACGGAATATAAATTAACTAATTTTTAAATCAAAAACTAAATGTTAATTGGAAGATCGATAATAACAGATAAAACACAATGGACTATCCAACCTCAACGTTCCTGTTGGAGGACTAAAGGATCGTCCCTTTGATAGAGCTTGTAATTTTTAGTTTGCTTTTGTTGTTTGGGTCCTTGACCCGTAATTAGCTCAATAAACAAATTTTAACGAAAAAATTAACTAAATTTTTTTTGGTGATGAATAGATTAAACTAAAATTTAACCATATACAATCGTGACAACTGTTTTGGATTTGTGCTTGCCACTATAACCACGTGCATTTTGCTTCATGATGATCTAATCAGAAATATTCAAAATATAATTAAATAAGTAAACAACCATCATATATATCATGACAAAACATTGTAATCAAAACGAGCACATTATTAGATATTTATTTAATAATGGGAAATGATGCAGTCATAGCTAAGTTTGAAGATAAAAATAATACACCTTCGTTCATTTCGTCAAAGCTTCCTCACGACCTTCTGAAATACTTGTGTAGACTTTTGTTAACCCAGTTGTGTAAACACCAAGTAACAATTGAAAATTACATAAATTCTTAGATCGCAAAATTATTTTATATTAAAAATGATAGCGTCCTCACTTTTGAATATGATGCATTCTTCGTAATTTTTTTTTCCTTCTCATAATGTCGCATCATGTCCCCTTCATCAAGCCATATTTTATCAATATCATATTGATTTTTTAAATGGATTCCAAATCTAGTAATTAATAATTAATTGTTATAATTATCAAACTCTCACTTATTTCTCATTTAATTCTGTTACTTTTCAAGACGAATATTTATAAATATTATTAATATTAAATTTGGAATTATCTAAATTATTTGTTATCACATCTTTTTTAAATTGTTACCTATTTAAAATAAATTCAAATACTAATTATTTTATTACACATTTTACTTAATCAAAGAGGTTAATTTATATGCACCTCGGTGTAAAAGAGTTTCACACTGACTTCCAATTAGAGTTGCAAATGAATTGAGTTATTCGTGAACTATTCATACTCGATTTTTTAAATGTTCGACACGCACAAGCACGGAAAATTAAAAATATATATCCTATTTTTTTGAATAAAATCACTTTTTTTTTATAGTTTTCTACTGACAAATATGTATGAAAAATGTTTTTTATCTGTGAGTTAAAATATATGGATATAAAATTGTTTTTAAAATAAATAATAAAGTAAAAAATTAGTGTTTCAATTGTTTTTAATTTCCCACTCATTTTCTTCCTTTTCTTTTGTCTCGTAACTCACAAGTAGGATGTAAATGAATTGAGCTATTCATGAACTATTTGGACTCGACTCGTTAGTTAACAAGCCAAGATCAAGCTTTTGGTTAAGCTCATTTAAATAAACGAGTCAAATTTGAGCAACCCATTTTTTTCACAAGTCAAACTCAAGCTTCAAGTGCTCAGTTCGGCTCGATTAGTTTACACCCCGAGCTCGACTCGTTTACACTAACAGTGTCTACTACTTTAATTGTTATATTTTTTAATTAATTCAAAACTAATTATTTGCTATTATATCTTAGTCAAATTATTACCTTTTAAAAATTAATGTTAAAATTTTATAATTTTTCAAATAAACTTTTTTAAAAATTAAGGTTCCGTTTGGTAAAAACTAATTGATAGCGGATGAGCTTATAGATTTTTTTTTTGGGTGAATGGATGAGCTTATAGTTGATAGCGGATTAACTAGTTGATCGGATTTAAAGTCTTTGATAAAATTAACGATTAAGTTAGCAGATAAATATAAAATGACATAAAAGGACATGTTTGTATTATTGTTTTTACATAAATTCTACATATATATATATTATTTATTTTAAATTAGTTATCATCTCAAAGTGACAGATTAAAATACTTTAATTTACTTTAATTTATTTATTTTAAAATAGTTGCCACTTTTTATTTTTAATGATTTTTATTAAATAAAATTAGATAATATAAATAAAATGATATATTGATATGATTTTTTTCATATAAGTTCTATTTTTTTTATAGAAAAAAATATTCTCTATTATTTTTATTCTAAATATATATCTAATTAGTGAAACCAGTCCTCGAATATATATTTATAAATATACATTAACACACATTTATTTATAAATACACATTTCGAGAGGATAAAGGATAAAATTGATAAGTTATAAGCTCAAACACCACTTCAAATAGTGTTTGAAAAACGCTATAAGTTAGTGAAAAAACACTATAAGCTAGTGAGATAAGGTCGTTTACCAAATACCTTTACTTTAATCAAACAAGTTTATCCGCTATAAGCAAGCGGTTCGGCCATGTCAAACAAATCGAGTATAAATGTTAACAAATGAAACAGTTGAAATGTATAACACATTAAATATGTATATCATATTAAATTATAATTTATACAAATATTAAAATATTTTGTTAATAAATAGTAAATAAATAAATATCAAAATTAAAAAACCTATGTAATGCACGAGATATTTGCTAGTTAAAAATATTTGACTTTATAATACCCACCTTAAATATCACACAAGTGCTCATGTGTAATTAGTTGATAGTGCAAAAAACTTTACACTGACAATACGTCATAATTAAATTCAACAAATAATAACTAAATTCATATTATGTATTTATGATAAAGATAGCTATTTTTATGTCCAATTGTCATTATAGACATTGTTTTATATTTTGAATTAACTATAATAACATAAGGATTTAATTGTTACCAACAAGGCCCAACACAGTTGGTAGTAGTTTGCAATCGGATCAGTTTAGATCGGATTTGGGATACTTTAGCAACCGATCAGATTAAATTTGATCAGATTGGATTGAATCAGGTTTTGAAAAAAATTTCTTTGGATCTGAACCAAACTAATCCAACTAAAGTTGGGTTGGTTCGAATCGAATCACCCAGATTATACTATTTTTAATTTAGTTTAAGTTTATTTTTGAAAAATAGTAAAAAAAATTAATACAGTAACAAGTAAGAGTAAATTGTTAATAAAAAGATAAAAAAATTTATTTAATATATTAGTTTTGTTAATAAAAATAATACTATTATAATAAAATTAATAATAATTTATTAGTATTTTTAAGTGATTGGTGCGGTTCAGATCGGACGAGCTCAAATTTTTTGAATTCGATATCCGAATCAATTGCCTTCAGATTCATTATTTCAAATCCGATCCAAATCACGAAAATCGGTTCGGATCCACCGGATTCACGGATTTGATCGGATCCGCTTGCAACCCTAATTGATAAATAACCAGTTGGGTTCTTTAAGTATGTTATTAGGGGTTCGATTCCTGTCGTACAGAGGTGGGCCCATTCAGTAACCTGTAGGGTGTGCAGATGCAGTTTTTTTTTATTTCGTACCCCCTATTATTAAATATTGAAGCCACTGCCTTGCATCCACAGGTCACACACCCGAAGCCTTAAATCAGCAGCTATACACCACCAGCAGGTGACAAGAGTTTAGAGTCATGAGTCCATACATCATGCCAAACCCGTATATTTGCTCCTGTTCCGATGCACCAGCGAGTACCTTCCTTAAGAATTGCTCTCGCCTGACATAAGCTACGCCACCACACAGCCTGAACTACTACCAAGCTTCGCCTTAAAGAAATCACAATGTGGAAAATATTTGGCTTTGAATAGCTTGGAGACAAGAGTATTGGGGTGTGTCATTAACCTCCACCCTTGTTTTCCTGGAAGCGCCATATTGAAGACATAGAGTTTCCTAAATCCTATACCACCATCAAACTTTACTCATAGCCAACTTATCCCAAGGGAGCCACTTAATGCCTTTGCTACCCTCACCTCCGCTACCCCACCAAAACGAATTCATGAGCCTCTGGATCTCATCCCCTAAAGAAAACACTTATGAAATACGTAAGGAATACACTGAAGCACCGACTTAATCATCACTTCCTTCCCGGCTTTGGATGAATCATTAATTGTTAATTAATAGTAAAAGTTAGTAATTGTTAATTTTGCATGTACTAAATTTTCAGTTGTGTTATTTGAACATCAAAATTTGGACACCATATGTGACATCATATATATATATGTTTATTTCGTTCTCTCATTTACTTTTTATCTTCTTTGTATACATGCATTTCAAAAATACATAAAAAACAAAGTGACATCTGTTGGAATATTCTTTATTTAATTATATTCCAATGTGATAATGTGGGCAGATATCGTCAATTAATTATATTAGCTATTTATCAATTAGGAGCCTTAATTGATATGTAATCAAATTAAGTGATAAGGCTAATTAAATTTCTGATTTGATAATAAATTAGTTAATTAATATGGACTAAATTAGTTAATTCCGCATAAAGAATAAAGAATCTAAAGAAAATATCTAACAACATCGTATTGTTGTCCCTATTTTGATGTGCAAGAATCATTTCTCTAAATTTTTGCACCCCTAATATTTTTTCTTAGTTTTGTCCTTATGCATGAATGATTATCTAGTGATTTATATTGAGAAAAATGTGTTTAATAGCATAAAAAACGAGTCAATCATTCAATGATTTCAAAACATACAAGGTATGTAATTTATTTAACTAGATATACTAAATTATATGATTTTAACATGTTACCCTCAAATCAAACCGTAAAAAAAAAGTTATCCTCACGTATATAATAATAATAATAATAATAATTATTATTATTATTATTATTTTTATTTTTTTAAATAATTTGACCCTGTTGATCCAGGGTCTTAGATCAACCACTGCTGTGTCAGAAAATACTTTTTTGGGAGAGATAAAACTCACTTCGATGATCTTTATACCTCGAAAGGGATTAGTCTCTGACTATCAGTTGGGGACACCCTTGGTGTACAAAAAAAAGATTTAATAATTGTTATGTACTGTCAGTGTAAAGATTTTATATACTATCAACCATTCATAAATTTACACATCATTAAAAATATTTGATTCTTATAATAGCTATTTAAAAAATCACATATAAGATGATTTGAGATTGATTGACAGTGAAAAACTTTTTACATAAATAACGTATCAAAATTAATATTCACCAATTTATATCATCCAATAATAATACTATATAAACTTTGCTCGAGATGGAAGAAAGTGTACGAGTGTATTTAAATGATAATTATAAGAATAGCAAGCATATCTAATAAAATAGTAGGAATTAGGATTAAGTGGTTTCTTATATTAAGTTGCAACAATTTATTATAAATAATCTCACATGGACCCATGATCCGCGCGCCACCAAAGACAATCAATTAAAAAACAAAGTTAAAATGTCTGTAACTTAATTAAAAGTAAATTAATAAGGGTTTTTCTATAATTTACATATGTTAAGAAATTAATAATAATAATTATCTCTTAAAAAATATTGCATTTAATATATTAAAAAGTTAAAAATTTGATTTTTCATAAAAAATTTCTATATATTGATTCCTTAACATGTACAAATTTACACGGATTAAACAAACCCAATTAATAATAGTCAGTTGAAGATATGCAACCAAGAGTATCCGATATTTGAATTAATAAACAACAAATTGTCATTTAATCACACGAGTAATCATAAGAATTTTATATTGAAGTCACTGAACAGAATCCGACACTGAGGACACAATCATAAGTGCTTGCTCCATGTTCTCTATCAAACTGCACCCTTTTCACAACGTGAAAGAGGGAAGAAAGAGGTATTTAAAAAGTCAAATCCTCTCAAAAACCCCTCTTGAAAACAATAATAATAAAGTAAAGTAAAATAAAAAGGTGCAAAGGTTTGAAAATGACGTTGTGGGGTAGATTAACGTAGCCGATCAGTCAACTACGCAAAAACAACGGAAGAAGGAAAACGCCAAAAACAACGCATTATTTGTTGAATATTGAACTCCACACTCGGCAGCAGATCGAACGGTCCTAAGTAAACTCTGTGATATCGCAGCAGGCCATTGATATATTACTCAGAATCCAAATCATGGACGAAAAACGGAAGCCATGCATGAGATAAAAAAAGTCATTATTAACTAATTAAGCTTATTCCTATAGCCATGCTCACATCAACTGTTTATTTACGATCAAATGAACTGCCTCAAAGACTGTCTTAAGCTTCTTATGAGATCCTTTGCTTTCACGAAGTGTTCCTTGTTCATCTGCAAGAAAACACAAATCATGGGATTTGTTAATCATGCTCATCACATAATATATATCATTTACGGGTATAAACGTAGTATGGAAAAGTTGGTATGTACATATTATTATTATTGTTATTATGTTAAAATATACTATTGATCTTTTAAATTAATTTCTGATTTTAAATTAACCTTCTAAGTATCTAACCTTCCGTTTTGAACGTGTAAGTTATAAGCTTTAGTTAAGTTAGTATTCGATGTTAAATATATTATAACGGAGTTAAATTCTAACGGTTATTGCTTAGAATCTACATGGATTAGGGGTTAAGCAATCACTTTCCATTGATTGTGTTTGTGTGATTTGGGTTTTGTGCTATGACTTTTTTTTTGGAGAGGAAGAAGAAAGAGAGAAAGATATGTGGTGTTATATGGTGGTGGTGGGGTGAAGAGAGAAAAAAAAAAAAAAAAAAAGAGATTTTTCAACAAGATTTCGGCAAGGTTTTAAATACTAACAAGGATAATTTAACACCTTTATATCATATTTAATGTCAAGGACTAATATTAACTAACCTTTAAAACTTGGAGAAGAATGTTTATTACTTAAATTAAAATCAGAAATTAAGTTCGAGGACAAAAATATATTTTAGTCTTATTATTATTTATAATAATAATAACTTAAAAGGAGAATATCAATAGTAATTCTTTCAAAGCTGAAGTTAATTATATTTACCTGAGCAACAATAGTTATGTCAAGAGTGTTATTTCCAAAGGGCAAAAAGCTGCTACTTTGAACAGTAAGATGATACTTTTCTAACTCGTTGAGTAATGTGGCCGCTCGACCATTTTGTTTGTTACAGTGGATTCTGATGAGTATGTCTTTACCAGAAACTCTTGCTTCGATATCAGGGAGTGGCTGGTCGGAGTTTTCATCGGAAGAGGAGCTATCATCATCGGCGAAGAGAATAGATCTCTTCACAAACACTGCCGAATCAACTGTTTTCTCGGCTACTTGTTCCTCTAGTGTCTTCACCCGTTCCTGTAGTTGTTTCAGATACTTGATAGCATCTCCCAATACAGTAGCCTTGTCCATCTGCATGAAACCATCGATTAATTCAACTTGTAATAAAGAATATTTACAAACATGGGCATGTTACAAATATATAGATGGTTCAATTCAGGTTAATTAGGTCGATTGCATGTTTATTAATTGCACTCAATTAAAGAAGAAGATATAAAAGAAAAAAAAATTAGGTGCTCCTGTAGCTAAATGTATTGTGTGTGCGTTCATAAATCATAACCATATATATCAATGTTAGCATGTGAGATGTATTACAAATAGTACCTTCGTGAGTCCAGGAACCATGGCCGAAAGAGCGATGAACCTCTCGCTGAGCTTTTCTCTTCGTTTTCTCTCGGCTAATACGTGATCTTGAGCTTGATTTGGGTTCCTGATGGTCGTGGTGTTAGCCTTGTTCGCCCGTTTCTCATTATTTTGAAAACTCTTGTCCTCAAAAGCACCTTGTGAAATCACAGCTGCAAAATCCAAGTTTCCTGTACACCCAGTCTCCATTTTAGGCTTCACAACATTGGCATCCAGGTTGTAAAATTGCTGGGAAGCAACTGAAGAAGCATTTGAGTGCTCAAAAGAAATGAGTTGGGAGGATGAAGAGGAAGAAGCCTTAGGAGCCATCAAGTGTTTGTCGTAAGCATTCCAAGTAGTACTCATAGTCTTGAGCTGCTTGGTTGGTCTTGATGGTGTAACAACAACAGAATGATCAGGACTTTCAATGGGGAAAGAGTTTTGTGTGGTTTCATAGTTGAAGCGTTTGTGAGAGGAATTGTAGCTCTCAGGGGACGAGGAGAAAGGTCGGAAGTCAAGATCATCAAGCTGGTATGCAAAAGAATCCATGGGGTATTGATCAAACAAGGTTGGATCCTCCATTCCCTGAAAGTTTAAAGTTGTTTCACAGAGAAAAAGGTAAGTAACAAGTTATATGACTTCATATTTCTGCACTTCTATATCTATGTGGCGCAATTTGTTTGCTTCAGATTAAAGCTTATGGTTGAGTACTTAGTATGTACTTACAAGTTCAGGCATGTACTTGGTGGATGAAATTTGCATCATCTTCAGCTTGGTTCCTTAGAAATTAGTTAGACTTGGATGTGTGGTTAATTATGGAACACTGAAAAGGAGTCAAACAAGAAGGCAGATCAAAACCTCAGAAGAATTGAAGAAAACCAAAACCCTTTGATTTCCTAAAATAGGATAAGAACCTTAAACTAATAAAATGATTTAATTGTTACAAATTGTATAGATTCAGCTTGTTACTCCAGCAGATATTGTTTGTTATTTGCTTTAGAAATGAAAAGTAATTCTCAAATTATTTCAAAGAGAAGTAAATTGAACTTTAACTTGATATGCATATCAAAATGGAAGTCAACTTTAAGTGTCACAATTGAGGTGAATGAAAAATCTGAGTGATGCGTTGATTATGGAGATAATGGTGTTGAAACAGACAGTGACGTGTATGGGAGAACACAAACACGAACATCTATAGGGAGAGAAGAGTGAGAAGGTTACCTTGATTGAAGAATGGGTAGAAGGGCAAGATGATGAAGTGTTATTTTTCTTCTCGAAGTTGGAACATGCTACAACAAATTTGCCAACCTCATTTATAGAGGGTCAGCGTACACGCTTCACCTATGCATCTATTTACAGACACGTGTGAATATGTTGTCCCATTTTCTAGGATGAGTGTTCATACTGCAGTTTGAATGTGGGCGCTCCCATGTCTTCACTAATAGCGTTTGGTCAAATTGTGGGTTCTTAATTAATTGCAAGGCTTTCTTTGATCTGAGACACGTTATTTGCCACGTCAGGAAATCCATGATTGCCAACTCAATAAATTACGTCAAAAAGACTTATTGTACCACAAAAGGCAAATTAATTAACAGCGATGTGCATTGGTTCCATCAACATAACAAATTAGAAAAACTTTTTTTTTTTCCATTCGGGTTAAATCTAAATCCAACCAATTAATATTTTATAGTAATTGTTTCGATTCATGAATTTAAAGATTTCTAAATTTGAACAGAATCCATTATTATATATATATATATATATATATATAACTTTAATTGATATATATTATTAACGTAAAAAAAGTTACACATATTTTTTAAATGAGGTTTTTCTGGCTTGAATCAAACCAATTCATTTTTTATTAGATTAAGTTGGTTTGTATTGTCTAAAAAAAAATTGTAAATGCTAACCAAACGAACCATTGATTATGATTAATTGGTTTGGATTTTTTCTTTGTGTGGAATCGAACCAGATCGGCCTGTGAAAACCCATACAAATTAATTATGAGTAATGCTAGATAGGTAGAAAGAATCACACTTACTCCACATTTTCACAGAATTTAAGTGGATTATAGTGGTAAGATCCGCTTATTTATCTAGGAATAAAAAACATGTTAGCTAATTCATTTTATTGAAAATTCTTGAAAAAATTCTGATTGCCTGGAATTTTTCAATTTTAATTCTGATCTATGTTAAGTGAGATTTACTATATTCAAATATTTCATTTCATTAGTAGAATTTGATTGCGATATCAATTATTTGAGAGTTCAAACTCTTTAAATAATATATGTATAAAAAAATCTTTTGATAATATGACAATATGAGTGACAATGAGTTGTGTCGATTAGGCTATCGATTAAAATATAACTACTTTAAATAAGAATTTTGTTATTAAGTACGAATAGCAAATATGAAGAAATGACCACTAAAAAAAATACACGTTTAGTAATCGAAGCAGCGATCGACACAACATCATCCCTAAACGTCTAGCCGCTAAATACGTAGCAATCGATTCCCAACTACATTCGTTAATTGCGACGGTCGAATTCGATTTGTTCATGGAGACTGTTTTAGCGACCGTCTTTTCAGTCGCTAAATCTGTCGTTATAGTTTAGATTATATAACCATTTTAGCAATGCTATCCTTTTTTTTTTACATTTTTTATTCCAAATAAATTATTATTTCTTTTATTACTAATATTATTATTATATATTTTTTAATTATTATTAAATTTATTTTATTAATATTATTATATTAATATTATAAATATCTTTTTAGATTTATTATTAATAGCAACCAATAATCAATATTGCGTATATGTAAAATTGTAACCCAAATAAAGAGAAACAAAACAAATATTGTATTAAATTAAATTGTAATTCGTTACATAAAATATAAAGATGGAAATAAAAAAATACAAAGAAAATAAATCATGACGGAGGTGGGACTTTCTGCTGGGTCTCGGTGTCGTCCTCCTCGTCGTCCTCTGCAGCAGACGGTGGTTCAACAGGAGGCTGAAGATGCAAGTGCTCCATGATGTATTGCTTCGTTCAATGACCTCGTTCTGGCATCCTTTTTGCCGAGCTCGCTAGACAATCCTGAGGTAGTCTCCCGCATCTGCTCTATCTCCTTTGGAGGAACACCAATCACATCCGTTGGTCTAGTCTGACGGGACGACAAGGCCACAAAATGGTCGCCCAACTGTCCAAGCCCATACATGTGCCCATTCTCATTTTTACCTCCAACAACCTCAAAAAGTATGGCTTTATCGTCGACGAAGGTTGGGGAGTGTTGCTCCTGACTATAAGAAGCACCATCTTGTGTGGTACGTGTATGAGCCTCCTCTAATTAATCTCTGATTATATTTTTCCCACAAAATAAAATTGAATATCATATTATTAACAATTAATAAGCTACGAACTAATATTGTAAGTAAGATTTTCTATCTTTTTATACTTACGAAAATCTCACGGGCCTTATCGTTGATCCAATCTCTTGACTTTAGCTTTTTGATCCTTTCTAGGATGTCGAATACTTACAGAAATCAAAATGATTATCTCGATCGTATAGGGACTAAACTCAAAATGATTATCACATACCAAAAATTTGAATTCAATCCCTACATGTGATGTGACAATCATTTGAATTTGGTTCCTATACTTTAACTCTAACAAACGATTTTATAACACGAATAAACGGCGGGTACCAAATTAAAAATAACGATATATAAGAATGGGCACGTCAAGGAGATTGTTGAGCTGAAGCAGAGACTGCCTGAGTCCGAGCGGCGTGGCGAGAAGCATGAGCGTATGATGGAGGCAATGATGCAATAGACCATACAACAAATGCAGCAACAACCCCAGCCGCCTGGTCAGCCGACTAGTTGCACCGGAGACGACGATGACGAGGACTCATTCGATGATTTTATCCGGTATTCTCATTATGATAAGGATTATTAGATTCTTATGTTAGTTTTTTTTTATATTTCTTTGTATTGTAAAAAACATATGTTATTTATCATTTGGATATAATTATAATTTCTTTGATGTTATCTTTAATTTTTTTTTATGCAATATTTAGTTAATTATAAGAAATATAATTATGTAATAAATATAAAATATAATTTAACATTAATTAATTATTTATAATTAATTAAAATATTATTTTTTAAAAAATTTTGCGTTACCGACGATGAGATCATCCGTAAGGGGTTCTAGGTACTTTTCGACAGCCTAGCCGTTGATAATAGATTGTAGGTACGTGCCGACGGTTTAGGTCGTCCGTATACGTTATCAAGGAGCCTATTTTCAAGAAATTTTTACCTGTCGGCTTTCAGTTGAAAAAAGCACATTGCCAACGGTTTTTGTGATTACCGACGACTTATGGTTGTCGGTAGTGGGCTTGTTTCTTGTAGTGTATAGGAACTGATTTCAAAAAAATTCACGTATAGGGATCGAATTCAAAATCTATGTCACGTATAAGAATCAAATGATTAGTTTAATCTTTTTTGTATTAATGATGACCTTTTTTCAAACAAAGGTTAATAATGACCTTGACAATATAGTTTTTTTTTTTTTTTTGAGGTGGACCTATATTATTAACAATATTGTCCAAAACCATTGGTAGGATAATATTGAAAATAAACAGACAACAATTCAAAATATAGAAAGTTTTTTTTTTCACTGAAAAAAAAATATATATAGAAAGTTAAGTAAGTGAGCTAGGTTTTTTTTAATCTTTTAAAAATATGAATAAGTGAACTGTGCTTCGTATGTGTACTACACGTGAATAACGTGCATTTGACCATTATTACCTTGTGCGTTTGTTTCCTTTTGGGTAAGCGTTGTGATTGAACTATTGAAGTTGTAAGGGCGGGGGTGTAGAAACGAGTTGACCGGTGAGTATACCGCGTAGAATCCTTAGAATGCACTCTTTGACTATAAAGTATAAACCCTCCTCTTCCCAATTCCCCCCTCACATTCTTGGCTTTCCTATCTTAATATTTTTTTTAATTTCTTATGGGCACCTATATTTATTACCTAGGCTAATTTGGCGATGATCATATGTAATTTTTATTCGTGAAATTAATTAAATTATTTATCACTTAAAAAATTAGTCGCTACTTAACTTTTATATTAGTATATTATATTCCAAAACACGAGTATTTTTTTGAAAAATTCTATATACTTTAATCATTACGCAACTCATACATA
The DNA here is from genome assembly GCA_039655645.1 of Ammopiptanthus mongolicus. Classification (NCBI taxonomy): domain Eukaryota; kingdom Viridiplantae; phylum Streptophyta; class Magnoliopsida; order Fabales; family Fabaceae; genus Ammopiptanthus; species Ammopiptanthus mongolicus. The sequence continues at coordinate 10,948,028 of CM077343.1, read as the reverse complement.
TGTCATATTGAAGAGGGGAAAATTTTGCATCAACTTATAAAAGATTGTATGCTTAAATGCAATTTTGATCTCCCTACTTTTCACCATGTGAGATTTTAGTCTCTATGATTTTTTCGTAGGACATTTGGTCCCCCAATTTTTGTAATGTTGCAAACGTAGTCCTTCTGTTGAAGATTGTTCCTAAAATTGAGATTTCTTGATGCATTTGAACACAACACCAAGATACTTTTGTAATGCATATTATGGAGATGTTAAAAGAAGATCAAAGAAGTCCAAAAAGAAGGCCGAAGAGTTTTCAAAACTACGCACCTTGAACGTTGCCAATATCATTCTCAGATTTTGCTTGGTTGATTGATGTAATTATGACTTGTTTCATTGTATTTTGTCATTATTGATCTTTTTTTTTTTTTCAAGTGTATTGCATTGTTCATCTCAAGTTCAACTTGCTAGTATGCTATAGGTAGTCACAGATATAATCGTAATTACAATTGTTTAAGAATATAAGCTTGATTTTACTAAAATTGTATCACTTTTTCATTTCAATTAACATACCGTTTAAATTTCTATCTTTCTCTGTTTTTCCTTCGGGCTCTGCCATGTTTTCACACACAAAATATGTTTATTTATACCATCAATATATGCAAGGCGAATGCAGGTGCATGTGAGTGTGGGCATATGCACCCACTCATTTTAATTTTTTTTTTTATTATCTTATATATTTTACTTTTGCCCCCCATTGTTAATTTATTTGCACCCATGTCACTCACTCTTCACTTCACTCTTTCTTAATATCACCTTCAGAATGAGATTACTCTTTCTTTTTCATCTCAAATATTTTATATTTACGGCAAGCAGGTTTAACTTCTTGATGGACATGAACCCACTTAATTATACTTTGGTGTTCCACAACCTGCTAAAAATGCTAGGATGATGTCCCACTTAGTTTTAATGAGAGAAGAAAACTGTTTATTATGTTATATATGTACACCTTTTAATTTTTTTGTTTTTTTATGACAACTCTGCTTATTTTTGGAAAATATTTTTTCTAGCTCAAATATAATATTTATATGAAATATTGTATTTGATATAAATGTAATTAAATTTATAATTAATTATAAAAAAAGTTAAAATTCATATATTATATATAGATATGAGTGAAATATAATGTAGATGAATGCTTTTAAAGAGTTTAATGTTGATAACTATGAGTGTAAAAATTTATGATTTTAACGTTCATGTCTTTATATTCATATGTATAATGATAATTATTATTAATTATTTGAAAATAGATTGCTCCCACTTGTTCGGGATCCTGGATCCGCTACTGAATATATGTTATCTAAGTGTTTGAGTCAGTGTTTGACCTAATCAGTTTTTGTTTGTGTGGAGATGTCAGAGAGTCAAAGGAAGTCATGGACACTGCTTAATTCTGCTTTTGGGCTAGTGAAATACATTTCCAAAGGCTGTTTTTATGGGTATGGATGGACAATTTGTAGAAGGGAGATCAGATCCTCTTTTGTTCACCCAAGGCTGCAATTTTGATTGGTGGACTTACACAACCAGCGGGTATATACAAAATGTTTTGGTGGTGACTTTCGGGTAACAGCACCTTCGTTTTCCTGGCTTTCATCTTGGTGTTTTTTGACTACTATTTTGATCAGCAACCTAACTTTCTAAGCTTGTACATTTTTCTGGAGCTACATATGTAAGGTTGGTGTTGCTGTCATGTTAGGTTTTCTCTGGTGGCTGTGTTACTCTGTTCTTTGTAGGGGTTGTTTAGTTGTAATATTTAGGACGGATGACTTTGTAATAGGCATACTTGTTTCTGGTGTACTCAGGATAAGTTTGGTAGTTGCATATGTCATTTTTCTTGTTTACACTTATATATGGGTTAGAGTACTTCTTATACTCTTTTCAATATACTTTGGCCTTATAAAATAAAATTGTTAATTAATTTTTCTTTCATCAATTGTTATCAAATATGCATGGTACACTACGTATATAGGGCATCCATCTCTTAAAATACTAGATCCAAGTAAAATGAGCTCCTAAAGTCACTCAAGATAAGACTTAATCTTAATTAAAATGCAAACTAGTTAATTAAAAAATAATCTATACCTTAAAAAAAAGCTTTTAAATATGTGCCAAGGCAACAACCACACTGTTATGCGTAAATTCAATACCTCTGCTTATTAAAATATGTAAGTCTTTCTGACAACTGTTTACATAACTTATTTCATTCTAGAAGCTTTGACAATTAGACACTAATGGCAAACAATATCATTTGAAACAAGTAGAAAGTGTAGATGCTTGTTGATCCAAAGTGTACCTGCCACGGCCAAGGGATCAGTACGATTCTAGAATCACAATGTGGATGCCTAACCCTTGCGCCTGTTCATTCTCCGATCAAACGGGAATTGAACATGCTGCCTGTAGCCCATGACATTTCGTATGTGTTTGGATGAGTTATGAAAATTTAATTATTTCAATAATTGATTATATGATAATCGATTATAATAGAATCAATTTTTTGTTTGGATGTGTTTACTGAAAAGAGATTATAAAATAATCTATTTCGTTTGGGTTGTATAAAAAAATCACTTATATGTAGTAAATTACTATAAAGGATATGAAGTTATTTGTATAATTTAATAATATTTGTTTGATAGTTTTTGTATGGGTGAAATACGAAAAATGTTATTATTTTTAAAATAATCTAACAGCTTTTTAAATAATTTTCAAATTTTTAGTTTCTCTGAAAACAATTTTTTTCTCATAAAAAGAGCTGTTTTAAAATTTAATCAGTTTACCCAAACATATCAGCTTCTATTGAAAAACAACTTTTATCATAAAAAATAGCTGTTTGAGTAAGAATTAATCTTTCCCAAACACCATTGGTCAACAATTAATTTTGATTATACCTTTTTAAACATTAATAAATTAATTTTAAAGTCTTCATCCGTCCCAAACCCGATTATGTTTACACGTATGTGGTGTCATTACAATTTCAAAGAAGAAACAATCCAAAAAGTAAAAAAAACAAAAAAAAAAAGGGTCATGCTGACGAGTACTCTAAAAAATACTGGTTAAGTCATCCAAAAAAAATAAATTTTCATTGAAAAATTAAATATATCACTTCTTCAAATATTAAATACATCAATTAACAATGAAAACTTTATTTTCTTGATTCCTTAACGAGTATCCTAAAAACATTTGTTAACATTCTCCTAAACTTATTGATAAGGGTGTACACGAGTCGGGTTTGATTAAACTTGTTATCCCAACCAATTAGTTTTTCACGGGTTGGGTCGAGTTTATGTAAAATAATTTATGAACCCGGCCCGAACCAACCCGACTAAATACTGGTCATGAACCTTACATTTTAAACAATTTAAAAAGGTAAAATTAATAAAATTTAAACATAAAGGTATTTTTGTTATTATTAAAATTAAAAAAAATATATGTCTACGGGTTGAGTTATCGGGCCACGGATTTCCAATTGATAAACCATTACCCGAACCAAACCACATCGGGTTGGTCCGGGTCGGGTTAGGTCGGACTCGAGGAGATAAGCAATCCAACCCAAATGTATTAGGTTGGGTTATCGCAAGGGCGGAGCCAGAAATTTCAGGTAAGGGGAGCTACATCCAAATATACATAACATGATCAATAAAACATTAATTAACACGTAAAAACAAATTATATGAAACGAATTTGATATTTAATATAACATCAAACATATTTATAGTCAACTTAAGCACATACATTTTCTTCTTAGTTTATAATCTGAAATTAATTAATGAGTAAACTATTATTTTGGTCCCTGAAAATATGAGGCGCTGTTAGTTCAGTCTCTGAAAGAAGTTAGATTACGAAAAAGTCATTGAATGTTAATTTCGTTAGTAAAGGCAGTGCCTGATAGAGACTAATTTGACTGACGAAATTAACATTGAGGGACTAATTTGACTGACAAAATTAACATTGAAGGACTTTTTTATAATTTAACTGTGGACTGAACTGACAGCGACTCATACTTTCAGGGACCAAAATGATGATTTACTCATAATTAATAGTTAGTTTGTGACTGAGCCTTTGGAGGAGTTGGGCTTAGGCAGATGTTTTGGAAATATATAGAGGTATGTAAAAAAAATGAAAATTGGGGGAGGCCATGACAACCATAGGCCTCCCCCTCCCTCTGCCATTGGGTTATCAGGGTTGCTCAGATCCATGAACAACCCCACTTATTGATGTATCAATAGTTGTGAATGCTTATTCTCCACTAGTAATTAACACTTAATATACTTTTAGTAAACTTCGATCCTGTGCTGTTTTACTGTGTTTCTCAAGAATGATTAAACCTCTTTTTTTAACCTCTTTCTCTTCTTATTTTCCATTGTTTTTTAAAAAATGTATCTTCTTTTTTTTTTTTTAAAAAAAAAACCTTTTCTGTTGTCCCACTTTACTCTCTTTATTTTATTAACATACTAAATGTTAAAACACATGCGCTTTCGATGTTTACAACAATTTCTTCATTTGACACCAGAGAAAAGAAGAAATAATATTAAAATTGTAAAGGCATGGAGCCTTGTTCAATATTATACAATGATACGATTTCGGTAAGTACACCTAATCAGAAACAAGTAATGCAGTGATAAGATCGAGTATCGTTCTCAAGGATCACGGACAAGTATCACTTTGCAAATTAAATCATTATTTAAACGATCATAGGTTTAGAGAGAAGGGAGCTCATCTATGAACATGCAATTGAAACAAAGAAACAATAAAATGTTTTTGATATTTTTGGAATTTTAACAAACACTTAGTAAGCAAGAAGGAATTTGATTCACAAATGGGTAAGATGTTGGAGTTAGATTACACTAATCTTCCCTCAACTGTTATGAAAAGGTTATTAACACAGGTCCTAGTCCAATTATGACAATCAAGCCTTTTGAAATACTCAAACCTTAATTCTTTAGGTGGATTAAGCCTAAAACCGCAAATTAAACCTTAATTCCTTAGGTGGATTAACATGAGATTTTGCATAAAGAACCAAGACTTAAAAGATTGCAAGCACTTACATGAAATACTAGGTATTTGATTCAATGAGCATGCATTAGCATCAACTTTCCAATTGTCTACCAAAGCAACAAATCATTCCAAAATTGATCAAGTCAAGAAAAGCATTAAGAGCAGAGAATGAAACACTCATAAAGAAAAAGGAACTTGTATTAAAAGCAAATCAAGATACAACTGAGTTCAAAAAAGCTACCATCCAACCCCAACAAAAGGGGATTTAGCTGGACGTAATAAAGGAGACTACAAAAGGAAAAGAAATGAACAAAGATGAAGCAAACTCCATGAAGATGATGTTTTTCCAGCAGAAAAGAAGCTTCTATTTGCTCTTTTAGGGTTTAGAAATTCGTGCAGCTGCTGGATGAGTCTCAAAATGGGTAACAAATGCTTAAATACCCTGTCAGGAAAATTAGCTAAGCGCCCAGAGACCGTATTTCCACCAGGGCGCTAGCATTGGGTGCCATACTCCCTGCGTCCAGCGCCAGCTAGGCAGAGAGCAGGTTCTTGACAGGGTAACTAGCGCTGGGCGCTGGCTTCCCCACGTCCAACGCTGAAGCCAAGCTTCACATCTTCACTTTTTGAGGCTCTTCTTCCTCCCATAAGCTCCAATCTTCTTGAACAATATCACTTTTCTCTTCAATCTTCCCACCTTTCTTTAATCCTAAAATGATGAAGAAAAAAATTAAAATTAAAATGTGTAAGAATAAACTTAAATTGACTCTAATTACAAGAAATTATCACAAACACAATTAACTAAGACTCAAATAGGAACAAACAAAGACAAAATTCTAGGCAAAAGGAAGTAAAAACCACTCAATAAAAACACAATTACTTAAGAATCTAGCGGATTATTATATAACATTAGAGATGTTCAACTCTAATCAAAAAATGAAAACCAAAATGAAAATCACATTAAAAAACTGAAAACTAAACTTGATTATTTTTAATTTGATTTTTTAAAAATACTGATTGGATTAAGTCATTTTTTTATAATCTAATTTAATCTAAATCGATTAATATTATATAAAATATTTATTTTTTTTATTGAATTTATATTTAAAATATTTATAACAACTCTAATTGTCATGCTTTATGTGATCATGGTATTATTTTAAGCATGTTTAATGAATTATTTCATCTTTTTATTTTAAGTTATTTGTCATTTTTTTAATAGGCTAAGTTATTTTCAACTCACAAAATTATAGGTTTAATTTTTTTTTATCAAGATTATAAAAAAAAATTGTTGCTCAAGATCAATTAGAACGATCCAATCTTAATCAATCAGTTTGCATTTTGATTCGATTTTTAAAATTATCAGTCTAATTCAATTTTAATAAATATAAATATTAGTTTTTAGATTGACTTTTTGAGTCTAAGTAGACATCGAGAAGCGAAGGTATGAGAATAGATTCTCTCCTGTCATGTCCAAGAATCACTTGGATTCTCTTATATTTTAATTTTATTTTTCCTCGTTATAATTGATGACTTAAATTTAACAAAAAAAAATAATATTATCAGAGAGAATCTGAAGAAGATGGAGGTGGCAAGCAGAAAAAGCTTGACATCTTATATTAGGGATTATTTGGGTAAACGGTTTAATTAAGTGTTTATAGGATAAACGCTTATCATGTAAACGCTTATGTATAAGCTATTTCTATAATCAAAGAGAAAATATAATCAAACTGTTTTTATATAAGCTATAAGTTGTTTCCATAAGCTCCCCCAAATACTCTGACAAACACTTATAATAATAAATAAGCTCAAATAAATTATTTATAAGTTAATCCAAACATGTGTTAACAATTTGACATCTTATTAAAACAATATATTTTGGTGCATATCAGTTGACACTGGAATGAAGCGATTGCAATTTACTTACATAGAGGTACGGAAGGTGTGGGGTCCCATGAATATCTCATAGGCTAGAAGTTATGTTTTATGTTTTGGAAGGAATAAATACTCAATTTGGTCCTTGAAATTGTAGGGTCGTATTAATTTAGTCCTTTACATTATCAATATTTCAACATGATCCTTGAAATTACAAAATGTAGCAAATACATCCCTGACATTATCCACTTAGTTTCAAATAAATCCCTGACATTACCAACTTAATATCATTATAGTCCATGCAAATTTCAACGGAGGGACGAATCTGACTAACTTTCTGCAATTCCAGGGATCATTTTGGAATATTGATAATGTGGAGGACTAAATTGATACGACCCTATAATTTCAGGGACCAAATTGAGTATTTACTCGTTTTGGAAGGTACAAAACCAAAAGTAAGGAGGCATTGTACGACTACGAGGAATAGAAATTGGATGTGCAAAACAAGATGCATGGCGGGTACTGGCGGGGTCCCTAGTCAACCGCGGAGTGCTGGAGCTCCACTCGGTTGCGGGCCTTGTGGCACCACCGTCCACCAATAAGGATAAAACTTGGATATAATTTGATATATATTTGTGGTGCTACTTTTAAACAGCTTATCAACCAAAATATAATATATGTAATAATGATTATATATGTATTATTTTTATTAAAAAACCAGTACCGTAAACATACTGCTGCTAGAAAAAAAAGTAACCAATAACTTCAAATATTGACACCGAATTCAACCTGCATAATCACACTTAATGTTTTAAAAATTAAAATGGAGATCGAACCACGAAACCTTCCGTTTATATTCATTTCATTTTAACTTTTTGTTAAACACTCTTAGGATTGAAGTATGAATTTCAAGTAAATGTAGATAAAAAAAATTGCACATTATTTAAGAATGGACAACACGAGAATTTTATAATTTATTAGACCATGAACTTAATTCTTTAAGATTTCACTTAAGATGCGTTATCTAAGCGGTACTTCTTAGGATAAAATATACTTTTGATCCATTATTTTTATTTTAGATTTCATTTTGGTCTTTTTTTTTTTTTGTTTCACAGTGGTTCCTTATTTTATAAAATTATACCAATCTGGTCCCTTTTTTATTTTTTATTTTTATATTGTTCCTTATTTTGTAAAGTTATATCAATGTGGTCCCTTTTTTTGTTCCGACATGATCTCTCTTTTATTTTTTTTGTTCCCAAATAATCCCTTATTTTATAAAAGTTATATCAATGTGGTCATCTCCGTATTACAATTTAAACGGAAAGGATCACATTGAAACCTAAAATAAATATAAGGGACCAATTCGAAATAAAAAAATAAAAAGGGAACCAAATTGAAATCTAAAATAAAGATAAAGAAGCAAAAAGTATAATTTAGCCTATGTCTTTTAAGTCTATTCATTATATGTCTTCTAATAAGTAATAGCATGCAAAACCATTGATCTCGTTGGAGCGAGTAACTTCATCACGATTATTAGTCATGAAAAAACCCAACTTTGGGCAAGGCTCTTAACCCATTGCTCCACTTGAGTATGAGTGTCTATAATTTATATGTGAATTCCAATTCTATATGTGGGTAAAAGAAATCCCACATTAGGAAGTAACAAATGAGAACTTTATAAATTATTGGACCCGTAAACTTAATATCTTACTGTTTTGTGTGAAGATACAGTATTCAAACTACTGTCGTTTTTCCTCTTTAAGTTTGGCCAGTTGTTGTTGATTGTTTTAAATCTATTCGTTAAGGACTTTATAAGTCATTAGACACATAAATCTTATAGGGTTACATATCTTTTTAGTTGCTAGAAAATGAGTGACTTTTTTTATTTTCATCCCTTTAAATATGAAATTACTAATTTTGGTTCCTATAAAATGAGCAAATTTTGGTTCCTATAAAATGAGCAAATTTTGGTTTTGATTCTTGCAAATTGTTTTTTTTTTGTTTCAATCCCTCTAAAATTTAATATCACTGTTTTTAATCTCTAACATTCATTTTAGGATAAATAAATATCATTCATTTTAGGGTTCAAGGAAAATTTTAGGAAAGTCACATACTAATTAACATGACAACACAAAGGTCATGAGTGTCACTTGGGATGACCATATGACCTTATTTTAGACACATAAGTAGTTAATAGATGTCACATGATAGTAGGGACCAAAGGAACAAAAACCAAAGAATAAATTTTATAGGGACCAAAACCAAAATGTTCTCATTTTTCGGGAAACAAAAACATATTTAATCCAATCTTATATCTTAAGAATTTTTTACAAAGACAGGATATCCGACAGATTATTAATTATTATTCCTCTTTAAGTTTATTTATTTTAAATTTCATCAATATTTGATATTGATATCCTATCTGTTTTGCTTAGAACTAAGCTCCGAGTGATACTTCAGATTCATATAGGTACAAAATGTTAGGAGTCTGTGAGAATATTGTATCCTCCATTGCTGAATCCTTTTGGCTTTATGGTGTAAACTTGGAACGTTTACCGTGCTGCTACGCCAATTCCATTGGAGTTTTGTCTGCCACAACTCTGTTACGGATCCTTGCTGTCATTTCCCAGCTTGTTCGGCTGCTTGTATTGCACCTCCTCTTCAATGTTGCGGGGATCTCCAGACGGGGATCTCCAGACAAAATCCCCTCCATGTTGTTGGTGAGCTCGAAGAGAGGTCCGGGTTCATGAAGATTCAAGTCAGGACCATGGTTCTAAATTGAGGTTATGGTCGTGGATGCGGATGCGATTGCGATTGCGGCTTATTTGGTCACTGCGAAACGAATTGCCATAGTTGCGGCGTAAAATAATTTTATGTTCACACCAAATATAAAAAAAATTTATAATTATTATAATTCTTTATATATCTTCTATTAATAATATTATATACATTTTTATTCATTTCTAAAACATTACATCATTTTTATGAATAATTTAAATTTAACCATAGTGAAAATAATATTTTTAAGACATTGCATCATCTTTTTGAAAGTAACATTGAACGGAACGGGACTGAAAACTCCGTTGAGGCGTGTTGCGGTCCGTTGCTGTGCTGATGCGACCCGTTGCAGCATCTAATGCGGTTGCGTTGTGGCCGTTACACGTGAATATAGATCACACCGCAATTGCGGTGTGATGGGATTGCGATGCGGTCCGCAATTTAGAACCCTCTCAGGACATGGACCTAAGGCCGAGGTCCAACCCATAAAGTAACACTGCCTTTCTAATATGGACTGAAATCAGACCTAAACCCAAATTCTAATATGGTATCAAAACCTATTCGAGATCCGTTGGATCACCCGCAAATATTCAATTCTGCAAACTTCACGCTCCAGATGCCTAGTTTTGTGCGTGACAGAGGTGTGTTGGAGTCCTACATTCGATAGTGTATAACCTCGATAATATTTATAAGTGAGGGGCAACCCCCACTTTATAAGCTAACTTTTGAGGTTGAGTTAGACTCAAACCCAAATTCTAAGTCTAACAAACATAACTTAAGATGGAGCAACCAAACCAAAAGCAAAACTTTTTTTGTGTGGATAAAACCAAAAGTACAACTGAACTCGCCAATAGGACTCGTTGTAAAGCATTTACACCAATTTTTATTTTTATTTGTGGTCTTCTGGCATGTGCTGGATCTTGATTATCCGCATATCACTAGAATCTAGCCGAGATGGTGCTATTGAAACTACTAGAATTAATTAAATGGTTTAATTATAAGAAACCAGCTCAGAGGCAATCAAAATACGCGTTTCCATTGATTTTACTTTAGTTTTACCCATTAACTAGATGTCTAAGTCTTAAAAGGAAACTTGTAGATGCTGCTTTAATTTGTTTACCGGTGAATAACGACAAAGCAAAAATTGGGTTATATATATTGCGTGATAAATGTGGTACATAATTGGGTTGGTGTCAGTATATGCATGACAGTACATTTGGTTTCGAGTTTTAACACTTCTACTTAGAACAAAATAGATCTAGTTTAACTTCATCCAGTGAATTATCTGTGAGCATATCATTCGTGTATGAGCTTTTAGCGTAAGTTTGGTTGGAAGAGAATGAAGGGAATGAGAGAAGAAAAATTTTTGTAAATATTTTTTATTTGATTTATTTTTTAGGAGATAAGAGAAGTGAAGGGAAGTAAAATCCCTCTTCACCAAATTAAAATCCTCCCCTCCTCTTCTCACCCAATTTCTGTTACGTCCTTATTAAAAAAAATATTCATTTTGCACAAATTTTGTGAGTACCGCTGGTTGTGATCAAAAGGTCATCATTGGTGCAATGTGCATATATGCAACAAGGTCATTCTCTTTATAATTTTTGTCCGCCATCCATGTGCAAATTGAGACTTTCTTGCATTTTCATTCTTATAATATTTAAACAGTTTTAACCATTTGAAACGTTTACCAATTGACTTCGGCGTATACAGTATTTATAAATGTTATTTTTACACTTAAGTATTACACTGAAGCTTTATTTCCTTTTCTTCAAGGAGAAAAACAGAGACAGACAGTAAGTAATAGAAAATGTCTTGTCTTCAAAGAAAAAAGTGTAAGAGTTTCATGTAGAAATTAAGGGTGATCACATATCCAGGTAAAAATTAAGTGTAGAATTAATAAGACTCTTTGGAAGATTCAAGCAAAAATTTCCTTTTTGCCGCGTTACATGTTTGCATTATTAAATCTAATCTTCACATATATAAGTTTGGATTAGGATTCTTTCATGTTGTAAGAAAACATGAATGAATCTTAACCTTATATCTGAATCAAACATATCTATTTTGAAATAAAATAAATAAATTTTAACTTAAATATAAAATTGATATTTGTTGAATAGACCCTCCTGTTTTTTCTACAACAAAGAGTGGATCTTGATCCTATAAGTTTACATTAATACTTTATGAACAATGAGGTATGGCTTAATTGACAACCCTGCACTGCAATGGTTTCACTACTACATATATTAGTTTTACCAACATTTATTAACTAACATTTATTAAAATGTTACAAAATGTTATAAAATTTTATATTTTGTAACATTTATATAATAAAATGTTACCAATGCTATATTTCTGTTACTCACAATGACAATTAACCCATCCCCAAATTTAGATTCGCATTCCCCAAATTCTTTACTGGGTCTTTTGCTAAAAACTCAAATGTGATAATTTGAATATTGTGTTCAACTAAAGACATTCTCGTTCAGCATTTGCATTTCCCACATCTGAATCTACTTCCATCTTCAGCTCTTCATCTTCATCATCTTGTTCAGAATCGCGAGCTTCGATCGATCTTCATCTTTGCAGACTCGAGCTTCGATCTTCAGCTCTTCATCTTGGTTAAAAATCGCGAGCTTCATCTTCATCTCTGTAGAATCGAGCTTCGATCTTCATCATTGCAGAAACGAGCTCTATTCTTCACCTTCGTTCTTTAACTCTTCAGAATCGAGCTCGGTTGTTGAGCTCTGATCAGATCCAAGTTCTCTTCATAATCCAAGTGAGAATTTGCTTTCCTTTCAACTTGTTGTTGTTTTATTGTATTGTTCACTATTCTTTGAATTCAATCTAAGTATTATTGCAACTCAATTTGAGAATTTCTGAATACTTAATTGATTGCCTATATACTGTTTGATTAAATGTCAGATGCTCTGTTAGAGTTAATATCAGTTACTTCTATTTTCAAAATTTACTATGAGCAAGATAAAATAGTCAATGCATCATGTTTTCTCAGTAATGTCATTGTAAACATTGCTAAAGACATGAAAAGAAAAAGTAAAACATGTAAGTTTCCTGGTGATAATGTAGATGGTTTCAACATCACTAGTGTCAGCTTTACTACATTTCCTGTACCTAAGGCTAGTGTCAAGTTTGCCTAAGAAATCACCAGAATGTTCATATCTTAGATAGCAATCTTCAAGTTGCAAAGATGCCCCAAGGGCATAGGGACAAACCAACCCTACTTCATTAACAGATCTTCCAACACATTTTGAGCAGTCAATTGGATGCAAATCACCCCTACACTGGTATGAGGATTAGTGGAAAAATATTGCCTGTGTTGTGTGTATGAGTGTATCTATTTGGATAGGTGTTTATTTTACCATCCTAATGTTAGAAGAATGGGATTTTATGAAATTCAACTCTCCTCCCAAACCCCCTCCCCAAACATTAGAAAAAGAAAAGAATTATTCTTCCTGCATCATATACTGTAATATTTCTTGGTATATGTGCCATACAAGTTTAGTGTCTCACACACTTCATATATGTTATTGTCATTAACCACTACACTTGTGGAAATACTACTCTCCATTTTTAACTTAATTCCCAATCTTGTGGATTTACATATTTGCAATTTGCATAGTTGTCAGATCTCAATATGTTTACAGGACACTGGGTGTTTTACCTAGAAAACACAGTATATTGTTTTGTGCATATTTTATGTTCACCTGATAATAATCAAGTGCCATAGGTATTAGCAAAAACTGGATCTATCTAACTGGAAGAATCCTGCTCAATATTGAATATTAATGAAAAGGCTTACTTAATAATGTTCAGAAGTCGTAGATAAACCATGAAGAATTGGATGAAGTATCATTTATTATGACATTGTCTAAAACAATGATGTGAGAACTGAGCTAGTCATATTGGTTGTTGCAAGTTAGGCATTAGTGAGCACCTCTAGGTCATGTACAAGAAGAGCAAGAGTAAAGCCTTTGGTATTGAGTGTTGTTAGATGGTATATTTGTGCCCCTTTCTCTAACAAGAGTTTGGACTACCTTTATTATAATTTCTTAATTATGAATCTTCCAGATTCCCATCATCATCCACAACATAGACCTTATGAATCTTCTCATGGTCAAGCAATTGAATCAATTCTTTGATTGTGCAGTCCTTTTTGCATGTAATCAAGTCTCTTGACATTGGGAAGGCCCAATATGCTTCTCTAAGTAGCTTTTAACGGCTGTCAGGAAGTCTTTTACTGTAATAGCTCTGTTGTAGTGTGAACATGCAATTAGTATGTAACAAATAGAATAACAAAAGAAAGAAAAGATATAAATAATCCAGTCTAAAAAAATTTATATATATCAAATCAAATGTGATGACAAACCATTAATCATGGTAAATTTCTGGAGCTGTTAGCAAGAATTGAACATCTTGCAGGACATATTTTCTCAAGTCCTGGGAAAAGACCGACATGGCTATGCACGCACATATGGAAAAGGGGTTGTACCTTCAAATTTATGGGGAACTAAATCTCATCTTGAAACCCAAAAAGTAATTGATGAAGTTAAAAGGAACGCTCAAGCTGAGATACAAAGCATACAAGAAAAAATGCAAGAGGAAATGCAAGTCAAATTACGAGAAAAAGTGGAAGAACTTAAAACAGAAATGCTAGGTGGTTTTAGACTGATTTTGACTCAACTTCAGAATTGCTTCCCGAGAGTGGTGATTCCAGACTTGTCCAACATATCAATTCCAAATTTAAGTGAAGGAAAAGTTGCTGCCCAGCATATCTCGGTATGTTTTTATCGCAACATCAAGATTTTTTTTTTGAATATGGACATTATTTGATTAACACATGATGCTAGGAGCAAAGTCATACCACATTTGGGAGCAACAAAAGAAAAGAGGAAAAAGCTCATAAGAAGCGACGTGAAAAAGGTAAATAAAATGAGTTACACTTGATGAGTTCCATTTAGTCTAAAGGTTTTATAATAATATTGTTAGAATATTTTAGAGTTTCAAAATGTGACAAAGCTTGCTGAATTCAACAAGCCAATTGAAAGGTAAATTCACCCCACTTAATTTTGTCTTCAATATGTTTATGAATATTTAATATTGATTATTGATTCTTATTTGAAAATTGTGTAGCAAATCAAACGATAGCAAGGCATATATGGGAGAGTCAAGCAGAAAGAAGAATCCAACTAAAAAGAAAAAAGTTTGTTGTTACTAGCTGAACTGTGATTATTATTGATTCTTATTGATTATTGATTCTATTATGACATCTTTATATTGCAGGTGAACTGTGAGGCTGAAGTGATTACTGTTGGGGCACTAGGCAACTTGCAACAAATGGTTTGTCCTACTACTATTTGTGATCACCGGATCTTTCCATAATGGAATCCTTAAACTATTAACTGACTATAAATAGAATAACTTCGACTTTATCTACCTTTGCATTAATAGATCTGATTTAGGAACTCATAATTGTTGTTTGTTGGGGATTTGAGACAGTGGCATGACAAACTCAAATCATGTGAAGTTGAATCAACTATATGACAAGTACAATGATAAAGGTTTGTAATTTTAACACCTTCTGTTTCATGTCTACCATTTCAAACTGTAAAAATCATGTGTAAATTTGATGTGTTGTCCAATCTGTAGGTAGTAGCATCCCAAGACTAGCATGCAGTGACAAAGTATGCTGGTTTAGAGTGTGTCCAAACTCATAGACAGGAGCTTATACAAGATTTACAGTTTCCTTTAATGCATAATGTCTTTTATATTCTGTATTTCTGTATATTGGTTTTGTGCTCTCTAGAATATTGGACTGGAAAAGAGCAATGACAATACTCATCCTGGGAATCTTATATACCAGTGTATTTGTGGGAAGACTTCAGAGTTTTATTTGTGATTTTATTGCTGTCAATGCAATACAAATTTGATTGTGTTTTGAATTTTAATATTTGTGTTCTTCTAAAAACACATTTGTGGGTTATGGCTTTTAAGATGTTATAAAAGGTCATTACTAACATTTTTAAAATGTTACAAAAAAGTAATTAGTAACATTTATGTGTTACAAAAAAAGTAATTAGTAACAGTTTTTAAATATTACAAAAATATAATTGGAAACATTTTTGAAATGTTACAAAAAAAAAAAGCAAATTAGTAACATTTGTGAAATGTTAGAAAAAGGATAAAAAAGTAACATTTTTTAAATGCTGCTAATAATATGTTAAAATGTTATTAAAACCTTTTAGTAACATGGTCATTATATAACACTTGTAAAAATATTGCTAATGCAAATAGTAACATTTTCTTATCATTTAATAACATTTTTCAAATGTTGCTAAACACAATATATGTAGTAGTGTTTGGACTTAGATGGAAGCTCATGAGGCTAGGGCCACTGCCGGATCTAAAATTTTACTATTGAGGGAGCCAATTATTACAAAGGTAATATATTGAAATAAAAATTTTGTAGTTAAAAAAAAAATGTATCATATATACTTTTATCAAAATGGAAATATAATACTATTAATTTGTGTGTGTATCTTGTGATAAAAACCCTGGTCAGAGTTTTGTGATGAGATGCTCAAGTAGTATGTATCACATTATCAGTATCCCACTCGGAGGATGAGGGCACAAGAGAGGAAAAAACAACAATAATGTCATTCTATACATGTAGATGTACAATAAATCTTCCTTTCAGCATTAAGTGTGAATTTTTGTGTTTGCAACATTAATTTCTATGTTTATAATTTTCTTCCTATTTAGCCACACTGCTTAAATCTGACAGTTTGCCAAACCATTTTCAGAGAGCGCATGTAGAGGAGCACTCCAAGTCACAACGGTTAACAATTTTAAATTCAAATGTATTTTTAGATTTAATTAAGGGTTAAATATATTTTTTATCCCCGTAAAATGAACGAATTTTGGTTTTGATCCCTGTAAATTGTTTTCTTTGATTTTGTCTCTCTAAAATCTAAAATCACTATTTTTGGTCCCTACTATCATATGATGTCCATTAACTACTTATGTGTCTAACAAAATAACATATGATCATCAAAGTGACTCTCAATGACCTCTGTGGTGATATCTTAGCATATGATTCCCCTAAAATTTTCCTTGAACCTTAAAATGAATTATATTTATCTACCCTAAAATGAATGCTAGGGACTAAAAACGGTGATATTAAATTTTAGAGGGATGAAAACCAAAGAAAAATAATTTACAGGGATCAAAACCAAATTTTTCTCATTTTAGATGAATGAAAACTAAAGAAAAATTTATACAGGTATCATAACCAAAATCCGCTCATTTTCTAGGGACTAAAAACATACTTAACCTTTTAATTAACTTTGTACCTCTTTTGCTGTAAAAGTGTAATACTATTATTGTTATACATGTAATATTTACGATGGATTAATGCAATTGGAAAGTTTTGTTTTGCTTCACGTTGAAATTCTGCAGTGCCAACAGCTACTACTACATTTGGTGCTTTTAGTAACATTTATTAAAATGTTACTAATTCCTTTCATAAAGTTGTTTTTGCAACATTTATTAAATTAAATGTTACCTATGAATTATTTTTTTTTATTTTTTATTCTTCAATAATTTTTGAAAGAAAAAAATCTATGCAATCTTATGTTTGACTGTGCAAACTAGGGGTATTGCATAGACTTCCACACCTCTAGGCTCTAGTTCTTTTCTTTCATAACAGTATCTTGATTTTCTAATGACTATCAGCATGCTTCAGACTCTTCTGTTTGAGCCAAAAACTAATGGATTTTTTTTTTTACTGTTAGTTGTGTTGTTGCATAGTAATGTTTTGTTATTTTGGTTTAAGTTTATCAGGATATTGAAACCAGAATTAATTTGTTTTGAATTTTTGCTTATCGTCCTACGAGATAAGTTGGTTTTTGTAATGACTCTAATGAGTTGAATTGAGTCTGCAATTGCTAGTGGTGCTTTCTTCATAAAATAATTATCCTGCGCTCTTCACTTTTCTCCTTGGTAGTCTGAGTTTAGATACAATAGCTTAGTCTCTTTGACCAGGGTTAATTAGCTGAATTTATTGACTACATGATTGCTGATATATTGAGCATTTTTTTACAAATATCAAATCAAAGAAGTATACAAATGTCAACTTGATCGGACATGCTAGGCATCTTGATCAGACATGTCATCTCAATTGCTTCTAATTTATCTTGGTATACCATACTAGCATACTTCTAACCTCATTTGTGTTTTTCTTGATAGTTCAACATCCACTCATCCCTTTGCTAATATTTGTAGTTTACTCATGAATCTCTGATCTTTTGAATGTGTGCCTTCTTTTAGAATTTCAATTCATGTGTCAGTTTGGCCTTAGGTTAGCTACCTTATCTAGCCAACTCGATTGATGAAGTAGTCCTCCTTGGAGCATGTTGTGTGGAGCTCTGCAACCGATAATTTTTACTATGCTGCTCCTTCTTTGAGTGTTTTCCTTTACATTTCTTGATGGTTTGCTTTTTCAGTTGAGGTTTGTAATACTTTCGAGTTGTCTGTTTCAGAAATTATTGGCATGCCACAGCACTTCAAGTATTATGGTAGAAGGCTAGGCGCATAAGTTTTTTGGGGTTGTTTTGGTAAATAAAACAGAGATGCAATTACTATTAAGTAACAAAGTTTAAATAAATAATAATTACATTAATTAGCTGCCAATGTTCTAGGGCATCAATGGTGCAGGTACAGTTAGAGATGAAACACTGTTACAGCTAATAGTTCCTGCATTGTTTGTATAGGTAGTCTATTGTTTTCGAATTTGTCATTAACGATTAGAGTATGCTATAGTCCTATAGTCACAAGTCTTCAGTTTTGCATTCTATTAGTTTTTTGAATGAACCGTCAAATGTTTTAAATTTCTATGCGTATGGTATTCTTATATCGCTCGCATGGTCATCTTTTTTTTCCTTCATATTATGCTAGTTTCTCTCATGTTAGTCTTATGTGTGTGTCTTGTACAGAACAGCAAGGACCGCTTGAGGATCTCAAAGATATGAGGATAAGTTTTGTTGGTTCATGAACGAAAACATCATTTCTTTTTTTTTTACCCGATGTAGCATGGGAGAATTAGCATGGGAGAATTCGCAGCTTTTGCAAATTAAGATGCATGTATGAAATCTGAGTTCTGGTATATGTGAGGAAGGAGAAATAAACAAGTTCCAATATGTTGTAGTTGTTCAATAGGCAAATTTAGTTTAGGTTCTTTAATATTGACATTATTGTAAAACATGATTTTACTTTAAATATGAATGAAGACTAATAACTTTCATTTGATTTGGTTATATATGAATTATTTTTATATTATTTCTTGTGCTTGCTTTGGTTGCCATAAAATTAGTGACATCTTTAAAGTAAAGATTTAAAATAAATAATATTTTTAAAATGTTACAATAAGGAAATCATAACATTTTTAAAATGTTACAAAAAAATAATTAGTAACATTTTTTTAAATGTTACAAAAAAAGGTAATTAGTAACATTTTTAAAATGTTACAAAAAAGTAATTAACAACATTTTTTTCAAACTAGCAATACTTTTTAAATGTTACTAAAAATATATTTAGCGACATTTTTAACATTTAGTTACATTTAACAAAAACGTTGTTATATGCTATATAAATGTTACAAAAAGAATATATTGTAACATTAATTAAATGTTACTATAGGTATAAAAAAATGTTAAAGATTTTTTGCTACATGGACTTTGTGCGACACTTGCTAAAATGTTGTTAATGTTAATATGCAACATTTTTTTATAATTTCGTGAAACTTTTTGAATGTCGCTAAAAGTGACTTATGTTGTAGTGAGCAGACGTGGAGATTCCTTTTGGGTGCACAATACAGATAGAGCTTAAGTAATTAATACAATTAATTAAGAGCCTTGTTTGGTAAAATTAGCTGTTAGCGGATAAGCTAGCTGATAGTTGATAGTGGATGAGGTAGCTGATAGCGGATAACGGCTAAGCTTCCTTATTTTCTGTGGAAGTATTAGGTAAAACTAGCGGTTAAACTAGCTGAAAAATATAAAATGACATAAAAAGATATCTTCATTAATGATTTTACATAAAAGAGAGAGAAGAGGATAAAGGTAGAATTAAATGAAGATAATAAGAATAAAAGTGTAAAGAAAAATGAAACACTATAAATTATAAGCTCAAACGCTACTTCAGCGTCTAGAAAAAACGTTATAAGCTCGTCAAAAACGTTATAAGCTCGTGACAGAGGCGCTTACCAAATGGGGATACTTTCTCATACGTTATTAGAAATGGCGTGCCAAACAGGCTCTAAGCTTCTGTCCAGGAAATTTTTTCTTGCATCTAACAAAGGAATCTTAGTTTTCAAATGTTTAAGGAGAATTTCTTATTAAGTACTTCATTTGTCTTTACTTAACAGCAAATCTTTTATCAGATATTGTTTTAATTAATGATAAAATATCTGAAGAAATTAAGAAGGGAAATGAGAACCCTCAAACACAACCATGACGTGAACTAAACAATTCGAGCATAAATAAACTATATGTTCATCCAAAATTAATTAATATCCGTGCTAAAAGGAAATATTCATCCAAGATCTTATGGAATTTTATAATTCTTTGATTAGAAGTTTAGAAGTACATATACATAATAGATCTTAATTAGGTGATGCTGAGTTTTGAGGGGAATTAATTCTACGGATAACATTTTTAAATAGTACAACTTAATCTTTGATCAGTACGTGGGATGATTAATTGAACTTATAATTATAACACCTGCAAGCCATACTTTGGTCAGCATCTGTGGATATTCTCACATAGCAGGTATGTTTTTTTTTTTTGGGGGGGTATTAATGCCAGCTCAGTTCTACCTCAAAATTCAATATTTTTAATCAAACTGTATTGCTTTAATATGCTAATTATTATACGTCACATTAAAACTGAACGGTAACTCTAATTTCATAACATCATAGGAAAAACAATTTATTCTTACTATAATACTGACCGAACGCTCGGTATCACCTGTAATTTAAAGGGATTATAACATTTACTGTCTCATTGTTTGTGTCAATTGATTCTGATTAATCAAGAAATTAAAAAACAAATAAATACATTAAATTGCAAAGTTATTAAATATTTAAATCAAGTAATCAATCAGAATCAACACAGTGGGACACCAAATACTAGTTCATACTTGAAATATAGCGTTTAGTTTATTTTCCCAGTGACTTATCTTAAATATTTGTTTTTCTATGGGAATTTCGTTTTCTGGTGGGGCACAAGCACAACTCCATGTTTTGTTCTTTTCTTTTGTTCCACCGAAGAGTCACTCCTGCAGAATTAAATGATGGCATTGGATATTTAGATTTGGTTCTTAGCTTGTGTGTCTCTTTGGGCCTATTTTTGGGCCTCTTTAGCTATCCCGGCCCAACCTCTAAAGATCATATCCTCCAAATCAGATAGGTAGTAGTAGAACAAAAACTAAAGAACACCCGATACAAGAACGGGAACCAAGCAAGGGCCACTAGTGTTAAAAGAATGACCGTGATTGGATTTCCCTAGTCATATCATCCCTTATCCAACCATCCTAGAACACCTAGGTGAAATTCTTACTATTATTATTTCTGTTAAGCAAAAAATATTTATCAATGAAAGTATTAGAAATACTCTAACCCATGTACTAGAGAGAACCCAACGAAAACTAAGAAGTAGAGTGAAAAGGCATCACAATGGAATTAGTCATCCCAATTATGTTGAACATGGTGAAACAAAAGTAGACATACTCAAGCTATTTTCGAACCTCCCTAACTTTTTTCAGAGGATGGATCCTCCTTAAATCTTGACTGTGGATTTATTATTAAGAAAAAATGAATGGGTGAAATTTTGGAAGTAAACCAGTTTTTCCGATTTCATTTATTTTATTGAAATCCTGATGTCTTTGTCGAACGAACTTTATGTTCTTTGTTGTTCTAATCTTTGAACCAAATATCACAGCAATGGACCAACACCTGCTGACTTCTTGATGAAAAATGTTGGTACGTAGAACTGTAGATTTGTTGTTGGTGGCTATGCGAAGGCAGATTTTGTGCCTCTCACATCCTTCATGTCTATCATCAATATATACCTAATTATCTCACTGCCTATCATATTTGGTAGGATTCCTATTTAAAGGCATAGTCCATTGAAAGAGGCTTTATAAGGTCCCAGCTCAATGAATTAGTTACACACCTTATACACATTGAAAGCTATAAAAAGGAGGCAAGCAAGGACGGAGCTAGGAATTTCTTATGAGGGGATCAAGACTAATTACACATAACATAAATGACAATAAAAAAATAATTAGTATATAGAAACACATTATATGAAATTGAATAAAATATTAAGTTGGTGTAATAATTAAAATGCACGAATTCATTAATGTATTCTTACATTTCGATAAGCTTTATTATATTTTCCTACAAAATGCTCATACTAATCCTTCGACTACTAAATAAATAAAATATTAATTGTTTACCAAAAAAATATTTATTAAATGAAAAAGTAATCTATTTGTTGTCTTGAAAATATAAAAAGAATTCAATATTTTCTTTATTTAGTAAATAGGATAATTACTAGGAGGATATAGTATTAAGGTTTAATTTTGATAATCCACCAAAAAAAAAAAAGAGTTTAATTTTGATACACTATTGTTGGTGTAAAAGTTTTGTACACTGACAATCAATTATATGTCATCACATGTGTGATTTTTAATGTAATTAATGTACAGAGTTTAATTGGTATGTCCAATGAGTAGGGGTGGGCATGGGTACGGGTCGACCCGCGAATCCGGTGTACCCAATCCAACCCAACCCACAAATACTGGGTTGGTTCGGGTCATTGGGTTGGGTTGGTTTCTAAATAAGGAGACCCATAGCTTATGGGTTGGGTGCTGGGTCCAAAGATTGTAAACCCACTCAACCCAACCCAACCCACATATTGAGAGGAATATTATAAGCCCAACTATTGGAGCGTGGAGTGACTCTTCTATCTTGAATTTAAAGACTCTTCTTTAATACTCAGCCGCCTAAATTGAAGTGACCATTTTTTGGTTACATGAGCAGAAATAGTTTGAAGACATGCAGAAATAGCTTGAAGACATAATCAGTGAAATTGTTTAGGAATTGTTTGAAAACATTATTATTTTTTTTATTACACTTGTTTGTTTAATTTTGATGGATATTATGTTCCAAATTGAAGTTGTATGCTTCATTTTGTATTTGGAAGTTCAAATTAATGCATTGGTATTATTTTTCTTCCCTATTTTTCCTCCATTACTTGCTTTTGATAAAAACAAAATAATTTATTACCAAACCCAGTCACCCGACCCAAACCAACCCGTATGAGGTTGGGTTGGGTTGGGTTGGGTTACCTGAAAATTTTCGAAGAAACCGATCCAACCCAACCCATATTTATTTGATTGGGTTGGGTCTTTAAATGCACCAAAACCCACCCAACCCGACCCACGCCCACCCCTACCAATGAGTGTAAATAATTTTTATATTGACAACCAATCACAAATCATCTTATGTGTGATTGATTGACAGTATAAAAAACTTTACATTAACAATGTATCAAAATTAATCTTTTTTTTTTAAAATTCAAATATTTTTAATAATGTACTAATATATGATTGGTTAAGTGTAAAAATTATTTGCACTGCATTATAATTAAATCCGTTGAATAATTATTCCATTTTAATAATGATAACCATTGAAATTAATTAGGCAACAAAATCCCTATAGTTTCATAAGAAAGAAAATGAAGAATGAAAAATAGAATGGTAAATATCTATTACTAATATTAAAAGAAGGTCCCTCTACATCCACGTGTAAGTTTGTGGTAATTATACTTTCCCGCTCAAACACCATTACTCAACAAAATCTTTATTATCTTATTTAGCAAAAAAAAAAAACTTTATCCTTACTTTATTTAGCATTTATTATTTTATGAGTAAAATTTCAATTTGGTTCTTGACAAAAAATCATGATGATATTTTGGTATTTGAGAAATAAAATATATCAATTTGATCTTTAAAAATATAAAATATGGGTCAAATTGATCCCTTTTAGAGTAATTTTTAGGAATATTTTAGTCTATATTATGAACTATTTTGACCCATATTTTATATTCTTAATGATCAAATTAATATTTTTTATTTCTCAGAAACTAAAATATCACTATAATTTTTTTATCGAGAATCAATTTGAATTTTTACTCTTATTTTATATACCAAATCCTTATCCTTAAGCCCTCTGACGTGTTTCAGCTTCTTTTCAACTCTTTTCAACTCAGTGCAACAAATTATGCAGGTGATCATTCTATTTGTTTTCCGGGTAAAAGATAGCAGGCGTGCTTCTATTTGTTTTTTGGATAAAAGAAGCTCCTCCAAATTTGAACCTCTGTGTAAAAGTTTTAAGTAAAATGGATCTCCCTTTTCACTTCAGTACCGGCTATTCTCATTTTCTAAAGGGTAAGTTTGTTCTCTTTCTCCTTTGGTCTCTAAGGTGCTTCATCAGGGTGTTTAAGGAGCTGGAAAATCTGAGGTACGTATTCCTTCTTCTTCAACCATTTTTTTATATGCTTTTTGCACTGCTCAAATACATATGAGGTGTTTGACTGAAACTTTCATCGTGATTGAAACTATTACTATATGGTTTTAACAACATTACAGCTGTTTGTGACTGAAGTTTATTTTTGAAATTTTTTCTGTCCTAAAAACTTATTTTCTTTACGATTCAACCCTTTTTTTTGGGAGTTTAGGATTGGATTTTAAGTTTTCAAGAAAAGTCCTCTATATTTATACATAACTTGAATGCCAAAAATTTGAACTGTTACTTGCATATTGGCTTGAAAACCATATAACACCTGTAATGTTTCAGTAGTTGATTATTTCTTTGTAATTTATTCTTCAATTGCAGAGATATGTCTCAAGTTAAGGATTACAATTATATCTCACAAATCAATCCTGACAAAGAAACATGGAAAATAGTTGCTAGGATCATTCGTCTATGGAAGTTTAGCCCCAATAGCTCTACAAATGAGATCAAAGCTCTCCAAATGGTACTTCTTGATGAGAAGGTAAATGAATATGAAAGTTATGTATTTACATGGTAGTTCTTGCAGTTTTTTTTTTACCTTTGTTAATATATTTCATTGTTGTGCTGCATAATAGGAATTAACTTGTGTTAACAAAAATTGTTTAAATGTTCATAGGTTGCCTAAATGCAATCATTTCTAACATTATTTTCAATGTAATTATTTTATTGCTAGGGTGACACAATCCAAGCTTCTATTTGGCTATCTGATATCATTAGCAAATTGAAGGATTTTTTGATTGAAGGAAACTGTTATTCCTTTGAGAATTTCCGTGTTGGACTTAACTCAGGAGATTATAGACCAACTAGAAATGCCTTCAGAATTAACCTTCATGCTAAGACTGCTATAAAGCATTATCAAGCAAATATTGCTCAACATTCATTTAACTTTGTTCCCTTTGAAGATATTATTCAGAATACATTCCCAAAAGGGTATTTGATTGGTACGTAACCATTCCTATCTCCAATCAATTATTAAGCTTTTTCCTTATCAAATCAGTGCTTGCTTAACATAATTTTGACCCTTTGTACATTTGAATTCAATTTTTTTTAACTTGCTATGCCTTAACAAGTTCAATTCCAACTTACTTTGTCACTTCATTTTTACTTAGAATTTAAATTCCCAACCACATTTAATTAATCATTCATACATCTAACTATTTAAACTAGATGTCATTGGGCAATTGATCAACATGAACCAAGTGGGAGATTTCCAACAACAGGGTATTTCTAGGAAATTCGTGACTCTCGATCTACAGGATCAACAGTAACCATGCAAATCTTGATCTATATTTGATCTAAATGTCACTTATTATGTATACATTAATCTTTTCCACTTGCTTTCTTATGTTGAAATCAGCGATAACAACATATCTTGCATCCTGTATGGCGAGCATGCTGAAACAGCTTTTTCTTACATCAGCCAATCCACTGATCCTACTATTGTTGTTGTTCTTCACCTTGCAAGGGTTAAATCTCAAGATGGTAGTCACATTCTATTAGTTCATTTAATTAATTTTTTAAATCCTGCAACCTTATTATTTCTATTATTTTCAGGAAAGAATATCCTCACAACCTCATGGAATACAACCAATATAATGTTTAATCCCATGATTTCAGAGGTTCTTGACTTCCAAAGCAGGTTATTGTTATTATCTTTTTTTTTTGCTAAATATTTTATTGGTTCTTCATTTTAACTATTACAATATTTATTTTATTCAAATTTGTTTGCTTGATTGATAGGCTAAACACATCTCAACCTTCGTTATCATGGAAATGTAGTCAAGTTTCAACACAAACAACAACCTCATTGTTTGACGAATTGCTTGACCATACAAGTAGAAAAAGTCTTTCTGAAATTAGAGATTCTTCAACTGTTAGTACTAAAAATTACAACCTTTTTTTTTAATAAATTGACAATTATGTTATTTTTTAGTAATCACTTTTCATTTATTCTTTAGGCTGGAAAATTTGTTACAATGGCCACCGTGCACAAGATTCAAACACGTCTTGGCTGGTTTTATGATGGTTGCCACAATTGTCCAAAAAAGGTCACTGAAGAGGATGGAATGAAAGTGTGCAATATGTGTAAGAAAAAATGGAATGAACCAATGCCTAGGTACTATATTTGTTAACACTTATTATGCTTTACATTTAACCATTAATAATTCTAATATTGGTATTTTGAATTCTTCTTCCTCTGTCAAAGCAGGTTCAGAATTCAAATCCAAGTGATCGACAAAACTGGAAGTGCATCCTTTGTGATTTTTGATAAAGTTGCTTTTAAATTAATGAATAAAACTGCTGCGGAGTTATTGAAGCAACTTAAAGCTGTAAGAAAATGTCTCATGTCTCAGATAATATAATATATAGTAATAACTAATATTATTATTACTTAACTTTTAATTGTTTTGTGCAGCAAGGTAGTGAAAACTCTTTTCCCAAAGAGTTGGACTACTTGGTAAACAAGACCTACATTTTCAAAGTTGATGTAACTGACAACAGTCTTAACAATAGTTGGGCTACGTACACAGTCTCGAAAATGAGTGATGATCCAGATCTCATTGAAACTTTCATTTCCTCTTCTGTTGTAAACGAGGTTTATATTTTGTACTGTAGTTTGCCCGAAACTCATTTGATAACTATGTGCTACCCCTATCATAGCTCCTTATATTAAATTTTCATCTAACTCAGGAATCCTTTATAGAAGAGAATTTCACTGACGACAAACAGTTACTTGACACAAAAAAGGTCTACATTTTGACAAATTAATTCATGCACAATCTTATACAATGTGTATATACTAACACTTGCACCTTCATCTCTTGCAGGCCACTTCTTCTGTTGTTGGTGATAATCAAGGAGATGCTTCATCTTCTTCAAATATCACTCCCATGAAAAGGCCTGCTGAACAAGATTCGGAGATTATGGGCATTGTTGACATGCTTACTCCTCAATTCTCAAGCACAAAGCTCACCAAGCAAATCAAAACTGAGAAGGTTGATTGACAGTGTGTTCTCTCATGAACTTGCTCAAAAGTCTACAGATCTATTTTTGTGAACAGATCTTTTGGTTGCTTAGCACTTGAAAGTGCTAATATGTATATTTTGAGTAATCTTGATACTATTTAACAAACAAGAATTGCTTAGGTTTTTTGTGCTTGCTTATCAGCGAGCTGTTCTAATCCATGTGATAGTGTTTCGATCAGATACCCCACCTATCTGACTAACAAGCAACTTTTTTGTGGATTAGAAATTCCTAGCTATTGATGATGGAAAATACCACATGGTTTGATTCATCTTTCAATTTCCGATATAATAACATTGAATGGCTTGATAAAGTTATCAAAATACATTAAACAATAGTTATTAATTATAAAAACCACACATACTATACTAGATAAAGTATGAAGATGAAAATATGAGTTTTTTTATCTTCTTTTACACTAACAGAGATGATCCTCGTGAACCATATAGATGGATAGGGGAACTTCATAAGCGTTTAAGCATATATATAGTCCAATCTATATAATACTCCATAAACATTAATCAATCAAACCTCTTTTCTCTAATCAAGAAACAACATACTAACAAGCACTTAAAGAGATTAAACTTCAGTAAAAAGAAATCGTTTACCAACTTCAAGCCACTCCCCTTAGCAAGTGAGCAAACACTGCGTTTTTTATATATGCTACAAACACATATCACCGTAGAAGTGGCACAGGCTATAAGGTACTCATTTCATATATGCCACCAATCCCAATTCTCATGAGAAGTCAGCAACATGAATATGAATTCAGTCAATTAAAACTTTAGTAGGAACTAATGAATATATGATTTTACAAGGAGATATATTCTATTCTTGGACTAAGAACATATATTATTCCAAGACACCAAAAATAATATATATATATATATTATGGAACAAATGATTACACAAACCTCTATTAACTAATAATCTAGATGGGCCAACACAACAATTTGGACCTCTTCCCGGTAGAAGTTCTTGTGAGACCATCCAGCATTTTTCACAAGTTTCAATGTCTCCATTTCCCGCTATCACATAATGCTGCAAGAATAGGTCAGTAAGTTGAGCTTCTACAATATAGGAAGTAATCTTGGATTTGCTGCTACGGAAGTAATTTCAATCTTGAACTATCTTATTCTTTTTATACTTTGAAGGAAACACACACTCTGCTGCAGGAAAACAGAAGGACACAAGGTTCACATCCATCACCTGCTACAGAAGTAAACATTCATACTTTATTCTTCTTAACTTCCTTTCTCATTATTTTTTTTTTTAATCTCATCATAAAGATGCTCTGGTCTTGTGGAATGTTGTTATGTTCCTCCATTGAAAATGTGAGACACCATGTTTTCCTATATACTTCAACACTTTTACTCTAAGAAGACAATACTCTTGGATTATCCAAAAAAAAAACCTAAAAAAATAAATACCAAATTTCTGTTTTCTAGATTTCTTTTCATGAATGTTATCGTTCCTTTAAATTAAATATCCATATAATGAGCTGGACTTATGTTGGTGTGGTTGTTCAACACAGTAGCTGTAAAATGTATATATTCGTTAGATATGTCTGATGTCATCAATCAAGGAGCATCTCCTTTACACACAGTAGATAAAGAACATCATACATCACCTATTGTGTTGCTTTATTGCATATACACTCATCTTTGGCAATGACATATCCCAAAGGCATAATTTATTTTTTTATTGCTTAGCTAAGCTTAAAAAAATTCAAACATGTGGTACTATTGAGTTGTTGTCTCTCTGAAGCAACTAATGAGAACCAAATAGATTTTTTTTTCTATTGCACTTGCCCCCTATACAACTAGCATGACTTGTGGATGACTCAGGCAGAGGACACAGAACAATATGTGACATAGTATATCTTGATATTTTTTTATTGGTTTGATTTCTTTTGCAGTTTAGTTTCTTATTGAAATTAGCTACATTTTTACTCAGAACAATAGAAGAATCAATTGCCTTGAATAATTTTTACATTGATGATTAAGTATTTCAATATTCACACAAATACCTGAGGCTCCTCTTCAAGTGGATCAAGTAAGTATATGCACATTGACTTGCTTTCTTTCTTTTTTCCCCCTATCTGGCCACTAGAAATGCATATTGTATTAAAATTGCAACATGCACAAATGAACTTTATTTATTTTTTTCATACAAATCAATGAAATCATATCAAAAGTTAACTCTTGATTGTGTAGTGTTGGATAAGGAAATATTAACTTTGCTCTTGGTGTCATTGCAGCTAATCTACTTTTCGAAGCAACAATTCAATTAAGGGTAAAAAAAGTATGGAAAAACAACAAAGTAGCATGTTCAACAGCAAATATGCTTCAGCACAAGCACGTTTAAAAAGAAAATCAGTGATTAATGGAAAACGAAAAAACAGGTTCAAGGCTACAGGTGACACTTAATAACTACCTTATCTATCTTATGTGGTATGGTTAATGCCAATTCTAACCACTAAATTGTTGCTATTTTCTAATCATATAATTTGTTGATACTGATATTGCTCAAACAGAAAATGATCCCACTACACCTACCATGCATATGGATATTGCCAGACAAATACAAAAAAAACATGCATATGGTACCCCTCTAGGAGATGTCTCTTCTATCATTCTTAATCAGAGGGATCAAAGTAGTGCAACTTCCACAGCCAACATGAATTTCAATCCTAATGCTCACACTCAACCAAGCAACAATGTTGATGCAATAAACAGAAGAAAGAGAGGGACTAATATTAATTTCTTGGGTGCAAACCTTATGGACAAATTTAATTCATCTACGTTCAATGACAATATCAGAAATGAAGATCATACACATAATTTTGATACTCAAAGTTCTACCATGGATGAACTTAAAACAACTACTCCAAGCTTTGGTCATGCTTTAAAGGCGGGTAGATATTTGATTAGACAAAGCCTTCATAAGTCTCATGAGTTTTCAGCAAAGAATTGTACTCCATATTCTGAGCAAGTGGAAGGTAAATATATAGATAAATAAAGTAAGGTAACCATTTATTAATTAAGTTATTAAGTTATATTAAAATATCTCAAATAATTTGTTCTCACCTATTTAATTATTCATATCATGTATATTGACATATGATTTTATGTTTTTAACCTCAGAATGTGATTCAAGCTCTGATGGTGAGGAACTAAGTGAAGATAACAATACTATGGATATTGCACCGCTTAATACAGGTATTGGGTATTATGTATACTATTATCAGTCCCAGTCACAACTTCAAATAATAAATACATTTCATTTATTACTATAGGTATAGGATATATTGATATAGGAGATCCTGTCTGGACATGTCAATATTGTGGAGCTCATATGTGGTATCAAGAGAGGACTAAGAAACACAAAAATACCTCAAATCCAAAATTTCACCTATGTTGTGGTGGTGGAAAGATTCAACTTCCACTCTTGAAGGATCCTCCCAAAGTCCTTAAGCATCTTCTCTTCGATCATGATTCACCGGACAGTAAGAACTTTCAGCAGCATATTCGTGCATATAACATGATGTTTGCCTTCACATCACCTGGAGCAAAAATTGACAGATCAATTAACAAGGGCGGAGGACCACCTTCTTTTAGAATACAAGGACAATCATGTCATCTAATTGGGAGCCTATTACCTATGCCTGGTGATACTCCTAAATTTGCACAACTTTATATATATGACACTGAAAATGAGATTCAAAACAGGCTCGCAGGATTAAGGTATCTTACTCTCATTCCTCCTTTGACTTTTAAATTATGATTATTTTGATATTTCTACGTAGATTTGTGACATAATCATATATATATATGATCTAATCATCAGCTAAATCTTTGATGATAGATCCCAAGATCACCTGGATTCACAAGTTGTCATTAAATTGAAAGGTATGCTTGATAAGCATAATGCACACGCTAAATCTTTTAGAATGGCTAAGGAGAGATTTCAAGCAACAGCCACACAAGATCTAAGATTAAAACTCATCTCTGATAGAGCAACTGATGGAAGAATATACAACTTACCCAGTGTTTCTGAAGTGGCAGCTCTTGTAGTTGGTGATGTTGACACTGCATCAAAAAGGGATATAATACTTGAGAAACAAAGTGGTAAATTAAAGAGAATCGATGAGCTACATGCTAGCTATTTGGGATTTCAATATCCACTCTTATTTCCTTATGGTGAAGATGGGTATAGACCTGATGTAAAACATAGAAATACAAGTGGATCTCAAATAGCAAAAAGGAATAAAGTTACTATACGAGAATTCTTTTGTTTTAGATTGCAAGCGAGAAAAGAGGAAGCACAAACATTGTGGAGATCCAAGAGACTTTTCCAGCAATTTGTTGTTGACGGTTACACTATGATGGAGTCTGAAAGATTGTCCTATATCAGAACTCACCAAAAAGAGCTTAGAGTGGATAAATATAACAATTTGCATCAATCACGTGATGAAAACCAAACTCAAGGGTCAAGTAGAGGCAAAAGAATCATATTGCCTTCAACTTTTGTAGGAGGACGCAGATATATGGATCAATTATACTTTGATGGGATGGCAATTTGCAGTTTTGTTGGGTATCCTGATTTGTTCTTGACTTTCACATGTAATCCAAACTGGCCAGAAATTCAAAGGTTGCTTAGGCCAATGAATCTAAAGCCAGAAGATCGTCCTGATATTATTTCAAGAATCTTCAAAATTAAATTTGATCAGCTCATGGCAGATTTGAAAAGAAATGAGATCTTCGGAAAAATTGTTGCACGTATATTTGTTCCATATCTTTCATTGTCTTCTTTTATTGATTTTGTTTTCTGTAACATAACATATTTTTCAATGCATATGTATTTATTCATATTAGTTTTTTTTTTTTTACAGATATACATACAATCGAATTCCAAAAGAGAGGACTACCACATGCGCACATACTTATTTTTTTAAGTCCATCTAACAAGTACCCAACTGCTGAAGACATTGACAAAATCATTTCAGCTGAAATACCCAATCAACAACAAGACAAGCAATTATATGAGCTGGTCAAAAGTCACATGATTCATGGTCCTTGTGGTCCAGCTAACAAAAGATCCCCATGCATGAAAGATGGCAAATGTGTTAGGTACTATCCAAAACAATTTCAAAGCTCAACTATTGTGGACCAAGATGGTTTTCCAATTTACCGAAGGAGAAACAATGGAAATACCATTGAGAAAAATGGTATAATTCTTGACAATCGTCATGTTGTTCCATACAATCCAACACTTTTGATGAGGTACCAAGCACATCTTAATATTGAATGGTGTAACCAAAGTACTTCGATCAAGTACTTATTTAAGTACATCAACAAAGGATATGACCGAATTACAGCTGCTATTGTTCCTACTAAAAATCAAGATGGATCTCAAGTTGAAGTCATTGATGAAATCAAACAATATCTTGATTGTAGATATATCTCACCATGTGAGGCATGCTGGAGAATTTTCTCCTTTCCAATTCATGGTAGAACACCGGCAGTTGAAAGATTGTATTTTCATCTCCCAAATGAACAATCTGTTTTCTTTGATGGTCAGCAGAATATTAATTCCTTGCTTTCTAAATCAAGTGTTAAAGAATCAATGTTTACATCTTGGATGCAAGCAAATAGGAGGTATCCAGAAGGTAGAAATCTTACTTACACACAATTTGTTTCAAAATTTGTGTACATTGCTAAGGAAAAGTGTTGGAAACCAAGAAAGCAAGGCTACACAATTGGAAGACTGAATTGGGTTCCTCCAAGTTGTGGTGAATTATTTTATTTGAGAATGATGTTATCTGTTGTTAAAGGACCATGCAGCTATGAAGACATCAAAACTGTTGAAAATATTCAATATCCAACTTTTAGGGAAGCATGTTTTGTAATGGGGTTCCTAGAAGATGATAAGGAATATGTTGAAGCTATCAAAGAAGCTAAAGACTGGGGATCAGGACATTATTTAAGAAGATTATTTGTTACAATGCTTATGTCAAATAGCATCAATAGACCAGAGATTGTGTGGGAACAAACATGGCATTGGTTAGCAGATGATATTCTTTATGAACAAAGGAAGTTATCTACAATTCAAGGTAAATACATTCCATTTACCAGTATTTATTTGGTATTTTTCTATTTTATGAGATATCATTTGAGTGGCACAATGTGTTCTAAAATGGTCATTTCTACATATTTTATCTATCTACTATCTATCTTTCACACAGAAACTTGGAATATATCCTACAAATTACAATTAATTGTAAATGCTTTTCACTTTATTGAAGTATAAATATACAAATACCTACTACTTTGGAGAATATATAATATATATAACTGCTGGACGATCCTACATTGCCATGGTGTTCTTTATGAACAAAGAAAGTTATCTAAAATTCAAAGTAAATAAATTTCATTTAGTATTTCAGTTCATATATACTAATTTATCATCACCACATTCCTGGATGTTTATATGACCTTGCAATTACTTTCTACCTTTTTTTGTAGACTTACAGCTCGATGATCATCAATTGCAAAATTTAACTCTTCTACAAATTGAGGAGTTATTGCAATCAAATAGAAGAAGCCTTAAGGATTATCCATCAATGCCTTATCCACAAGGAAATATCCTCGAACAACAAGGGAATAAATTAATTTATGCAGAGTGTAATTTTGATAGAGCTAATTTGCATGATCAATTCATAAATTTGTTCAAATCTCTTACAGGTGATCAAATATAGTAATTATAGTAAATTTCAATTTAATATTTATTGACAATACTGATATAGTGATGATATAATATTCATATTAACTATATTTTTATAATCACGCTGTAATTTTATTATGTATTCTTGCAGATGAGCAAAGAACTATGTTTGACACAATTATGAAAGTTGTAAATGAGGCAAGTGGTGGCATATTTTTTCTCTATGGTTATGGGGGGACTGGCAAAACTTTTATGTGGAAGACCTTAGCTTCTGCTTTACGTTCAAAAGGTGATATTGTGCTAACTGTAGCATCAAGTGGCATAGCATCTCTATTATTGCCTGCTGGGAAGACAGCTCATTCAAAGTTTGCCATCCCAGTACCTGCTACTAAGGACTCAACTTGCAATATACACCAAGGAAGTGAATTGGCTGAACTATTAAAAGCAACAAAGCTGATAATATGGGATGAAGCACCAATGATGCATAAATATTGTTTTGAAGCATTGGACAAAAGTCTTCGAGATGTAATGAGGGACTCTAATATAGCAGATGCACCATTTGGAGGAAAAGTTATTATTTTTGGTGGAGACTTCAGACAAATTCTCCCAGTCATACCAAGAGGAAGTCGTTCTGACATTGTTCATGCAACAATTAATGCTTCATACCTTTGGGATCATTGCCATATATTAAGACTCACTAGAAATATGCGTCTGCAATGTGATCCAAACAATCCTAATGCAAAAGAGCTAGCCCAATTTTCTCAGTGGATACTAGATGTGGGAGATGGAAAAATTGCAGAGCCAAATGATGGTTATGCAGATATAGAAATTCCTGCAACTTTTCTCATCAAAGATTATGCTGATCCCTTGAATGCTATAGTGCAAAGTACATATCCAGATTTAGTGCACCAATACAAGAATGAAGAGTTTCTAAAATCCAGAGCCATTCTAGCATCAACTATTGAGATTGTTGATAAAATTAATGAATATGTTCTTTCATTAATCCCAGGTGATGAAAAAGAATATCTAAGCTCTGATACTATTGACAAATCAGAAGGAACTCATAATCCAGCATTCGAGACACTTACTCCAGAGTTCCTAAACACGCTTGCAACTTCAGGACTTCCTAATCACAGGATTAAATTGAAGGTAGGTGCTCCTATTATGTTGATGAGAAATTTAGATCAATCTGAAGGTCTATGCAATGGCACTAGATTAATTGTCACAAGGCTAGCAAATCATGTAATTGGAGCCAAGATAATATCCGGAAACAATATTGGAAATGTGGTTTACATTCCTCGGATGTCTATGTCTCCTTCCCAATCACCATGGCCTTTTAGACTTATAAGAAGACAATTTCCTTTAATTGTCTCATATGCTATGACTATCAACAAGTCTCAAGGTCAATCACTAGCCAATGTTGGATTGTATCTACCTAAACCTGTGTTTAGTCATGGTCAGTTATATGTCGCACTTTCTAGAGTTCAAAGCAAAGAAGGGTTGAAGATTTTAATACATGATAAAGAAGGGAAACCCTTAAACACCACTACAAATGTTGTCTTCAAGGAGGTCTTCCAAAACCTTATGTAAGTATATATATCAAGATTAAAGTGTTAATAAATTTTCTTTAATGTGAGACTAAATATAGCATTATAAATATATATTGATCAACTTTAGAATAATTACAACTATGCAGTATTTGTTAAGCTTATATTTAACTTAACCTTTTTGCTTATAGTTTGCATGGTTGGGTTTAAAACCTTTTTATCATGTTAAAATTGTTTTCAGGTGGTGGAGTTAATGGAACTCTGTATATATTTACTGGTCATTTGAATAGTTGTATGCACTTGATTGAATTTAAAATAGCCTATTACTATTTATTAGCTGAAGATTCTGAAGTAGATGTTATTGATTTAAAAATCTTGATGATGGTTAAAAATTTCAACAAGAATGACTAACAACTAAAATGCATTTTATTTTATTTTTTTAATTTTGAGACTCGTATCTACAAAAAAAACTATATATTGCCTGCTTCCCATAATGCTTTATTAGATTGCGATCATTTGCAACCCATACATATATCACCACATATTATTATTATAGGTCACAACTAATATCAAATCTCTGCATAGTGTCCATAATAAGTTCCACTGGATCTCTCTATTGATAATATCATGTCTACCAACTACCAAGTCACCTACAATCACTACCCCAAGTTAACCTGCCTGTTGTAAATACCATTTCCACCATAAGCATAATATGTGTCATGGAGAATATTGATTTCATTCAAGAATAAAACAAGTGAACAATTCCAAATTTAGGTAAAAAGACCACCACCAAATTTACATAAAAAGGCTAACAATCTAGCTTCATGTATTCTTGCAGTAGGCACCTCCATTTCTTATAGTTTACTTGCTTCAACACTAACTCAAAAGAAGCACTACTCGAGAAAATTCCAGTATTTTGTATACAAATGCTTTCCATGAAATTGTTAAAATATATTCCTATTAGATCACATAAGCTAATTTGGTTATACTCATAAGAAACTACTTACAGACTATCTTAATAGGTTGCTAGAACTTCAAACTAATGGTCTTTTTTCCTGTCTATTTTTGGATAGGATGTAGATGACATCAATATTTTGCTACATTGAAAAGAACTGGATAGGATATGGATGGCAGCAATATTTACCGTTTTAGAACTGACGCTTTTGTTTTGCATCATTGTGTTGATTGTTATGGGTCTTCTATTTTTTTGTTGATGAGATGAAGAGGGTTGTTGTAAGGTGAGCTTCATTTTACAATTTTGGATTGTTATTCCTTTTGTCCTTTTCTTCTCAAACTTTAGATGATGTCTCTATTTTTAGATTTTCTCTTTTAGATGTTTTTTAATATCTCTCTTTTTGATTTTCTCTTTCAGATTGTTATTTTCAGGTGCCTTGCAATGTAAGAAATGATGCAACTGGAATATGGAAATTTTTGGTGATGAAGTTATAATGATGCCATCAAATGTGGATTATTGTTGTTGTCATATTTGCTTTGCATTTTGTACCTGCAATGGTTGTGAAGTCAATTTAATACCACTTAACAGGATATAGAAAGCTTTGATTATGCAACATGTGGTCAAATGGGCTGTTGTTTTTTTCTTCTTTCTCTTAGACGTTTTTGGGTTTGATGTTGCTGGGTTTGCAGCTGTTCTTGAGTTATGTACAATAGAAGTTTTTTTGACAATAATGTTTATGAAGGTTGTGGGTGTTCAGATTCTGTTTTTAACAATTTGGGATTATTTTTGGCTTCGAAATATTTTTAATTTGTTGAAGGATGCCAAAAGTTAATCGCTAACCATACAAATGTGGTGCTTGATTTGTACCGTTTGTGTATTGCTGATACATAGAGTTTTTGATGTTAGTTTTGCCTACTATTACATTCAGTTGAAGGTTATGCTATTGTGATTGAAGAACTGTTGTGTTTTGTTACTTTTTTGCTATAGATTTTTAATGTACGGTTTTCTTTCTAATGCTTTTGAGTTGGTACCTGTTGTATGCATTATAAAAAAACAAAAATTGCCTCTTAAAACATGAACTAATAAGTAATATCAACTTTTTTATTTTATTTTATAATAACAATTATCATGTATATTGATTAACTTAACCCGTGCGTCAGCACGGGTCTTTCAACTAGTTTCCTATAAAAGAGGGCCACTACAAAAAATGTATGGGTATATTTTTTTAAAAAGTTGAAAAATTGGAGCCATAGCCTCCCCCTCCGGAGGCAAGGCATCAAGAAAGGGGGGACTCACACTCTCACACATCTCACCATCATTTTAGGATTATTCTTGAATCTAGGTTAAGTTCAATAAGTCATCTATGACTCTCTTGTGATCAAAGATATATCTAATAGAAATTATCCTGACCTGATCGGAATTTATTGTTCTACTCGGAAACAACCTCAAAATAAAAAGTTGATAAAAAGATGTTGGCTAGATGAGTTTCTAAGCATGAGTAAAGGCTAAAACCATATATGATATCCTCCATATTGGGACATCTAATATTGAAATCTGACCCCGTAAAACCGAGAAGTCTGAAACAAGGACTTGCCTCCAAACAACTTTTTTTTGGCTTCATCTGGCATCATCAAGATGAAGCAGAATAATGGTAGCTGAGCTTAACCTCTAAAGTCTAATAGAAAAAATATTTAATGTACCACTGTCCAATGTCATGACTCACACCATGGCTTTCCAGCAATTCCACTGTTCGTTGCAGTACTAAATTAATGCAAATGGACAACAAGGCAAAGAGTCAGCAAGGGTGGTTTGCCCTCAGCGGAGCAGATCTCGGAGGAGATAGAAGCACGCGGCCAAGAATGTAAGGCAAAGTTGTGCGGTGGATATGGGCATTGATGCGCGATGGCGCAAGGTGCACGCAACGAAGCTGGCCAAACACATTTTTTAATACTTTCGTATGAACATGTTTGATAAAATTAGTTGTTAGCGGATAAGTTAGTTGATAGCGGATAGCAGATGAAGTAGCTGATAACGGATAACAGATAGCGGATAAGCTAGCTTATTTTTTGTGTAAGTGTTTGGTAAAACTAGCGATTGAACTAGCTGAAAAATATAAAAAGATATAAAAGGACATCTTCATTAATGATTTTACATACAAGAGAGAGAAGAGAATAAAGATAGAATTAAATGTAGATAATAAGGATAAAAGTGGAAAGAAAAATAAAATGCTATAAGCTATAAGCTCAAGCGCTACTTCAAGTAGCGTCTGAAAAAAACGCTATAAGCTCGTGAAAAAACGTTATAAGCTCGTGACAGAAGCGCTTACCAAACAAGACTATTTTCTCATCCGTTAAAAGCTATCCGCTATAAGCTCGTAAAAATACCTTGTCAAAGAGGCTCTATCTACCCATTCTTTCCTATTAGTTAAAGTCATGTGAGTTCTACTAATTCATGTGGATCCCACTTAAATTTTATAGGATCCACCAATAAAAGAGTGTGTATTGAAAATAAAGTATTAGAGAGTATGTTACCAATATTGCTCTCTTGAATATATATTTTTGTTGATTGATACCCCGTTTGACATTTGCATCTTCTTCCTTACTAGATGATATATATTCTCAAAATGGGACTCTTGGATAGAGCCATTGGCCCACCGCTAGTCCACCACTTCACCGCGTGGGTAAATATCAGATGAAAAAAATTATTTTTGCTGGTATTGATATACAAGAATATAAGATGCTTCTATTCTTCAGATGAAAAATAAAAAAATTAACTAGGGGAAGCCTGGCTACCGGTAGCTGGTTTAGGTGAGAGAGGCGATGAGTTGAGTTGGTGGGGATGGGGAGAAGATGAGCCAAAAGACTATAAAACAATAAACAAAAAATGTTGAGTCAAAAAACAATATTGCAAAACTGTTTGTAACTTGTTGTAACGGGTGAAAAAAAGTAGGAGGATGGGTCCTCACCTCCACGATTGGAGGACCTTAGACTTCTCCTAATGGTGATACACTAGATTAATCATGTTATTAATTGATTTATACCTATCACAATTAATTAATATATAACTTTAATTATGTATTATAATTAATGGGTTGCTCTTGAAATTTGTATGTATTTACTTATGTAATTTTATAGGTTAAATATTTAAAGGATTTAATAGCTAGTTAATTAGAAGTGCTCATGACCAGAATGAGCTGAGTTCAACTTGGTCAAAAAGTCTAATTTGATATTTGATCGGGTGTCACCATATAGAAAAAAGTGCACCGATGCATCACCTTTTTGACTTGGCATAGCCAAGTTTTCGAATTTTATAGAAATGTCCCATAAAATTAGTAATTAGAATTAGTAATTAGAATTACCACCATTATCCCCGATCACAACCACAAGCCACCATCGTTGTGAACACCCCATTTTGTCGGGACAATCTTTGTTTTATTAAAAAAATAATAAAATAAAAATACTAAAATATTTCTGGAAAAAAACAAAAAAACAAAAGCAAAAAAAAAAAGAGAGATAAGAAGATGGAGAGAAAAAAAAAAAGAAGAGTTTTTGAAGAGAAAAAGCTTAATAAGTATAATTTTTTATATCTCTTATGAGCTTAAATGAGCATGTAAAGACAATGACATATTGTGAGCTCACTAATTCAAATGAGATGTTCTTTATGTCGTTGGAAAGCTAAGGAAAAGATCTACAACTTTTATTCCCATCTCTAAACCCACATCAACCTCTATGTTAGTGAAAAATCCAGTGCAAATTTGAGATGTGGTTTTGTATGTATGATTTTGAGTGATACTTCCGTTGACAATATCTTGAGTTTTAAATATCCTATTGAGATGAAAATAGTGTCATTGGAAAGCAAACAACAATGTCTACATTTCTTATGAATATCTTAAAAACAAATAATATCATTTTGAGTGTCATATATTTGCTATAAGTTGGCTATTTAGTTGTGATGAATACTTTAGAAATCTCATATTTGAAACTCTCCCAATCTCACTATTGAAGTCTCACATCAGCTAAACCACTCCATGTTAACCTCTTCTTCTCCTATAAAATGAATGCACTACCAAACATGAGAGAGGACTGAGAGTAAGAGAGAGATCTTACAATGAAGGGTTATATGGGCTTAGTGCAAAGCATAGAGCCTTGAGTTAAATTTTGATTTTTATTATTTTTGTTGAGCTAATTTTTATTTTTTTTATAGCTTCTGGTTTGAGGAGCTTGTACGGTCCAACACATTGTGCCCATTAAGAGTTTGTTTTCCTTTGAGGTAAGTTTGTCAATCCTTTTTTGTTTCTTTTCTCTATAATTTATTTTAGTCAAAAATATATTTATTTTTGCTATTTTTTATTGATAGTGTTAAATATTTTAGTTGTATTCGGTATTCTTAAACATCGTTTCTATTTAAAAAAAATATTTAACAAAATTATAGTCAAGTTATAAAAATAGGTTATTAGTGATAGCTACTTTGGATCTACTTCCTGTTTGGTTATCACAAGGACCATTACAAAATAGGTTGCTAGTAATGACCACTTTGGATCTTCTTCATGTTTGGTCGTCAGAAGCACGCTTTAATTCTAAAACTAAATAGGTTGTTAGTGATAGTCACTTTGGATCTTCTTCCTATTTTGCTATTACGAGCATTCCTTTAATTCTAAAACTAAAAATAAGTTGTTCGTAATAATCACTTTGGATCTAGTTCCTGTTTGGTTATCACGAACACATTTAAATTTAAAATTAAAATTAATTTTGTTAAATATAGTTACTTTGGATCTACTTCCTGTTTGACTATCAGAGGTACCTTGCATTTTCAAATCGTTTAAAATGGGCTGCTATGATAGCCATTTTGGATCCTCTTCCTGTCTGGTTATCATGATGACTAAAACTATTATTTTCAAAGATAATAATAATAACAACAACAACAACAACAACAACAACAATAATAATAATAATAATAATAATATTTAATTGTTTTTAAAGAACTACGTAGTTTTGAATTCCTCATCGCATCTGAGGATACGTAGGAGTATGGACCATCTCTAACAAGCCCAAAAATAAAATTTAATAATAAAGTTTAATAAAAGGGGTAAAATAAATATTTTAAAAGATAACATAAAATTTTGCACAATTAACTATAAGTAACCATTTTTAAATGGATGTTGTGGGGTGCTAATACCTTCCCTACACATAATCGACTCCCGAACTCTAAATCTGGTTTCAAAGACCATTCTTTTTTAAAAAGGTTTTTCCAATGTTTTCCCTTATAAATAAACTTTGGTGGCGACTCCATTTTTGTAACCAATTAATTTTGGTTTGCCGCTCCCGTCGCGATGTGGTTGCGACAGATGGCGACTCCACTGGGGACTTTTTTTAGAGAGTCAATCCTGATATAGTTATATGTGCAAAATTGTTTGTTTTACCTATTTATTTCACCCCTTTAACCTTTTTTTAATTATTTGTACGTATTATTTTTTATTTGTCTATATGATGCTTGAATTGATTTTTAGGGTATAAGACTTTTGTTTATTGTACGTTTTTTGTTTTGTGGCCTGAGTAGTTTTAAGTTTTGCTCCTTTCACATACCATACTTACACTTTTGCACACACCTATGGGCGGGGACCTATACCCGGGCCTGAGTGGAGCCTAGGATGAGAGGAGGTTGTTAGTGGTAACCATTTTGGATCTACTTCCTGTCTGGTTATTAAGAGAATCTCATCTAAAGTGTGCTCTTTCATGGATATTCCACACCTGGTAGTTCATCTATCCTTGTGGTTAATATTCTGAAAGAGACTTTAGCTCTAGAAACCAAAGTGAGTAAGATTATAGAGCTGCCCAGGAGAACTTTCACAAGATACAAGACCCATAGACCATTAGGCTAGAAAATCTCCAATTTTAGGTGAAACCATTTAGGACACAAGGAGCATTATGTTCGTCTAATTTATTTTCAAATCATTCATGTAGTTACTCTTTTTTTAAAAAAAATTCTTTTTTAAAAAAATCATAGCATTACACCATTGCATTAAAAACACATGACATTTATGCATGCATTTTGTAACATGTTTTGTGGTCTTTCCTCCTTTTGTTTAGTCATTATCACATTCCATCATTATGCATCTGTATACACATTTTTTTAAAAGAGCAAGAATGATAAGAGGGCGAAAAAATAGATAAATATAAATATTGCATCCTCATTCATTTTTTCTTTTTCTTGCATATTCATAGCATTTTGCTTATCATCTGAAAAAAAAAAAAAAAAAAAAAAAACAAACTGATTCCACACCATCCTTATTGGACTCATTCCTAGCCAAGGATCATGGTTGAACTAGAGCTGAAAGATGAAGTCAATCGATTGAAGGAACAAATGTCCAAGGTTCTGGAGCTCCTAGAGAAGAACAAGAACACAGATGGGGCATTCTCTGCGGTGAACAAGGATAAACAAGCCATGCCTTCTCATCCACTTGGCTTCAGTTCAGTGCATGTATAATATGGTCTTAATCCTCAAGGAATGTTGGTACCACTTACAGTTTACCAGCATGGTTCCACACAAACGCCAACCATCTGTTGAGTCTCCAAATGTCTGATGTGCATTTACCTTAGTTTTGATAAGATTAAAACAGTTATTCAATGATTTAATTGAACCCGTCTGTGGTATTTAACTCGTCTACTTAGTATGCAGATTAAAACATTAAGCGTCTATATGAACTGTTCACTCGTTTGAACTAACTTAAGTTCACTCGTCTGAACTAACTTAAGTTCACACGTCTGAACTAACTAAAGTTCACTTGTCTGAACTGAGATAAGTTCACTCGTCTGAACTAGCTAAGGTTCACTCATCTGAACTAAGAGAAGTTCACTCGTCTAATGAAGTCTTCAACCGTCTGATCAAAGGAAGACTCACCCGTCTAAAACACTTTGCAACTGACGTCATCTCTTTGTTAAAGAGGCAACCCGTCTAATGAACTCACTCATTCGTCTCATGACTAAACGTTAAAGAATACATTGGATGAAAGTTGTCTCGACTCTGATAAGGAACTTCAACAAAGTGCTTTGCCTGAACACAACTGCATCTTACACCAAAAGGGAAAGTCTTCCCTCTGCAAACAAAAAGCAGGTATACAGACCTGCTAAGAGCAAAGGTATATCAGAAGTCTGCATCACTCTGATGAAATAGAACAAGCGAAGTTCCCTATGCTTTAATGGTTGATCAGAACGACTCTGTTGCATTTATTGAAGATCTGCAAGAAGCCAAACCTTCAGACTTTGTGTCTAACGGCTTTAAAATCTTGAAGCCTATTTAATGAAGAAGACTTCGAAGATTCAAGTACACAAGAGAACGATCAAAGCAATAAAAGAGCAATTACTCTCTACATTTATATCTTCATTCTTTCATTATTTATTCTTCAATCATTTGAAGTTAATACGCAGTCTTTTAGAACTTCACATTTAATACACTCGTCTGAGTGCTTGTGAAAGACTTGAAAAGTGTAATCTTTTTACAACTTCTCTCAAACAAACCCGTCTGAGCCTGAAGAAGCTAAGTGTGCAAATAATACTTGTCTGGAGCCTGGAGAGGCTAGGTGTGAAAACAATACCCGTCTGCAGCCTGAAGAGGCTAGGTGTGAAAATAATACTTATTTGTCCTGTAACCTAAATCAGTTATAGTGAGAAAACTTGGTGCTGCCAAGGACTGGACGTAGCCTCATTGTCAAGGGGTGAACCAGGATAAAACCTGCTGAGTGATCTCTCTTTCCCTTAACTCTTTAGTTTGATTATTTGTCTTAACTATCATCTAACTAAAGGGGTTTATAATTGTGTTTATCAAAACTTTTCTGCTCTTGCATGATTGTGTGTTTTCTGTGAAAACCTTCAGACGAGTTATGAGTCTGATTGACCTGTCTGTGTTTACTCGTCTATTATAACCCGTCTGTGCTTGCGAAAAAGTTTCTAAATTCTGCATAAATTTGTCAAACA
This sequence comes from Ammopiptanthus mongolicus, assembly GCA_039655645.1. Lineage (NCBI taxonomy): Eukaryota > Viridiplantae > Streptophyta > Magnoliopsida > Fabales > Fabaceae > Ammopiptanthus > Ammopiptanthus mongolicus. Next base: position 10,903,475 of record CM077343.1, on the reverse strand, counting down.
CCATTCAACCCCCTTCTAATGTTTGCATCTGTCAATTTCAGTTGGTATCAGAGCTCAGCCTCTGGGTTGAGCACCTAACAGTGTAGAGAAAAGATCCTGAAGAATAGACAATGAATTCCGGAGCAAGCTCAAGTGGAAACCCCCAACCTAAAGGAGGCTCTATGACCAGACCCCCTTTCTTCAATGGTGTAAACTATAACAATTGGAAAGAAAGGTTTCACTGGTTCATCTTGTCAACAAACTCTGATGTATGGGATGTCATCACTGATGGTCCTTACACTCCTCGCAATGATGATGGCTCAGACAAGCCTAAGGCTCAATGGACACATGTAGAAAAGACAATATGAGATCTAAACCATAAAGCCAGATATGCTATAATCTGTGCTCTTAGTCCAGAAGAGTTTGAAAAGGTATGTGCTTGTGATTCTGCTAAAGAAATATGGGACTCCTTATCTGTCACACATGAAGGAACTGCAAAGGTAAAAGAATTTAAAATTTCTATTCTTGTTAGAAAATATGAATCATTCACCATGGATGAAGGTGAATCTGTTGCTCAAATGATTGGTAGATTCCAAACTATTACTAAGGTTTGAAATCTCTTGGTAAAACATATAAAAATGCTGAGAAAGTTGCTAAGATTCTCAGAAGTCTTCCAAGGCAGTGGAGACCTCTTGTCACTGCTATTTCTCAAGCTAAGGATCTTACCTCCTTTACTATGGATCAACTTCTTGGCACACTCACTGTTCATGAGCAAGAGCTCAATGAAGATGTGTCAATCAAAAAGAGCAAAGCCATTGCTCTAAAATTTGGTCTAAAGGCAGTTAAAGCCCTAAAAGCTTCAAAGGCAGACGAGTCTGACTGTGACATAGACGAGTCTGATGATGAGGATTCTGATGATGATGAAGAGACTTCTCTCATGAACAGAAAGATGAAAAAGCTCTGGAGAAAGAAGAAGTTCAGAAAGGAGAAGCCTTTCAGAAAATCTCACAAAGAATCCACATCAACAGACAAGAGTCTAGTTGTCTGCTATGAGTGCAAAAAGCCTGGTCACATCAAACCTGAATGCCCTCTTTTGAAGAAAGCTTCCAAAAAGAAGTTCTTCAGAAAGAAGAAGAAAGGAATTATGGCCACATGGGAAGATCTTGAATGCTCATCTTCTGAAGGAGAAGAGACAGAAGAGGAAGCCAATCTCTGTTTGATGGCCAATATAGATTCAGAACCTGAAACTGAGGTACATTCTGAACTTGAGAAATTGCATGATGCTTATGATGAGCTGGTAGAGGAATCCAAAGGCTTATCTAAGGCCTTCAAATCCCTCAAGAGAGATTATGTTAAACTCCTCAGTGAGCATAAACAAAAATCTCAAGAGTGTGAGATCCTGGCCAAAGAGAATAGCCAACTGAGGACTGAAAAGTCTGATGAAGCTTCGATCTCAAGTGAAACATCACATTCTGAAGAAGTGGTCACACTTCAACAGAAAGTGAAGGAGCTCATTTCTGATCTTGCTAGATTTGTTAATGGCAGAGATAATCTGACAAAACTGCTAGGATGTCAGAGACACTCTCTTAACAAAGAAGGCATTGGATATGATCATCAAGCTGATCATAAAGTATCAACAAAATATTCAACTGTCTATGTTAAACCCATTCCAGTTAGGATTAGACCCGTCTATAACCTATGTGGAAAGGCTGGACATGTTATGTCTAAGTGTTTTCACAAGAAGAAGAGGAAGTCTTCACAGACTCCTAGAACTAACAGAAAAGGACCCAGTAAAATATGGGTACCTAAAGATAAAATAATTTCTGTTGCAAACATCCTTAATAAGACAAAGCAGACACCTCTGCTGGTAACTGGACAGTGGCTTCTCGCGACATATGACAGAAGAAAGGTCTATGTTCCAAGACCTCCAGTCTAAGAATGGTGGATTTGTTGCCTTTGGAGGCAATCAAAAAGGAAGAGTAACTGGTGTTGCTACAATTGATGGTAAACCCCTTCTTCCCTCTATCTCAAATGTACTTATGGTTGAAGGACTAAGACACAATTTACTTAGCATAAGTCAATTATGTGATAGTGGATTTGATGTCTCCTTCACTAAGAATGAATGCATAGTCAAAGACAAGAGTGGCAAGACCCTCTTTTTAGCTAATAGACAGCAAAATCTTTATAAGATTGAGCTAGCTGAACTCTCAGATCAAAGTGTAACCTGTCTGATGTCTAAAGAGGATGAAAGATTGTTATGGCATAAGAAACTAGGACATGCTAGTATGAAACTTATTTCGAAATTGAAAAAGGATAACCTTGTGAGAGGATTGCCTGATATTAGTTTCAAGAAAGATGTTTTATGTGATGCATGTCAGAGAGGTAAACAAGTAAAATCAAGTTTCAAATCAAAAAACCTTGTATCAACCTCTAGACCTCTTCAGTTGTTACACATGGATCTGTTTGGACCTGATAGTGTTGCTAATTTAGCTGGAAGGAAATATGGATTTGTCATTGTTGATGACTATTCTAGATTTGCTTGGGTACTTTTCTTAACCCACAAGGATGAGTCTTTTAAGGCCTTCTCTGTATTTTGTAAGAAAGTACAAAATGAGCAAGGTTTCTGTATTTCTACCCTTAGAAGTGATCATGGGGGAGAATTGAAAATGAGCAATTCAAACTGTTCTGTGAAGAGAATGAAATCTCTCACAATTTCTCTGCACCTAGAACTCCACAGCAAAATGGAGTGGTTGAGAGAAAGAACAGATCTCTGCAAGAGATGGCTAGATCAATGCTCAATGAAAATAATCTCCCTAAGTACTTCTGGGCTGAAGCAGTAAACACTGCATATTATGTGCAAAATAGAATACTTATAAGGTCTATCCTAAAGAAGACTCCTTATGAATTGTGGAAAGGTAGAAAACCCAACATATCTTATTTCCATGCATTTGGATGTGAATGCTCCATCTTAAATACCAAGGATCAACTTGGAAAGTTTGATTCCAAGGTAGACAAAGGTATATTCATTGGATATTCTGAAGTGTCTAAAGCATATAGAGTTTTTAACTCTAGAACCTCTGTTGTTGAGGAATCCATTCATGTAAAATTCAATGATAATCTAAAGACTGATAGGGAACTATCAGATCTAGAAGATGATCTTGCAGGACTTGATCTTACCCAGCAGACGATTCAAAGGCCAGACGTATCAAAAATTGAATCTGCTGAGGAATCTGTCAGACAAGTGGAGCAGAAGAGTCATCGGTCTAATCAACATCAAAATGATGATCTCAGAAGAGATTGGAAGTTCAAAGCTCATCATCCTGAAGATCTTATCATTGGAAGTCTCTCTGAAGGTGTTAAAACCAGATCTGTCTTAAGAGAGTCAAGCAATATGGCCTTTTTATCTGAAATTGAACCAAGGCATATTAAGGAAGCTCTTGAAGATGAAAGCTGGATTCTTGCTATGCAAGAGGAACTTAATCAGTTCAAAAGGAATGATGTCTGGAAACTTGTCTCCAAACCAACAGACAAGTCTGTTATTGGAACAAGATGGGTTTTCAGAAACAAGCTAGATGAAGATGGCAAAGTTGTCAGAAACAAAGCAAGGTTAGTAGCTCAAGGCTACAACTAACAAGAAGGTATTGACTATACTGAGACCTTTGCACCTGTAGCTAGAATAGAAGCTATTCGCATACTCATGTCATATGCTGCACAACATCAAATTACTCTATTTCAAACGGATGTAAAAAGTGCTTTTTTAAATGGAATAATTGAAGAAGAAGTTTATGTTAAACAACCTCCGGGTTTTGAAGATAATGAAAAACCAGATTATGTTTGCAAACTTAAAAAGGCTTTATATGGTTTAAAACAAGCGCCTCGAGCATGGTATGATAGACTTAGTTCTTTTCTTATGAATAATGGTTTTATATGAGGAAAAGTTGATACAACTTTGTTTAAGAAATGTTCAAAAGATAACTTCATTGTAGTTCAAATATATGTTGATGATATTATTTTTGGATCTACTAATGAAAAATTGTGCAGAGAATTCTCTAAGTTGATGCAAGCAGAATCTGAAATGAGCATGATGGGAGAATTGAAGTTCTTCCTTGGACTGCAAATCAAGTAGACGTGTGATGGAATCTACATCCATCAACAAAAGTATATCAAGGAGATTCTAAAGAAGTACAAAATGGGTAGCTCAAAGATCATGAAAACTCCAATGCAAACTAATGCTAATCTAAGCAAAGATGATGAAGGTAAAAAGGTAGACCAAACTGTCTACAGAGGTATGATTGGATCTCTTCTTTACTTAACATCTAGCAGACCTGATATTCAATTTAGTGTCTGTATGTGTGCTAGATTCCAATCTGATCCCAAAGAATCTCATCTTAAGGCTGTTAAAAGAATCTTTAGATATTTGCTTGGAACCACTAATCTTGGTTTAACGTATTTGAGAACACAAGATTACAGATTAGTTGGTTTTTGTGATGCTGACTTTGCTGGAGATAGAATTGAAAGGAAAAGCACCAGTGGAGGATGTCACTTCATTGGAGCAAACTTAGTCTCCTGGTCAAGCAAAAGACAGACGACTATCGCACTCTCAATTGCAGAAGCGGAATATGTCTCTGCTGCAAGTTGCTGCTCACAGCTATTATGGGTAAAACATCAACTAGAAGATTACTCTATATTTGAGCATAATATACCTGTCTGGTGTGATAATTCTAGTGCTATTTGCTTAACCAAGAATCCCATATAACATTCTAAGGCTAAGCACATAGAAATCAAACATCACTTCATAAGAGATTATGTTCAAAAAGGTGTATTTGATGTTAAGTTTGTTAAAACTGAAAATCAATGGGCTGATATCTTTACAAAACCTTTAGCTGAGGATAGGTTTAAATTTATAAGAGACAACTTGAATATACATTGCTTTGCTGAATAACCTGTCTGATGAGTGTTTATAATACCAGTCTATGTTTAATCGTCTGACCTTATGAGTAATTCGCTCTTCTTTTAAAAATTCTTTTTAAAATGGCTATTTTCTTTTAAGTGTCGTTTCATTATCTGAGGGAAAATGTGTCCGTGGATGTTTTTGTCTTATTTTAAATCTGAACCGTTCTTTTTTCTTTTAAAATCTCCATCCGTACGCTTTTCAAAATCACTCTCCTTATTTCACTCTCATTTCGTCTTCTTCCCTCTTCACTCACTCTCTGACTCTCAAACTTCTCTAACCCTATCTTCTCTGAAATGGCACCCCCAAAGAAACTCTCTGCTGATGTCATTGCTAAGCGTTACAACCTCGATGTTGAAGCTGTTCACAAAATCATCCCAGAGAAACTTATTGACCTTTCGGCTCTAAGTCGGTCGGGTTTGGATGTGCTTGAAGAGCTCAACTACTCCAACTGGACTCCTTTCTTCGACTTGAAGGAGCCTGTGCACCCCAAGTTGGTCACTGACTTCTGGACCAACGCCGTCGTTCTTCACTCTCCAAGTGGCTTTCCCACGGAGATTCAAGCTCGTATTTCCAATCAACGCTTCTCCTTCTCCCTCAACACTCTAGAACTGGTAACTGGATGCCCTAGACATGGTGCTGGTTATACAGACAACTGGGTAGATTCAGTAAGCCAGAGCGACATCAACATCGCCCTTTTTGGTAACCCTAACCCTACAAATCTCAAATCAAGTAACCTCGTTCCCAAATGCCGCTTCTTGCTTAAGCTTTTGCAAGAATGTGTGCTACCTAGGAAGGGCTCAAGAGACTACATCTCTAAGATGGATTCATTTGCCCTCTTTCATCTCATTCACAAAATCAAGGTAGACATCAATGACTTCATTTTCAAACATTTCGTGTCATTGATTAAGAGACCTAGCTCTCCTACATATCCCTATGGCATGCTTCTGACCAAGCTCTTTAGAATCAAAATCTTTGTCCCTGAAGAAGTCACCTTTCTGGACATGGCTAGACCTTTAGCCAAACAGACTATCTCTTTAATGAGGCTCTCAACCCCTGCTCCATCCTCTTCAAATCAAGCATCTGAGGATCAGAAGGGTCAAACTCTTGTTGAATCAACCGATGAGTCTGAGGCCTCTGCATCTTAACATATTTGTAAATCCTCTGGAAAGATTGCAAGCCAATGCCAGCCCCTTTCTTCAGAAGAAAGTGCTCCTATTCTCTCCTTGAAGAAGAGGAAGCTGACTCCCAAGAGACAAGCTCTTGTTGTGGTGGATTCTGATTCTGCCCCTTCTCAAGTTATACTGAGTGAGACTGTCTATAGTGAAGAGACTGCACCTGCTCAGGGGGAGCAACTGCCAAAGCCTTTAGGACAAACCTCGGACCACCCAGCTTTTTGTCCTGGCACTATTCCTAAAAGGAAGAGATCTGGCATACCTGTTGTAGCTGCTGCCATAGAAGCCCCTCATGTTAGCCAACCTGCTATCTTTGTGGCTCCTAAACGCATCAAGCTCAGAATGTCTGAAAACTCTACTCTTGGCAAGTATTCACCCTCTTCCTCCTCATCTCATGATGAACCTCAGGCTTCACCCATTTAGGAAAACTCCTCTCTTTCCTCCTCTTTCATCATTGTATCTAATATGTGTCATGTTTCAAGGGATTCAACTCCTGACAAACCTGTTGGCAATTCTTCTTTTATGTGCCAGTCTGATTTGCAACATTTAATGATTACACAGAAGGGATAGAGAAGGCTTCCGAAATCCGGGGAAAGAAGCGTAAGTGAAGATTGCGATAGAAGATAAAAGGTAGAAATGTGATCTTATGGAAGGAATCATCAGAGGAGTTATTTGCTGGAGGTGAGGGAAAAACAGAGGACAGAATGGAGAGAAGAGATGGATGAAAAGATACGGGTAAAGGTTCAACATAGAGTGGGGGATAATCAGGGATTAATAGATCAAGATATTCCATGAAGGAATACGATCCAGTAATTAGAATGAAACAAGGTCTCGAATAGTTAGGAAGAATAACTACAGAGTTTGGATGGGTTATGTAAGGTTCAGGGTGATGAAACATGATCACAATAGGTTCAAAAACACACATAGCTCTACAGGTATTGGTAAAGTGAGATGGAGGAGGAGGTACAACAGAGAGGTTAGAGACACTGGTAGACATTAAATGTTGCAAATCAGACTGGAACAAAAAAGAAGAATTGCCAACAGGTTTGTCAGGAGTTGAATCCCTTGAAACATGACATATATCAGATACAATGATGAAAGAGGAGGAAAGAGAGGAGTTTTCCTGAATGGGTGAAGCCTGAGGTTCATCATGAGATGAGGAGGAAGAAGGTGAATACTTGCCAAGAGTAGAGTTTTCAGACATTCTGAGCTTGATGCGTTTAGGAGCCCCAAAGACAACAGGTTGGCTAACATAAGGAGCTTCTATGGCAGCAGCTACAACAGGTATGCCAGATCTCTTCCTTTTAGGAATAGTGCCAGGACAAAAAGCTGGGTGGTCCAAGGTTTGTCCTAAAGGCTTTGGCAGTTGCTCCCCCTGTGCAGGTGCAGTCTCTTCACTATAGACAGTCTCACTTAGTATAACTTGAGAAGGGGCAGAATCAGAATCCACCACAACAAGAGCTTGTCTCTTGGGAGTCAGCTTCCTCTTCTTCAAGGAGAGAATAGGAGCACTTTCTTCTGAAGAAAGGGGCTGGCATTGGCTTGCAATCTTTCCAGAGGATTTACAAATATGTTAAGATGCAGAGGCCTCAGACTCATCGGTTGATTCAGCAAGAGTTTGACCCTTCTGATCCTCAGATGCTTGATTTGAAGAGGATGGAGCAGGGGTTGAGAGCCTCATTAAAGAGATAGTCTGTTTGGCTAAAGGTCTAGCCATGTCCAGAAAGGTGACTTCTTCAGGGACAAAGATTTTGATTCTAAAGAGCTTGGTCAGAAGCATGCCATAGGGATATGTAGGAGAGCTAGGTCTCTTAATCAATGACACGAAATGTTTGAAAATGAAGTCATTGATGTTTACCTTGATTTTGTGAATGAGATGAAAGAGGGCAAATGAATCCATCTTAGAGATGTAGTCTCTTGAGCCCTTCCTAGGTAGCACACATTCTTGCAAAAGCTTGAGCAAGAAGCGGCATTTGGGAACGAGGTTACTTGATTTGAGATTTGTAGGGTTAGGGTTACCAAAAAGGGCGATGTTGATGTCGCTCTGGCTTACTGAATCTACCCAGTTGTCTGTATAACCAGCACCATGTCTAGGGCATCCAGTTACCAGTTCAGAGTGTTGAGGGAGAAGGAGAAGCGTTGATTGGAAATACGAGCTTGAATCTCCGTGGGAAAGCCACTTGGAGAGTGAAGAACGACGGCGTTGGTCCAGAAGTCAGTGACCAACTTGGGGTGCTCAGGCTCCTTCAAGTCGAAGAAAGGAGTCCAGTTGGAGTAGTTGAGCTCTTCAAGCACATCCAAACCCGACCGACTTAGAGCCGAAAGGTCAATAAGTTTCCCTGGGATGATTTTGTGAACAGCTTCAACATCGAGGTTATAACGCTTAGCAATGACACCAGCAGAGAGTTGCTTTGGGGGTGCCATTTCAGAGAAGATAGGGTTAGAGAAGTTTGAGAGTCAGAGAGTGAGTGAAGAGGGAAGAAGACGAAATGAAAGTGAAATAAGGAGAGTGATTTTGAAAAGCGTACGGATGGAGATTTTAAAAGAAAAAAGAACGGTTCAGATTTAAAATAAGACAAAAACATCCACGGACACATTTTCCCTCAGATAATGAAACGACACTTAAAAGAAAATAGCCATTTTAAAAAGAATTTTTAAAAGAAGAGCGAATGACTCATAAGGTCAGACGATTAAACATAGACTGGTATTATAAACACTCATCAGACAGGTTATTCAGCAAAGCAATGTATATTCAAGTTGTCACTTATAAACTTAAACCTATCCTCAGCTAAAGGTTTTGTAAAGATATCAGCCCATTGGTTTTCAGTTTTAACAAACTTAACATCAAATACACCTTTTTGAACATAATCTCTTATGAAGTGATGTTTGATTTCTATGTGCTTAGCCTTAGAATGTTATATGGGATTCTTGGTTTAGCAAATAACACTAGAATTATCACACCACACAGGTATATTATGCTCAAATATAGAGTAATCTTCTAGTTGATGTTTTACCCATAATAGCTGTGAGCAGCAACTTGTAGCAGAGACATATTCTGCTTCTGCAGTTGAGAGTGCGATAGTCGTCTGTCTTTTGCTTGACCAGGAGACTAAGTTTGCTCCAATGAAGTGACATCCTCCACTGGTGCTTTTCCTTTCAATTCTATCTCCAGCAAAGTCAGCATCACAAAAACCAACTAATCTGTAATCTTGTGTTCTCAAATACATTAAACCAAGATTAGTGGTTCCAAGCAAATATCTAAAGATTCTTTTAACAGCCTTAAGATGAGATTCTTTGGGATCAGATTGGAATCTAGCACACATACAGACACTAATTGAATATCAGGTCTGCTAGATGTTAAGTAAAGAAGAGATCCAATCATACCTCTGTAGACAGTTTGGTCTACCTTTTTACCTTCATCATCTTTGCTTAGATTAGCATTAGTTTGCATTGGAGTTTTCATGATCTTTGAGCTACCCATTTTGTACTTCTTTAGAATCTCCTTGATATACTTTTGTTGATGGATATAGATTCCATCACACGTCTACTTGATTTGCAGTCCAAGGAAGAACTTCAATTCTCCCATCATGCTCATTTCAAATTCTGCTTGCATCAACTTAGAGAATTCTTTGCACAATTTTTCATTAGTAGCTCCAAAAATAATATCATCAACATATATTTGAACTACTATGAAGTTATCTTTTGAGCATTTCTTAAACAAAGTTGTATCAACTTTTCCTCATATAAAACCATTATTCATAAGAAAAGAACTAAGTCTATCATACCATGCTCGAGGCGCTTGTTTTAAACCATATAAAGCCTTTTTAAGTTTGAAAACATAATCTGGTTTTTCATTATCTTCAAAACCCGGAGGTTGTTTAACATAAACTTCTTCTTCAATTATTCCATTTAAAAAAGCACTTTTTACATCCGTTTGAAATAGAGTAATTTGATGTTGTGCAGCATATGACACGAGTATGCGAATAGCTTCTATTCTAGCTACAGGTGCAAAGGTCTCAGTATAGTCAATACCTTCTTGTTAGTTGTAGCCTTGAGCTACTAACCTTGCTTTGTTTCTGACAACTTTGCCATCTTCATCTAGCTTGTTTCTGAAAACCCATCTTGTTCCAATAACAGACTTGTCTGTTGGTTTGGAGACAAGTTTCCAGACATCATTCCTTTTGAACTGATTAAGTTCCTCTTGCATAGCAAGAATCCAGCTTTCATCTTCAAGAGCTTCCTCAATATGCCTTGGTTCAATTTCAGATAAAAAGGCCATATTGCTTGACTCTCTTAAGACAGATCTGGTTCTAACACCTTCAGAGGGACTTCCAATGATAAGATCTTCAGGATGATGAGCTTTGAACTTCCAGTCTCTTCTGAGATCATCATTTTGATGTTGATTAGACTGATGACTCGTCTGCTCCACTTGTCTGACAGATTCCTCAGCAGATTCAATTTTTGATACGTCTGGCCTTTGAATCGTCTGCTGGGTAAGATCAAGTCCTGCAAGATCATCTTCTAGATCTGATAGTTCCCTATCAGTCTTTAGATTATCATTGAATTTTACATGAATGGATTCCTCAACAACAGAGGTTCTAGAGTTAAAAACTCTATATGCTTTAGACACTTCAGAATATCCAATGAATATACCTTTGTCTACCTTGGAATCAAACTTTCCAAGTTGATCCTTGGTATTTAAGATGAAGCATTCACATCCAAATGCATGAAAATAAGATCTGTTGGGTTTTCTACCTTTCCACAATTCATAAGGAGTCTTCTTTAGGATAGACCTTATAAGTATTCTATTTTGCACATAACATGTAGTGTTTACTGCTTCAGCCCAGAAGTACTTAGGGAGATTATTTTCATTGAGCATTGATCTAGCGATCTCTTGCAGAGATCTGTTCTTTCTCTTAACCACTCCATTTTGCTGTGGAGTTCTAGGTGCAGAGAAGTTGTGATAGATTCCATTCTCTTCACAGAACAGTTTGAATTGCTCATTTTCAAATTCTCCCCCATGATCACTTCTAAGGGTAGAAATACAGAAACCTTGCTCATTTTGTACTTTCTTACAAAATACAGAGAAGGCCTTAAAAGACTCATCCTTGTGGGTTAAGAAAAGTACCCAAGCAAATCTAGAATAGTCATCAACAATGACAAATCCATATTTCCTTCCAGCTAAATTAGCAACACTAACAGGTCCAAACAGATCCATGTGTAACAACTGAAGAGGTCTAGAGGTTGATACAAGGTTTTTTGATTTGAAACTTGATTTTACTTGTTTACCTCTCTGACATGCATCACATAAAACATCTTTCTTGAAACTAATACCAGGCAATCCTCTCACAAGGTTATCCTTTTTCAATTTCGAAATAAGTTTCATACTAGCATGTCCTAGTTTCTTATGCCATAACAATCTTTCATCCTCTTTAGACATCAGACAGGTTACACTTTGATCTGAGAGTTCAGTTAGCTCAATCTTATAAAGATTTTGCTGTCTATTAGCTAAAAAGAGGGTCTTGCCACTCTTGTCTTTGACTATGCATTCATTCTTAGTGAAGGAGACATCAAATCCACTATCACATAATTGATTTATGCTAAGTAAATTGTGTCTTAGTCCTTCAACCATAAGTACATTTGAGATAGAGGGAAGAGGGGGTTTACTACCAATTGTACCAACACCAGTTACTCTTCCTTTTTTATTGCCTCCAAAGGCAACAAATCCACCATTCTTAGACTGGAGGTCTTGGAACATAGACCTTTCTCCTGTCATATGTCGCGAGCAGCCACTGTCCAGGTACCAGCAGAGGCGTCTGCTTTGTCCTATTAAAGATGTCTGCAACAGAAATTATTTTATCTTTAGGTACCCATATTTTTCTAGGTCCTTTTCTGTTAGTTCTAGGAGTCTGTGAAGACTTCCTCTTCTTCTTGTGAAAACACTTAGACATAACATGTCCAGCCTTTCCACATAGGTTACAGACGGGTCTAATCCTAACTGGAATGGGTTTAACATAGACAGTTGAAGATTTTGTTGATACTTTATGATCAGCTTGATGATCATATCCAATGCCTTCTTTGTTAAGAGAGTGTCTCTGACATCCTAGCAGTTTTGTCACATTATCTCTGCCATTAACAAATCTAGCAAGATCAGAAGTGAGCTCCTTCACTTTCTGTTGAAGTGTGACCACTTCTTCAGAATGTGATGTTTCACTTGAGATTGAAGCTTCATCAGACTTTTCAGTCCTCAGCTGGCTATTCTCTTTGGCCAGCATCTCACACTCTTGAGATTTTTGTTTATGCTCACTGAGGAGTTTAACATAATCTCTCTTGAGGGATTTGAAGGCCTTAGATAAGCCTTTGAATTCCTCTACCAGCTCATCATAAGCATCATGCAATTCCTCAAGTTCAGAATGTACCTCGGTTTCAGGTTCTGAATCTATATTGGCCATCAGACAGAGATTGGCTTCCTCTTCTGTCTCTTCTCCTTCAGAAGATGAGCATTCAAGATCTTCCCATCTGGCCATCATTCCTTTCTTCTTCTTTCTGAAGAACTTCTTTTTGGAAGCTTTCTTCAAAAGAGGGCATTCAGGTTTGATGTGACCAGGCTTCTTGCACTCATAGCAGACAACTGGACTCTTGTCTGTTGATGTGGATTCTTTGTGAGATTTTCTGAAAGGCTTCTCCTTTCTGAACTTCTTCTTTCTCCAGAGCTTTTTCATCTTTCTGTTCATGAGAGAAGTCTCTTCATCATCATCAGAATCCTCATCGTCAGACTCGTCTATGTCACAGTCAGACTCGTCTGCCTTTGAAGCTTTTAGGGCTTTAGCTGCCTTTAGATCAACAGATTCACCTTCATCCATGGTGCACGATTCATATTTTCTAACAAGAATAGAAATTTTAGATTCTTTTACCTTTGCAGTTCCTTCATGTATGACAGATAATGAGTCCCACATTTCTTTAGCAGAATCACAAGCACATACCTTTTCAAACTCTTCTGGACTAAGAACACAGATTATAGCATATCTGGCTTTATGGTTTAGATCTCATCTTGTTATTTCTGCATGTGTCCACTGAGCCTTAGGCTTGTCTGAGCCATCATCATTGCGAGGAGTGTAAGGACCATCAGTGATAACATCCCATACATCAGAGTTTGTTGACAAGATGAACCAGTGAAACCTTTCTTTCCAATAGTTATAGTTTACACCATTGAAGAAAGGGGGTCTGGTCATAGAGCCACCTTCAGGTTGGGGGTTTCCACTTGAGCTTGCTCCGGAATTCATTGTCTATTCTTCAGGATCTTTTCTCTACACTGTTAGGTGCTCAATCCAGAGGCTGAGCTCTGATACCAACTGAAATTGACAGATGCAAACACTAGAAGGGGGTTGAATGGTGTTTGACAAATTTATGCGGAATTTAGAAACTTTTTCGCAAGCACAGACGGTTTATAATAGACGAGTAAACACAGACAGGTCAATCAGACTCATAACTCGTCTGAAGGTTTTCACAGAAAACACACAATCATGCAAGATAAGAAAAGTTTTGATAAACACAATTATAAACCCCTTTAGTTAGATGATAGTTAAGACAAATAATCAAACTAAAGAGTTAAGGGAAAGAAAGATCACTCAGTAGGTTTTATCCTGGTTCACCCCTTAACAATGAGGCTACGTCCAGTCCTTAGCAGAACCAAGTTTTCTCACTATAACTGATTTAGGTTACAGGACAGACAAGTATTATTTTCACACCTAGCCTCTTCAGGTTCCAGACGAGTATTGTTTTCACACCTAGCCTCTCCAGGCTCCAGAAAAGTATTATTTGCACACTTAGCCTCTTCAGGCTCAGACGGGTTTGTTTGAGAGAAGTTGTAAAAAGATTACACTTTTCAAGTCTTTCACAAGCACTCAGACGAGTGTATTAAATGTGAAGTTCTAAAAGACTGCGTATTAACTTCAAATGATTGAAGAATAAATAATGAAAGAATGAAGATATAAATGTAGAGAGTAATTGCTCTTTGATTGCTTTGATCGTTCTCTTGTGTACTTGAATCTTCGAAGTCTTCTTCATTAAATAGGCTTTAAGATTCTAAAGCCGTTAGACACAAAGTCTGAAGGTTTGGCTTCTTGTAGATCTTCAATAAATGCAATAGAGTCGTTCTGATCAGCCATTAAAGCATAGGGAACTTCGCTTGTTCTCTTTCATCAGAGTGATGCAGACTTCTGATATACCTTTGGTCTTAGCAGGTCTGTATACGTGCTTTTTGTTTGCAGAGAGAAGACTTTCCCTTTTGGTGTAAGATGCAGTTGTGTTCAGGCAAAGCACTTTGTTGAAGTTTCTTATCAGAGTCGAGACCGCTTTCATCCAATGTATTCTTTAACGTTTAGTCATGAGACGAATGAGTGAGTTCATTAGACGGGTTGCCTCTTTAACAAAGAGATGACGTCAGTTGCAAAGTCTTTTAGACGGGTGAGTCTTCCTTTGATCAGACGGTTGAATACTTCATTAGACGAGTGAACTTCTCTTAGTTCAGACGAGTGAACCTTAGCTAGTTCAGACGAGTGAACTTATCTCAGTTCAGATGAGTGAACTTTAGTTAGTTCAGACGTGTGAACTTAAGTTAGTTCAGACGAGTGAACTTAAGTTAGTTCAGACGAGTGAACAGTTCATATAGACGTTTAATGTTTTAATCTGCATACTAAGTAGACGAGTTAAATACCACAGATGGGTTCAATAAAATCATTGAATAACTGTTTTAATCTCATCAAAACTAAGGTAAATGTACATCAGACATTTGGAGACACAACAACCCTATGCTAGGGCAACCCCATTTTCAAGTTTCCTTCTCAAAGATCCTACACTGGGGCAACTCCATTCTCAAGAGGCCTACTTTATAGGGCAATTTTGTTCTCAGGTGTCATATGTTGGGCTAATTCCATTTTCAAATGCCTTACACTACGGAGAATTTTACCAAACTGGGGCAGCACCTTTTTTCCTCCATATCACCGCTTTGAATTTTGTTGTCCTCCGAGTTGTCAAAAACTTCCAACACTAATTAGGAAGGTGTTCGGTCAGTAATTTTTTTTTTTGTCATACTTTTGTATCTATGCATGTTTATTACATAATGCTTCAGGTAAGGTAAACATGAGTTCAAAAGTACAATTTAACCATTTATGGTAATTCTTTGACGAACAACTCTGGTTAGAAGAATTCTGAATACAAGGAGAAGAACGACATCTTCAATTGGCAATTTAAACAAGAGCATTGTTCCTCATCCCTAAGGTTGACAGAAAGGTCTACCACTTCCAAGAGGAAAGCTAAAAAAGAAAAAAGAGAAAAAAGCAAAAATCAAAAAAAAAAAAAAAAGCTCGCTAGGCTGAAAACCTGAAAAGGCAGTCTAGGCAAAAGTCAGAGCAACTCGGTGGGTTGAAAACTCAAAAGATCAACCTAAACAAATGTTAAGGACAAATAGAAACAAAGGACAAGGAAGTCTCCTAAAACTGACCAACTGGAGCATTTTAAGTTTTGATGGCAAAATCTTGGAATGCACCCAATACATGACTATAGAAGACCAAGGGCAAGTCATATCCTTAGGTTAGTAAGGCGGACTCCGAGATCATACGTATGAGAGACCAACATTCATCATCGTAAAAATTACTGCCTGAAGAAATGTGAACTCCAACACATCATCTCTTTTAAGAACATCTCAATTGAGAATCTCACATACAATATCTCTCAGGCATTCAAAAAGTTATGAAAAGCGGCGATCTCTTGACAATGCACACTGTTGGGAAGGAAGAACAATCAAGTAACCTTGCCTATGGGGCCAATCACTCCAAAGAGGGCTCACGCTCTGAAACTCATTAAGGCCAGAGATTTAAAGCATTGGCTAAGCAAATTTCAAAGTAAACAAGTGAGCTCGTTCTAGTTCATCCTTGAATCTGAGAGCACCTGGACTATAAGGATGGGGGAATTAAGATGGAAATAATGGTTTCTCTTTGTGATTTAGAGTCGCCAAGAGCATTCGTCATCGCATGCATCATGCATCATATCATTAATCTTGCATTTGAGTATTTTGTAATGTTGCTCACCTTTTTTGTGTTGAAGTCGGGAGACTGACCCGCACCTTTATTTTCCTGCACCTTTTATTTTCATGTCAAAGTTGGGAGACTGACACACACCTTTTATTTTCATGCACTTTTATTTTCTTGTCAAAGTCAGGAGACTGACCCGCACCTTTTATTTTCCTGTCAAAGTCGGGAGACGGACCAACACCTTTATTTTCCTGCCAAAGTCGGGAGATTGACCCGCACATTTTATTTTCCTGCAAAAGTCGGGAGACTGACCCACCCGCACCTTTTATTTTCCTATTAAAGTCGGGAGACTGACCCGCACCTTTTATTTTCCTGTCACAGTTGGGAGACTGACCCACACCTTTATTTTCATGCACATTTATTTTCTTGTCAAAGTCGGGAAACTGACCCGCACCTTTTATTTTCCTGTGAGACTGACCTTCACCTTTTATTTTCCTGTCAAAGTCGAGAGACTGACCCGCACATTTTATTTTAAAGTCGGAAGACTGACCCGCACTTTTTATTTTCCTGTCAAAGTTGGGAGACTGACCCCCACCTTTATTTTCTTGCACTTTTATTTTCTGTCAAAGTCGGGAGACTGACCCGCACATTTATTTTTCGTCTCAAATCGAGAGTCTAACCCGTACCTTTATTTTCTTGCTAAAGGCAAGAATTTAACCCGCAAGCATTGCAACCTTCATCAGGGAAATAATCAACAGTAAGTTTTTCTTTTACTCGTCCGGACAAAAATGAAGTTTATGTCTTCACTCATTACTTACAACATGCTAACTACGGTTATACCTACTATCTAGTAAGAAACAAGTAAAGAGGAGCAGCTGTGAACACCCCATTTTGTCCGGACAATCCTTATTTTATTAAAAAAAATAATAAAATAAAAATACTAAAATATTTCTGGAAAAAAAAAACAAAAAAACAAAAACAAAACCAAAGAAGAGAGAGATAAGAAGATGGAGAGAAAAAAAAGGGAGAGTTTTTGAAGAGAAAAAGCTTAATAAGTATAATTTTTTATATCTCTTGTAAGCTTAAATGAACATGTAAAGACAATGACATATTGTGAGCTACACTAATCCAAATGAGGTGTTCTTTATGTCGTTGGAAAGTTAAGGGAAAGATATACAACTTTTATTCTCATCTCTAAACCCACATCAACCTCTATCTTAGTGAAAAATCCGCTATAAATTTGAGATGTGGTTTTGCATGTATGATTTTGAGTGATACTTCCATTGACAATATCTTGAGTTTTAAATATCCTATTGAGATGAAAATAGTGCCATTGGAAAGCTAGCAACAATGTCTACATTTCTTATAAATATCTTAAAATCAAACAATATCATTTTGAGTGTTATATATTTGCTATAAGTTGGCTATTTAGTTGTGGTGAATACTTTAGAAATCTCATATTTGAAACTCTCCCAACCTCACTATTGGAGTCTCACATCGGCTAAACCACTCCATGTTAACCTCTTATTCTCCTGTAAAATGAATGCACTACCAAACATGAGAGAGGACCCGAGAGTAAGGGAGAGATCTTATAATGAAGGGTCATATGGGCTTAATGCAAAGCATAGAACCTTTAGTTAAATTTTGATTTTTATTATTTTTGCTAAGCTAATTTTTATTTTTTTTATAGCTTCTGGTTTGAGGAGCTTGTACGGTCCAACACATTGTGCCCATTAAGAGTTTGTTTTCCTTTGAGGTAAGTTAGTCAATCCTTTTTTGTTTCTTTTCTCTATAATCTATTTTTAACTAAAATATATTTATTTTTGCTATTTTTTATTGATAGTAAATATTTTAGTTGTATTCGGTATTATTAAACATCGTTTCTATTTAAAAAAATAATATTTAACAAAATTATGGTCAAGTTATAAAAATAGGTTATTAGTGATAACCACTTTGGATTTACTTCCTATTTGGTTATCACAAGGACCATTACAGAATAGGTTGCTAGTAATGACCACTTTGATCTTCTTCCTGTTTGGTTGTCACAAGCACCCTTTAATTCTAAAACTAAATAGGTTGTTAGTGATAGCGACTTTGGATCTTCTTCCTATTTTGCTATTACGAGCATTCCTTTAATTCTAAAACTATAAATAAGTTGTTCGTAATAATCACTTTGGATCTAGTTCCTATTTGGTTATCACGAACACATTTAAATTTAAAATTAAAATTAATTTGCTAACGATAGTTACTTTGAATCTACTTCCTCTTTGACTATCAGAGATACCTTGCATTTTCAAATCGTTTAAAATGGGTTGCTATGATAGCCATTTTGGATCCTCTTCCTGTCTCATTATCATGATGACTAAAACTATTATTTTCAAAGATAATAATAATAATAACAACAACAACAACAACAACAACAACAACAACAACAACAACAACAATAATAATAATAATAATAATAATAATAATAATAATAATAATAATAATATTTAATTATTTTTAAAGAATTACGTAGCTTTGAATTCCTCAATGCACCTGAGAATACGTAGGAGCATGGACCATCTCTGTCAAGCCCAAAAATAAAATTTAATAAAAAAGTTTTTTTAGTTTCTTAATTAATTTCTTAATAAAAGGGGTAAAATAAATACTTTAAAAGATAACATAAAATTTTGCACAATTAACTATAGGTAACCATTTGTAAATGGATGTTGTGGAATGCTAATACTTTCCCTACACATAATCGACTCCCGAACTCTAAATCTGGTTTCAAAGACCATTCTTTTTTAAAAGGGTTTTTCCAATGTTTTCCCTTATAAATAAATTTTAGTGGCGACTCCATTTTTATAACCAATTAATTTTGGTTCGCCGCTCTCGTCGCGATGTGGTTGCGACAACCGTCCAACACCCTTCTCCCTCACCACCACCACCACCCTTACCCCCCACATCCACCACCGCCAAAAACAACCACACAGTAAACCAACCAACAACCACCAACTTCCTATAAACCATTGAATCAACCGCAACAGAACCCACACAACACCTCCAATGGAGTCAAACCAGTTTCAGTAGTTGTGGCTGATTCAGACAAGCAACGATATTGTTTATTTTGTTGATCAGACAAACAATGTCGACCTACAAAAGTGAACGCGACGAGCTCACCAGTAGCGCCTTTGCCTTTTCCCACGCATTCACCCTCTTCGTCGTCGTCTCCATCGGTGCAAAAATATTTGGTGGCCATGTCAACCCCATCGATTACCTTCGGCCATTTCACAATGCCTTTAAGTTCCTCTACTTTGCCAAGACCTTTGCCAATGAAACTGAGAGGGGGAGCCTCAGGTGACGATAGCGGTTGAGGAAGTGGTGCTATGGTTTGTGTGGTGGTCTCATGATGGTTTGTGCGAATGGACTACGACCACTGTGGAGCACGTTGGCGTGTGGGGGTTAATGTTGTGAAGAAGAGGAATTAGTGATCGTTGCTGAATCTGGGTTACGGGTCGATCAAGAAGGTCAACATGATGAAGGTCTTATTCCTAGGGCCTTCAACTAAATATGGAACCAAGGCAGAGAAGGTAAGGTTAAGGGTTGGCGGTGGTGAAGGTGGTGGACTTTTAACCGAAGATGGATATGGGTGGAGAAGGGGTGAAGATGAAGTGGGAGGGGGCTTATTTGAAAATACCCACAAGTTTCTTCAAAAACCGGGTCAACTGGTAATAGGCTGATCACCAATCTATTTTCTCATTAATCAACGGTCCTAGAGCAAGGTGCATTCATGCACCACTTTCTAAGTGGTTCATATTAAACACCATTGTCACCATTTGATTTAGCTAAATTTTAAGATTTGTGCCTAACTCAATTATGATTTAACTAAGAATAAAGACCCGTTTAAGTCCCTAACAATTTTTGAGGTACCACTTTCGTCCCCGAGAAAAAAAAAACTTACCAAATAGTGCCTGAGAATGATAAAAGAGGGACAATTTAGTCCCTCCATTTGTTTCCATCATGAACAAGTCATTAGAGTGCTGATGTATATTGTTAGTATGCCAGGTGTCCAGGCAATAGTTCTACATGCATAATAGACTATGAGAATAATTATGCATTAAACCAATTAGGTCTTCTACTATTATTTGAGTAACCCAATTTAGTACATAACAATTCTATCATGGGACACATTGGTCCAGACATGTTAAAAGCAACACACCACATGCACTAGATGAATCATATCAGATGCACCAACACAGATCATATGGACGAGTTTAATGGACATCTGAGCACACTGATAGCATATATCACCGCTATAATACTATGTTTAGGATAAAGACAAACGGAGGGACTGTCGTGCCTCTGTTTTGTCATTGTCAGGGATTATACGGTGAATTTTTTTCTCAGGAACGAAAAGTGATACCTCAAATATTGTTAGGGATTAAAATGAGCATTTACTCTTTAACTAATGATTGGATTAAATTTATGTTGAAACCTAGCCGACGGGATATTTGGATAAGATGTAAGTATTTAAATTTTATACATAATTAAATTATAAAATTATAAAATAAGAAATAAATTATGGAATGTTTTTTTAAATGCAAAAAATATTAAATTAAATTGGGAAGTCACATAATATATTAATTATTATAAATGTTAAGTTTTAGTATATTATGAAGTATCAAATCGAGTTGGCCTATTTCCCAACCCCAAGTGTAATATAAACCTCACGCTAAAGTATATTAGAGCATCTTCAATAAATTAGTTAATAGGTTCTTAAATCTAAGGATAAGTTATTAAGGGGTTGTATCATTGGAATAATTTGATGTGGATGTCATATGTAAGAATGATTACTTCTAAAAGCAATCAGTTTTCATATAAGGATCACTAATAAAAAATAAAAAAAGAACCACAATATTTATCATCCCTATTATAAATGAGTTAATATTTTAAATTGAAACAAAGATTAATATAAATATAGATGTGAGATAACTTGTGAGACCTATTTAGTGAACTGTTAAGAGTTGCATCATTAAAGTGTAGAGTTTTTTAAAATAGTATAAAATGCTGATATATACTGTCAGTGTGTCCGGATATCTATTAAAATCGTCCATATGACCTGTGTTGGTGCATCTAGTGTGGTGCATGTGATGTGTTGCTTATAACATGTAGGGACTAATGTGTCCCATGATAGAAATTGTCGGGAACTAAATTGGGTTACTTAAATAATAGTTGGGGACTTTATTGGGTTAATGCATAATTATTCTCATGATCTATTATGCATGTAGAGATTATTATCTGGACACCTGACATACTAACAATACACATTATCACTCTAATGGCATGTTCAGGATGGAAACAAATTGAGAGATTAAAATATCTCTCTTTTATCATTCTCGAAGACTATTCTATAAGTTTTTTTTCGAAGATGAAAAATAATACCTCAAAAATTATTAAGGACTTAAATAGGTCTATACTGTTCTGTTTGTGTAAAATTAGCTCATCAATCCAACGGACGATTACTATTTTCGGTCATTAAATCAAATTTTTTTTTTTGTAGTGTCAAACCTTTCTTTTTTTTCTCTCTCTTGGGAATTGTTAAAATTCCACGAAAACATGTTATCTCTTTCCTTTCCATTGAAAAACAGATAACAAACAGAGCGTAAATAATTCTGAGTGCTTCCACATTTCTCCCTAATCAAATTTTCATTGTAAATTGAACAATGTCTTTCTATTGCAACAAATGAGTGGAGAAGAAAAAACCAGTACCACAGATATAGTTTCCACATCGTTAGGACCAATTAATTAAAGGATACTCTGCAATCACAATTTAAGTTCGAATGTATTATGTCATATTTGTAAAAAAAATTAATTATCTAATTATAATTGATTTCACCTAATTTTTGAATTGTCACGTATCCCATATATATTTGATGTGATGTCTCTTAAAAATATGCATCTAACATTTTGTCCCAGCATGAAGCGACCCAACAGTGTGATTAATTAATCTCCATCAATATCTTGATAAAGAGATTTGCGGTCTTCAAACTTGATAAAAGAAATATTTTCATTTTTAAAAATATTTAAGATAAGTGTCAAATATTTTTATTGATATAATAATTTATAATTAATTAATTATAAAATATTTTTTATATTGAAAGTACATACTAATTAAATCATTTATTTTAATGCATTATTATTATAGATTTTTCTTTTACATTAACATCCAATCATCCACCAATATATCAATAAAAATATTTGATTTAAGGCTAAAATATCATTTTGGCCCCTTAACTTAATTTTTAGTTTCAATTTGATTCCTTAACTTGTCTCTGTTAATACCAGTTAGTCTTCTCCGTCAATGACATAAACAAAAGTGACGAAAGTGTAATACGTGTTAATAACTTAAAGGACCAATTTGAAATTCATTTAAAATTTAAGGAACTAATTTCAAACTCATTTAAAAATTAAGGGACCAATTTGAAACTTATGAACAATTTAAAGGACTAATTTGAAACTCACTTGCTTATGTCATTGAAGAAGAGAACTAACTTGTGTTAACAAAGATAAGTTAAGAGACCAAATTAAAACTTTTAAAAGTTAATATATCAAATTAAAACTACAAAATAAATTAAGGAACCAAAATGATATTTTAATATATTTAAATAATAAATCTCCGAAGAAGTCACGTTCATTTAATGATATATAACATTAGCTATTTTTATTTTTATTTTACATCAGAAGCGGTCAAGTCATAACAATTTCAACCTCTAATCTCTATTTAAGCTCAGTTAAGCCGTGTAAGATCTCAACAAAATCATGGCCCCCTTTACGCGTCTAACAGACAAACAGTGAAGCGCTGAGGGAGCAAACATAACAAGAGGAAGACAAGCTGAGGGAGCAAAACTAAGAAGAGGAAGACAAGATAACATAGGATCAAGCTCTATCCTTGTTGAATAAACATATCATGTGGAGCAAACATCACCCATTAATAGAAAAGACTTTCATGTCGGAGTTTCAATTAACGTTTGTGGGCACCAAAAACATCACACTTGCCCCACCCACGTTCACGTTATTATTATCACATACACTTCAATGTAGCCGTGCGTAGTGTCTTTACAAGATCCTTTGTGGTTAAGTTGTAACCTTCGCCCATCTGCAAATAGTAATATTTAATTTAAATACAGTTAAACCAAAAATCTTCATATATAGATCTTAATTGAGATTTTTAATAATTAAAATTAAAATTAAAATTAAAGTGATAGTGGTGAGAGAGAGAGAGAGAAAATAAAATAAAATAAATCCAAGGATAATAAAAAGAAAGAATTTTTTGAAATGTTCTAATTAGACACTTGTTAACAAATTATAAATAAAAAGTATTGAATGAAATGTATAATCAAAACTTGGATGCAGTTCCTTAACTACTACTGTAGGTGTTACTTTTCAATAAAAATAAAATATGTATAATAATTCATTAATGAAAATATAAGATGTAACAACACTTACAAGTATCTACAAAATGCATATAGTTTTGTCCTTTTTTTAATAAGGATGAACGTCTTCCTCTACCTGAGCAATGATGGTTATGTCAATAATAGAATGCCCAAAGGGTAAGACACTGCTATTGGCAACAAAGAGGTGAAGGCTTTGAATCTGGGCTAGTAGTTTGACCAGAAGACCCTTTTGCCTCTGACAGTGGATCCTAAGCAGCACCTCTTGCCCTGACTGTCTTGCTTCCACTTGGAGGAGTGGTTCACTGCCACTTGCAGATTCAATGCTCTCCTCACATGATGAGGAATCATCATCCCCACTGAGCTCTGAAGGTTTGTTCAGAACCACCACTGACTCCACCCTTGTTTTCTTGCTCTCTTCTTCCAACACTGCTACACGCTCTTTAAGCTCTTTCACGTACTTGATAGCGTTCCCTAATACAGTAGCTTTGTCCATCTGTGGATCAACACATTTTCCACATGATTAATTGGTTACAATGAAGCTTACAAGCTTAAGATTTTAAGGGAAGGCTCATAAATGTAAATGTTCATTTAAGTTGCCTTAAAATTAAACTATTTTATTTAAAAATATAGAGTGATAAGGATTGAATCCTTGATCACTTGATCTAATTCTAATGATTTGATACCATCTTGGGACTAACTCTTTTAAAAGCTGTTAATTTGGTGAAGCTATTTTTGTGTGTGTGTATCAAGTGGGGACTAATCCATTTCAAGAGAGATCATCTATTTTGGGATTAATATCAAGTTGCATTTTCCAACGAAGCTTTTTTATACACACGGTTGGTTAGGTGAAGCTATTTTGTATCTGAGATTAAGAGAATAGAATCTACCTTCTTTAGGCCAGGTACAAGGGCTGCAAGAGCAATGAAACTCTGGCTGAGCTTCTCTCTTCTCTTTCTCTCAGCGATGATGTGATCTTGAGCATGAGCTAAAGACCTCTTACCATGTGTGGTTTTTGTTTCAAAGTTTTGATTTTTTGAGGACCCTTTTGTGGTTTGAGCTGAGAAATGTGTATTTCCCAACTGGGGCAATGACGCTGTCACAATCTCGTTTTGTTTTGTGTTTAAGGTACGGTCAAACCCATAAAACTGGGTGGTGTTATTGGGAGGGGATGAGTTTGAGTTGTCAAAAGACAGAATCTGAGTCTGAAAAGAGGAGATGGAGGATGAGGGGGAAAGTTTTGGTGACAAGTTTTCAGTGATGCTGGATGAGTTACTGGTGCTGCTAGTAGTCGTTTTCAGCAGCTTGGAAGGCCTCTCAGAACCGGTTTCATCAGTGGAAGTGTACTCAGAAGATAAAGATTGATGCAGTGTGTTTCCCTGCAGGGCACTTGCTATGTCATGTGAAAGAAACTCTTCATCATCAACATCAAGCAACTTCAAGTGGCATTCCTCTAGAAAGAAATTGTAATCATCCATTTCCTGCACAAGTTTAAGAGAAAATAAAATAATTTATAATCATTTACTTGAAGCATTTGAAGATTGGAATTTTGAGGAGTTAAAAAGAACTTCTTACCAAATTAGATAACCAACAGTTGGCTGCTGATGCATCCATCGGTGTGTTTAATTTTTCCATAAGAACAAGGGGTTAAGAAATAACAATTATATACTATAGCTCTGTGAAACAATGAACAATGAGATTAATGTTTCGCAATTGAGAGCTATACTATTCCAACTTGGGGCAGAATTGGAGTTCCTTTTGTTCACTCTTTATAGCGGTAGACCTCTAGTTGTCCAATTCCTCCACTACCCCTAATCATGGACCCTGCAGACCATAAACAAATATTAAAAAAAGAACACGTGCGAATAATCTACCATCTACTCTTAATTCTAGTGACGATTGATTATGCGTTGGATGTGAACATTAAAAACTAATCAAATCAGAAGAAAATAGTATAACAATGTCAAAGATTTACAGTATCTACTGTCTAGAGACACACTACAAAATTTATATTCCTCTATGTGCCACCCTGGATCTAGGGATGGGGAATATGAATCACGTGATCTTAATATATTGAACTCAATAATTGAGTCTAGTGGTCAGCCAAGCCCCCATAGTATGGGATTTTCTTTTTTACTTCGGCTTTTCGACTGAAACTAGTACAAATTGCCCTAAATATGGAAGAATTCACTACAAAAAACAGAGGTTTAGCTACTGAAGATTTCGGAGGCTACACGTTTAGCAATCGAATTAGTTATCGTCAAAATGTGGTGCCAGATTATTTAGTATGTGTTTGGTTCCATTTCTGAAGACATCAGAAGTGTTTCTGTTCCTGTCAAACGTGATTTTGGTAAAAATGAGGTGTTTGTTTGTTATCTGACAAAATTAATTTTGCCTTCAAACATGATTCTAGTATAAACTACAAATAATAGCTACAAATAGTAACTTCTGCGTTGAATTGAAAAATTTATACTAAGTTTTACATCAAATTTGCTTTTAAAATAAAAACATTCAAACATAAATCACTTCACTTAACACAATTGTATTAAAATCAATTCTACATAATCAATTCTATCCAAAATCATGTTTGTGAAAAGCTCATTCAAATACACACTTAATCGCTAAGTATTTAGTGACTAGATAATGCTTTCGCTATTTATATAAATTTGGTCGCAAGCATGGTTGGTTGCGTTGATCATGGAGACCGAGTTAGCGACCGAATTGTAGACCATTCACAAACTAGCAAGTTTAGCCATCGAATTTGCGACCACAATTCGATCGCTAACCTTGTTGATCTGTAATTGGTTTAGCGACAAAAATGACGGTCACAAATTTGGTCACTAAACTTTTTTATTTATTTAAACAATAATTTATTTTTTAGTTTTTTAATAAAAATATTTATTAAATTGAGACCAAATAATCAATAATAGTCATTATATTGCAACATAAATAAAGAGATGAAACGAAAATGTTATTAATAAAATTTAAAATGTATCCTAAATAAATTAATTTAAGTTAAAAGAAAAATGATAATAACATGAAAAATACGAAAATAATATCAGCATGGCGAGGTGGCATGATGACAATTCTCGGCATCCACAGTGTCCTCGTCATCCCCTAGAGGAGATGGTGGCGCAAACAAAGGATGCATCCTCATCTGTTGAAATACAAATTACAGTTGTTGACTCTACAACTTTGAAGTGTGTGTCAGTTAAGCAATCCTTATATTCAATGGAAAAGGAAAAAAATGAATGAGATAGGTCATCCATAAGGGAACTGCTACCGTACCCTTGAAAATACATGGGTTTTGGTACAGTTTTTAAACGGACCAATAGTTGAGTTAGGTCTTTTGTTTTTTTATTGATGCCATCTCTTCCTTTTATTAGTTAGGGGTCAAAATTTTGGATATTGCAATTTAGTCATTCAAAGGAAATACATTATTAGGTACTTAATTGCAATACGTAAAGTTTTTATGTTTAATAGCAAATGTTTGACCTGAATTTATTAAATGGAAGACCATTCATCTATTGGTTAGTTTAAAAACGGTTCCAAAACCCATCAATTTTCATGGGTACGGTAGAATTTGTCCATCCATAAAGAGAGAAAGGATCAAGTTGGATCACCATTTAATATCCTGTTATACAATATCAAAGATAAAAAAATAAAAAAATAAAATTAAAAAATTAAAAATGAACACACACATAGAATGCAACTCTTGGACATTGGATACAATTCATCATCTAAATCAAACCACGCAAACACGAGGTGCAATCAAGACCGAGTATAGAGAGTACCTTGGGGACCTAAGTTAACCCTATAGAGATACAACGAGCCGAAGGGAGTGAGAAAATTGTGAGAGATAGGTTGATATTCTAAGTGAGAGAAAACTCTCCTCTGTCCTTCACAAAATATTGCTGCAAGTAAAAAAAAAATCACTACCTTCAGTCACATAACTACCTTCGTCAAAGAGTCAAAGAATGCAAGTTCAAGATGTAAAAAGATATACAAATTAAGGACTAAGCATAACATAAGCAAAACTTGCAAATTCCCTGATGTAGTATTGTCTTCCAAGTATCCAATCTTGTTGCTGTTCTACTATCTTAAACATGTATACAGTACAATCAAACAGAGGAAAAATAAAATAAAATCAAAAGTCTTGTAAGGCAGATTTATCAAACACACTTTGTGTAGACATGGAGTCATGTTTTCAAACACATGTTTACTGAGTATCTAACACCACACAGGCAACATTCTCATCTCACTTTCACAAACACTTCCTCAACTTAACAAACAAACAACTTTCAGAATTTTTAAAATAATAATAATAAGGGTTAAATGTGTTTTTGTTTCCCGTAAAACAAACGAATTTGGTTTGTGTCCCTCTAAAATCACTATTTTTTGTCCTTACTATCATGTGATATTCATTAACTACTTATGTGTCTAACAGAAGGTCATATGGTCATCTCAAGTAACACCCAATGACGTCAGTGGTATCATGTTAGCATATGATTCCCCTCAATTTTTAATTGAAATCTTAAATGAATTATATTTATCTACCCTAAAATGAATGTTAGAGACTAAAAACGGTGATATTAAATTTTAGAGAGATGAAAACCAAAGAAAAACAATTTACAAGGATCACAACCAAAATTTGTTTATTTTTATGGACAAAAATTAGTAATTTCATATTTTAGAGAGATAAAAACCAAAACAAATTTTTTATAGAGACCAAAACCAAAATCCGTCCATTTTCTAGGAATTAAAAACATATTTAACCCTAATAACAATAATAATAATACTAGCTTTTTCTCATCAATTTTCATATTCACACAAAAAAATTTCCACCCAACACCAAACACAGTAATTAACAATGTTAGTTAACAAGGCTTTGGCATTTATGAACACTGATGAATAGATAACACTTTAGAGTCCTAACACTTGAGAGTAATGGCAAAGGGGATCAGGGAATATGAGGAATTACTTTGAAAGAAGAAGAATTAAAAACCCTACATTTGAAAGCACAACTACACGGTTGGAGTTGGTGGCTTCGTGCAGGTCTTCTCGAGCCTGTTTGGCACGCCACTTTTACGAGTTTATAGCGGATAGTTTATAATGGATGAGAAAGTAGCCTCGTTTGATAAGCGCCTCTATCACGAACTTATAGCATTTTTTTCACGAGCCTATAGCATTTTTTCCAGACGCTAATTGAAGTAGCGTTTGAGCTTATAGTTTATAGCGTTTCTTTTTTCTTTCCACTTTTATCCTTATTATCTTTATTTAATTCTACCTTTATCCTCTTCTCTCTCTTTTATGTAAAATCATTAATGAAGATATCCTTTTATGTCATTTTATATTTTTCGGCTAGTTCAACCACTAGTTTTACCAAACACTTCCACAGAAAATAAGCTAGCTTATCCGCTATCCGCTATCAGTTAGCTTATTTGCTATCCGCTATCAGCTACCTCATCCGCTATCCGCTATCCGCTATCAGGTAGCTTATCCACCAACAACTAATTTTACCAAACAGACTCCTAGTCAAATGAGGGAGAATGAGACTCTCCTGCATCTAATTTAGGATTTACGATTTAGGGACCGAAATCATCCGTCGCAAAATCAGTTGCTAAACAGTAAACACTTATACTAAATTTGGTTGCTAACTGGCACCAAAGATCAATCCAACATTTTCATTTAGCGATCACCATTATATCGATAGCTAACTGGCACAAAAAGAGTTGTTACAACATTTTTCGTCGATAAATTCGGTCTATAAATGGTCCAATTAGTTGACTTTCAAAATTCACCTATTAGCAACCGAATTAGAGACTATGCTATTCGGTCGCTAGGTTAAAGATAGCCAACAAATTACCAGTCAATCGGTTACAAGTATGGTCGCCATTTAAGATCGATTTTTTCGACCACTAAATGACAATTTTTCTTGTAGTGATTTAAGAATATAGCTTTTTCACTTTTAATATTTATGAAAAAAAATTATAGTTTAATAAATATTCGTGGATGACCGTGAATACTCGTGGATATTCATAAAATCCGCTAAAAATCCGACTAACGAGATACCCATACAGATACGAGAGTGGTATGGGGCGTATTTTCATCCGACAGGGCGGGTGGCGGGGGTTACTTCCCCTATCCACACCGCCCTATTGTCATTCCTAGTAGTTTCTACCCTTATTTTTGTTTTTAAGTGGTGTCCATCTTTTTTTTTACCAACATTGCCATTTTCACTTGAATAGTGATACTTTCATGTTTTTTAATCTATCCATTTTTAATTTTTTTAATTTTTAATAACCAATGGAATATTATATAAAAATTTTAAAATGCAAATCTAAATATTTATTTGGATTTTTATAATAATAATAATAATAATAATAATAATAATAATAATAATAATAATAACACAATTCATATGGTAAGTGCTTTACATTTTAGACTGTTCCAAAAAATAGCAACGCAAGAAACCTAAATTATTTGCCTGCATAATAATAATAATAATAATGCTATGACAAAAAAGAATAATCTTGTTTTTTAACTTCCATTTCTTCATTTAATTATTTGGCTTAATGAAATTTTTGGTCTTGTTTTTTAATTTCTATTTCTTCATTTAATTTTTAGGCTTAATGAAATTTTTGGTGCATGAAAATATAGATTTTTTTGGTTTTAGTCCCTATGTTTTATTTGTTTTTCTTTTGGTGTCCGCAACTTTTAAATTTTTGTTTTTGGTCCCTATCGGTTACCGTCAACTCCAAACGTTAACTGTTAACGTGACATACGGGAGTCCACGTTTGGAGTGACACGTGATAAAATAGTTATTTTTTTATTCCATCTGTCTTACATGACATGGACCAAAAACAAAAATTTAAAAGTTACAGACACCAAAAGCAAAGGAAACAAAAGAAACGAACTAAAACCAAAAAATTCTATATTTTCAGGGATCAAAAACTTCATTAAGCCTGTAATAAATATGATTTTCTATAATTTATGAATTAATTTGATTTTCTGATAGATGAAGAAGAATTGTAATTTTTTCGAGTTGACTGACTTTAAAGCAAATAATCCTCCAAGTATAAATGAGGGGAATGTCACTTTGATACTTGAAGCATATGTTGAAGAGCTACATAGGAAGAGATAGAAGTTGCGGTTGAAGCTAGCCAGTAAAAGAAAAAAATCTCAAATTTTGACAACGTGCTTGATAACTGTAATTGGGTTTTGCTTATTTTGTATTTTCAACTGCTAGTGTCTGGCTAGTATATCTATTTGTTGCAGTGATTTGTGTTATGTTTGGCAATTGAAAATACTAAATAAGCAAAACTCAACTACAGTTCACAAGCACATTATCAAGATTTGAGTTTTTAAAGGCATATACATCTAGTGAGAGGGTTTTTTTATGTGAGAGCGACAGGAACAAATTTTGGCCCTTAAAATCATATATAGATTGTCAAGATTAAAAGTTTGTCAATGATCATATGATTACTTAAAAAATTCATGTGATTTTATATTCTAATCTTGCCGTTCATGATTTGATCCAAAGACTAAGATTTACTCATTTCACTCTCATATAAAAACACTCATCTCACTTGATACACCTCACTTTTTATATATATATATATATCCGTTTCCACCACATGTTAAACCGATTAAGTTGGTTAAATCTTGAAACGTTTTCCTTCTCAATTCTCAATTGGATCGATTTCCAAAACATCGAAAATAGGTGCACTTGTACTACCGGAATTTTTGTGAGAATGAATTAATATTGTTATTGACTCTTAAATAGATGGAAGACAGCTATTTTGGAATTTTGTCAAATGCACTACTCATGGATCATTATGAAGAATCTCTCATTAAACTGTCAGCATGTATAATTTATTGGATTTAATTAGTATATATTATCAGTGTAAAGATATTTTATATAGATAATCAATCAAAAATTATTACATAAGTTAAAGTGTTTGACTCTTATTCTAAGTACCTCAAAAGTCATACACACATCATGATTTCTGATTGATTGTCAATGTAAAAAAAATTTTATACTAACAATGCATAATAATTAAACTCTAATTTATTTACATATTTTATGTCCAATGAATTACAAAAATGAGGCTCAAATTTGCCAAATCAGATGCAACTCTCCGTCGACATACATTTGCTGCGCGCACAAATATTTAACAATTTAGCTTGGATTTCAGTTGGTTAAAGGGACGAAATTTATACTAAATAGAAAACTACCAAACTTACACAAAAAAAAAACTACCAAACTTAATTAAAGAGGATAAAGAGCACAATTAATGCAAGCTAAAAATATAATAACCGGATTTTTAATTAAACATTTATATTTACATAAATATCGAAAAGATCACGAAGTCATGGATCAGGTCAACTTTTAAATTATTTCCAAGAATTTCATAAAAGATTCCCGGACATTTTTACCATTAATCAAACATATATTTTAAAATGAATTTAATTGGTAAGGATTGTCATTATAAAGATATTATGCATTGTCTGTATAAATATATTTTATACTATTTTATACTATCAATCAATTATAAATTATCGTATCAATAAAAATATTTAACTTTTATTCTAATTATTTTAAAGGCGCTCATACCACCAGTGGTGGAGGGAGAGGTGAGACTCTAGATGCCATGACCTCCCTCAGCTCTAGGTGAGTTATTCTTTTATTTATATATATATATATATATATATATATATTTTGATATATTGATATGATCCCCATAAAATTATATATTATTAAGTAGCATTATTGTTATCATTTTATATTAAAAGATCTACACACTCTCAATAAAGTGATATAATTAATGTTTTAAATAAAATGTACAATTTGTAAATCTTATAAAAAAGAATATAATTATTATTTAATCTATTCTATATTTACTTTTACTTTGCTCAAATAATAATTTTTTTTTGTATATATTCTAATAAATAATGGATCCTGAACACGTATTTATTATATGAAGCATAATTTTTTTTATTAAATTATTGTTTTTTAATCATTTAGCTCAACAATTTTCAAATAAATATCATTTTTTAAGTTAGAAATCCATTTTATTTTCTAAACAACGAAGCAAAAGATTAGTCTTCAAATCCCGTTTTAGAATATAATTAATATAAATATCATATAACTTATTATATTTTTTTTTTTATTTTTTAGTAATTTAACAATGTTAAGGCATGTAGTTAGTCAACACTAAAAAAATAGGATGAAGTGTAATTTATATTCAAATATGAGGTTTATTGATTATTTTGATAAACTTAAAGGTTATTGACTCTGAATTTACTCTTTATATTATATTAAGTTTTAATTATATATCAAATTTGTTTCATATTAATTTGCTTTTATATGTTGGTTACTTTTTTTTTTTTTTTTTGTTATTTCATGTTGTATATCTTTCGTATTGATCTCCCTCATATCAATTTTCTGACTTCGCCCCTGCATACCACGATTTAAGAGTAACCTCCGAAGTCTGTCAGGCAGTTTTTGATAGCTAATGTTATGTGAGTTTCTACTCCCCATCATACTCATGTGTAATTTTCTTGGACTTTAGCCCCTTTTTTCGTTAAAAAAAAGCACTTATATCATAATTTTTAATTGATGGTGTAAATAATTTCACAATGACAATATATAATTATTAAACTCTATCAAAATATCTAACATTGTAATTCCAAACAATCATATACTTTGACATAACAAAAGAAAAAACTGATTTTCTAAAAATAGTTTTTCACTTTCGCCTACTCTAACGTTAAAAATAACTTTCACATTAATCTTGTGCACGATCATGCTAATCATGTCATTTTCCCTGAATTATAATCCTTTTCCATTTGGTCCGGATACCAATAATACATACTGTTTTACTGTAAAATGAATAAAATATTGGCTACTTTTGACATAACACTTTCCCGCCCCCCATCTGGTCCTTTTGGTAGATCTTTGAAAAGAACACGATTTTTTGGGTTAGGAAAAGTGAGGAAAAAGTTGATCGTAATGTCGCCAATAATGAGCGATGTCAGTGGCTAATGAATAAAATCATGTAGCCGCTACTGTCATTGTCCCTCCTTGTTGATAAACATTTCGATAAACAATTTCGGCAGCGCTTTCCAACAAATTAAAACAAAAAGAAAAAACTTTCCAACAGGACAAAAGAAAAGAGTGTACTTAGATTAATTAAGAAAAATGGATTATTTCAATAATCAAATTTATATATATAATTAATTATAATATTATAATCAATATATTATAATTGCTTAGGATAAATTTTAGTTTTATATTTAAATATGTTTGTTGAAAAATAATTTTATGATAATTTTATTTTGTTTGTGTTAAGTTAAAAAATAATTTTATATAGTAAATTAAAGAAAAGGTACAAAAATATTTGTTTAAATTACAAATATTTGTTTGCTAGTTAATTCTTTACTGGTACAATGAGAAAAATGTGATTGATATCAAAATAATCAAATAGATTTTTTAAATAAGTTTTGTAGAATACAAAAGGATTGGACCAACATAACATATGGATCAACCAATAAGAATGGGCCGAGTATAGGCTTGACGGCCCAACGAGCCACGGAGAAGTTACCCGAGCTATCAGACCCATATCAGGCAACCATTAAGGTCAAGAGAGGGAGGAGAAACGTGAAGCCACACGACCCCAACTACACGGTAATGTGAGGACGTGCTCGGGGGATAACTGCAAGCATAGAAGACGTGGAGCATTTGTAATATGGACGGGAAGATAGAAACTTAAGTAGTATAAATAGGAAGGGAAAGGGTTTGTAAGAAAAAGCTATTGAATATACTCATTTTGTTGGCTTTTTGTACTGAGAGTTTGTTTGAACTAGTATAGTGGGTAGATTAGAGCGATATCGTTCTTGTTGTATTTAAATAGTCGGATATTTGCAAAAACAAGTTTCAAACTTCTACCTTCTCCAAAAATGTATTTTTGTGTGAAAACAATTTTTTTCATATTTTAAGCAAAGTTGCCAAACATGTATGGCAGGTTAAATTCGAAACAACTTTTTTCAGTAAAAGTAAAAAAACTGATTTGTGGGGAAATAATCTTTCCCAAACACACACTAAAGATACGTTATTAAAGGAAGGAAAAGGGGGGTAAATAAAATTCTCTTGTTTGGTTTGGTTAGAGGATAAGGGAGTGAAAATAAAAGTAATTTACTATGATAACCTTTCGTATATATCTTTCATTTAGCAACTATGGAATTAAAAGAAGTAATTGAGGACTGTTTAATTAGCACATTATATAAACTATATGCTATTTTTCCTCCCCTCCAAATCCCTTAAATTTGGAATGAAGGCAACAATTGGAGAAGAAGGATTTTAGTACCCTCATTTTTCTTTCCCCCCTTATGAACTTCTAAATACTAAAAGAAAAATGCACATTACCGACGAACCAAAGTCGTCGGTAATGCACAATTACTGACGGCCAAGAATCAGTCGGTAATAGACTCGTCGGTAACTTCTACGATAGTCATTGAGAAATGCTCTTGGTATTTGCGACGACCAAGCCGTGGGAAAGTCCACAAGTAAATGTTCTCTTTACCGACAAATAAGGTTGTCGGTAAGTGTTTACAACCTAAGACATTAGTAAGACACATAACGTTAACAACAGATCAAACCTTCGACAGTGGAAAACATGTTACTGGCGGATATACTAGTCGGTAAGACAAAAAGAGGTGTTGACTTCTCGTAATACCAAAAGACACTTACCGACGGGCAACGTTGTCGATAACGAAATAACTTCCTTATTGACAGGAAACGTCGTCAGTAAGGCAAAAAGAGACGTTGACGTCTTGTAATAACAAAAGGCACTTATCGATAGATTGGGTCGTCGGTAATGAAAAACATCATTATCGATGGGCAACGTTGTCGGTAAAAGTAAAAGAGATGTGGATGTCTTGTAATACCAAAAGCTACTTACGGTATGGCTCATCACTAATGAAAAATATCCTTGTCGACAGTCAAGTCATCAGAACATTCACGGGAATAATTTTGCACAAAAGCGCACGTAATTTACTAAAAAGTACCGGTGACAAGATTGTTGGTAATGATGTTTTTCAATATCGACGAGCCATACTTACGATAAATTTGATGACACTCAACTTTTCTAGTTATCGACGTAAATCACCAATTACTGATAGGAATGTTTTCGTCGGTACAAGTTGTCGGTAATAATATGTTTTCTTATAGTGAAACCAAACTAGAGATTTTTATCAAAATTCTCCCGTCATACTGTAATGACCTGGATTTCGTAGATAGATCGGACGAAAGGGAAAGACTCTCCTTTCCGCTTCGTGTAACACTTGCCTACTCGGATGTCACTTTTGTAACCCCAAACACAAAATGTATGAAAATAAAGATTTGCTGGTTCACTTTCGGAAAACGGTTTGTTTAATTAAGTCTTACTTAATATAAAAATGTGATAAATTTTTTGCTCTTGCAACAGAAATGAACAAATACTCAAGAGAACACCAAGATAATTCGTTTACATAAATCTATATATCTTTAATCAACTACATAATAAAAAGGGACCTTGGACAACTCGTCATTTCCCAGAATATATTGACAGGAGCAAAAAGCTATAAGTTCAAATATTAGGTAGTGATGGGTCTGAGAATCACATCTCCAAAAACCCTAGCCATCAGTAGCCACTGACCGACTAGCCGAAAAGACACTACCTCAAAAAGACACCTTAAGCTGGTCTAGTACTAAAAAAAACGCACTACTTAACATACTCCGTATTCCAGAAACTGAGTCTCGTCTTCAACTGTCCACACCTCTTCGCCTTCAGGATCGAGCGATTCAAGCCACTGAGTCCCTAAGCGACCCAGGGAACTGTTGACAAACAGTTATACATGTATCCAAAAACATAACAGGCTGTCCAACATGTAAAGGCAAGGGTGGGAAACCAATATATGAATCCAGAAATGACAACTACATGCCCAAACACAAATAGCAGGTTCATACAAGTATATCTCACAAAATATCATCATGCATAATATAGTACAACATATATATGTTAATGTACTAATGGTAAAACGTAAGGGTCTCGTACCCCACAATCAATGTTATTCTCTAAATGTATGCATGAACACTTCCATATGTCTCAACTAATATTCAATTCTAGATTTTCGGAAACCCCATCCCCATAAAACAACGAGTTGATCAGACTCAACGTCATTGCCCCGCAGGCAACAATGATAAACGCCAGAATTAAAATTCGAAAAAACGTGAGCACGTAACCTCCCAGGAAATAATACATGGGTACGCATGTCAGTGGTACTCACGATGTATAAGTCATACTATATTGTCCTCTTCACTGGGCACGATACGCTCTCACATGGCACGTATGACATCATTGTCCATCAAGGCACAACGTTACATAATGACAATAAGTCATCTCAGGTTCTCCTTGCCATCAAGGTCCCCTGTTTTCACGGCACGTCTGCGCCACACAAAATGCATGAGAAAACTATTTAGTTTTTGATAATTGATCTTTGTCCCATCAATATTTCCTCGTTGTAGCATCAACTCTAACAACCACCACAATGTCTTAGACTCTTTAAGCCTCAAAAACATTTTTCTCAAAACAAGACATCTAGTCCAATACAGCTCGAATTCAAACATCCCTAACCGATGCACCAGTTTAGAATTTTGGATTCAAGAGCATAAAACATCATCAAGCTTACAGAACCATAAAGATAGTCCCTAAGCCGACAGGACCACAACTAACACAGATCCTTGATCCGCATGTTTCTGCAGAACCCTAGAACCCCGACGTCTCGGTTTCTAATTTCTAAGATAAAAACCACTTTTCCTCGAAAGCTCAAAAACTAAAACCCAAATCTCCGACACTTACATAAAGTCCTCGGGATTGGTTTTCCATAAAACAAAACTTGGTCTAAGACCATTTCTTTTCTTTTCGTCGTTTTTCAGTAAATCACAAACCTTGAAATATAGCTTGTAAAAACTCTTTTTCTAGGATAAAACCAAATAACTTGAAAATCACGTTTCTCAAAACGCTTTTGCTCAAATGGTTAATTTTATTAATTTAAAAACTAATAAAGTTTTCTAAAACACTATTTATCTTAAAAACATCGTTTTTCGTTATTAAAACACATTTTCACAGTTTCACCCTTTTAAGTTAACTTTTTCTTAAAAACAGCTATGTATTATTATTTTATTCCAAAAGAGATAATTAATTATTTTCTCTTAAATTAACTTTGAAAAACAATAAAACATTATTATTTTTCTTCATTCCACATCTTAAGCTTTTAAAGCTTTTATGTTACACGATGTCGGATCCTAATCGATATTAGGTCCTCTAACGCCTAAAATCTCACAGTAGGGCACACGATACATCATACAGTTATTCAACAATTATATCATGTATCCACATATATCAGCAGTTATGTCATGCATAAGCAAATAAACAGCAGTAAATAAATCAATCCACCAATAATCAGATACAGACATTTACTTACATTACAAACACCCTAAGCAGCATATAGCTGTCGGATTTGAACTCCTCAGGTTTATCCCCTTACCTCTTGAAGTTCCAAGGTAAGCAGCAAACACACGATTGATCTGAAAACTTGCTCGACTAGCTGCCGATCACTACATACACACAATCAATAAAGGCATTAACTCAAAAATACAAAGATTTCTCCTATTGCACTACCCCTAGGGTTTGGCCCTTTGACCTTAAAAATAGCTAGGGAGCTCCAAAAATTCTCATTTCTTGGATAACACCCTAACTAAGCAAGATAACCCTAGATACCAACTCAAAAATATCAAAAACCACCAAAAACCCTACCTTACACTTAAGGGGGGTCTCGGCCTCTCTATGGTTAAGTAGTCTAGAGAGATTTCTTGGCTCTAAGCTCTTGGATCATACAAGTATGTCATGAACCTAGGCCATATATATTGGTTTGGTATTAAAAGGATTTTTCTATGATTTTTCATGGATTTTTGAAGATTTAGGGACAAAACCCCAACTTCTATGATCATGAAAAATTTAGGGGAGAGAAATGAGAGATTGAGAAAGATAGAGATGGTGAGCTACCTCCTAGAAGAATTTCCTCCAAAGTTAGTGAAGATTGCTTCACAAAAACTCAAAGTTTAAGCTCCAAAAATGGAGTTTTGGTGGAGCGAAAGTGAGGAAGAAGAGAAAAGAGAGAAGATGAGGTTTGGATGGGGGGGCTGAACGAATTTTGGTGAGGATGGGAGTGTGAGATATTTTTCTTAAGTAAAACTTAAGAGTTAAGTAAAGATGAAATGGTAAAAAGGTAAATAGTAAAAAGAATTAACCAAGGGCAATTTGGTCAATTCACGTCCCGACATTTTGAAAATCCTCACGACATTGGTATGAGTCCTCAGATGACTTGACATAGTCTTGACATGAAGATTATCCGTTCATGGGTCTCGTAAAACTCTTACACGGCTCAAATCGTCTCCCAGATCGATTATCGTCCCTAATATAATATATTATTTTTATTTTCGGACGTCAGGACGCATTTTAGCAAAAAGATAGAGGATTGAATTCTAAAACTAATGGCCTCGTCTGTTAGTCAAGATTAAGTCTTGATAGTAGTAAAACACTATCATCCGTGAAATATAGACTGGGCTCCATTTGAGTTTTCGGCCTAAAATTTAATCGTAGGTTCTTACGATTTTATGGAGCATGAATATGATTTTAGTTTTCCTAAAATCATTTTCTAAAACACAGATAAAAATATAAACTCATTTATATAGTTTATTGGTCTTAGAAAGCGTGAAAATTGGGGTGTTACACTTCGCAGTCTCTCAAGCATACATGATTTTTTTCCATCCAAAATAAAAGATTTCATTCATTAAATAACTCTACATACTGAATATAATAACTTAGAGTAACTAAACCAACACATAAGTTATGAAGTCTTGCTTACACAAGATACAACTTAAAACCTATGAGTACAACCCAACGGAAACTGTTTACATGGCATCCAAAGCTTCTGGTGACTCTTTGGATTCTTGCAAGTGAAATATTAAACGGGGTGAGTCTACTAACTTATTGAGAGAGTTTTTCCCAAACACAAGCAGTCATACAAAAATCAAGTGTGAAATAAAATCACACAATCACGCCAACACTATTTCAAACAGTTAGATAATCATTTCCAGGCTACAAGGCACAAATATCTATTCATACACAAATAGTTTTTATAAGCAACCAAAGCATAAGATGGACATCTTAACCCTCGGAAAAGTACTTGTGGAATGGTTTGCATTAACTTTCTTTTATCATAACTGAAGTCCCGCTTATAAGGAGATACATATCACATCCATTCTCATAGCGACTCTTTGGGTCC
The DNA here is from genome assembly GCA_039655645.1 of Ammopiptanthus mongolicus. Classification (NCBI taxonomy): domain Eukaryota; kingdom Viridiplantae; phylum Streptophyta; class Magnoliopsida; order Fabales; family Fabaceae; genus Ammopiptanthus; species Ammopiptanthus mongolicus. Next base: position 10,863,517 of record CM077343.1, on the reverse strand, counting down.
CGATTGGGGTTGTTCACTAAGGTCCCTTGCCTGAACAGTTTTAATTTCGTATCCTACGGATACCGCCCCCTCCGATTGGATTCCCAAAAGTTCACAAATTAACATTTGTCAATCTATTCCATCAAGTATCTCTCACAAACACCACATCACGCACATACATATGCATAGTTCCATAATCACTTCCAAGTATTCTCAAGAATTGCATACTGAGCAGTTATGAACATATTTATAGACCTTCGTCATCTGTATCACAGAAGGATAACATGCATAGTAGAGATCCATAAGTCAATTCTTGTACACACAATCAATCCCATAGCAAACATTGCATTATATCTCACATCCTCTTCAAGTCAACATAATCAAAGTACAACATAGAAGAACCCCCTCTTGACCAATATCATAACCAGAACTCCATGATCACTTTTCAATATATATGTCTTATCAAGGTATATCACACATTTTATCCAAGTTCAACCAAAGAGCATCAATAGCATTTTCAACAAAATAACAGATTTTTCCCGTAGTCAAATACATTATCCAACGTGTGGTAGTATAGGCATAACTCAACAATTACATAATTATATATAGGATCGCATCATCGCTTATATGTTTCATAATCGTAATCTCACAAATCATATTTTCGGAATCCACTGTAATTAGGGTCTTTAGCTCCCCGGTGGGTCCATCTCCCCATAGCTTCGGCCCTTTGGACCGACTATGAGACTAATCCCCGGTTCGGCAGCGACGGACGGCTGGTTTTTTACACACGGGTTGGACTACCTTCCAATTGGACGACTCCAGGAATCGAACTTGTGTATTTTTCCTTGGAGGAGAGTCACGTTACCAACTCTCCCAACACGAGGTTGGTACAAGTCGTATTATTATATTACTATCATACATACTTCATCATTCTATCTTATTACAACACATATCAACTTCACTAATTTCATCATCAATGTAAATCTCAAACTCATAGTAACCTATGTCATAATCATACTTCATTATTATTTCATATACAACAACCTCAACCCATAAGGCAAATTCAATGCTATTACATCCGTAATAATAACATGCAATAATCGAATAATTGTCCATTACGTTTCTTCGCTCAACAACAAAACAACGCTTACATATTTCAAATTATACATTTTCCACATATTAGCATGAGTGTCACATGTATACTTCTAAACGATTCATTAATTTTCAAGGGTATATCAACCCATTCTAAATTAAAGCCATTAGAGTATCTAATGATATACTAAACTTCTTATTTCATAAGCATATATCACCTATGGTGTCATAGCACCACCATAAAACTCACCTCCCACCTATCATCTTTTTCCATGAATGGAACTTAATCTCTACCTGACTTTACTTTGGAGAAGAAATCAATGGTTGTTGAGAAAAACAATGAAACTGTAAAATGCCCAACAGTCCAAAAGGAAACGAGCATAGCTCAAAAAACTCTGAAGGTAAGTATTAGCCCCTCCATCAAAAATGGTGAACAAGTCGTAGCAAGAGAGTTAACCTCAATTAAAAAAAGGAGAGACTATGAAAATGAAAACTATCCCAGGAGAATCTCCAAAATATGTTGAACTCGGTTGTCTTTGCTATGGGTAAATCAAACCGACATCCTTTTAAGCAAAAACAAGAATTTATGAAATTTAGTTGGAATGTTCTTAACATAAAAAATGAATTTTAGGGTAAGGTTTTGTTGGGGAAACATGCTAGGCAATGTGACATCAAGCATGGAATTATTATGATGAAGATGATCGTCTAGGCTATTCTCTTATTTCTGATGGCACTTTCTCTGTCAAAAGTGCATACAATTACAACCTCCTTGCTGGCATCCAGACCACAAAGGATACTCATTGGGAAAAAAATTTGGAGTTGGAAAGGCCCCCAAAGAATCAGAACTTTTACTTGCCAATCACTTAATTTAGGCCTCATGGTGTTGGAACAACCCCTTGCGGGTTTATTGCACTAGCTTCTTGCTGATTGATCAGGGCTCTCAATGCCCCGTGGCTTAACTTAGTCTGGTTTGTTTTTTATTTTGGGCTTTGGCCCTCCCTTGTAACAAAAAAAAAAAATCTTATGTCTGTGCTCAAACATAAACACTTCTTGATGACCCAAACATTATGACTTTATGAGGATATGGAGATGCATATTTACGGGCCTATTCTAGGGATATTTGAGAGCTCATAAAGAATTGGGTGGTCAAAATCCATAGCATTGACATAGTACTTCCATGGTGATTACTTGCCAAGCTAAGTGTTTCCACCCTCGCTAGGTAGATTAAACACCTTTTATGTGAGCTAAATCTACAAATCTAGCAGATTGTCTTCTCAGTAAAACAAAAAAATTAATCAGCAAGAGATATAATTCTACTTAGGCTTATTGAAAATCTTTCTAGTACATGTTTTATTTTTTTTGGTTGAAACCCAACGTAATTAGGACATTTAACTCCCTAGTGGATTCGAGTATCCCCTCAAGCTTAGATCCTTTGGACCCAGTATGAGACTAGTCTACACTTAGGTACTTAGTCACAATTAAGGTTTTTCGTCCCTCCCTCCCCTCGCCCCAATGATGTGTTTTACGGTATTCGAACCAATGTCCTCCCCCATAAGCTTAACCTGCATTATCATCTAAGCCACACCCATTGGATAGTACATGTTTTATTTAGAGTATGAAGAAACCAAAGAGACACACATCTACTAAGAAAAGGACAATAACTAGGTGAAGGGAAATCAAGCCAAACAGGCACTTAAAGTTCAAACAGAAACAGGAAACCAAAACAAGCCATGTTCCATTCCACATTCTACATCCTAATGCATGGACTACTGGAAATTTTAAATATCACTGTGAGCAGCCAGTGAACACAAAGGGTAAATATGATTAAGAGCTATTCAAATGGCGCCATTCAAAGCCTAAATTTTTCTTAATCCCTTGGAGAGAGCAAACAAAGTTACCGCACCTAGCCAATCAAGCAGGTCCATATCTTCCTCACCGGTTGTAGGTGAAACAAGTGAAGGAGAGGGTGGACTTGAGAGTTCAACATTGTCAGCATTATTATTCTCCTTCATTGGTAGCTTTCCCTGCACCTCAACATTGTCAGCATCATTTTCCTCTACCATTGATAGCTTGCCTCGCACGTCTTTGCTAGTTTTGTCTCCCACATTCCCAGCAGGCAGCCAGGGTCCATCTTTTGGTGTTGCACTTTTAGGCTCTGACTTTTTCTTTCCTCCATCAAGGAACCCGCTCGAATCAGAACAACCAGCATTATAACTATCTCCACCTAGCCAAATTCTGACTCCTGAAGAACTTGTACCTGTACTGTCATATTTACCAACTTCATCTACTCCAACCATGCCATTTCCATCTGCCAGATAAGCATCGAGATCCAATGCCCCACTGCTCAAGATACCTCTGTTTTCTAGCTGCAAGACAGTAAGCATGCATTGGTATTAATTGCATTGCATAGTGAGTAGGCTATCCTATGCACATACATATACATACATATCATCATATATCCAAATTCTTATCACAGCTTATTATGTCACTTTAAGCTGACAAAGTAGGACAAGTTTATTCACTTGGCTATGATAAATTGACTGACTATACAATGTCAATTATGCAACATATCAATTATTCTTCTAAAAGAAAATAGACAAGGAGTAGGTTCAGTAGAGAGGTTAAGTTAATAATGTCATCACTAATCAAAATATAAATCATACTGTAAATAAAATTGTAGAAAACTAAAATGATATACTATTTTCAAGAATCATCATATTTCAATCAATATTCTAAGTAGGTGATGGAAAAGAAAAATACTTATCATATCTTTGTGGGTGAAATACAGAGGTGGAGGGAGGGGAACATGGGTATGCCATGGTCTTCTCCAACTAAATAGTCATTGTCTTCACGTACTCATTTATATATTAAGTTGATAGCCCCATAAAATGAATTAAATTTATATATAGCTGTATTAGTTATTGAAAAGTTTTGTGCAAATAATATAATCTATATGTTATCATACAAGATTTACCTTACAAAATAAAAAGAGAAAGATTAAAAGAAATTAAAAGGAAAAGAAAAAGACTTCAAAAAATTTCTTCATGTTATATATGTTTGATCTGGCCCCCTCAAACTAAATTTCTGACTCTACCCCTGAATACAGAGAGTAAATTAATTTCAGGCATGTCAATACCCTTTGAGAATTTGACACTGGTGTGTTTGGAGAGTTATTAACGTCTTGTCCTCCAAATTCACCCCATAAGAATAACGAATTAATCGAACCTGCCAAGAACAAAGATGTAGCAAAGAATAGAAATAGAGATTAACAGTAACTGACATCTTACTGTAGTTAAAATCAAAACAGAGATGAGAAAAAAGTCATTTCTTACACTGGGAGTTGTCAAGCAGAACATTGGATGGAAAGATTAAAAGTTCAACCCCATCCAAATTTCCTTTCAGAGCCAAATCATACTTTTTCAAGTATTCCACCAATGGTCTATAATATCTTCCATATCTTTTAAAAAAAAAATGTATAAGTAGATAATATAAAAACGAGTTTATTAGTTACAAAAGAAAGGGCCTAAACATACCTAAAACGATCTTTTACAAAAAAGTATAGAGCAATATTTTCTTCTGTGGCTTGACTTTCAAAAAATTGAGATGACCATATGCTCAAGCGAGGTAGCTCCTCCAATAAAACAAGCTTAGGGAGCCTGTACACCACTGCAAGAACTTTTTGCAACGCATAAATTGACAAGTGTGCTTGAATCCCAAAATGAACAGTTGGAATCCCCTCACTTCTATGTAACTGAAATTTGCCTCTGCATGAATAATCAGACATAATTACAAATATCGGAAATCTCAAAATGGCAGACCTTTAAAGAAATACCAGCCAAGCAGATACATTGGAAATAAAGAAAAGGAGCCGTACAGCCATATGTAATCAGGCTTTGGCATGACAATTTTCTCAGAATGAATTGCTGCCTCAAACTGGGACCTTTCATCAGAGCCAAGACCACTGTATAATTTGTGTAATTCCATAGCTATAGCGGCTTCATTGGGTCTCTCAGCTTGCCAGCTCTCATTTTCCTTCTCTTCATTTAGACAGTTTAGGTCTTTATGAGCGTTGGGGCTTTTTGGTTGTAATCTGCAATCCAAATGCCCACAACTTTGAACAGCATCAAGTCTACCACAGTTGGATCCTGAAAAGAAAGTTTCATCATGAGAAATAGTTTTGCTTTCACTTTTTGATGTAGTGACACCAAAATCAGAAGCTAGAAAGCACATTGCAGGTTTATGTAACAGATGCATATTTCCCTTTACCTGCCACTGTTTTTTCTGCAGAGCTTGACTTCTTGAAGACCACAGGGTGATAAGCATTTTCTAGGATATCTTCTGAACAAGTGGCATTTAATTTCTCTGAGCTAATGCTATTAAATGACACAGATTCAGACACCCTTGCAAGATTTTTTCTCTTTCTAGTTTCATCAGAAGCTAGATTTCTCTCAACCTTCCGCTTTTGTGAACCACCACCTTCTGCCAGCTGTCCTTTAAATTTTAAGTCTGCAGTTTTGGATGACCCTGATTTCAACAGAGAGACAGCACAAAAACCTTGAAGTTTAACAAAACTGTCTCTAATAAATAACCAAAACAGAAAATCTTCTCCAATAACCCTGCCTTTTTTTTACAGAGTGAGTCTTTGATCTCTTAGATGGTAAATCAGATGTAGAACTTATACCTTCGGTTTGTCTTTTCCAAGCATGTGAAGATTTAAATTTTAATTCTGAACTATTCCAAGATTCAAGATTTACTGGACTTTCAGATTTTTGGCACTTTGACCTCACCATGCACTCTTCACACATCCAGTCACCTTCAGGAACTTTGTTCAGTTTAACACGCATACAATAACTGGTTGATGAATGAGAAACAGAACAAGTCATTTCACTTCCCCAGAAAACAAGGGAGATTATGTAGTATATAGACATGCAAATAATTAGAACAAAAATACAAAGATGCAAGAGATTAAAATATTTACATATGTTCTGCCCCGTCACCACACTTGTTACAAATAGCAAGTGACTTCTCCTGCCCTGCATCCCCACAGATATCACAAACTGTAACCTGTTATCAAGTGGAAGCCAACAAAAGCTATAAAAATTCATCCCAAAACAAGAAATAAGCAAAACTTTGTCTTCTCTCCACCTTTTCATCTTTAACACATGTTGTACTTGTTATGCCATTAGGCACTGGTTTAACCTAAAGAATGATGTCATTAAACATAAGATACAATTGAAGCGAACAAGTAAATGTTGTCAACACTCAACAGAACTGATCGTTGAAGGGGGGGGTGTACACATGTATGTAATGAGTGCGCAAACACACCCAGAGAAACAGAGCAGAAGAAAAATAAAGAGCCATAGAAAGAATTCAAGGCACTAAAATAGCAAAGCAGGTCAAAACAAGGAGGAAAGGATTCGGTAGAAGATCCAAGTTTTTACATTGTATGGTATAAGTTTAAGTATTGCTATATATAATACACACATACACACACCTAGAGGGACGGAGGGAGAAGTAGAAAGTAAAAGCCCATAGGATATCCCATATGATAGCATTGAGGCACTAAATAGCACAGTACTACAGCAGGACCTATCGGGGAGCTCCTTGGTGTTTTATTGGAGAGGTTTCAGATAAACCAATTTCTTCGTTGGAGCAATTACATCAATTTTGTGATAGCTCCATGCAAAATATAATGTTTCTCCTGAAATTGGAAACGCTTTACAATATGGGATTCAAATACTATGTCCTATAATTTTGTAAGTAATTGAGTGTAGGCCTTAAGTACTCTCTAATAAAACTGTGTGAAACTAACTTGAGACACTATTACCGAGTTCCAAAAGATACTTAGTAGATTATATATTTCACTCTTTAATTTTGCTATCAACATAGAGATGTTGAGTCTTAATGATCAAAGTTTTCAAGTATCATAGAGCCATCCTTACCCTTTACTGGTTTTACTTTTACCAACCAGTAGGATAAGATTGGCTTACCTAGACTCTTTTTCATTAATTTGGAAAGCTTTTACAATCTGCTGCAGTGCAATTTTATAAGGAATAGCTAAATCTATAACTGGAAGGGGTACAGAAGAACCAGATCAAATAGGTCCATAAATAATTTGATTCTAACACATCTGAGGTTGTTGTTGATCCACGTAGCCGACCCCACCTGGTCGGAAAAGGCCTTGTTGTTGTTGTAAAACATCTGAGGTAAACAAACATTGTAAAAAGCCTAGGATTACAAGGATAGAAAACCGACAATGCATATTGAGATACAAAAAACCATGATCATAATTCACAAAAATATAGCAGCCACCCATCGAAACCAAGAAATCAATAGTCAAAACACAAAAACTACAATAGCATTTGCTGAGATTGCAAAATTTAAATATTCAATCACATCTTAAGTTATAACTGCAAGATAGATATCCATCTCCATTCTAGGTCATCACACCACATGTCTGACACCACTAACTCAGACAATTTTGGAAGCCATTTGACAACATCAACCAACAAGTTCATAAAGCAGGCAGAGTAGTGTGATTTAATCTTTTTGTCAAGGTCTTTGTAAAAATATAGGATTACAAGGATAGAAAACCGACAATGCATATTAATATACTAAAAAACTAACAACAATCTAGAATCGGTTCACTTGGTTACATAGTATTAGTAACACATTTATTGAACTCTAGTCATGGCTGTAGCTTGGAACATGTTAAGCTATAGAAAATATCTGGAGTCATAAGGTGGTTAATGTGGTTTGTGGTGTGGGACAAAGGAGTGGGAGATATAAGGTGTTGGGTTCGATTCACCCCCCACTAACATAACAAACTAACAACTAACATTTGCCTATTAAAAAAAAGCTATAAAAAATATCCAGTATTTACATCTTCAGTTTACTAAAAAGGCATGCTTGTACTTTATTTATTCTGTCAATTTTTCTGGCAACACCATCCTCTACCTTCCCACCCTATTGATACAATGCTTAATAAAAAGGGCACTTATCCCTACAAGATCCTAGATTCTCTTGACTTTTAATTCAGGATCTAAAACTATTCATTGTGTGTCACGCAAAGCTAAATAAGCAGCCACTAGCATACAAGATTGCAACTTCTTCTAAAAAGAATGCCTAATGAAGTGCTAGTGAGATCCCTCAGTGCCCAAGTAACTTGAAAAGTTCATAGCAATCTGTAGACAACCAGCATGTACAAGGCATTATGTGTATTGTTGCATTATTATTAGTTCATTCTTAAAGTACTACTGATATCATTTTATTTTGTCATTGCCCGGGTATACCCACATCCTTTTTGTTTGAGACCAATCTCGTTCATGGTATTGAGGCTGCTCCCTCCCAGCAGTACATTTATGCAGGCTTGAACACCAAACATTTCAGAGGTTCCTCAACCAAACATTTCAGTCGTAATTGACATAATATGGCAAAAAATGTAAAATTCTGAATTTTTAATAGTAAATATGGCAACCAACATGTCACCTACGTTTCTTGCTTAATAGCATTTAATGATTTGATCACATACATAAAACATAAAAAAAACCAAAGAATAGAATGAGAAAGAAATCACATCACTACTAACCTAACCAGTGATCATAATTCACAAAAGAGAAATGCCAGCAACACACTTTTTTTAACACTCTATTACGGGATGAATTTCATGTGAGACCCATTAAATCACATGGGTCCACTCACTATTTAGTGGGTCCTACATGAGCTCTGATAGTAATAAGAAGAAATGGGGAAGAGTATTTGTGAGAAAACACAAAAGAAATGTTAGTGGGAGTACCTCATTGGCTCCATAGGGTGCCAAGGGTGTGTGTGTGGCTGGGCAAAATATTCTAACTGTCAGGAGAGAGAAAATAGATCTAATTACTATATAGGTGGGGACCATTGTGTGGTGAGGTAGGCAAGTTTTGGAATTATTCCATTGGGAGGCATAGGGTACCTCGAATCACCCTTTTTTACTTTACTGCTTCTTTTTTTAGCTTTGTAAGCACTGATTCACACTGAATCAGTTATTTTTCCCGGACCCTTGATCAATAGAACAGTACTCTCACGTTGAGTGTACTTCATTCTTCATTTATATCAAGTTGATTCTATCAATTTGGTATCAAAGCAGTACTATCCTGGTGCTGCTTATGGTCTGTACGAGAAGTGAAATGGAGAACAGAATTGGAGCTCTTGAACTGAGATTTGGAGGCGTGGAAAACACCATGACAAAAGTGTTACAGAGGCTGAATGAACTGACGACCAATGGACAACCACGACGGCGTAAAGCTCCTAGCAGACGCCGTGGCGACGGTGACGCCACTGATGACGACGAAACGACTCCCCCACATCGTTCGCGCTCTCGGGGTGGAAGTTACACTCCAAATTACAGAGGAGGACGTCGTAAGCTTGAAATACCCGTTTTCTCGGGCGAAGACCCGCATGGGTGGATTATCCGGGTTGAACGCTATTTTCGCATCAATGGTGTTCGTGAACGCGAGAAATTGGACGCTGTAGTAATTGCGATGGAAGGACGAGCACTAAATTGGTTTCAATGGTGGGAGGAGCAGGCTGCGATGCGAACTTGGGAAGAGTTCAAGGTGGCTGTGAAACGGAGGTTTTGTCCTGGTTTACTGAACAATCCCCTTGGGCCACTGTTGAGTTTGAAACAGGAGGGGACTGTGATGGAGTTTAGGGAGAAGTTTGAGCTTCATATAGCTTAGTTGAACAAGGAAGAACGTGTTATGCTAGAAAGCATCTTCCTCAAAGGCTTGAAGAATGAATTACAGGCTGAATTGAAGCTATATGACCATGAGGATTTAGCAGATTTGATGGATCGTGCTCTGCTTTTGGAGGGAAAAAATGAGGCACTCAGTAAGAGGGGTGGCCAAAACAAAGAGAAGGTAGAGTGGAAGGGCACCAGTTCCAAATTCCGTAGCACTTGGGGTAACCCTAGTGACAAGAAGGAGGGAGGAACCAGTGGTGAGAAGGAGGTGAGGGATTTTGAAGGTGCTAAGGGGAGAAGGTTGAGTCCTGCTGAGTTAGAGGAGAGATCTAAGAAGGGGCTGTGTTTCAAATGTGGGGATAAGTGGAGTAAGGAACATGTGTGCAAGTTTAAGCACATGAAACTTATGCTATGTGAAATTGAAGAGGAATCAGAGGAGGAAGAGAAGGGCGATGAAGCAGAACCTGATGTAGTAGCAGAGCTGAAGACATTGCAACTCTCATTACACAGTAAGGAGGGTTTGACTTCAAACAAATCCTTCAAGGTGTGGGGGGTGATTGGAGGTAGGAGGGTATTGATCTTGATTGATTCTGGAGCAACTAGTAATTTCATTTCCCCTAAACTCGTGGAGGAATTGAAGTTGCTTATGGAGGATACCCCTGTGTTCTTGGTTGAGATAGGAACAGGGGAGATGGTGAGGAATAAGGGGGTGCGTAAGGACTTGGAGTTTACAGTGCAGGGTGTGGAATTTACCCAGAATTTCTTCTTGATGGAGCTAGGAGGAACTAAGTTGGTCTTGGGGATGGATTGGCTAGCAAGTCTCGGCAACATTGAAGCTAATTTCAGAAACTTAAGTCTGAAATGGACTCAAGGAGCACAACAGTATGTGATTCAAGGTGATCCCGCTTTGTGCACTGTGCAGGCATCTTGGAGGGCAATGGTAAAGGCTCTCCAGGAAGAAGGTGTGGGGTATTATGTGGAGTGTATGGCAGGGACCGAAACAGCAGGAGTTGATGATTCGCACTGGGCAGAGTTGTTGACAGAGTTCCAAGCAGTGTTTGAAATGCCAGCAGGGTTGCCACCACCTAGGGAGCATGACCATGCCATTGTTATGCACCCAGGAGCACCAATTCCTAATATCAGGCCCTACAGGTATCCTTTTTACCAAAAGAATGAGATAGAAAAGATTGTTCAGGAGATGTTGAATGCTGGGATAATTAGACATAGCATTAGTATGTTTTCTAGTCCTGTGTTATTGGTTAAAAAGAAGGATGGGGGGTGGAGATTTTGCACTGATTACAGGGCTCTTAACAAGGTCACTGTGCCTAACAAGTTCCCTATCCCTGTATTGATGAGCTACTTGATGAATTGGGTGGAGCCATGATTTTTTCAAAGCTTGACTTGAAATCTGGGTATCACACTATCACCAGATTAGAATGAGAGAAGAAGATATTGCTAAGACAGCATTTAGGACCCATGAAGGACATTACGAGTACCTGGTAATGCCTTTTGGGCTTACAAATGCTCCCTCAACCTTCCAAGCTTTGATGAATGAAGTGTTGAGACCTTATCTTAGAAAATTGGTGTTGGTTTTCTTCGATGACATTCTAATTTACAGTAGCAGTGCTGAGTTGCATGTTGAGCATTTGAGACTGGTGTTAACTCTCCTCCAGGAACACCATCTCTATGCCAACAGGAAGAAATGTTCATTCGGGCAGTCACAAATTGAATATCTGGGTCACATAATCTCTGGTGCAGGGGTAGCTGCTGACCCAAGGAAGATTGAGGACAGGTTGGTATGGCCGGTGCCTAAAGATTTGAAGGGACTTAGAGGGTTTCTTGGATTGACAGGGTACTATAGAAAATTTGTCAAAGACTATGGCAAGATTGCTTGGCCATTGACTCAGCTATTAAAGAAAGATAACTTCATATGGAATGAACAAGCACAGCAAGCATTTGAGATCTTGAAGACTACAATGACCACCATCCCTGTGCTGGCTGTGCCCAATTTTGAGAAGGAATTTGTGGTTGAAACTGATGCCTCTAGCAAGGGGTTAGGAGCTGTTCTAATGCAAGAAGGGAAACCTATAGCTTACATGAGTCAAACACTATCTGAGAAGTCACAGCAGAAATCTGTTTATGAGAGAGAGTTAATGGCAGTTGTCATGGCCATCCAGAAATGGAGATCCTATCTATTGGGGAGACATTTCAAAGTCCACACAGACCAAAAGAGCTTAAGGTTTCTCACTGAGCAAAGGGTAATGGGAGAAGGACAACAGAAGTGGATTTCTAAGTTGCTTGGTTATGATTTTGAAGTGAAATATAAGCCTGGGAAGGAGAATGGTGTAGCTGATGCATTGTCTCGAAAATTGTAATTCTCAGCTATTACTACTGTACAATGTGAAGTGTGGGAGGGGTTAGAAGATGAAGTTCAGGCAGATAGCAAGCTGAAGGGTATTGTGCAGAGCTTACTGGGAGATCCGGATAGTCAACCAGGCTATAAATTGAAGAGTGGAAGGCTGTACAAAGAGGATAGGATTGTTATTCCTAAGAATTCCCCTAGAATTCAGTGGATACTCACTGAATTGCATGATTCAGCAGTGGGAGGCCATTCTGGGTTTTTCAGAACCTATAAAAGAATTGCTGGCTTGGTGTATTGGGAGGGAATGAGGAAGATGATACAAGAATATGTGCAAGCTTGTGAAACTTGCCAAAGGAATAAGTATCAAACCCTTAGCCCAGGAGGTTTGTTGCAGCCACTACCTGTGCCCAATCAAATATGGAGTGATATCTCCATGGATTTCATAGGCGGCTTACCTAAGGCTCTAGGGGTAGACACTATTCTTGTGGTGGTAGATAGACTCACAAAGTATGCCCATTTCATGACACTCTGCCACCCTTATACAGCCAAGGATGTGGCTGAATTGTTCATCAATGAAGTAGTAAAGCTTCATGGGTTCCCTAGCTCTATTGTATCTGATCGTGACAAGGTGTTCCTTAGCTCATTCTGGGCTGAATTGTTCAAGCAATCAGGCACGAAATTGAAGTATAGCACTACCTACCACCCCCAGACAGATGGGCAAACCGAGGTGGTGAATAGATGTTTGGAAACCTACTTGAGATGCCTCAGTGGCAAGAAACCGAAGCAATGGCCGAGATGGTTGAGTTGGGCTGAATATTGGTATAACACCAATTACCATGCTTCGAAGACCACTCCATTTTATGCTTTGTATGGAAGGGATCCGCCAGTGTTGATCAGAGGAGATGTACAGTCCTCAGCTGTGGAGGAGGTGAATAGGCTCACTGCAGAGAGGAATGAGATGCTGAAGGAGTTGCAGGATCAGTTGATTAGAGCTCAAGATGTGATGAGACTTGAGAGCCCAAGCCAATAAACATAGGAGGAAGGTGGAATACCAAGTAGGTGACAGGGTCTACTTGAAGATCCAACCCTATAAGATGAAGAGCCTAGCAAAGAAGGTGAATCAGAAGCTTAGCCCGAGATACTATGGTCCATATGCGATTGAGAGGAAGATTGGAGCTGTTGCTTACAAGCTCAAGCTACCAGAGGATAGTAAAGTTCACCCTGTGTTCCGTATTTCCTTGCTAAAGAAGTCAGTGACTCCCAACACCACTTTCCAGCCCTTGCCGGCTTGCCTCAATGAAGAATGGATGCTGGAGGTGATGCCAGAGAGCGTGAAAGACAAGAGACAGAATGACAGAGGTGAATGGGAGGTTTTGATCAAGTGGACAGGTCTACCGGAGTTTGAAAATTCCTGGGAATCCGTTGAGAAGATCACGAAGGAGTTCCCTGAGTTTATCCTTGAGGACAAGGATAGTTTTGAAAGGGGAGGGAATGATAGTAATAAGAAGAAATGGGGAAGAGTATTTGTGAGAAAACACAAAAGAAATGTTAGTGGGAGTACCTCATTGGCTCCATAGGGCGCCAAGGGTGTATGTGTGTGGCTGGGCAAAATATTCTAACTTTCAGGAGAGAGAAAATAGATCAAATTACTATATAGGTGGGGACCATTGTGTGGTGAGGTAGGCAAGTTTTGGAATTATTCCATTGGGAGGCATAGGGTACCTCGAATCACCCTTTTTTACTTTACTGCTTCTTTTTTTTTAGCTTTGTAAGCACTGATTCACACTGAATCAGTTATTTTTTCCGGACCCTTGATCAATAGAACAGTACTCTCACGTTGAGTGTACTTCATTCTTCATTTATATCAAGTTGATTCTATCAAGCTCTTCCTAATAATAGCGAGTGTGTTGAAGAGATTGTTAAAAAGAGTGTGTTGCTAACATTTCTCTTCACAAAAATATAGCAGCCGCCCACCAAAACAAAGAAATCAATAGTCATGACTCATAGTCATAACACAAGCTACAATAGCATTTGTTGTGCAAAATTTAAAAGTTCAATCAAATCTAAAGTTATAACTGCAAGATTGATATCCATCTCCATTCTAGGTCATCACAACACATGTCTGACACAGCACTAACCATGACAATTTTGGAAGTCATTTGACAACATAAACCCCCAAGGTCATAAAGCAGGCAGAGCAGTGAGATTTAATCTTTTTGCCAAGGATTTTTCCTTCACCATATTGTAACTGACAATTAGACTGTAATGTATGCAATTTTTCAAGTAACATACAAGCTATTTTCTAAGATTCTAGTTAAATATTTGTGTTATAGTTGGTGATCCTAAAACCTTTTTACAATGTTTCAATTTTTGGTTTCCAAAGATACCCTCAAACCCTTTGGGTGTGAGACTAAACTCTTCGGATACGAATATGTATGGTTAGGATCTCCCCACAAGAGACGGCTCCAACCCCTGGCAGTGTAGTCCGCTTACCATTGCGCTCAACCCCTTGTGGGTTTGCATGATTTTAATTTGGAAAATACTTATAAGGCCTGGCAGACTGACAGCATAGATATGCTTAATCCACAAAATTTACAATTATTAGCAAATAACTTGAAGTGTATTAAAAAGGAAATACCATACCTCAACTTCTATTAAGTCTGAGACACCCCTAGGATCTGCTTGATGAGTTTGCCAAGATTCTTGCATACTGGTGCTCTCAATCACAGAAAAAGACTTCTGAAGATGCTTCTTGCAGGGTGAATGAGTTTCAGTTTCAACACAATTCATATGCAGATCAGCTCCAATAAATGTAGCACAGCTGTAAACACCATCTATCTGACTACCTAACCCAGATACTGCTGCCCTTGCTAGTGATGATTCCACTTGTTCACTTGAGCACTTGGAAGTTTCTCCCTGAAATATAAAAAGGGAATCAACTTACAATGTTAGAAAAATTCACAAATGAGATCTATTACAGTTACAAAAATATATAAATTATGCACCTTTGCAGAGATAGCAAAATCATAAAAATCTTTTAATGAATAAATATTTGATTGATCTGATATGTTTGGAATAACTAATATTTGTGGAGGTTCTTCAGTAAATTTTTGAGCATCGAGGTGATTGTCATTAGCTTCATCACAATGAGTACGAGAAAGAAAAAGGTAAAACAAACTCTCATTCACATCCTTTTCAACCGCAGGAAAGCTATCATCTGAAGCCGATCTATAAGATGCACTCTTCCTATCAGGACCACCATTTCGCTTACCTTTTGCCAAATTTGCACTCTCAGATCTGCTGATGCATGAGATGTTATCGTCCAGATTCTTTGCAAGGTTAGGCCTTTATAAAATTTTAAAGCAACTCAACATCTTTGCAAGAATCAGAATCCCTAGAAGTAGCCCGATTTTCAGCATTCTGAGAAAGGAGTCATGACTTGAAGACACACTAAACACGTTACTTGCCCCACTGCTTGCGTGTTTCCTACCGTTACATGCAGTTCTCAATGAAGGACAGAACAGAATGGCGTCATCAGATAAGCACCAACCGGTTCTCTTTCCCACATAGGTTTTATCAGTAAAATCATCAGTCCCCACACCCACTGTTGCTGCCACTCGTCCAAAATGCAGACACACGATGCACACCATGCGGCACATAGATTGCATGATCTGGATCCTTCTTCGATTTCAAATTTAAAAGGCTGCAAAGAGAGGAAACCGCAATCCAGTAATTAAAATAATAACAAATTAGGAAAATTAACAAAAACAACAAAGATCTTTGGAGCTGGGAATGAAATCAATTTTACATAGAGAAGCTCACAGTACATGACTCACTAATAGCCAATAGGGAAGCTGATATCCTAATCATGGGTGATATAAAAAAATTAAACCATAGAGAACTTCAAAAATCAAAGTTTGATGATTGGAATTTAAAAATCAAGTCTCTTGTGTGCTATGCTTCTCAGCAATAATTTGATATCATTAATTCAGCATTCAATATGGGCTCATGATCATGTTCACTCCAACAGTTCCATGTGATATTGTGATTAATAATGCTACTTAAAAATATCAGCATCCAATACTTTTTCAAAATACCTATGCATAGTATAAATGAAAATGCAAACACAGAAGTTCATAACCTTAATGGTTGAGAATTGGATACCGGATACTTCATACTGCAGATCTGAGGCATTACTCTTTATTAAAAGAAGAAGAAATTATACAGGAGGAAAATGGGCTAATATATCCTAAATTTTTATAGAAAAAATTAAAGGAATTAAGATATGTATTAAAAAAATTATTGGAAGCCATATGTGAGTTAAATTTACACAATACAGCAACCTATTATCTTGTTCAACAACTTTACTGAAAACCAAGATAGCAGGGAAGTTTCAATGAAATTTATCCATACAATACCACCAGCTAGGAAAACAAATTCTAAACAATTATAAACTATGTAAAAACAATACATTGTCCTTCAATACTAATTAGCTGCTTCTAACTTAAAGGTGGTGACAAATTTTTCTTTCCATTCTACCCGCTCCCCAATCAGCAAAACCTACTACAAAATACAACAATAAAGTTGCTTTGACAAGTAAAAAAACAATTAAATTCTGCATAATTGTCTCGGCGTTATAGGAACTTCCTGTATCAAAATTAGCCTCAATAAATTATTTGGCTTTTACTAGCCATGCTAAGAAAGAAGGGCCTTACATTTACTTGATTTTTGATATTCTGCAATCCTTTTAATAAATCCATTGAAACCTGAAAAATACACAACAACCACCGGCACCAAGCCTTGTCCAACTAGGTGGGGTCGGCTATAAAGATCAAATAACACCATTGCTCTCTATCAAAAACCAAATTTTCAGAAAATCCATTTAGCTCAAGGCTTGCTAAATGGTTTCTCCTAAACTTTTCTTTGGTCTTCCTCTAAGTATTTTAACCAGACTATTTTCCATTTGACATTTTGACTCCATCTCTCACTGAAGCCTTCAAAATATAAAAAACAAACAAAGTTCACCAAAATATTAGTCAGGTGCTAGTAACTTGTCGGCTACATTGACACAATCAACCAAACCACAGATTAGGAGTAGCATACATAGTATTGGATTTTAAAGTTCAAAATGGAGTTGTAAATAAATGAGTAATATAAGAGTAAATGTAATACAGGGAAACTTATTTATATAACTGGTTAGTGGTTACCAAGGAACGCCAGAAACAAAAAAAAGGCATGGAATTTCTCCTACAGGACAAAGAAACTGATGTAGTAGTACACTAGACCAAACAAAGAATGATAAGGAAGACCTGAAGAACCTTCCTGTAAGTTTTATGACTGCATTCTCTTAAAAACCATATGAGATTAAAGGCATTCAGCAATGCCATCATGAATGAGATAGGTACGCAACCCATATATGACCAATAATATATTCAGAATCATTGATCTAAACATGAGAAAGGAAAATGAAACAACAGAAACAGAAAAAAAAATAACAACTTTCAACAAAAAAAAATTAATAACGTGAGAAAGGAAAATAAAAACAGAACCTTTGTACTCATTAGAAACCCACAAATGACAACCCCATCGATAATCAAAGTATCAAAAGACTCAAGGGACCATAAATTCCAACTTTAAAAACATAGATTGGAACACATAAAAATATGATCAATTTGCATAAAAATTATAATTTTGAACGCATAACATAATCAGGAACCGTCATAATAATAATATAAAATAGAATTAGAACCAAAAGCAGAAAGAAAAAAAAGAGGGCATGCCAGTATTTGAACGGAACCTTGCGAAGTACCATATTGATAGAGCTCTATCAAAGTTCTAAACTTTTCCGTCCCCATTAATGGTGGCACCAACGCGTGAACACAGGAAGCTACACACATAGCAGATGAGTGGAAAGAAGGGGCTTCACTCTTACAATAGGCCCATTTACATGATTCACAATTAAATCACCACAAAATCAGTGCCTATGCACTCCTTTGATCCTTTCCTTCTATGCACCAACATTTGTTCTTCCCTTCCCTAACTATAATTATTATTCCTGACTCTCATTCATCATTCCCTCTCATTTACACCCAAACCCAATTTCATTTCTTTCACTGGATTGCTTCTTAAGTCAGATATTTCTTATTCTCAGAGCAGGGCAGGTGCCACTTCTCTCTCTTCTTTTGTTTATTCATGTAAATGTAAATTTCTTCTTTAGACTGAAAATGTTTTTTTAACCCCCATAATTTGGTGAATTCTCTGGTAATGAGGGTAACTCTTATTCAGTCCAAATGACTCAATCAGATGTTAAAAATTATTTGCCATTATAACACATTGACATCATAACTCATTGATATGATCCATTTAATTGAGATGATATGAGGCATGATAGCTTTTACTCTACTATTTGCTAGGTACAAAAGAATTCACCCCTTAATTATACTTCCTCACATACTCACAATATATCTAACAATATATCTAATGTAGTAATGTGAGTATAACTATGCCCAAAACTAAAATAAAGTGTAAGAGATTCTTAGGGTAAAATTAATTTGACCCAAATAACTATTTTTTATGATAAAAAATATTTTTCATTAGAATTTGATATGTTTAGATAAATTGCTTAAATTGTAAAACAATTGTTTTCATGAGAAAATATTGTTGTTAGATAAACTAGAAGATCGAAACTTATTTAAAAAGTTGTTAGATAATTTTGAAATCAATAACATTGTTTTCATTTCACCCCTGAAAGACTAACTATCAAAAAAATATTATTAAATTATACAAATAATTTTATATTCTTT
Organism: Ammopiptanthus mongolicus; assembly: GCA_039655645.1. Lineage (NCBI taxonomy): Eukaryota > Viridiplantae > Streptophyta > Magnoliopsida > Fabales > Fabaceae > Ammopiptanthus > Ammopiptanthus mongolicus. Next base: position 10,844,559 of record CM077343.1, on the reverse strand, counting down.
TTTTTTTTGTTATTTATTATATAAAAGTGATTTTTTTTTACACAAGTCAAACGAAATAGATTATCTTAAAATCGTTTTTCAAGAAACATGTCCAAACATAAAATTGAGATTATTATAATCGATTATAACAATAATAATCTATTATTGAAAGAGTAAATACCCAATTTGGTCCCTGAAATTCTAGGGTCGTATCAACTTAGTCCCCACATTATCAATATTGCAAAATGATCCTTGGAATTGTAAAATGTAGTAAATGCATCCCTGACATTATTCACTTAGTTTCAAATGCATCCCTGACATTACCAACTTAATGTCATTATAGTACATACAAATATCAACGGAAGGACGAATCTGATTAATTTTCTGCAATTCCAGGGATCATTTTGGAATTTTGATAATGTGGGAGACTAAGTTGATACGACCCTACAATTTCAGGGACCAAATTGAGTATTTACTCATTATTGAAATAATCAATTTGTAGCAATTAATCCAAACACACTCTAAATGAAATGTTATTTAAATTTTTTATTTTGGGTGCATGGAAGATTCATCAGATCACCAGGGATGAGAACAATTGGTTGGTCTAAGGAGTTGAGGTATAGGTTTTCGTGATATACATACATTTAGTGTATAATAGTCGTTTGGAATTGGGGTATGAAATTGGGGTTTTAAATTGGAATTGAGGTTTAGAATTTTAGTTTTTATGTTTCAAAATCCTTTTAGAATTAGAATCATAGTTGCATATGACAAATTCGTGAAATTACAAAATAACTAGCTTAAGTCATTTCAAATATTTCTTAACCAATACCCCCAGAATTTCAATTTCACACAACTAGTTGTCCATTTGATGCACATTGAGAGATATCATAAGCAGAACAACACAACACCATCGTCATTGCCAGCACTAGCGTCGACGTCGACGCCACCGCCATATCCACCATTTTGTCGCCGCCACCACCGCCATCTCGCCACTGCCACAACCGTCGTCATCATTGTCATTGTCACCGCCCTCACCACCTCCACCACCGCCACGGGTACTGTCATTGCCGCCAGTGCCAATTCTAGGAAATTGAATTTAAAACTACAATTCTACGCTCTAATTTTTTGCAGAAGACAAACATAGAATTATGATTCTTAACAAATTCCAAATCAGTCAGAATTGAAATTGGAATTAAAATTATGAAATACAATTCCAATTTCATGCGTCAAAACGGACTCTAGTTATATTAGCTGAGTAGAGGTGGAGGGTTATGTAATATCCTCATTCTTTGGTTTCAAAAATTCTCAGAGCTAGATATCTACAAACCAACAAATTCTTATCTGCACATCTCAAGATAAATCCATCATAAACTCGGAGGATCTTGCTAGAAGGAAGGAAAATATTGGAACCTTGTTCTCTTTGACAAGTGGGAGATGGCACTTCTATTGATACATGGAAAGTTGCATGGATCCAATCTCTCCCATAGTTGAAAGATGTGTCTAATCACGCTAGAGATCCTTTGGTTGAAATCGTTTCACACTAATACTTCCAAGCCCAAAAATGTGGAATGGACAAATGGTGAGTAACCTCCTTGAGCACGATGTGGCTATGACTATCTTACAAATCCTTATCCCTCTAGGTAATCGGCAACAACAGTCTTCGACGTTGAACACAAGAAAAAAGAGGCATCTATTCAATGAAAAACGAATATAGAGTCGTAGAAGAAAAAGATTCAAACGAGCTCGAATCAAAATATGTCACCAACACATACCTGACAATTTTTTTTTACAATACAAAGCTTTGAAAAAGGAAGTTTAACATTTCCCCAACAATGAAGGTGTTCCTTTACGAAGTAGCACGAGATATCCTTCCTATCGTCTGCAAGTTTCGAACGACGTCGATGTTTATGGTGTAAAAACACTCATTTGAATGAACCTGTTGTAAACACAAGAAGAGAGGTTAAATTGTGTTTTTGAAGTTTTTTTAAATCCTTTTTCACAAGCAGATAGCTTTTCGCAAACAATTGGACGCAAAAGCAAGAAACAGACGTTAAGCACGTAAACGGGAAACTTTGGACGCACGCTAAAAACGTTTTCTTGAAAGACGTTCATTAATAAAACAATTTCAATCCATAACGTTAGTTATAAATAAACTAAATGCAGGGATAAAGAAGAGAAAATAACACAGAGATAGTATCCTCGTTCACTTTAAACCCAAGAGCTACGTCCAGTTCCCTATACGTGAGAGCTTTATCCACTATAACAAACTCTTGTTACAAGTATTCACCACCTCTTCAGGCACAAGTACACGTATTCTTTTCCAGACAAGCCTCTCCAGGCTTAAACAAATTTTTGTTTAAAAAGATTCCTAGTTTAAATATAACTTACTATGTATGAGGATATGAAACTTAAGAACAAACTTTGAAAAAACAACTCTACTCAGAGAGTAATATGAAAGTTAAGATCAGAGAAAGCTTGAGAGTTTTTGTTTGCTTTGATATTGTTTTGATTGCTTGTAGGCTTGTTAGATAGATTTGATTCCAGTAACTTTGCTTCTTCAAATTTGAGGGTATTTATAGCCTTTAAGTCTTGAGCAATTTTGATTCTTCAACAGTTGGTAAGAGAGCCGTTCTGATGAGCATTAAATGCACAATCTCGTTGATTCTGATAACTTGTGAAGAGCTTCTAAAAAAGCGGAGTAGGTTATTAAAGAGAGCTGAAAGTAGCACTGACAACTTTTCCTTGTACCCGAAAATTGCCTTCCATCCTTCCTTCTTGAGTAGAGTCAACTACATTGTGTTAGGAACAGACTTACTTTTATGCATTCGAGAGTACTAAGTTAAAGAGAATTTTTGTCTAAGGGATATTTACCCTTTTACATGAAAGACAATAATTTGAAACTATGGCATTTACATTTACACGCTTGAACTTAGTAAAGTAAAAACTATTTTATTACATTGAACTTTGAATTAAAAATAGATTTACTTTACTCTAATAAGTCTTTGGACTCAGTTTTACTTTTGATAAGATCATAGTCCAAGAAGGGCTTAGTCCATTAATCGTTTACAACAAAACGATGGACTATGCGATCAAACGCACGATCAAATAAGTCTTTTGACTTTGAATATCTACACACTTAAGATAAACACGTTAGACTATAACAGATCTTAATTTGTTCACCTAATTTAGTCTTTTTTTAACATCAAAATCTTAAGGAGTAATGGACCATAACCACTTTGATTCCAACATCATTTGCCTCCAATCTTTAGGAACAAAATCAGAAGGAAAAAGCTAGGGAGCCAAAACGTGAATGAGGGAAGGAGAAAAATGATGGAGAAGACACTACATCTAGGCCGCACACCACCATAAATCCCAATACACCACGCGCGTTGGCCGCTGAAGCATACATCGACGTGTTCTAACATAGGATTTAAACAAATTTAATTTTAAAAAATTATTTCGTTGGTGAAAACAGTCACAAGTATAGTTAATAATATTCTATATGTAATGCATGAATTTGGAAATGAATCTAACCTTTGATATAGTTTTAATACTTTAATAGGGTATTAATTTCTTTTGTTAGAGCTTCTTTCAATACTTTCAATTCTAATAATAAATCAAGACGGTAATATCACAATGCTCACCAAAACTTATAAACTTTTCAAGATTAATGCAATATTTGTACAATTCATTTTCGTCCAAATTTTAAATTTTTGGAATTCAAATTAAAAACCAAAAATGGTTTCATTTTCTGAAAGTTGTTCAAGTCAAGTCTCAATAAAAGAAATAGATTGATATAATATATAGAAAATAATCAATACGAAAAGAATCTTCACTTTGATCTGAGCTCCTTGACAGACGACAATGATGAAATTACTATCGATTGCACATATAGATATCGATTTCAAAACTTTTTAGGTATAATGATCAAATAAAAAATGTGTGTCACGTATAGGAGTCAAATTTGTTGTTTAACCTTACACAATAAGCATCCATGTGGGTCTTTGTTTGCCACGTAAGACTGCTAGCTAGTGACGCCGTTAAAACTTCGTTGACGGTGGGCATAAATTTGCAAAAGTTTGTAATGTAAAGACCGATTCCCAAACTTTTCAAGTATAAGGAGCAAATTAAAATTCTGAATTACGTATAAGGAAAAAAACATTAGTTAAACCTAAATATTAATTAGTACTTTCTAATTGAAGGGAGATTGGGGTAAAAGCGTGCTTGTTAGTCGGTTTTTGTTTCGGTAGACATAAAAAATAAGGTGTAAATGTATATGATGTAGAGGGAGTATGGGGTTTCAATGTGTACATATTTCAAGGGTTGAGTTTGGTCTTTCACCTTTCAGAAATGCTCATTTGTATAAAACAAATTTTGCACAACAAAAAATACCATGTTTTGATTTCATTCCTCCCCTACTCAGATTAAACACATTGGATATGCTCCTCTACAATAACAAAAGGCATGTGAGGCAAAATATTTATAGAGTTCCTATGAGGCAAACATACGTTTGGACCAAAACATACGTTTACAATGGTATACCGAACACAGCCATTATGTTCTTTGCCGTTTGGGTGATGGTGCCGAAAGATCAAAGGCTAGACAATTAGGGAAGAGCAATGACTTGATTTCCTTAATTATAATTAAATTCATATATTCATATATTTCCTATTTTGTTAGACATTTAGATTTGGATATTAGCTTGAATATAGTAAGAGTTTAATTTTTCGAATATAATGGAGCAAGATCTAAATGGAATCTATATTTGCACTATGTTATTTGTTGTATGTCATTTCATAAATTTATGTAAAAGCAGAGTTAGAAGGGTAAAGCAGTTGGAATATTGTCACAATTCGTTGTGCTTCTTCTCATAACCTAGATTCGCCTCTCTCTGTCAACCTTTCCTCTACTCCTCTCTTCCTTCTTCCTCATCCACTGGAAGGGTGGTTTTGGGTCACTTTTTGGCGTGGAATCAACTATCTACATCGTGTTTTCTCTCTTTTTATCTAAATAAGTGGTTTTTTCACATAGATCTGGTTTTTCTTTCGTGTTAATCCATGATTTCGTCATCTGAGTGCGTCGTTGTTTTATTTGTCGTCTTGGTGCGGTGTTGTTTGGTTTCTCATCTTGTTGCGGTGTTCGTTTGGTTCAGATTGGTAGATCAACTTCTATCCATTACAGATTCAATCAAGACTTGGGCGTCAACGTTACAGATCCGGAGACATGGGTATTCCGGTCACTTTGATTTTGTCACATGTGTAGGCATTTTGCCGTTTTATGCTATTAACCTGGATGCTGTGAGTTTGTTCACAGATTCATCCTTTTCGATTTTTAGCGATGTTGAATTTGTATTGTTATATCCTTTTTAGTCCAAAAAAAAAAAAAAGCTAGCAACTAAGCAAGAAAGGAATAAGTTTATTGGAAGCCTTAAAAGCTTAATTTGGAGTTTCTTTTATGGCCAATCACTTCCTTCAATTGTGCCATTGGTATACTGGACTTCAGTGGTTTTGTTTCCATACTGACTTGACTGTAAAATCCAAAACAGCCGTTAAAGGTGTGTAGTGAGTTACAAGTAGAGCTGGGTATACGGACTGGTCCGGTTCAGTCCGGTCCGGTCCATATTGGTCCGCACTTAGACTGACCAGACTGGAATAGTCCGCAAAATAAATGGACTTGTATTTATCAAGTCCGCGTCTAGTCCGCATAGTCCACAGGTTAAATGGACTGATCAACGGACTAAAAAAAATAGAAGAGCAAATTTTGTAGGCCAGTTCTAAATTTTATTTATTTATTTATTTTCTTTAATTAAAACTTTTTTTATGCTACAAATACTGAAATTGATAAATGCAAAGTCTGAATATGACTTGCTGTAATAGCCTGCACCATTTTCATGCAATTTTATTTAAAAATCCTCCAAAGCAAGTAATATTTGACTGAAGTACATCAAACATGAGTACATCAAACACAATCTAAAACAATCTGGTGAGTCACAAATTGGGCCCTAAATTCTTTGGACGCGTAAGTCCTCCTAATTCAGGTTTTTTTTTTTTATATTATGTAAGTCCGCGGATTGGTTCCCAAGTCCGCGGACCAAGTCCATTTAGTCCACGGGTTAAACGGACCGGACTTATAAAGCCCGCATTTAAATGGACATGAATTTTGTATAGTCCAGGCCCGCACGGGCTGCGGGCTAAACGAACTGTTCGCGGATCCAGGTCCATATACCCTAGCTCTAGTTACAAGTATAACCACAAAAGCTCATGATACGCTACTTATTTATTTTGGAATCAGTATAAAAATGAAAATAATTTTTTAATTTTTGTGAATTAAAAATGATACGCCCTAAACATATGACAATGTGAAATTAATTTTTTTTATGAACCACCGTAATTTGGACTTTTGACTCCCCAGTGACATTCCGGGGTATTCTCACAAGTTTCGGCTCTTTAGACCGGCTATTGGACTAATCCTTGGTCAACTATTTAGAGCAGAGAATTAACCCTTGATTTTCTCAATCTCCCAACTAAAGTGTCCGCCACCAAGATTCGAACTTGCGTTCTCCTCCTTATGGGATCGAGATGCTTACCACTCGATCAACCCTTGATTGGTAATGTGAAATTAATTTTTAACTAAAATGACATATGAATAAAAAGGCTAATCCGCATAGTTGATAATGATTCTGCTTTTTGTGTTCAGGCGATTATGCTAGGAAAGGGACTCTGTTTCTCAGCTACGGGTTCCTAGAGTACTCCAAAGAGTGTCTAATGTAGAAGGTGAACTATGAAACTAAGGTTGCATAAAGTAAAGAAATGCGATAAAGGAAAGCGATAAAGAAAAGTATAGATAAAATGTAAAGGCTTGTGTTGGATTGAGTGTGTTCGTATGAACAATATACAATAAGTATTTATAGGCCTAAAACTATCCCTATTAGCCACTTTGTCATAATTGATAATGGCTAACAACAGTAACTACCCACTAACTTCATGGAACATAACCTCCCACTAATTCAACTCTCACTAACCCATGGTTATTATCATGAATAACTACCCACTAATTCAACTCCCACTAACTCCATGTTCCTATCATAAGAATTATTTTTTGGTGATAACAGAAAGTGTAAAGTGATTTTCATTTAAATTCTTCAAGAACTCATTTCCCACTTGATCAACCAAAGCAAACCTTAAAACTTGTAGACATATCCATTTCCTTCTATTTTCATAATACGCGAACGGAAGCTACTCTCCTTAAAGCTATTTTCGTTTCACAAATCTTAAATAAAATTTCTGTGTCTATCTCTATTTTTCATATGACCATATAACAAAAAAAACACATGAAAATATTCATTTACATTACCTCTAGTAGATGCAAAAATACACAGTAGAAAATTTACACATTGGCCAGATGGCAGATGCAGTATGGATACGCTCTAACGCACTTCATCCGAGCTTCCAAGCTTTTCTATTTATTAAAACTCAATAATCTTCTTTTCCAAATATATATAATTAAAAGTCCATAATCTTTGTTTTTTATACTGGGTTAAAATTCCATAATGTAATTGTAGTAGGGTGTAATTGTTGATATCTTGGTCAAAGGCTTAGCCTATATGTTTGGACATTGGGCCTTCAGCGTAGTGAGACGAGCAGGAATCAAGGTTCAGGCCACATAACTTCTTTCAGTTATTTCGTATAGGCCCATTCTAAGTTCAATTCCTGACCCAAACTATGACTTTTGGGAGCACACCTTTTCTTTTGAAGAGAAAGAAAGTACAGCAACGATTCAAAGAAAAAATGCTTAATTGCACTTTTGGTCCCTCAGGTATCATATTTATATAATTTTAGTCCTCTGGATTCTAATTGTGCCAATTGAGTCCCTCAAGTATCACAATTGTGCAATTTTTGTCCTTCAGATTTCAATTGCGCCAATTGGGTTCCCCAAGTATTATAATTGTACAATTTTGATCCTCCAAGTATCACGATAGTGCAACTTTTAACCCCAGTAGCCTACATGGTCCACGTGGGACTGATTTGGCACTTAGTGAGGTCAACTTGGCAGCTTACAGGACATTCTTATGTGACATCATTGACATCTCACACACTTTAATGGTCAAATGTACATCACTAAATGCCACATAGGAATAGCACGTAAGCTGCCAAGCAGGCCTCACTAAGTGCCAAATCAGTGTCCATATGCTTCGTAGACTATTGACGTTAAAAATTGCACAATCGTAATACTTGACGGACCAAAATTGCGCAATCGTATAATACCCGGGGACCCAATTGACGCAATTGAAATCAGGGGGACCAAAATTGCACAATCATGATACTTGGGGACCCAATTGACGCAATTAGAACTTGAGTGATTAAAATTGCACAATCGCAATACCTAGGGGACCAAAAGTACAATTAAGCCAAGGAAAAAAAAAGGGTGGAACATCTATAAATAAAGAGTGATAATATTTATACATATTTTTTACATTATTACAATAATTTCTTTTGACTTTAATTGATATTTACTACTAGTGTAAAGTTTTTTTACACTATCAACTAATCACAAATTATGGTATATGTGACTTTTAAGTTAGTTAGGATAAAAGTCAAACATTTTTACTAATGTAACATTTTATGATTAATTGACAGTATACAAAATTTTTACGTTAACAATGTATATTAATTAAATCCATTTACTTTTAATAAAGAACAAATAAAACACCCTTTCTTCCTTTTATTTCTCAAATACAAATAACATTTCTTAAAATAAAAGGCAGGAAGCTTAAAGGAAGTAAATTTACATTTGTGGAACATGACATATTTAGGTGCTACATTTTGTTTCTACTGAAATTTTCAAAATCATATTTAGATGTGGATTTAAATTTGGATTAAAGTCTCGTATCAACATTATCGTTGACACCATTCTCATTGCCCTTAGCAATTTTTTTTTGTGCTGATCAATTTAGAGGAGAAGAGATTATCCCATTTCAAGATCATGACATAATCACAAGTCTTATAGCAAATTACTTATAGTGTAGTTATAGTTCACTGCTGCTCTTATGTATCATTATCATTTTCAAAAACCATATATGTTTTCTTTACATATATACACAGACACGTTAATTTCCCTTTTGCTAAAATATGCATCAGTATGCAAGTATAATTTTCAAAATTTCACCAATATCTATATCAGCATATGTATCTTGAAAATGCCATTTTAGTTTAAGAGTTTATTCTAAAGTAGCTAAAATATATATGTACATATATAGCTAAAATAGGAACTATAAGCCAGTTTGTATATATGTCTCATCCGCTAACGTATAGCGGATGGGTTGGTAATCCTGTTTGGTAATCACATTTGTCATTAGCGATTAATGTTTTTTTACGAGCTTATAACGTTTTTTTCATACGCTACTTCAAGTAGCGTTTAAGTTTATAGCTTATAGCGTCTAAATTTTTTTTCTCTCTTACCCTTATTATTTATTTTAGTTACACATTAACCCTCTTCAATTTTTAATAAAATATTATATGATAATATAACGTATTATAAATATTTTAATTCCAATTTTACCCTCTTCAATTTATAAATATTTTATTATAACGAATTATAATAAAACACAATCTGTTATTTTAGTACAAAATTTATTTGATAATATAACATATATATATATATATGTAATAATATAATTTTATATGATAATATAATGTATTATAAATAGGTAAGAATAACATTTATATAAATTTTTTATATATAATAATGTATCAAAAAATTTTATATAATAATAACGTTCAACATTTAAAATACTAACGTATATATAATATTTTATATAAAAACAACATTAATTTATATAAAAAGGTAGAGAGACATATCTTTTTATGTCATTTTATATTTGTCAGCTAGTTTAATCTTTAGTTTTACCAAACACTTCTACATCAATAAGCTAGTTTATTTGTTATAGGCTTAATTGCACTTTTGGTCAGGTATCACGATTACGCAATTTTAGTCCCCCAGGTTTTAATTGCGCCAATTGGAGTATCACGATTGTGTAATTTTGGTCCCTCAGATTTCAATTACGTCAATTGGGTCCCTCAGGTATCACAATTGTGCAATTTGGATGCCCCAAGTATCACGATTGTGTAATTTTTAAGGTTAATAGTTTACGAAGCACATGTGGGACTGATTTGACACTTAGTGAGGCCAGCTTGACAGCTTACATGTCATTCCTATACCGCACTTAATGATGTGCATTTGACCATTAAAGTGTTGAGGTGTCAATGATGCCACATAAGAATGTCCCGCAAGCTGCCAAGTTGACCTTACTAATTACTAAATCAGTCCCACGTGGGCCACGTAGGCTACTGCGGTTAAAAATTGCATTATCGTGATATTTAGGGGACCAAAATTGCACAGTTGTGATACTTGGAGGACCCAATTGACGCAATTGAAACCTAAGGGACCAAAATTGTACAATCGTAATACTTAGAGGACCCAATTGGAATCTGAGGGACTAAAATTGCACAATCATAATACCCGAGGGACCAAAAGTGTAATGTTGTCCAGATCCCCCGATGGAGATTAGTTACTGTTTACGACGGTGGATACTTCGTACCAATAATATAGTTACTCAAACAAAAATAGGAGGGAGATGAGATAGAGATAAACAAAAACCATTGTACATGATAAAATAAATTAAAAATTAAGAGGTCCAGCCAGGAATTGTCATATTCTCATTTGAGTTATGTTATTTGAACATCAAAATCTAAATATTATATGTGATATCATATGTGTTTATCTTTATCTCTCACTTACTTTTTATTTTTTTAAATATACACACATATCAAAAAATATAAACAAAAAAAAAAAAAAACACCGTAATCGTTTTTTGATGTCAAAAAGATCTTTACTCTTCGCTTTTTGGGTGCCCAAAAATCTGAATGCATGTAACAGAGTCTCAATATACACAAATCTATCTATGTCTAGGCTTGGAAGTGTCACTGTTAAGAACAGTCAACTGTCTAGAAGGAAGGAAAAGGGTAAGAGACAGGTTTCCATGCAAATGAGGATAAGAGAAAGGCAATGATTACTGATTTAGTGACTGGGTATCCGAGCCCATGCAATGACCACGACTAAACTTCATTCCCACTTCCCACACGCTTTTGCTTTTCTAATAATAAATCCCCCAATAAGTAAGTACCCACAACCCACCCACTCTAGGCCTACTCTAACTCTTTTAACTGTCCGAAAATCTTGAACAATATTTATCAATAATATTACTCAGCCCTGTCAGATTACAAAAAAAAAACCAATAAATAATTGATAACCAATTAACTGCATTACTAATTGAGGATATTCTAGCTTGTATGAAGTAAGTAAAAATATAAAACGAAAAATAAGGGTGTATTTATAATTAATTAAGGATATATATATATATATATATATATATATATATATATATATATCTTTATATTTTTACTTTACATTTTTTCTGATTTTTGAGAAATCTAGTTCACTAATTGAATGGTATATTAATTGCGATAATATTTAAAAGTATTAGCTTTAGGTATACTAAAAAGTGATATATGTATCTTCTTTGGTGTGTTTTTTTTATTTCTTAACCAATATCCATAGTTTTCTATTAATGTTTATAAAGATATATATTAAGTGAGGGAGTATTTTATCGTAAGAGATAAAAGAACAAATCGATCATTAACTTTTATAAATATATATATATAGTGATATCTATGTTTTGAAAGAGATTAGTCTCCGATGATCGGTTAAGATATATATGCACACAAAAAACTTATATATAAATAGTAAGATTAAAAATTATTTAAAGACCACATAATCATTCAAAAAGTCATATGATTTTAGTTTCTAATTTTAATTATACATAAATAATTTAATAATTAAAATTTAATTTCTCTCACTTTTATAATAAGACATTTTTCTCACTTATATATATTTTATATACATAGAGAGAGGACTTAGAAGAAGAAAAAGTAAATAGCCATTATAGCTATAGTTATACGGGGTTTATTGCCTTATATTTTGTTGATTGAAGGGAAAATGGAAAAGAGAATAGGAGGAGAAAAAAAGAAGAGAAAATGAAGTTTTTCCTTGTTTGAATATATATAAAGATAAAATTAAAAAAAGGTGGACCCAGTAAAAAGTTTTCTTTGCTACAATGGAGAGAAAATGAGAAAGCTTGCTAATCACTATTCATCATAGCAAATAATTAGCCTGTTTGTTTGAGATTTATTTCACCGCAAACGGAAGAAATGTAGTGTTCCAATGCACTTTTGTTAAAAGCTTCAAATACTTGCTTCACGAAAAAGTGTCTCGTAAAGCCAAATTCTTCCGTTTGCTGTCAAAAAAATCTCAAACAGGCCAAATAACATCCTTCATATCTAACATTCAAGTTTTGTTGTATGATTTGTAAAAAATAATATTTTAGTACATTGATGTACTAATATTATACATCAATGTACAAGTTCTTTCAATCTAAAAAATATTTTAGTTGATCGATGTATTAGTTTTGCACATCGATGTACATGTTCCTTAACATTGTTTTTGAGAATTTATTTGAATGTATTGATGTACAAGTACATGTTTTGAACGTTGATTTTCTGCACATTTTTTAGTCGTTGTGAAGCCATTAAACTAGTTTTGAACATTGATTTTCTGTACATTCTCTGGTCTAATTCGGTTTTGCTTCTAAAAACGTGTTTTGGCTGAGCTTTGAGAAATAGAACATTAGTGTTATACATTAGAGAATTCTCAAAAGCATTATGAGTCTCCTTTCTATTTTCCAAGCGGTATAGCGTGTGTTGGGTGTTCGTTTGGTGGTTTTCTTCTGTGCAGGGAGAATCTTCTGGCGGGTTGTTTTATCGTAGGGACAACGGGATTGTACATTGTTGCACATTAAAGGCAGAGTCACGAAACGTCTTAAAAAGAGCGACCTAGTCCGCGACTCAGCCTTATTTTATTTTTCGTGTTCAACACTACAACAAGAAGTTTTGTTCACACGTTTCAATTTGTTCTTTGATTTCCATCCAAAGTTAGGAGACAATTGTCAGGGAAAAGTCTCGGGAATGTGGCAGTAACACAATTACATTTTTCTTTCTTTTCACTTTCTTTCATATTTCTCTCTTACCAATTACCACCCTTAGTGTGCATATATTTTTTTTCACCACTTTCTTTCTACCCAAATTCTCTTTTCATTTTCTTTACCAAAGCAAACATAGAATTAAAGTATTCCTCGCTCGGGTTATATACTTTTTGAGTTGATATTCATGAACATCAAATTTTGAACATTAATTATATTTGACATTGTATATATTTATCTTTATCTTTTACTTATTTTTCATTTTTGTGTATACACACATTCTAAAAATATATTAAAAATTAAAAAATACCGTATAATGTCATTTGAATTAATGCCTAAAAAACTTAAAGGGTCTTGCTAATCGTTACTTTAAAGGCAATGGTTAAAGAATTAATAAGATGTAGTAAGTTTTCATAAACTAAGTCCACCATTTCTCAATCCATTAGGGGTGCATTTGGATACACAACTTAATTAAGTGCTTACTTAATAAGCTCTTTTTCAAATAAGCTAAAAATAGCTTATTTTTATAAGCTTCTCTTACAAGCTTAATTATGAAAATAAGCTAAAAAGAGCTTATAAGAAGACCATAAACTATTTTCATAAGCTATTTGCATAAGTTTATTTCTATAAGCTATTTTTCATAAGTTTCCTATAAACTCTCCCAAACGCACCATAAATATATCTCTTACCAATAAAAGTTTATCATTTTAAATTTTTTAACCAGTTCCTCAAGGACACTGATTAAGGGCACTCTTTAAGGAAACCATAAAAAACAACTTTTCATTGGAAAACTAAGTATATTATCTCTTCAAATATTAAATACATCAAATTTCAGTGAAAAATTTTATTTCATGCTTTCTTAACAAGTTTCCGAAGGACACTTATTAGCATTCTCCCAATTCTTTTCCCATGATGGATGTAAATGTCCACACATACAGATATGTCATGTAAAAAGTAGTGGACACTGAATTCATGGTTGTGGGATTCTTGAGCATCTATATCACTCACGGAAGAGAGAGATACGAGGGGCAATGATCAGAACTGCATAAATGAAAAAAGAGAAAGAGAGGTATGGTATATGTTGCAGCTATGGCTAGGGGAGGGGACCAAGGTCAGAGACCACACACAGGGCGAATCATCAGTGTGCTGCCAAATAAGAGTTGAAGAAGTCATGGAGAGCCTATGAATATATGTCCTCCTCTTAGCTGGCTATCCTGTCGTCCTATGGTTTTAGAGGGTCCACGACAAGGTAAGGTTAAATAGAGTTGGCCTGATATTCTATAGATGAGTTTTATAAGGTTTTAAATTGTGATGGTAGTAATTGTCACTTTACTTATAAATAATTGTAAAAAAATATGATCGTAATTATAATCGTGATGTGATTTTAAAGATTATCAAAATCAAAATATTGTGATCTCAATTACGATTTCGGATCCAGAATTAAAATCATAGTTTTATTATATCTTCTTACAAAAAAATTCTACTAATTAATATTTATCATAAATTTGTAAGTATTCATTTGAAGCACTTGAAAGCGAAGGCAAGTTACATTCTTATTCAGAATAATATTATTTACCTTTATTTATATACATATAATTTTATATTTATATTTTTTATTATCTAATAATTCTTAATATAATTTTTTATATATATTTATATTCTAATGCAACCAGATAACAAGTGATATGCAAGACGCATCAATGTATTATTTATAACAAGGTTACAGTATCTGCATCTTGAAAAAGTACTCAACGATAAAAGGTTTACTTACAGCTACCCCCTATACTTGTAAAGAGTGAAGAGTGGCCTCCCTTTATAGCACTGGTATAATTTACTGTTTTATTTGCAAGATCACCAAGCTGATTCGTGTGCTAAGACAACGAACAAACACGTAGCAGTTCTTTAATAATCGTACAGAAAACTCGCAGCAACAGCAGCATTTGCATTCGCTGCATAATATTCTACTGACAGAGAGCTTGCATGTCAGAAACTCCAAATTAATTTTTATATAAGAGTAATGCTGCACAATAATAAAGAGTTTATTAGAATTTTAAGAAAATTTCACTAAACTTAAAGATGATTTAAGGGTGATTAGCAAGTTTTCTGTATATTGCATTGCATGGGTAAAACTTAGAAAAAAAAAAAATATAAAAAATAAAATACAAATACTTTAGAATTATAAATAATAAATATATAAATGAAATTCAATTAAAATCTAAAAATATAAATTAAAAGAGAAAATATTTAAATTTAAAAACAAGATATGCATAAGTAATTTTAAATTTTAAATTTTAATACTAAAAATGATTAACTACTCTTAAGAGGATCTATTCTAATTTAATATATAGGTGTCAATATTTTTCTTTTAAAAATATTTGTCCTGAAAAGGAAAAGAATTAAATGGAAATAACTTAATAATCAACGGATTTAGTAGTAATCGATATTAATTAATAAAAAGTATGTAATTTACCATCTTTGAGTGAAATGAGTGAGGAGGTTCCTCCAACTCGGGTGGAGCTCTCTAGTGAGGAAACGGATTTGCTATCACATGGCATATAAAAAAGCCGAATTATATAAGGTTGATGATCGAAGGTCTAATGATGAAAGGAGAACGAGTGAGGATGGGCAAAAGGCTGCCACGGGATCGGGTGGACAAACAACAACATAAATGGCTATGAAAAGGAAGGTAATATCGTATAAGGATGTCTGTTTAGGTGTGAATGGAAGGAAAAAGGTGGATGGCAATTCGGAGGAGGAGGGTATGTTTGAGGATGATTTGGAAACCACTGGTGGAAGAGAGGGACGAGATATAAGGGTCTTTATGCCTGGTTGTGAGAGTCTAAAGGGAGGAAAGGAAGGTTGCTTGCTAACCTTGGAGGAGGTCAATCATAGTCAAATTGTTGGGGAAGAAACTGAGATTGCAGTTTATGTAGGCTAGGTTGACAAGAATGTGGTAACCCGCTGGAGACATAGAGGTCATTGGCCTTTGATGACATGGTACTCTGCTTTGCGGCTGCTTTCACATTTCTTACATCGCGATGACGAAGTCACGGGCTGGCATGATCCACTGCTCCCTCTGGAAGGTTGTCGCTTGCAAACGCGCATGATGTTACCTGGTATTCCTTATTGGAAACAGACGATTCCTTTTTGGTTTGCACTCCCTGGTTGCATACCTTCTCCAATACTTTTTGTATCTCGGCTTAACAGCTACAGGTTTGATAGGCTCACAACGCATTCTGGAAGGTTGTTGCCTGTACTCACTTACAGCATGATCTGGTTTCCCACATCTGGAGCAAACGATTCCCTTGTAGATACAGCTCCTGGTGTGAGACCTTCCCTATACGTGTGCCTTGGTGAAGGTACCAAGGAATGGTGAACTCTCTTGTAATTCTTTTCACGAGATTGTTGTTGCTACAATTGGTTCCATATTGACTTGTACACGACTGTTGCTTGAACCTGGTGTCGTCTCTTCTCTTGGACCTAGACGGACCACGGTAACACTGACCTTCTTCGCGAGCCTTCTTTAGATCCTCGATTAGAAAGCACTTGTCCTTCAACGCCGAAAACTCTTTGATCTTCAAAGGTCGCATCTCTTCTTTGATCTCGTCCTTTAAACTTTCTTCAAACTTCATGCACGTCCACGCTTCATTGGGATGAAGTTGGAAACACCTGAAGGATGTTAATAGGGATCCGAAACAATCGACATACTCTCCAACATACATTCTTTATTGGCTTACCTGTAGAAACTCCATTCCTTTCATTGTGCTTTCCACTCGTTAGAAGGATACTCGTTCAGAGCTTGCTCCTAAGAGCTTCCAAGGAGATAGCTATGTCCTCAGCTCTCAGCAACCAACAACTGCTCGTCACCAAAACCCAGAACGATATCAGTTCAGAAGAAAACAAGGCAACTTTATTCTGTCCCAAATCATTTCTCTTCAGAAATGATAATGCACAAAATACCAAACATTGTTGTTTCCCTAGAAAACAACAACACAAGGAACAAAACAACACAAACAAGGGTAGACCGAAGTCATCATACTTCCCAATATTGTCTCCTTTCGGAAACAATATCACAGAAAACAATTAGAGAAAACACAATACAAACAAGATAGACCAAGCCCCAAGCCCGAACAGACTTGGGCATCTCAAAACAAGACACAGATGCACTAATCTGGCCAAAAGACACCAAACAGAAGAGTCATTCCCCGACACAACCCCTAGATCCTCATTCTAATCCCTTCTCAAATGAGGATAGAATGAATCAGATAGGGATAGCTCGGTAAACTAATCTATCCTGTCGCCTTCCCATAAACCACGAGGGGAAAGGCTCGGGATGATCTGGAGTATTAGACTACCCAATAGCTCACGAACCATCGATAGACACTCTCGACTCCAAGAGAAAAAAAAAAAAACAAAAGCATGCATGTCATAACCTTGGACCATCTAGAACGTGAGGACGACACCTCGAAAAGACTCCACCGATCCATTCTCGAGCCCAAGCGTCCGTCCCTCTGGTTGATCAGTCGGGATAGCGAGGATATATGCCAGAAGCATCAAGTAAGGTCACGACACAACAATCTTTTCAAACAACAATGATACATAGCAAGAGAATATAAAGTTATAGGTGAGATTCCGAATCACCAACACAATCATATATCAAATGAAGATAGTGCGACACACAGATAATCACAACATTAAGCATATCATCATGAATCATAAATAAACAGGAGTACAGTTACGCCAATTAACAAAATCATAAAATATTTGTCATGTTATGCGATGTTCATGATGCATTCACAATGCAAATGGGTATGACTCAGACTCCTACTCCATGGAGCTAACAATCGTCGGAGAGAGTGAATGGGAATACATGTTCCGTGTGCGCCAGCCAAGGGCTAATGCTACAACATTCGTATATAAAGTGTGCATAACTAGTTTTTACGGAAACACTCTACACCAATCATGAATAGTACGACATCTAGTCGACGATATCGGCGTATTGCTCGGATTCGTCACGACACCGAAGAGCTACCAACTGGTCACATGTAAGCCCTTCCAACCCTAATACCTCCAAGACCATTTAAATCGTCACCGTAAATTCCCACCCGCATCGAGGTGTAAGCTCAACTCCTAGGCTCAAGGCCTTACTGACTTATGCAATACAATGCCAATGCTTACACAAAGCAGATGCGATAAATGTCTATCCACCGAATAAAGCTCTTCATTCCATAGGAATCTTGCCGTTATAAGGCTTGCACAGATATCAATTGTTAATATTTATTCACTGAATAGACCTTATGATTCCTTAGAAATCTTCTCATTAAGAGTTCTTACATGATTTAAAGTGTATTAACGTCTTTTATCCATCGGATAAATCTCGTGATCCTTCTAGGATCGAATCGTCACAAGGTTATACAGATAGATGATGTTCTCGGGTCCGACTCTCCGGCTCGCCATCGAACTACTGTTTTACAACAAAACATTTCGGGTTTGTGTACACGTCTTATGATATCTCGAGTCCTCAATGCATTATGAACTAGGATTGGGAAAAACTATTCTTTAATTATTTAGGTCTTTTCTAATTTACGAGGTTACTTGTTTCTCAAGCAACTAAACAAATGTTGATTCATTTAAGTCTTATGAATCCATTTATGAGTAAATCATCAATAGTATGGTATATGGTCTTGCTTCACCATAAACCACACCTTATATCTATTTTATTCTAAATTAGTATTTAACTTAGGAAAATCCAATAAATTCTCTTGTCTTCTCATAGCTAAATTTAAACATCATTAACTTTAGGACTTGATTAGGAACTCTATCATAAGAGTATTAAACTTCCATAACAACTTAAAGGTTCTTCTCCTTTGAGAATATTGTTCCAAAATCATTTCATAAATTTTAGTTATACTCACACCTACAAGTTGGATGTTTTCAAAACACTTTTATCTTAACTTTAAGAAATGAAATCTTCTTAAGCTGGAATTCATTTAACTTGAACTCATTTGTTCTCAACTTAAAGTCAAGTATTGAAAACGCTTAAAATAGTTTGAAAGAGGTTTTTATTTCACAGATTATTCCTTAACTAAAAATCACCATTACTTAGGTACATTGGTACCAAATCATTTTGTAAAATACTTTAAAATCCTTAGAGGATTTGAATGGAATAACTCATCTATTTTCACTTATTTTAAGTCAAACACCCTATAAGTTCAAATTATGATTTTCTATATCAAAAACCTTATCCATCTAAGTTTTCAATTGTTTAATCTTACATTATGAAAACACTAAGTTGAGAGTTCATGAGTAATCTCACTCAAAGTCCTAAAATTGGTCAAAAGCCCTCTAATTTTGAAAATAGAAGTTTCCTTTTCTTAAAACTTGAAATCAAATAAGTTGATAACTTATTTTAAAGTCATAACACATCAAATCAAGGTTTTAAAAACATTTTCACCTCGCAGTGGTCACGTGATGGTCTTGCAGAGAAGACGCGATCACTACAAGAAAACAGTCATTTAGCTGCAAAATTTAGCGTCGGCCACGACTCCGACGCTAATTTCGGGAGTTAGCGTCGGCCTCTTGGACGCTAAGCCGTCGCGAGGGCGCGAAATTTTTTTTTAATTTTTTTAATGCTTTAGCGTCGGCCAGGCCGACGCTATATATCGACGCTAAATGAATTTATTATTCATAGCGTCGGCTGGCCGACGCTAGTTTCAAATAACCTACCTCCGGTGTCTGCTGGATCAGCTCACTCTCACTCTCGCCGCCTCTCATCCTCCATCTCCCAAACCCACACACCCTTCTCTGGAAACCGCGATGGAGACTGAGACCGAGACGGAGACCACCGCGACGCCGTCACGACGAGATCGAGCACCACAGCGCGGACACAAACGACGCCTCAGTGACCACCTCTGCCGCCCAAACCCTCTCACTCGCACTCGCACTTGCACTCACCGCCGTCGCCTCACTCTCTCTCTCCGGTCGTTGGCCCCTCTTTCTCTCTCCATCGCCGTCTCACTCTCAAGCTCCGGGCCTCACTCTGCAAGGCGGATCTCTCCAAGGCGCCGTCCAAGCCTCCAATCATACTCAGCATTTTGCAACATCCTCAGCCTCAGGTTCTTTATTTAAAAAATATTTATGTTATTATTATCATCTCTGTTTACTTGTTATTATCTAACATATTTTCTGGCTATACTAGTTCCTGGATTTATTATTATCTAAGAATGGAATGTCCCACTTTGGTCTAATTTGGGCCCTGTGAATTGTTTATTTGTAATTGTTGTAGGCTACTGAATACATTCATAGAATCCAGAGTTCTAATTGTTGTAATCACATCTACCTAAACATTTGATAGACAGATATGAATTGTAACGGAAAAGAATCCAGAACACCATCATCTATGCATTTCATAAGACTGTTACTGAAAGAAGCAAAAAATTGAGCATCTATACCCTTAAATGACAAGAGTGTTATACATAGCTATTCCTAGTTTTTTTTAAACAAGACAAACACATCTGTGCATGGTAAGAGAAAGACAGAAGAATAAAAATTACATATATAAACAAACGAACAAGCACAACAAATGGAAGAGGCTGACACATTGAGGTGCTGGCCAGAAGCACATTGCAATTTCCATGGCTTAAAAGTTATTCCATAAAAAATTGTCCAGATTGACCAAGTGAGGCACAACATAGGAGAAAAGTTTATGTAGGAGAGAAGCTGTTACCAGGAGTAACATTAATGGTCCTGGCTTCCCGAGCAATGGTTTGGGTTTGCCCGGCAGCACATCTCGCATTCTGTAAAAAGAAGAGAATACTAGACATTAGAATATTGTAGATCACCAAACAATTTATATCGGAGTTTCTGCTATTTTCAATGGTTCACCTACAAACTAAGAAGCATTAGAAAAAGTTCCAAGATTAGGATTGGAAGTAAGGACCAAAACATCAACACAAAACTACTTCCATCCTAAAAAATCTTAGAAATGCCTAAAAGAAAAACCAATAATATGAAGGAAATCACGCAATGGGAAATACTAAATGTCTACTTCTCAGATCAAGAATTATTCAACCTTACCAACTTCCAATACCAATAAGCTTAACATATAGGCATAGCATGAAGAGAACAGGAACCAACAAATAACAAATACCAAAATATTAATAATAATAATCTCACCAAAGAAGCAGCACATCTGAAGCGATGTGAAGGTCGAGATCTAGCGCTCTCAAGCTCTCCTTCTCTGATGTTGTACGGTAGGGGTTTCATCCCAACTACGTTGGATCCAGTATGATTTCTGTGCGCTGACTGACTTATTCTACCAACTGCATAAAAGAAGAAATAAAACACACCTCGAGTTAAGCAACTTCTGAGACACATTATCTCATATCATTTTGTTATTAAAACAAGCTTAACTACTTATTGAAATGTATAAAATCATTGTACCGGGCAGTGATGAAAGTGAAACTCCAACACAACTTTCCATTCTTGTCCGCTTTTGGTGATGACCAAATATGACAAAAGCTAACTGTTAGAATAAGCAAATAACAAGTTAGTGGTTTTAAACAGAATATATATGATGAGCTGAGTGGTTATTGTTCAATATAGTCATGCAGAGAAGTGCTCAGTGTTTTACTTATTATCCATTTTACAGAAGAGGTTTTGTAAATTTGATGCAATGGCAGGACAAATACTCTTAAAATTGTGTTTGCAGTTGAGTTGGATTGAAATTGTGAAAATTATGCAAAATAAAACATAAGCAAAATGCGGCAGTCACCAAAACTACAGTGTCAAGACCATAATTGCAGTTGTGGTGAGAAACTAGCAGGGAACAGCAAACAGTTACCACCAAGAAAAAAAATTCCACACAAATTCGAGCCAAAACCAAGGGAATCGCAAACGAAACAAAGAAAATTCACGCCAAAATATTTTTCCGAACAAAAAAAATAAAAATCGAATCTTTTTCTGGGTAAGAAAAATAATAAAGGAGTATCTTACAATAATACTAAAAGAAATGTACATTAGAAGAACGGTTGTCAGGTTATATGAAATATTTGTGGGTTATTTTGTTCTGAGCCTATTTTGCTTCTTCTTTTGGACATTTCTAGTATGGTCATATTTTACCAGCTAATGCTGTTCATGTTCATCGATGGAGTAATGTAATATATCTGGTAAGACTAGGATTTAGGGAAATATTTCTTTGTTATCACTTTCAATCGACACTCAATATTTTTGTTTTATGTTGTGAGGGGGGAATAAAATTTGTTTGCTTACTGTTTGTTAAAAGGGAGATGCTAGAAACTAGGATTTCCAGGGATGAAAATCATGATAACTGATCATGCACTGTTTGGTTCAAAGGATGGGAAGGGAGGGGAAATGTTCTTAGCTATTCCCTCCCATTCCAATTTCTTAAACCAAACAAAGGGTTTTATTAAAATCCTTCCTCTCACCTACAACCGAACAGTGTTAGTCTCATACAAACAAATATGTGCTTTAAAAGTCTCAAGGGGATGCTTTTGATCGTATTGGCATTAAATAGTTTCCATGCCTAGCCTGGTGTTCTGCTAGTCTTTTTTGAGAGCTAGTCTGCACTTAAATGCAGACATATGTAGTAGCACTGTTGCTGCTGCTAGCTCAAATTGTAGATTGATGGTTCAGATAGTGAACAAATTATTAGTTTCAGTGTATGCCAGATTGGCTTCAATATGTTTGCGGTTTTGATGCCGTTATGATTATATCTATTGATTGGTATAAGGTCTTTAATTGATGAAGAAAGGTTTAAATTGTTTAATGCAGTTTACATGCAACAATCTGGAAATAAGCGAGGAAAGGAGTTAAAAGAGTAGTACAAGCTAGATTGAAAAACGAAAAAAAAAAAAGAAATTTTTCTCCAAGTTAATTCTTTATACAATCTGCATGAAGTTCTAGTTGTGGCATAAAATCCTGTTGTCTACCGTGTTTTAGAGATATGGATAGAGATTAAGTAAAGGTAATATTTATTAGTTCTAATGTGTTATATGAATTGATATGTTGTTTGTTAGTGGAGCATAAAGCTCAATAAGTGTGATTCTGTCTGAGATGTTGGATACCGGATTGTGTGCTGGTAATTTAGAAACTATGCATGTGCTTGTCTGATTGAATTGTTGTTTCCTAGTGGAGAGCAGAGCTCAATAGGATAAGTTGTTAATATAATGTTATTTTTATCATATATCCAATTTTATTTGATCTTATATATACTGTTATTTATACTAAATGGTTGATAATTATATGTTTGCCACATAGAAAATGGATCGTAGCTGGATGTATGATAGGGTCAATCCTGATAGGAGAGGTTTGAAAGATGATTTTGTTAGTGGAGTTGATGAGTTTGTCGAGAAGGCTAAGGAACAACCCTACTTTTTGTCTGAGGGAGGGATCAGGTGTCCTTGTGCAAAGTGTAGCATGAAGCTATTGACTCCAAGCGAGGTGAAGGTTCACTTGTACAAGCGTGGGTTTAAACCAAATTATTGGATCTGGACTATTCATGGAGAAGTGGAGCCAGATATTGATGAAGGGGGCCATTTAAGAAGTAGTGGACATATGGATAATGAAGACCACTTTGTGTCAATGCATCAGATGGTGTATGATGCTTTTAGGCCATTTCCCGATGTCCCGCATGTCAATGCTAACATAGAAAACGAGACATTAACTGAGGAACAAACACCCAATGAGGAGGCTCAACGATTTTATGATATGCTAATCTCTGCAAACCAGCCCATTTACGAAGGAGCTACCGAATCTAAGTTATCAATATCTGTTAAACTTTTGGCAGCTAGATCTAACTACCATGTTCCTGAAAAGTGTATAGATTATTTTGCACAAATGCTTGTTGATGTAGCTCCAACAAAACAATATTTACCCGGAAACTATTACCAAGCAACAAAGTTGGTGTCTAAATTAGGGTTGAAGGCTGAGAAGATTGATTGTTGTGTGAATGGTTGCATGTTATATAGAGAAGGTAACAAATCAAGAGAATGCAATTTTTGTCATGCTGCGAGATATGTTCCTCGAAAGAATGGGATGGGGAAATACAATGATGTTCCGGTGAAAAGAATGTTCTATTTACCTATCATTCTCAGGTTACAAAGATTATATGCATCAATGGAATCTGCGGCTCAAATGAGATGGCATCATGAGAATAGGAAGAATTCGAACGTCTTGCGCCATCCATCTGATGGGAAGGCATGGAAACACTTTGATGATGTTTATCCATATTTTGCCAGTGAGCCAAGAAATGTAAGACTGGGTCTATGTGCTGATGGGTTTACACCTTACATCCAAGCGTCTACTTCTCCATACTCATGTTGGCCGGTAATAGTTACGCCTTACAATCTTCCCCCTGAAATGTGCATGACCAAACCATACATGTTTTTGACTTGTGTCATACCTGGACCATCTAACCCGAAATCAAAGATAGATGTTTACTTGCAGCCCTTGATTGATGATTTGCAAAAATTGTGGAGTTATGGCGTTTTGACTTACGATATCTCCACGAAACAAAACTTTGTCATGAGAGCATGCTTAATGTGGACAATCAATGATTTTCCGGCCTACGGTATGTTATCTGGATGGGGAACACAGGGTAAATTGGCATGTCCTTATTGCATGGAAGACACAAAGGCTTTCACCCTGAAATATGGTGGAAAAAATTCTTGGTTTGATTGTCATCGTCGATTCCTACCAGCAGATCATTCTTTCAGAAGAAGTAAAAGGGGTTTTAAAAGAAACATGGATGAGAAGGATGGTCCACCTTACATGTTAACAGGGCAACAAATCTGGGAATTTGTTCGTGATTTTCCAAAAGTGACAGAGGTTGATTGGGGCAAATTGCAAGGGTATGGTGAGTTTCATAATTGGACCAAACAAAGTATATTTTGGGATTTGCCATACTGGAAGGACAACTTGTTAAGGCACAACCTTGATATGATGCATATAGAGAAGAATTTCTTTGATAATGTGTTTAACACTGTCATGAATGTTAAAGGTAAAACAAAGGACAATGAAAAGGCAAGAATGGATATATCTGTGTTCTGTGCACGCAGGGACTTGGAGATGCAAATCTTACCTAACGGAAAGATGGGAAAGCCAAAGGCAAACTACACTTTGTCACCAGAAGATGCAAAGTTAGTGTGTAAATGGATTACGGAACTGAAAATGCCGGATGGCTATGCTTCAAACCTTGCTAGGTGTGCCGATGTATCCAAGGGTAAGATGCAGGGGATGAAAAGCCATGACTGTCATGTATTCATGGAGTGTTTACTCCCAATTGCCTTTCGTTCCTTGCCAGAATGTGTATGGAAGCCACTGACTGAATTAAGTCGATTCTTCAAAGATCTATGTTGTAATACATTGAGGATGGACGACCTAGTTAGATTGGAGCAAAATATTCCCATCATCATATGCAAGTTGGAAAGGATTTTTCCACCGGGTTTCTTTGATTCAATGGAGCATCTCCCGATTCACCTTCCTATTGAAGCAATCCTTGGTGGTCCGGTTCAATATCGATGGATGTATCCATTTGAAAGGTAATTAAATTATTATTTTTTAAATATTCACATCTTGATTTATTAGAACTTGAGATGTATGGTCATTTTACAAGCAGATTCATGGGAGACTCAAAGCGGTCAGTGAAAAATAAGGCTAGAGTAGAAGGAAGCATATGCGCTTTTTACTTACACTGTGAGACAACCTATTTTTGCTCTCATTATTTCAAGACCTTCAGCTTGTTGCCAACCACAAGTTTTAGGAACGATCCTCGATCGGGACATGAGGGGGTCCACCCAACGTTGTCACTCTTGAACAAATCCGGTCGTCCTAGCGGGAAGCCTCAACCCTATTATCTGATAGATAATGAATGGAATTCCGCTCATATACATGTTCTGATCAATTGTCATGAGATTAAACCATATCTTGAGTAAGTAAAATTTGTATCACATCAAGTATGTGCTTGACGCATTGTATGGTGTAGAGTTGCTTATATGTTATGTGCTTGATGTTAGTGCATTCTTGCAATATCACTGCAACGATGAACAAGATGCTTCTGGTCGTATACATGCCGAATTTGCCGAATGGTTGAAGGCATATGTAAGTATAATATACACGACTAATATAATTATTGATAACCACACTCTCTAAACATATTTGTATATTCTATATAGGTTCATGATGAGAGGAATAGGGTGATCAACACAGATATACGGGCATTAGCTTGGGGTCCTTTATCCAAGGCAATATCGTGGCACAAGTACTTTGTTAATGGGTATAAGTTTCACACTAATGCTTGGAGTGATGGTAAAAAAACCAAAAATTGTCGGGTGCACGTAAAAGGTCTTACCGAAGGAGGAGAAGATGATTTTTACGGCATCATCCAACATATCATGGAATTGGAATACCATGGTTTGAGTAATAAGATTGCTGTATTTTACTGTGAATGGTTTGATCCAACAAGGAATAGAGGCACACGGGTACATCCACAGTATAATATTGTTGATATTAAGATGAATAGACGGTATGGTCGGTATGATCCGTTCATCCTTGCAGAAAAAGCAAGACAGGTATATTATGTCCATTATCCAGAAATGTGTAAAGACCTACGTGGTTGGTCTGCAGCAATCACCACAAAACCACGGGGTCATGTGGAAGTTGAGGACATAGAGGATGAAGTGCCTTATCAGGCTGATGAGATGTCACCAGTTGCACCAATTACAGAAGTTGAACCATTACATGGCTTACTTGATGAAACCGTAATGAGTTTGAACAGATAATTGATCTTAATAACGATCCAATGGACGAGGATGGTCAATCAGAATGTAGTGATGAAGATGTGCAGAATGGGGTGGATGAGGATCAGGGTAATTATGAGGATAGTGACGAGGATTAGTTTAGGTCAATTTTATAATATGTATTTGACTATTTTTTTGATAAAATGTATTTGAATATTTTAATATGTATCCTAATATGCACAAGTCAACTTTATATGTATGTTTAGAATATTATCTAACTATTTTAATGTGTATGATTATATTATATGTATGGTATGTGTGTCTATATGTTATATTTTGCACTACAGTAAATGGCAGGACAAGGTCAGGACAAGATGCCTGTCAGAAGATCAGGTCGAGGGAGGCTTATCAGACCTGGCGATCTTGCTGCACTGACAGAGCGCACGCGCCGCCAGAGACCAGTTCCACCACCACCTTCCCAGCCTACATCACCAGTGGTCCATCCTAACCCACCACAACTCCAGCCGAGCACGACACCACCACCGTCCCAGCCGACACCTCCAGCAGTGCAGCCTACCACGGACGTCTTCACTATGGTGCCTACTCCGGGTTATGTGCCATCTGGACAGTTTGAGTTTGGTTCATCTTCATACCGCAGTCCACATGAGCCTGTGTTGCAGCAGCCTCCCCATGAGGAGGTAGACCGACA
Organism: Ammopiptanthus mongolicus; assembly: GCA_039655645.1. Lineage (NCBI taxonomy): Eukaryota > Viridiplantae > Streptophyta > Magnoliopsida > Fabales > Fabaceae > Ammopiptanthus > Ammopiptanthus mongolicus. Next base: position 10,817,021 of record CM077343.1, on the reverse strand, counting down.
AGAGGAGGACCAAGAGGTCGACGAGGAGGTGGAGCAGGACAGGCACGACCCTCTTCATCAGGGTCCGAGGGAGTACCAGATGGACGCGGACGGGAAGATCATCATACGTCCTTTTGGTCGAGGGTACATTAGAACTCTCTTTGTTTCTATATATATGTGTTAAGCACTTAGTTTTATGTTTGCATTTGATTTGACATTTGTCATTGATCATGTAATTGTTTGTAGGTGGACTCCATCATCATTTGCTACTAACGCGATTAGGTGTGCCATTGAGGCACAATTTCGAGGTCCTCATCATTGCTGGACTGTGACCCCTATCGCAGTGAGGAACTTTTGGTGGGCTAGATTTAAGGTAAATTTTGTATATATAACGCACTAATAATGTATTCATGTTTTAAGCATTCTATATTGGGGGATGAAGTTGCATAACATGCATAGGTACATTGTAAACTGATAATGTATCATTTGGCTGTAGTATTTACAAGAAACTTGCATAACTTGTTATGGTGCATTAGTTAGTGTTATGTTTTATAACTTTATATGTTGTTATCCTCTTTGGTCTCTCTTAGTCTTCAACACACTGGATTTGATAGATTGATTCCTTTATCTTTGTGGAACCTCACTCAACTCACATTTTTGGAACTCCATTACATCAAAACATGTTCTCTGTTTTTTCGTACCTATTGTATATATCAATACGTTGAAGAGTGTTCTCGTTTATTGATTATGAGTATGATGAATCTGGTTTTCTTGTTGCAATTACTATACCCTTTGTTGTATTATGTTTATATAACTTTATATGTCAACTTGTTATGGTGCATTAGTTTGGTGTGAAACTCTAATTTTTACATGTCTTCTTCCAATTAAGGGTCCTGTCTTGCTCATATATTCCTAATTAACTCATAAAGTAAAAGCTATATCTGACTCACTATTTTGATTAATTGCAGGAAAAAGTTTCATGGGATCCTTGTCATCATGGCACTATCTATAAGACATTTACACAGAAATGTGCAAAACGTCTTTCTGATATCCTCTCGAAGGCGAGGAAGGAGGGGAAGAAGCCTAGTTGGATGGGGGACGAGGCATGGGCTGGTCTTCTGGACTATTGGAGGAGTCCTGACTTCCAAAAGATTTCAACACAAAATAAGACCAACCGGGCTTCTACCAGAGGTGGAGCAGTCCACACGACAGGCCGCAGACCTCACCATGAGGTGGCGCTAGACATAGTATGTATTCATTCAACATTCTCCAGTCTATTATCATATATTGTGTGATCTTTATAAATATGTTTTGGCTGTTTGGATAGGCTGAATCACATAGGGGGTCCGTGGATCCTGCTGAGTTCTTCAAGATCACCCACCAGAAAAAGACTGGCGAATGGGTCGATAGCCGCTCTCAAAGAGCATATGTAAGTTGTTGGTAATATATTATTTTTATATAACTTGGTTATCAAACAAAATATGTATCTGAGTAGGTTATGTTTTTTTTTACTAGGAGGAGTATCGCGAACGTCTCAGCCAGATACAAACGCAGGTTGGTGAGGCCTCGGCGGGTGGGACGACGCAAGAGGTGGATGGGGAGAAGAAGCTTGACTTGTGGCGGGAGATTGCTGGTGGCAGGACCCGAGGCCGATGTTATGGCACTGCAGACTTGTCTTTGAATGTCCGTCGTGGTATATCTTCATTGACTCAGGAGTCTCGGGCACCATCTAGTCGCAGTAGCGAGTCTCATAACGACGAGGTCATCAGAGCCAGGGAGGAGGCTGCCAGAGCCACGGAGGCGGCTATCAGAGCTACGGAGGAGGCTGCGAGAGCAACGGACGAGGCCGCCAGAGCTAGGGAGCACAGCGCCAATATTGAGGGCCAGTTTCGGATTGTGATGGAACGCCTAGCAGCTTTGGAGCGCGGTAGTGGTCACCAGCACCGTCCACATCCCGATTATGATGATGATCTTGACGACCATTCGGTGGATGATGATTCGTCACATGGTCGACGCCGTTGATTTTGTTTTCACGTAGTATTGACTTTGATATGTACTTTTATGTACTTTGTGTAAAACACAACTTACTTTTATGTGTACTTTTCTCTGAAATATTATTATTAAAGTTAAATTTTATGTTGATTTCGTATTTAATGTCTGTGTTGAGGTTTATATTTTTATGTTACATTTCCAGGTTTTGTAATTCAACAGCTAATAATTTATTAATCTGTGCCAAAAAAAAAAAGGGTTAGCGTCGGCCTAGCCTTCGCTAAGTTTTGCATTGGTCTAGCCAGGCCTTCGCTACGTTTAGCGTCGGCTAAGCCTTCGCTAATATTAGCGTCGGCCAGGCCTTCGCTAATTTTAGCGTCGGCCAGGCCTTCGCTAATTTTAGCGTCGGCTTAGCCTTCGCTAACCAGTTATGCCATAGCGTTGGTTTAGCGTCGGTTTTGGCCGACGCTAAGCTAGCGTCGGCCTTTTCTAGCTGCCAATTTGCGTCGGTTTAGCCGACGCTAAAATAGCGTCGGCCGTTTAGGCCCTCCGCTAAACGTATCGACGAACGAAAAAGCGTAGGCCACGATGCAGTCGCATAGCCGACGCTAAACTGTCAATTAGCGTCGGCTTTTTGCTTGTAGCGTGGGCTTTTGGCCGACGCTAATCTCTGTTTTTCTTGTAGTGGATGGTCTTGCAGAGAGGACGCGATGGTCTTTACGCTGCTGCTTGCCGTGGTCCATGGAGGTGGAGCTGCACTGTTATGGTCTTATGGTAGAAAGGAAATGAGACTCATCCGATTAATGAATTTGTGTATTTGTGAATTTGTAATGGCTGAAGGAAATGGGAGACAAAAAATGAGTCACTTATTCACTTGTTCCATATTGCAGGTAGCCCATAATTAAAAAAAAAAAAAAAACATAGCAGTGGTCTGCAGGCCAACCCGCTAACCTGCGGACGGGTTAAATGGACCGGGCTAAAAAGACCCGCATTTAAACGTGCCTATATTTTTTATGGTCCTAACTTGCACGGATTGCAGGTTAAACAGATCGTCTGCGGGCCCTAGCCCATACGCCCATCTTTAACTTGGAAGTGTGCATCAAATTAAAAGACAACTCGTACAGTAGGTCGATAAAATTGTAGTGGACTAAACCAATTAGGTTAAAAGGGTAATGATGTGCCTAGAATTTCAGTGACTAAAAGGCTCCTAATAATTCTATAGTTATAGTGCAGCCTCGTCAGGAGTAGGGGGTGTTTGCCATGAGGAGACCAGAATGGCTAGAGAGAGTTGGAAACATCATACAGATCATGTTATGGAACCGATGTGTGTAGAGGAATTCATACACAAACCACCAGACCAACTGGAAAACCAGCCCATAGAGAAAGGTGACACAAGGATGGTGGAGATTTTGGGTGAAAGGAGCGAATCTTCTATGGGAGTGGTTGCAAAGCCTTCTGGGATTGGGTGTTAATGGTTGTTTGTAAATTCATCTTTCCCAAATGTTAGTCCTTATGATTTGTATAACTTGGAATATATGGGGGTTGGGTCAAAAAACCGCCATCGTCTCATTCATAATATGGTCAGTAAGCCCAAAACTGATTTATTAGCTCTTGTTGAAACCAGAATTAGTGGTGGATGCAAAAGAAAAGTCATCAAGAGGTTGGTTTTACATGTAGTTGTATGGTGGAGGCTGAATCCTTTTCAGGAGGAATTTTGCTTATATGGGATCCAAATATTATGGAGGTGGATATTCTAGATTTTTATACTTAGCTTATCCACCCTTGCATTAAGCTAAGGGGTGGTAGATGCCCTTGGCTCCTTACTAGAGTTTACAATATCCCATGACTTCAAGGCAATGAAGTACTATGGGATAAGCTAAAACACATTGTTGTTGGTGTGAGGAGTCCTTAGACAGTAATGGGATACTTTAATGCTTATACTGTGGCATATGAGAAAAGTGGTGGGGCTCCACCTAATTGGGATTCCATGGATAGGTTTCATAATTGTTTGACCTATTGTCAGCTTCTGGATATGGGATTTTAAGGCTCACCCTTCACTTGGGAAGGGAGTGGTAATAAGGAAAGACTTGTTTGTGGGGTGTGTAATAGTAGTTGGCATCTTCTCTTCCTCGAAGCCACTATCTAACACTTCCCCCATTTCAAGTCCGTCGACCATAAATACATTCTAATGCAAAGAGATGTTTCCTTATAGCCCGCCAGAAATGGCCAACGACCTTTTGGTTTATGCTAATTGGTTGGCAGATACAACATTTCAGGATGTGTTAAGAAAGGTTTGGGAAGGTCCTATCAATTAGGGTGAAGAGACAAACAGGTTTAGAAGCGAGGCGCATGATTGGAACATTAATCATTATGGTAACATATTCCACTGGAAACACAAATTGATGGCTCGCCTAGAAGGTATTAATGGTAAATTGAAGAAATTATAGAAAAAAATGTGGCTTAAGTACAACTCCATGCTGCAGCAAGAAGAGGTTTTCTGTTACCAATAGGTAAGATGTGAGTGGCTTCATTATGGGGACAGAAAAACTAAAGTTCTTCCACACTATGACAATTATTAGAATCGAAGCACTAGTTAATGAAGAGGGGGCTTGGTCACAAATAAGTCTGAACATTGTCATATGGTTGTCTGATACTTTCACAGCTCAGAGTCAAGTTAATGAACTTTCAGTCAATGGGTGTTTCCCGAAAATGTAGGAGTTTGGGATTAATGAAATCCAGGTTTTGTTCATGAATTTTGAAATCGAAGAAGCGACTTTTAGTGCGGGGCCTTTCAAGGCCCTAGGTCCAGCTGCCCTCCACTCCATTTTCCTTCACCCCCAGTGAGGTATCATTGGTGCATTTATTTGTATTTTATTTAAAAGGGCTTTTGAAGATCTGGAAAAGGTTAGAGATGTCAATTAGACGTTGCTAGTCCTTATCCTTAAGGTTAGTCATCCATAGATAAGGAGTCATTTAAGACTAATTAGTTTGTGTAATGTAATTTATAAGGTTATTACAAAAACCATAGCTACTTTTTTGAAGAAGTATATGGATTTCTGAGACAACCCCATCCTAGGAGGTCCCATTGGTGACCCCACTTATAATTATGAGCGTTATAGCGTAGCGTAGTAGTATAAAATTTGCAGAAACATCAAAACATACAATACATACTGATACCATAATAAAAGTATACATACATAATAGTATTGGCTCCATCAGTAGAGCCTACAACATTGATACCAAATATAAAGACTTCAGAGTATGCAGTAAATAAAAACTGAAAGCATAGCAGCGAAAATGAAGATATAGACGACTCAGTCTCCCGTACTGGCCATAACAACTACAACTACCAACCCCCGATGTCTACGGTCCTCCAGCACCGAGATCCGAGGCTCTCCCACCGGCATCAGGCTCAACAGGTATTCCGTCAATCTGCTCTGGAAACTCCTTATCAGGGTCTTCTCGTACCGTCAAGAACAAAGAAATACAACATAGAAAAGTACAGGGGATAAGAAACAGTAATATGTCATACATGGGAAAAACAGCGATATAAATAATCTATACAGATAGCACACTCACAAACACGACAATTACAACCAAACGACTTCCGAATAATTTTTCCCTTAACTACTGTCCCTCACACTCATGCAACTAACGACTATATGGACGCGATCATGACGCGACATCCCCAACGGATCAAGGTGTCTCAATCATCACTATGCCACCCCCATAAAGGTAGGGTTCGGTCTAAAGCCCGCAGGCCCAAATAGTCTCATGGATACGACATATTCCCTCGCCCACAGGCCAGGTCGGAATATTCGCCCGTCAACAACGCAACTTACGGTAACGACATGTTCCCTCGCCCGCAGGCTAGGTCGAAGCATTCGCCCGTTCGTTAACAACTCAACTTTCGGTAACGACATATCCCCCCGCCCGCAGGCTAGGTCGAGATATGCGCCCGTTCGTCTACAATTCGACTAACTGGTACAACCACCTCCCGCAGGTAAGATCGAAATCGCCCCTACGCCAAACTAATCTGTACGACCATCTCCCCGCGGTAAGATTGAAATCGCCCGTATGTCAACACAGTGATGAATAACAACTATGCAACATGAATCTCACTGACTCATCTCATGATTAACACTTAGTGCCTCAACCAAGACTTATATACAACCACGACCAACTTTCATCCAGCTTAACCGGGTGTCAACTCACATCACAACAACAAACTGATCAACTATATCACTAGGTTGAGCACTATGACATATATATATAACCTCGACTTTCTCACCACACATTCATCACCCGATTTATCAGAAATCAATGCCTAGTTCTACTCAGACATCAGCAGTCACAACAATATATACACAACATTAAAATCAACTTACAGATAAATCATGTTTAATCAATTATAGCATATAATAGACATCATACATATACCACATATAATATATCAAATATCCAATCACAGCACAGACAACCTCAATATGCAGTAAAATCAGCCTAATGGTCAAACGACTTCTAGTAGGGTTTGGGTCGCCCTACGCATATCAATATATATTATTTAAAGCTTGCCTCCCCGATGATATTGTGGTTCTTTCCTGCGGCTCCACAGCAGTCAATCGAGTGCTCGATCGAGCGTTCGAGTCCTGTCGGATTCTATACAGTAAAACACAACCAGAAATTAAAATAATGAAACCATAATCTACCCAATATCTAGGATTAGCTACTGCCCTTAATTAATTAAATAGGGTAGGGATATTGAAATTCTACCAACTCTTGGATCAATGACCCTTAAGCATACCTAATGCATAATCAATGATCAATTATCAAAGATTTGAACCAAAACCCCTTAAACCAACAAAGTAGGGTTTCGGCCATCACCATGAAAAATAGGTGGGAGTTTGATTTGGCCTCCTAATCACTTGGATTACATGATTAAGGATTGAAATAGGTGAAATCAAGAATAAGGAACAAAAACCCATCCTTCCCCCAAAAACCATACATTCGGCCCTTAAAAGATAAATAGGCTAGAGAGCTTATTTCCTTACAAGCTCTTGGATTAGGATAGTAGGGGATGATACTAGCTCATAGGAATTGGTTTGGTCTCAAAATGAATTTTCTTCAATTTTCTAGAGATTTTTGAAGTTTAGATCTAGAAATTGAAATTCATGAAAATAAATGGAGAAAATAAAGATTGAGAGCTCAAGGATGAAATCTATACCTTCTAGGTGATAGAGGAGGATGAGAGGAGCAACTTTGCTTCACAAACCTTCTTGAAAAAGCTTGAGGAAGCTTGATAAAAATGAAGCTGAAAATGGAGAAGGAAGAAGAAGAAAGAAGAAGAAGAAAAGCAGCAGCAGCAGCCAGCCAGCCAGCGGGTGAGGAGGGAAGAAAAAGGTGAGTGGGTGAGAGAATTAGATATTTAGGAAGACTTAAGGGTTAAGAAAGGTAAAAGTAATAGTAGGTAATTAGTAAAAACTAACCAAGGGCAATTTGGTCAATTCAATTCACATCCCGATAATTTGAAAATTCTCACGACATTTGTAGGAGTCCCCAAATGATTTATCATAGCCCTGGTATGAAAATCATTGGTCCAAGGTTCTCGAAAAACCCTAAGACAGCTCGAATCGTCTCCTAGAACGATTATCCGCCCGTATATAATATATTATTTTCATTTTCGAACGTCAGGACGAACTTTTTCGAAAATATAGGAAACGTGATTCTAAGACTAATTGTCTCGTTCACGGGTCCAAATTAGGTCTCGATAGTAGTAAAGCACTACTGTCAAGGAAAAACGCAGACCGGGCTCCATCTGAGTTTTCGACCCAAAACTTAACCATAGCTTCCTACGATAGCGTAGAGGGTGACTATGGCCTCGGAATAATTTATTTAATTTTCTAGACCCTCTAATAAAATACAATTACTTAAAATACTAGTTAAATAAAAAGATTAAGAAATCTGGGGTGTTACAATTTCCTCATTTCTCCTAATTAATACAGTTTTGTCCCAGGTTTCCGTAGCTATGAGAACATTGTGATTCCCATGAAATTTTCCACTATATGCATATTAAAAAAAAGGAAGAAGGGATTTGTGGCTATTAAGATGGACTTGGAGAAGGCGTATGATAGAGTACTTCGGTGGGAATTTTTGAAAAACACTTTAAGGGAGGTGTGCCTGAATGTCAGCTTCTGTACTTTAATTCTGAAGTGTGTTTTGACTTGCTATATGCGGCTTCTATTTAATGGTGAAAAGACTCCAAGCTGTAGAGCTTTAAGAGGTATCCGTTAAGAGGACGCTCTCTCACCAACATGTTGCATGGTCCTTTGTGTGGATTGCTGCACGCATTACATTGATTAGGCGACCATCAGAAGAGGTGGACCCTCATTACCTTGAGCAAAAATGGGCCCTCTATTTTGCACTTGTTCTTCACAGGTGATTTAATCTTATTTTGTGAAGCTTTAGTGGTGGAGATGGAATCAATTTATGTTCAGCAAAGCTTCTAAGCATAGAGTTAGTGTTGAGAAGACAAGAATCTTGTGCTCAAAGAACGTCAACCATAATGTGGCCAGGGAGCTTAGCGAAGTGTCTGTATTCCTTTTCACAAGTGATCTTTAGAAGTACTTAGGTGTGTCGTTGTTGCATAAAAGAGCTAATAAAGCGACATATAACAACTTACTTGAGCCATGTTGATGGAGCAAAGGGAACCTTCTTTTTGGGTTCATGGTTTGGATAATTTGGCAGCACAGGAACATGAGCGTTTTTGACAAGAGGCTTTTAACCAGGAAGAGATTGGTAAGGAGGTTTGTACTCGTGCAATGGAGATAGCGTGGCTGTAAACCCTTAGTACATCTTTCTTAGGGTATTCTGGCGGGTATAAGCAAATCCTAGTGGGATGTCATTTCCCACCTAACGGATGGTAATTTAAATGTAATGTGGATGAGTCTTGTAAATTGGGAGGAACATCGGGGGTTGTGGGGGTGTTCTTACATGTGCTTTTGGTCCTGGATTCTTGATTTTGTTAGAAACCTGAGAGCTCCTTCAGTCCTTATGACCGATTTGCGGGCGGAATTCTTACGACTTTGTAGTTGGCTTGGGAAGGGATATTCAAAACTTTTGGGTTGAAAATTATTCAGCTGAAGTAATGCATTTAGTGTGCAATGGATATGTTGTTTCTCACCCTTATGGCACTATGGTTAATGTTATCGAGCTTCTGAAGAGAAAACAGTGGGACGTTTGGATTACTCATGGTCTGAGAGAAGGCAATCAAGTGGCAGATGGGCTTGCCGCATTTTCTCATGGCGTATTATTGGGACTCCATATTGTGGGAGTGCCTTCAAATGGGTGTGATCATTTGTTGTGACTAAACTCTGCTGGTATCTCTTTCTTACGTAATATGTTAACTTAGTTTCTTGGGTCTCTGCTTTTTCGTGTAACAAAAAAATAATTAATAGATTTGAAAAATGCATCCTTAAAAGAAAAAGAATTAAATAGAAATAAGTAAATGGTATGCATCTTTGTTAGTAATAACTATTAATTAATAGATTTAAAAATATATTAAAAATTAAAAAATCCAAAAAAAAAATCTACTTGATGTAGATAACACCATGTGGCTCGATGAGCATGAGACAAGTTATGAAGAATGACTGACGTTTAAGATTGAGTACAATAATTTAATATATATGTTAATTATTAAATTAAACCTATAAAATGATAGATACAACTTATTGATCACAAAGTTAATATGTAATAATAAAGCTATTTATCCATTAAAGAGTCAATTAGCATTATTCGTAGTTTCGCACAATCAAAATCCCTAGCTATTTTACGATTTTGTAATGATAATAGCAAGTATTTTGTTGTACGAGTACTTTTAAATTTGAAAAAATATAAAATAATTAACATAAAAAATATTTAAATTATAATATATACATAATTAATTCAAGTAGAATCTATAAATTATAGGTTAAAATAAAAATATTTAAATCTAAAAAAAAATACATGCATAATTAATTCAAATTTTTTAATTTAAATATTGAAAAAAAGAAATAAAAAATAACATATGTCATTCTATAAATTAGCGTATGCTTAGAGATTTAACTAATATTAAGAGACTATAATCTAATTTAATAATTTTCTCTTTGAAATCTTTGTTCTGAAAGGAAAAGCATTAAATGGAAATTATAGGTAAATGGTATGCAGATTTTTTCGTGTACACCAAGGTATCCTCAGCCGATAGTCGGAGATTAATCCCTTTCGAGGCATAGAGATCATCAAAGTCAGTATTGCATCTCTCACCAAAAATTTTTCTATACCCATGGCAGGAATTGAACCCCATGACAACATGTTTAAAGAACTCAGCTATCTACCAACTGTGTTGTGCCTTATTGGTAATGATATATATGAAGATTTGGTAGTAATAACAATTAATTAATAATTTTGAAAATATATCAAAATTAGTTAAAAATTGAAATATTTTTTAATGTAGGTAACGCAATGCGGCTCACTAATGAGATAAGGGAGGTTGTGGAAAATATCTACTTTCAAAAATAAGTACTCTAATTTTATATATAGGATTTGATCAGTGGTAGATAACTAGTAGATAATTAGTAGTAATAAATCTAAAAAATAGTACTAGACATTTAGTGCACAAATAATCTTGAAACTAGTATTAGTAACAAGAAATATTTGTCCAAAAATAAAAAATTAAATTGAAAAATAAGTACTAAGCAAATTTGGCAATTATAACAATTCATTGATAAAATTATGGAAATTATTATAATTACTGTAATTAGAAATATTTGTCCCGGAAGGAAAGAAAATTAAATGGAAAAAGTAAGTAAGCAGATTTGAAAATGTATTTAGAAAACGACGCCTGACACCCTTAGAAGGAGAGAAGTTATAGAGAATGACTTATGTTTAAAAATGAGAAGCATAAAAAAATAAATATAAGATTGACATATGAGTATGTTTATGAATTGACTAAATGATATTTTCCATTTTCATGTTTGACAAACCTAGAGCTGTCTCTCTCTCAACATTCTCTCTACTCTTCTCTTCCTTTTTCCTCATTCATCGGAGGAAGATGGTTTTGGGCTATTTTTTGGCCTGGAATTACCCCTCTACATTGTTTTTCTCTCCTTTTATCTAAATAAGTGGTTTTTCCACATAAATCTGGTTTTTCTTTTGTGTTTTTCGGTGATTTCGTCGTCAGAGTGTGGCGTTGTTTTATTCGTCGTCTTGGTGTGGCATTGTTTGGTTTCCCGTCTTGTTGCGGTGTTCGTTTGATTTATATTGGCATATCAGCTTCGATCCATTACAGATTCAATCAAGACTTGGGCGTCAACATTACAGATTTGGAGGCATGGGTATTCCGGTCACTTTGATTTTGTCACATTTGTAGCCATTTTGCCGTTTGATGCTATTAACCTGGGTGATGTGAGTTTGTTCGCAGATTCATCCTTTTCGATTTTTAGCGATGTTAAATTTGTGTTATTTTCGATGTATTTTACCAATTTAAATGAATGAATATCTTTTTTTAGTTAAAAAAAAAAGTAAAGAAGAGAATTTAAAAATTATACCGAACATAAAACACCGGATTTACTCTTGGTCACGATAGCAAGGCCCTTTCATTTTGTTAAGTGTAGGGATGACAAAATGGGTCAACCCGTCCCGCTCCACCCCACCCCGCCATTAACCCACCCAAAACGGGGCGGGGCGGGCCAACCCATTTTAGACATATGGGTTGAACCCCCAACCCACCTCGCCTAATGATGGGTTGCCCGCCAAACAAATAAAAACACAAATTGGGTTGGTGGGTTGACGGGTTGGCCCGCTATAAAAATAAAAAAATTAACAAAAAATCATATAACATTTCTTTTTTTGGGCAATCTTCATATCATTTCTTAAATTATTATTAAAAAATTGGAATAATCTTATCTTATACAATTTGTGTTACAAAAGTAAAGACATTATTTTTGTAGTATGAAATAATTTCAAGTAACAATTAAATTAAATTAAATAATTAATAAATTAATAAAAAAATTATTTTTTAATATTGCGGGTTGGAGGGTCAACCCGCCCGACCCGCCACCAACCCGTTTTTTGGTGGATTATGCGGGACGGGTCAAAGTGGGTTGAGAACCCCAACCCACCCTGCCAAATTCTGGCGGGTTGACGGGTTGACCCGCGGATCACAACCTACTTTGCCATCCCTAGTTAAGTGGTCATGGATATTGATGAGTTTACAGTAGTTAGGGCAGTTTTTCAATTATCTCTATCTCTATTCTTATATAAAGGAAGAAAATCATCCAATCATAAGGTAATAAACATTCTAATCTAAAAGTTTATATTATATATATAAAAGGAAATATATAGAGAAAATATTTTGTATTTTAAGAATGTAAGAATATTAAATCTTGATCATAAATGTAATATACATTTATCATTTAATCTTAATCATTTAAATAATATCCAATAATTAAAATTTATTGTTTTTGTCTTCTTAAAGTAAAAAGGTGAATTCTCAGGTACTCTAATAATTTTGGGGTAACTTTTACTCTTCTTAGGTGGCCCAACCAAAAGAGGTCAACTCAATTAAAAGTTTTATGTCAATGCCACATTGGACGAACTTCCCTTTTTATGTAAAAACCTCATTCAACTTTTGTTTTTATCCTTTGATCCAAAGGGACTTTATTTCAAAAATATATAATTAAAAGTCTTTTCATTTTTTATTTTTATGTCCAAAGGTACTTTTTTGGAAATACAAAACTGAAAATGTGGGGTCTCTTTGCAAAATCAAAATTAGAAGACCCTTGCATCATCCCCTTTCATCCATCTTCTGGAAAATCAAACACCACCACTGAAGTTCCACATCGAACCCTAACGAGCAGCACCTCCAGCCTTGACTCCCATGTCTCCTCCACTTCAGAAACCATTTTCCCTTCAAACCCTAATCCCCCTAATTGAGTTCAAGGTGTCCAGAGAATCTTTCGAAGAAGACGTCTTTTTCATATCAATCGAAGCCATTCGAAGGCGGTCATAGAGGACCTACTGGATTTCGCGGAGGCGCTGTTGGAAATCTTGTAGCTGTCGTGGCGGAGATGGTTCTGTGCAGGTGTCGTGGGTACGTGCTTATTTGGCTTCCAACAATGATGAATGATACATGCCTCTTTTCTAGTTGAGGAAAAATTGATGAATGGTGAGAAGGAAAGGGAGGATCATGAGAAAGGGTTTCATCTCTAAAAGCTTTACGTATAACCCATAGAACCTCTGCACAACTCTATATGGATGGTCGTGATTGTTTTGAAGGTGCAAGGCATGGGAAAACTAGCTTAAGATGCCGTTTTCCCGTGATCCTTTTCCAAGAACGCCCCCGCAAAATTCAAAACGTTTTCGATTTGAGAGTTAGGGCTCGAGCAGTTGCTGCTTAGGGTAGGAGGTAGAACTCAATCAGTGGTAAAATGATACTTGTAAAGAGACCCCTAGGTTTTGAGTTTGATTTTTCAAAATGATACTTCTGGATTAAAAATAAAAAGGTAAAATTAAGAAGGCTTCCTAATTTTATTTTTGCAATAAGGCCCCTTTGTGTCAAAAGTTAAAAACAAAAGTTGAATAATTAGGGAAGTCTATCCAACGTGGCATTGGCATGGACCTTTTGATTGAGTTCATGAGTTAGCCTCTTTTGGTTGGGCCACATAAAAAGGGAAAAAGTTACCCAAAAATTATTAGGAATACCAGAGAACTCACCAAACAAAAAATGTTTTCACTATTAATAAATTTCAAAAGTATGTGCAGTAATATATCATTTGTTGTGACCACTATTAAGTATTTCTTCTAGTCCTTAATATAAGAGATAAAATGATCTTTTTTCCCCCCCATATATAAGAAAAAAGTGACCAATTTTTATGCTAAATTCCATTTTTCCTCTTATTTATTGTAAAAGTCATATTAAAGAGACTTAACAATTCCGCATGCAAGTGCTTTGGTTTTGCTATATTCATCGGTCAGATAACATAGTGCTTGGATTTTGAAATAAATAAGTTAGTTGATTAGAAGTAATTAAATAGGGACATTTGTGGAATAAAATTTAAAATGAATTTATTTTAATAATTTTTCTTATTCTTGATGAATTAGGATTTTGTCTCTTATATTGAGGAACAAAGATAGTATTAATTATGACTTTTCATTTTTTATGTTTGTAGGAGGTACGATTTTTTACTTTAGCCCAAAGTAGTAACAGGAATTAATTATATGAAGGAATCATTCTACTCGTAAGGTTAAAAGAAGTATGTAAAGTATTAAGTATAGGGCCTCCATTGACCTTTATATATCAATTTAGTAATTTTATTTACTTTGGAAAAAAATTTACATAAAGCGAGCCTGTGTCTAAAGTAATAAATATGTAAACATGTATTTATGCTTAGATATCCAACAATGGTTGGTCATAGGCTCGTAGTGAAAGTGGACTGTAATCCCAAGAGACCTTCATCCTGTTGGGTACCAGAGTAACAAAATAATATCGCGCAGCTAAAATAAGAGATAAGAAAAGAGGAATTGAACACATAATATTTACGTGGAAAACCTTCAACAGATAAGGGAAAAACCATGAAGTAAGAGTAAAAGATTTTCACTAAGTGGAAGAGTTTACAAGGCCTCTCTAAACACAAGGAGAGAACAATAACACCCTCTCTTGAATATAGGAGAATACCCACAAGGAGAAACCTCACAAGAGAAACTATTTCTCTCTCTCTGAATTTTTTCTTTCACACTCACTCTTGGCTGGGATGCTTGCTCTACATTTTTCGGAGGAGCAATCTTCTCTATTTATAGAGAAACTTGAAGCAATGCCTTAAATGCTTCTTCTCTGCCAACCACCATTACCCATACCATTTTACTTCCACCTCCAAGCTACTTGCCTATTATTCTGACTTCCAAAAGCCAACAAAAGTGGCTTTACTTTTAACACTCGTTCACAATCTCCCACTTAAAGTCACTTTTGGTGAGCTTTTCAAAATCTCTCTACCTTGTCAATTCCTTGTTGCTTACGTTTCTGATAGGCCATAGGAGGTTCGACACCATGTAAACTTGTTAACATTGATTGACTTCATCATAACATCTGCTAGGTTATCTTTGGTGTGAATCTTCTGCATATCCACACTCCCTTCCTCTACTACTTCTTGAACAAAGTGATATTGAACACCTATCTGTTTTGTTCTGGAATGAAAGGCTGGATTCCTTGCAATGTGCAAGGCACTCTGACTGTCACAATACACAGTAATTTGTTGATGCTTGTGCCCGAGTTCTTCCATTAACCTTTGAATCCAAATTGTTTCCTTGCATGCTTGGGTAGCTGCCATGTATTCAGCTTCTTTAGTAGATAGAGCTACAACAGTCTGTAATTTGGATAACCCGCTTACTGTTCCTCCTGCAAGTGTGAACGCATAGCCAGTAGTAGATTTTCTCTTATCAAGATCACCTGCAAAATCTGAGTTGACATAACTCCTGACAATGAATTCTGATCCTCCATAACATAATGCAACACCCGAGGTTCCTTTGATATATCTCAGGATCCTCGTAACAGTATTCCAATGCTCTTTAACAGGATCTGCCATAAATTGACCAACTGCTCCCACTGCTTGCGCAATGTCTGGACTTGTACATATATACATAAGGCTTCCCACCGCTGATGCATACGGTACTCGAGACATTTCCATCCTCTCTGCTTCATTGCTAGGACTCATACCTGAGGATAATTTATAATTGACAGGAAGTGGGATAGATATTGGCTTACAGTCTTGCATGTTGAAGCGCCACAAGACCTTCCTTAGATAATTCTTTTGAGAAAGCCAACCCTTCCTATCTTTTCTGTCTCGGTGAGTTTGCATCCCTAAAATCTTGTTTGCTGATCCCAAGTCCTTCATATCAAACTCCTTAGCCAACTGAGCCTTCAATTTTTGGACTCGATCTTTGTTGGGGCCTACCACCAACATGTCATCCACATACAATAGCAAAATGATGAAATCATTATCATCAAACCTCTTATAGTATGTACAATGGTCCGAACTCAGTCTGTTGTTTTCAAGGCTAATTATGAAGGAATCAAATCTCTTATACCAACATCTTGGCGCCTGCTTTAGATCGTACAGAGATTTGGTCAACCTACAAACCAAGTTTTCTTTTCCTTGTTCTTTAAAGCCTTCCGATTGGAGCATATAAATTTCTTCTTCAAGTTCTCCATGAAGAAAAGCAGTCTTTACATCTAACTGTTCAAGATGTAAATCAAATGCAGCACACATGGCCAACACTACTCTGATAGTAGTAAGTCTGACAACTGAAGAAAATATCTCATTGAAATCAATACCTTCTTTATGAGCATATCCTTTGATCACCAATCTTGCACGATACCTTTCCATTTGATCATTGCCATCTCGTTTGATCTTATAGACCCATTTGTTCCCGATGGCTTTCCGACCCTTCGGAAGTTCAACAAGTTCCCATGTTTTGTTTCTATGCAAGGCTTCCATTTCCTCTTGCATTGCTGTCATCCACAGAG